>CM053038.1:6833152-7428152 GCA_028564925.1 Lithobates sylvaticus
AATTTGCACCCCCGGACCTTTTGTCCAAAAATAGTCCAAATTTGCACCCCCGGACCTTTTGTCCCAAAAATAGTCCAAATTTGCACCCCCGGACCTTTTGTCCCAAAAATGGTCCAAATTTGAACCCCCGGACCTTTTGTCCCAAAAATGGTCCAAATTTGCACCCCCGGCCCTTTTGTCCTAAAAATGGTTCAAAATGACCAGAATTGCACCCCCGGCCCTTTTGTCCCAAAAATAGTCCAAATTTGCACCCCCGGACCTTTTGTCCTAAAAATAGTCCAAATTTGCACCCCCGGACCTTTTGTCCCAAAAATAGTCCAAATTTGCACCCCCCGGACCTTTTGTCCCAAAAATGGTCCAAATTTGCACCCCCGGCCCTTTTGTCCCAAAAATAGTCCAAATTTGCACCCCCGGACCTTTTGTCCCAAAAAAATAGTCCAAATTTGCACCCCCGGACCTTTTGTCCCAAAAATAGTCCAAATTTGCACCCCCGGTCCTTTTGTCCCAAAAATGGTCCAAATTTGCACCCCCGGCCCTTTTGTCCCAAAAATAGTCCAAATTTGCACCCCGGCCCTTTTGTCCCAAAAATAGTCCAAATTTGCACCCCGGACCTTTTGTCCCAAAAATAGTCCAAATTTGCACCCCCGGACCTTTTGTCCCAAAATAGTCCAAATTTGCACCCCCGGACCTTTTGTCCCAAAAATAGTCCAAATTTGCACCCCCCGGACCTTTTGTCCCAAAAATATTCCAAATTTGCACCCCCGGACCTTTTGTCCCAAAAATGGTCCAAATTTGCACCTCCGACCTTTTGCACCCCCGGACCTTTTGTCCAAAATGGTCCAAATTAGCACCCCCGGCCCTTTTGTCCCAAAAATAGTCCAAATTTGCACCCCCCGGACCTTTTGTCCTAAAAATAGTCCAAATTTGCACCCCCGGACCTTTTGTCCCAAAAATAGTCCAAATTTGCACCCCCGGACCTTTTGTCCCAAAAATAGTCCAAATTTGCACCCCCGGACCTTTTGTCCTAAAAATAGTCCAAATTTGCACCCCGGACCTTTTGTCCCAAAAATGGTCCAAATTTGCACCCCGGCCCTTTTGTCCTAAAAATAGTCCAAATTTGCACCCCCGGACCTTTTGTCCCAAAAATGGTCCAAATTTGCACCCCCGGCCCTTTTGTCCCTAAAATAGTCCAAATTTGCACCCCCGGCCCTTTTGTCCCAAAAATAGTCCAAATTTGCACCCCCGGCCCTTTTGTCCCAAAAATAGTCCAAATTTGCACCCCCGGCCCTTTTGTCCCAAAAATAGTCCAAATTTGCACCCCCGGACCTTTTGTCCCAAAAATAGTCCAAATTTGCACCCCCGGCCCTTTTGTCCCAAAAATGGTCCAAATTTGCACCCCCGGCCCTTTTGTCCTAAAAATAGTCCAAATTTGCACCCCCGGACCTTTTGTCCCAAAAATGGTCCAAATTTGCACCCCCGACCCTTTTGTCCCAAAAATAGTCCAAATTTGCACCCCCGGACCTTTTGACCCAAAAATGGTCCAAATTTGCACCCCCGGCCCTTTTGTCCCAAAAATGGTTCAAAATGACCAGAATTGCACCCCCGGACCTTTTGTCCCAAAAATAGTCCAAACCTTTTTGCATAGTCCCCCGGCCCTTTTGTCCTAAAAATAGTCCAAATTTGCACCCCCGGACCTTTTGTCCAAAAATTGTCCCAAAAATAGTCCAAATTTGCACCCCCGGACCTTTTGTCCCAAAAATAGTCCAAATTTGCACCCCCGGACCTTTTGTCCCAAAAATAGTCCAAATTTGCACCCCCGGCCCTTTTGTCCCAAAAAATAGTTCCAAATTTGCACCCCCGGACCTTTTGTCCCAAAATAGTCCAAATTTGCACCCCCGGACCTTTTGTCTCAAAAATGGTTCCAAATTTGCACCCCCCCCGGTCCAAATTTGCACCCCCCTTTTGTCCCAAAAATAGTCCACATTTGCACCCCCGGACCTTTTGTCCCAAAAATGGTCCAAATTTGCACCCCGGCCCTTTTGTCCCAAAAATGGTTCAAAATTGTCCAGAATTGCACCCCGGACCTTTTGTCCCAAAAATAGTCCAAATTTGCACCCCCGGCCCTTTTGTCCCAAAAATGGTTCAAATTTGCACCCCGGACCTTTTGTCCCAAAAATAGTCCAAATTTGCACCCCCGGACCTTTTGTCCCAAAAATAGTCCAAATTTGCACCCCCGGCCCTTTTGTCCCAAAAATGGTTCAAAATGACCAGAATTGCACCCCGGCCCCTTTTGTCCCAAAAATAGTCCAAATTTGCACCCCCGGACCTTTTGTCCCAAAAATAGTCCAAATTTGCACCCCCGGACCTTTTGTCCAAAAATAGTCCAAATTTGCACCCCCGGACCTTTTGTCCAAAAAATAGTCCAAATTTGCACCCCGGACCTTTTGTCCCAAAAATAGTCCAAATTTGCACCCCCGGACCTTTTGTCCCAAAAATAGTCCAAATTTGCACCCCCGGACCTTTTGTCCCAAAAATAGTCCAAATTTGCACCCCCGGACCTTTTGTCCCAAAAATAGTCAAAATTTGCACCCCCGGCCCTTTTGTCCTAAAAATAGTCCAAATTTTCACCCCCGGCCCTTTTGTCCAAAAATAGTCCAAATTTGCACCCCCGGCCCTTTAGTCCCAAAAATGTCCAAATTTGCACCCCGGCCCTTTTGTCCCAAAAATAGTCCAAATTTGCACCCCCGGACCTTTTGTCCCAAAAATAGTCCAAATTTGCAACCCCGGACCTTTTGTCCCAAAAATAGTCCAAATTTGCACCCCCGGCCCTTTTGTCCAAAATTTGCACCCCCTGCCTTTTGTCCCAAAAATAGTCCAAATTTGCACCCCCGGCCCTTATGTCCCAAAAATAGTCCAAATTTGCACCCCCGGACCTTTTGTCCCAAAAATGGTCCAAATTTGCACCCCCGGACCTTTTGTCCCAAAAAAATGAATGTCCAAATTTGCACCCCCGGCCCTTTTGTCCAAAAATAGTCCAAATTTGCACCCCCGGACCCTTTGTCCTAAAAATAGTCCAAATTTGCACCCCCGGACCTTTTGTCCTAAAAATAGTCCAAATTTGCACCCCCGGACCTTTTTCCGTCCCAAAATTGGTCCAAATTTGCACCCCCGGACCTTTTGTCCCAAAAAAGTCCAAATTTGCACCCCCGGACCTTTTGTCCCAAAAATAGTCCAAATTTGCAACCCCGGACCTTTTGTCCCAAAAATGGTCCAAATTTGCACCCGGCCCCTTTTGTCCAAAAATAGTCCAAATTTGCACCCCGGACCTTTTGTCCCAAAAATAGTCCAAATTTGCACCCCCGGACCTTTTGTCCCAAAAATAGTCCAAATTTGCACCCCCGGACCATTTTGTCCCAAAAATGGTCCAAATTTGCACCCCCGGCCCTTTTGTCCTAAAAATAGTCCAAATTTGCACCCCCGGACCTTTTGTCCCAAAAATAGTCCAAATTTGCACCCCCGGCCCTTTTGTCCTAAAATAGTCCAAATTTGCACCCCCGGACCTTTTGACCCAAAAATAGTCCAAATTTGCACCCCCGGACCTTTTGTCCCAAAAATAGTCCAAATTTGCACCCCCGGACCTTTTGTCCCAAAAATAGTCCAAATTTGCACCCCCGGACCTTTTGTCCCAAAAATAGTCCAAATTTGCACCCCCGGACCTTTTGTCCCAAAAATAGTCCAAATTTGCACCCCCGGCCCTTTTGTCCCAAAAATAGTCCAAATTTGCACCCCCGGACCTTTTGTCCCAAAAATAGTCCAAATTTGCACCCCCGGACCTTTTGTCCCAAAAATTGTCCAAATTTGCACCCCCGGACCTTTTGTCCCAAAAATAGTCCAAATTTGCACCCCCGGACCTTTTGTCCCAAAAATAGTCCAAATTTGCACCCCCGGCCCTTTTGTCCTAAAAATAGTCCAAATTTGCACCCCCGGACCTTTTGTCCCAAAAATAGTCCAAATTTGCACCCCCGGACCTTTTGTCCCAAAAATAGTCCAAATTTGCACCCCCGGACCTTTTGTCCCAAAAATAGTCCAAATTTGCACCCCGGACCTTTTGTCCCAAAAATGGTTCAAAATGACCAGAATTGCACCCCCGGCCCTTTTGTCCTAAAAATAGTCCAAATTTGCACCCCCGGCCCTTTTGTCCCAAAAATCGGACCAAATTTGCACCCCCGGACCTTTTGTCCAAAAAATGGTCCAAATTTGCACCCCCGGACCTTTTGTCTAAAAATTTTCCAAATTTGCACCCCCGGACCTTTTGTCCAAAAAATAGTCCAAATTTGCACCCCCGGACCTTTTGTCCCAAAAATAGTCCAAATTTGCACCCCCGGACCTTTTGTCCCAAAATAGTCCAAATTTGCACCCCCGGACCTTTTGTCCCAAAAATGGTCCAAATTTGCACCCCCGGCCCTTTTGTCCCAAAATAGTCCAAATTTGCACCCCCGGCCCTTTTGTCCTAAAAATAGTCCAAATTTGCACCCCCGGACATTTTGTCCCAAAAATAGTCCAAATTTGCACCCCCGGACCTTTTGTCCTAAAAATAGTCCAAATTTGCACCCCCGGCCCTTTTGTCCCAAAAATAGTCCAAATTTGCACCCCCGGACCTTTTGTCCCAAAAATGGTCCAAATTTGCACCCCCGGACCTTTTGTCCCAAAAATGGTCCAAATTTGCACCCCCGGCCCTTTTGTCCCAAAAATGGTCCAAATTTGCACCCCCGGACCTTTTGTCCCAAAAATGGTCCAAATTTGCACCCCCGGCCCATTTGTCCTAAAAATAGTCCAAATTTGCACCCCCGGACCTTTTGTCCCAAAAATAGTCCAAATTTGCACCCCGGACCTTTTGTCCCAAAAATAGTCCAAATTTGCACCCCCGGACCTTTTGTCCCAAAAATAGTCCAAATTTGCACCCCCGGACCTTTTGTCCCAAAAATAGTCCAAATTTGCACCCCCGGACCTTTTGTCCAAAAATAGTCCAAATTTGCACCCCCGGCCCTTTTGTCCTAAAAATAGTCCAAATTTGCACCCCCGGACCTTTTGTCCCAAAAATAGTCCAAATTTGCACCCCCGGACCTTTTGTCCTAAAAATAGTCCAAATTTGCACCCCCGGACCTTTTGTCCCAAGAATGGTCCAAATTTGCACCCCCGGCCCTTTTGTCCCATAAATGGTTCAAAATGACCAGAATTGCACCCCCGGACCTTTTGTCCCAAAAATAGTCCAAATTTGCACCCCCGGCCCTTTTGTCCTAAAAATGGTCCAAATTTGCACCCCCGGACCTTTTGTCCCAAAAATAGTCCAAATTTGCACCCCCGGACCTTTTGTCCCAAAAATAGTCCAAATTTGCACCCCCCGGACCTTTTGTCCCAAAAATAGTCCAAATTTGCACCCCCGGACCTTTTGTCCCAAAAATAGTCCAAATTTGCACCCCCGGCCCTTTTGTCCTAAAAATAGTCCAAATTTGCACCCCCGGACCTTTTGTCCCAAAAATAGTCCAAATTTGCACCCCCGGCCCTTTTGTCCCAAAAATAGTCCAAATTTGCACCCCCGGACCTTTTGTCCCAAAAATAGTCCAAATTTGCACCCCCCGGACCTTTTGTCCCAAAAATGGTCCAAATTTGCACCCCCGGCCCTTTTGTCCCAAAAATGGTCCAAATTTGCACCCCCGGACCTTTTGTCCCAAAAATAGTCCAAATTTGCACCCCCGGACCTTTTGTCCTAAAAATAGTCCAAATTTGCACCCCCCGGACCTTTTGTCCCAAAAATAGTCCAAATTTGCACCCCCGGCCCTTTTGTCCTAAAAAATAGTCCAAATTTGCACCCCCGGACCTTTTGTCCCAAAAATAGTCCAAATTTGCACCCCCGGACCTTTTGTCCCAAAAATGGTCCAAATTTGCACCCCCGGCCCTTTTGACCAAAAATGGTTCAAAATGACCAGAATTGCACCCCCGGACCTTTTGTCCCAAAAATAGTCCAAATTTGCACCCCCGGCCCTTTTGTCCCAAAAATAGTCCAAATTTGCACCCCCGGACCTTTTGTCCCAAAAATAGTCCAAATTTGCACCCCCGGCCCTTTTGTCCCAAAAATAGTCCAAATTTGCACCCCCGGACCTTTTGTCCCAAAAATAGTCCAAATTTGCACCCCCGGCCCTTTTGTCCCAAAAATAGTCCAAATTTGCACCCCCGGACCTTTTGTCCCAAAAATAGTCCAAATTTGCACCCCCGGCCCTTTTGTCCCAAAAATAGTCCAAATTTGCACCCCCGGACCTTTTGTCCCAAAAATAGTCCAAATTTGCACCCCCGGACCTTTTGTCCCAAAAATAGTTCAAATTTGCACCCCCGGACCTTTTGTCCCAAAAATAGTCCAAATTTGCACCCCCGGACCTTTTGTCCCTAAAATAGTCCAAATTTGCACCCCCGGACCTTTTGTCCCAAAAATAGTCCAAATTTGCACCCCCGGACCTTTTGTCCCAAAAATGGTCCAAATTTGCACCCCCGGCCCTTTTGTCCCAAAAATAGTCCAAATTTGCACCCCCCACCCCCCTTTTGTCCCAAAAATGGTTCAAAATGACAGAATTGCACCCCCGGACCTTTTGTCCCAAAAATAGTCCAAATTTGCACCCCCGGCCCTTTTGTCCCAAAAATAGTCCAAATTTGCACCCCCGGACCTTTTGTCCCAAAAATAGTCCAAATTTGCACCCCCGGACCTTTTGTCCCAAAAATAGACCAAATTTGCACCCCCGGACCTTTTGTCCCAAAAATAGTCCAAATTTGCACCCCCGGCCCTTTTGTCCCAAAAATAGTCCAAATTTGCACCCCCGGACCTTTTGTCCCAAAAATAGTCCAAATTTGCACCCCCGGCCCTTTTGTCCAAAAAATGGTCCAAATTTGCACCCCCGGACCTTTTGACCCAAAAAAAGTCCAAATTTGCACCCCCGGCCCTTTTGTCCCAAAAATGGTTCAAAATGACCAAATTTGCACCCCCGGACCTTTTGTCCCAAAAATAGTCCAAATTTGCACCCCCGGACCTTTTGTCCCAAAAATAGTCCAAATTTGCACCCCCGGACCTTTTGTCCCAAAAATAGTCCAAATTTGCACCCCCGGCCCTTTTGTCCCAAAAATAGTCCAAATTTGCACCCCCGGACCTTTTGTCCCAAAAATAGTCCAAATTTGCACCCCCGGCCCTTTTGTCCCAAAAATAGTCCAAATTTGCACCCCCGGACCTTTTGTCCCAAAAATGGTCCAAATTTGCACCCCCGGACCTTTTGTCCCAAAAATTGTCCAAATTTGCACCCCCGGCCCTTTTGTCCCTAAAAATAGTCCAAATTTGCACCCCCGGACCTTTTGTCCCAAAAATAGTCCAAATTTGCACCCCCGGACCTTTTGTCCCAAAAATAGTCCAAATTTGCACCCCCGGACCTTTTGTCCCAAAAATAGTCCAAATTTGCACCCCCGGCCCTTTTGTCCCAAAAATAGTCCAAATTTGCACCCCCGGACCTTTTGTCCCAAAAATAGTCCAAATTTGCACCCCCGGCCCTTTTGTCCTAAAAATAGTCCAAATTTGCACCCCGGACCTTTTGTCCCAAAAATAGTCCAAATTTGCACCCCCGGACCTTTTGTCCCAAAAATGGTCCAAATTTGCACCCCCGGCCCTTTTGTCCCAAAAATAGTCCAAATTTGCACCCCCGGACCTTTTGTCCCAAAAATGGTCCAAATTTGCACCCCCGGACCTTTTGTCCCAAAAATGGTCCAAATTTGCACCCCCGGACCTTTTGTCCCAAAAATAGTCCAAATTTGCACCCCCGGCCCTTTTGTCCCAAAAATGGTTCAAAATGACCAGAATTGCACCCCCGGCCCTTTTGTCCTAAAAATAGTCCAAATTTGCACCCCCGGACCTTTTGTCCCAAAAATAGTCCAAATTTGCACCCCCGGACCTTTTGTCCCAAAAATGTCCAAATTTGCACCCCCGGCCCTTTTGTCCAAAAATTTGCACCCCCGGACCTTTTGTCCTAAAAATAGTCCAAAAACCTTTTGTCCAAAAAATGGTCCAAATTTGCACCCCCGGACCTTTTGTCCCAAAAAAAAATAGTCCAAATTTGCACCCCCGGACCTTTTGTCCCAAAAAAAAATGGTTCAAAATGACCAGAATTGCACCCCCGGCCCTTTTGTCCCAAAAATAGTCCAAATTTGCACCCCGGACCTTTTGTCCCTAAAAATAGTCCAAATTTGCACCCCCGGACCTTTTGTCCCAAAAATAGTCCAAATTTGCACCCCCGGACCTTTTGTCCTAAAAATGGTCCAAATTTGCACCCCCGGACCTTTTGTCCAAAAAATAGTCCAAATTTGCACCCCCGGCCCTTTTGTCCCAAAAATGGTCCAAATTTGCACCCCCGGCCCTTTTGTCCCAAAAATGGTCAAAAAATTGCACCCCCAAATTTGTCAACCCCGGACCTTTTGTCCCAAAAATAGTCCAAATTTGCACCCCCGGACCTTTTGTCCTAAAAATAGTCCAAATTTGCACCCCCCGGACCTTTTGACCCAAAAATAGTCCAAATTTGCACCCCCGGCCCTTTTGTCCCAAAAATAGTCCAAATTTGCACCCCCGGACCTTTTGTCCCAAAAATAGTCCAAATTTGCACCCCCGGCCCTTTTGTCCAAAAAATGGTCCAAATTTGCACCCCCGGCCCTTTTGTCCCAAAAATAGTCCAAATTTGCACCCCGGCCCTTTTGTCCCAAAAATGGTCCAAATTTGCACCCCCGGCCCTTTTGTCCCAAAAATGGTCCAAATTTGCACCCCCGGACCTTTTGTCCCAAAAATAGTCCAAATTTGCACCCCCGGACCTTTTGTCCCAAAAATAGTCCAAATTTGCACCCCCGGCCCTTTTGTCCCAAAAATGGTCCAAATTTGCACCCCCCGGCCCTTTTGTCCTAAAAATAGTCCAAATTTGCACCCCCGGCCCTTTTGTCCCAAAAATAGTCCAAATTTGCACCCCCGGCCCTTTTGTCCCAAAAATAGTCCAAATTTGCACCCCCGGCCCTTTTGTCCAAAAAATAGTCCAAATTTGCACCCCCGGACCTTTTGTCCCAAAAATAGTCCAAATTTGCACCCCCGGCCCTTTTGTCCCAAAAATGGTCCAAATTTGCACCCCCGGACCTTTTGTCCTAAAAATAGTCCAAATTTGCACCCCCGGACCTTTTGTCCCAAAAATAGTCCAAATTTGCACCCCCGGACCTTTTGTCCCAAAAATAGTCCAAATTTGCACCCCCGGCCCTTTTGTCCCAAAAATGGTTCAAAATGACCAGAATTTAACCCCCGGACCTTTTGTCCTAAAAATGGTCCAAATTTGCACCCCCGGCCCTTTTGTCCCAAAAATGGTTCAAAATGACCAGAATTGCACCCCCGGACCTTTTGTCCTAAAAATAGTCCAAATTTGCACCCCCGGCCCTTTTGTCCCCAAATTTGCACCCCCGGCCCTTTTGTCCCAAAAATGGTCAAAATGGTCCAAATTTGCACCCCCGGACCTTTTGTCCTAAAAATGGTCCAAATTTGCACCCCCCCGGACCTTTTGTCCCAAAAATGGTCCAAATTTGCACCCCCGGCCCTTTTGTCCCAAAAATGGTCCAAAAATGACCAAATTGCACCCCCGGACCTTTGTCCAAAAATGGTCCAAATTTGCACCCCCGGACCTTTTGTCCTAAAAATGGTCCAAATTTGCACCCCCGGACCTTTTGCCCCAAAAATGGTCCAAATTTGCACCCCGGCCCTTTTGTCTAAAAAATGGTCCAAATTTGCACCCCCGGCCCTTTTGTCCTAAAAATGGTCCAAATTTGCACCCCGGCCCTTTTGTCTAAAAAAATGGTCCAAATTTGCACCCCCGGACCTTTTGACCCAAAAATGTCCAAATTTGCACCCCCGGACCTTTTGTCCAAAAAATGGTCCAAATTTGCACCCCCGGACCTTTTGTCCCAAAAAAAATGCACCCCCGGTCCAAAAATTTGCACCCCCGGACCTTTTGTCCCAAAAATGGTCCAAATTTGCACCCCCGGACCTTTTGTCCCAAAAATGGTCCAAATTTGCACCCCGGACCTTTTGTCCCAAAAAATAGTCCAAATTTGCACCCCCGGCCCTTTTGTCCCAAAAAACCCCCGGACCTTTTGTCCAAAAAAATTTTTGCACCCCCGGCCCTTTTGTCCCAAAAATAGTCCAAATTTACACCCCGGACCTTTTGTCCCAAAAATAGTCCAAATTTGCACCCCCGGACCTTTTGTCCCAAAAATGGTCCAAATTTGCACCCCCGGCCCTTTTGTCCCAAAAATAGTCCAAATTTGCACCCCCGGCCCTTTTGTCCAAAAAATGGTCCAAATTTGCACCCCCGGCCCTTTTGTCCAAAAAATAGTCCAAATTTGCACCCCCGGACCTTTTGTCCCAAAAATAGTCCAAATTTGCACCCCCGGCCCTTTTGTCCCAAAAATGGTCAAAATTTGCACCCCCGGCCCTTTTGTCCCAAAAATAGTCCAAATTTGCACCCCGGCCCTTTTGTCCCAAAAATGGTCCAAATTTGCACCCCCGGACCTTTTGTCCCAAAAATAGTCCAAATTTGCACCCCCGGCCCTTTTGTCCAAAAAATAGTCCAAATTTGCACCCCCGGACCTTTTGTCCCAAAAATAGTCCAAATTTGCACCCCCGGACCTTTTGTCCCAAAAATAGTCCAAATTTGCACCCCCGGCCCTTTTGTCCCAAAAATAGTCCAAATTTGCACCCCCGGCCCTTTTGTCCCAAAAATAGTCCAAATTTGCACCCCCGGCCCTTTTGTCCCAAAAATGGTCCAAATTTGCACCCCCGGCCCTTTTGTCCCAAAAATAGTCCAAATTTGCAACCCCGGCCCTTTTGTCCCTAAAAATAGTCCAAATTTGCACCCCCGGCCCTTTTGTCCCAAAAATGGTCCAAATTTGCACCCCCGGCCCTTTTGTCCAAAAATAGTCCAAATTTGCACCCCCGGACCCCTAAAAATAGTCCAAATTTGCACCCCCGGACCTAAAAAATAGTCCAAATTTGCACACCCCGGACCTTTTGTCCAAAAAAATAGTCCAAATTTGCACCCCCGGACCTTTTGTCCCAAAAATAGTCCAAATTTGCACACCCCACAAATTTGCACCCCGGCCCTTTTGTCCCAAAAAAAATAGACCAAATTTGCACCCCCCCCCTTTTGTCCCAAAAATAGTCCAAATTTGCACCCCCGGACCTTTTGTCCTAAAAATGGTCCAAATTTGCACCCCCGGACCTTTTGTCCAAAAAATAGTCCAAATTTGCACCCCCGGACCTTTTGTTTTGTCCCAGTTTTGTCCCAAAAATGGTCCAAATTTGCACCCCCGGCCCTTTTGTCCCAAAAATGGTCCAAATTTGCACCCCCGGACCTTTTGTCCCAAAAATAGTCCAAATTTGCACCCCCGGACCTTTTGTCCAAAAAAATGACCTTTTGTCCAAATTTGCACCCCGGACCTTTTGTCCCAAAAAAAATGGTCCAAATTTGCACCCCCGGCCCTTTTGTCCCAAAAATAGTCCAAATTTGCACCCCCGGCCCTTTTGTCCCAAAAATGGTCCAAATTTGCATTGCCCCCGGACCTTTTGTCCCAAAAAATAGTCCAAATTTGCACCCCCCGGACCTTTTGTCCCAAAAAAAAAATAGTCCAAATTTGCACCCCCGGACCTTTTGTCCCAAAAATGGTCCAAATTTGCACCCCCGGACCTTTTGTCCCAAAAATAGTCCAAATTTGCACCCCCGGACCTTTTGTCCAAAAATAGTCCAAATTTGCACCCCCGGCCCTTTTGTCCTAAAAATAGTCCAAATTTGCACCCCCGGACCTTTTGTCCCAAAAATAGTCCAAATTTGCACCCCCGGACCTTTTGTCCCAAAAATAGTCCAAATTTGCACCCCCGGACCTTTTGTCCCAAAAATAGTCCAAATTTGCACCCCCGGACCTTTTGTCCCAAAAATGGTCCAAATTTGCACCCCCGGACCTTTTGTCCAAAAATGGTCCAAATTTGCACCCCGGACCTTTTGTCCAGAATTGCACCCCCGGCCCTTTTGTCCCAAAAATAGTCCAAATTTGCACCCCCGGACCTTTTGTCCAAAAAATAGTCCAAATTTGCACCCCCGGACCTTTTGTCCCAAAAATAGTCCAAATTTGCACCCCCGGACCTTTTGTCCCAAAAAATGGTCCAAAAATTTGCACCCCCGGCCCTTTTGTCCCAAAAAATGGTCCAAATTGCACCCCCGGCCCTTTTGTCCCAAAAATGGTCCAAATTTGCACCCCCGGCCCTTTTGTCCCAAAAATGGTCCAAATTTGCACCCCCGGACCTTTTGTCCCAAAAATAGTCCAAATTTACACCCCCGGCCCTTTTGTCCAAAAATAGTCCAAATTTGCACCTCCCGGACCTTTTGTCCCAAAAATGGTCCAAATTTGCACCCCCGGCCCTTTTGTCCTAAAAAAATGGTCCAAATTTGCACCCCCGGACCTTTTGTCCCAAAAAAAATTTGCACCCCCGGCCCTTTTGTCCCAAAAATAGTCCAAATTTACACCCCGGCCCTTATGTCCCAAAAATAGTCCAAATTTGCACCCCCGGACCTTTTGTCCCAAAAATAGTCCAAATTTGCACCCCCGGACCTTTTGTCCCAAAAGTAGTCCAAATTTGCACCCCCGGACCTTTTGTCCCAAAAATGGTTCAAAAAGGTCCAAATTTGCACCCCCGGACCTTTTGTCCCAAAAATGGTCCAAATTTGCACCCCCGGCCCTTTTGTCCAAAAATAGTCCAAATTTGCACCCCCGGCCCTTTTGTCCCAAAAATAGTCCAAATTTGCACCCCCGGACCTTTTGTCCCAAAAATGGTCCAAATTTGCACCCCCGGACCTTTTGTCCCAAAAATAGTCCAAATTTGCACCCCCGGACCTTTTGTCCCAAAAATCAAAAGTCCAAATTTGCACCCCCGGCCCTTTTGTCCCTAAAAAAAAATCTAAAAAAATAGTCCAAATTTGCACCCCCGGCCCTTTTGTCCCAAAAATAGTCCAAATTTGCACCCCCGGACCTTTTGTCCCAAAAAAATAGTCCAAATTTGCACCCCCGGCCCTTTTGTCCCTAAAAAAAAAAAATAGTCCAAATTTGCACCCCCGGCCCTTTTGTCCCAAAAATAGTCCAAATTTGCACCCCGGCCCTTTTGTCCCAAAAAAAAAATGTCCAAATTTGCACCCCCGGACCTTTTGACCCAAAAATAGTCCAAATTTGCACCCCCGGACCTTTTGTCCCAAAAATAGTCCAAATTTGCATTGCCCCCGGACCTTTTGTCCCAAAAAAAATAGTCCAAATTTGCACCCCCGGCCCTTTTGTCCCAAAAATAGTCCAAATTTGCACCCCCGGCCCTTTTGTCCCTAAAATGGTCCAAATTTGCACCCCCGGCCCTTTTGTCCTAAAAATAGTCCAAATTTGCACCCCCGGCCCTTTTGTCCTAAAAATAGTCCAAATTTGCACCCCCGGACCTTTTGTCCCAAAAATAGTCCAAATTTGCACCCCCGGACCTTTTGTCCCAAAAATAGTCCAAATTTGCACCCCCGGACCTTTTGTCCCAAAAATAGTCCAAATTTGCACCCCGGCCCTTTTGTCCTAAAAATAGTCCAAATTTGCACCCCGGACCTTTTGTCCCAAAAATAGTCCAAATTTTCACCCCCGGACCTTTTGACCCAAAAATAGTCCAAATTTGCACCCCCGGACCTTTTGTCCCAAAATAGTCCAAATTTGCACCCCCGGCCCTTTTGTCCCAAAAATAGTCCAAATTTGCACCCCCGGCCCTTTTGTCCCAAAAATAGTCCAAATTTGCACCCCGGACCTTTTGTCCCAAAAAAATTGTCCAAATTTGCACCCCCGGCCCTTTTGTCCAAAACCCCCGGACCTTTTGTCTAAAAATTTGCACCCCCGGCCCTTTTGTCCTAAAAATAGTCCAAATTTGCACCCCGGACCTTTTGTCCCAAAAATAGTCCAAATTTGCACCCCCGGCCCTTTTGTCCCAAAAATAGTCCAAATTTGCACCCCCGGACTTTTGTCCCAAAAATGGTTCAAAATGACCAGAATTGCACCCCCGGACCTTTTGTCCCAAAAATGGTCCAAATTTGCACCCCGGCCCTTTTGTCCTAAAAATGGTCCAAATTTGCACCCCCGGCCCTTTTGTCCCAAAAATGGTCCAAATTTGCACCCCCGGACCTTTTGTCCCAAAAAATAGTCCAAATTTGCACCCCCGGCCCTTTTGTCCCAAAAATGGTTCCAAAATGACCCCCAGAATTTGCAATAGTCCCCGGACCTTTTGTCCCAAAAATAGTCCAAATTTGCACCCCCGGCCCTTTTGTCCCAAAAATAGTCCAAATTTGCACCCCCGGCCCTTTTGTCCCAAAAATAGTCCAAATTTGCACCCCCGGACCTTTTGTCCCAAAAATAGTCCAAATTTGCACCCCCGGACCTTTTGTCCCAAAAATAGTCCAAATTTGCACCCCCGGACCTTTTGTCCCAAAAATTGTCCAAATTTGCACCCCCGGCCCTTTTGTCCCAAAAATAGTCCAAATTTGCACCCCGGACCTTTTGTCCCAAAAATTCCAAATTTGCACCCAAAAAAATAGTCCAAATTTGCACCCCGGACCTTTTGTCCAAAAAAATTGTCCAAATTTGCACCCCCGGACCTTTTGTCCAAAAATGTCCAAAAAATGGTCCCAAAAATGACCAGAATTGCACCCCCGGACCTTTTGTCCCAAAAATGGTCCAAATTTGCACCCCCGGCCCAAATTTGCACCCCCGGACCTTTTGTCCCAAAAAATGGTCCAAATTTACACCCCCGGACCTTTTGTCCCAAAAATAGTCCAAATTTGCACCCCCGGACCTTTTGTCCCAAAAATAGTCCAAATTTGCACCCCCGGACCTTTTGTCCCAAAAATGGTCCAAATTTGCACCCCCGGACCTTTTGTCCCAAAAAAATAGTCCAAATTTGCACCCCCGGACCTTTTGTCCCAAAAAATGGTCCAAATTTGCACCCCCGGCCCTTTTGTCCCAAAAATGGTCCAAATTTGCACCCCGGACCTTTTGTCCCAAAAATGTCCAAATTTGCACCCCGGCCCTTTTGTCCCAAAAATAGTCCAAATTTGCACCCCCGGCCCTTTTGTCCCCAAAAATAGTCCAAATTTGCCCCCCCCAAAAATAGTCCAAATTTGCACCCCCGGACCTTTTGTCCCAAAAATAGTCCAAAAATTTTTTGTCCCAAAAAGTCCAAATTTGCACCCCCGGACCTTTTGTCCTAAAAATGGTCCAAATTTGCACCCCGGACCTTTTGTCCCAAAAATCCAGAATTGCACCCCCGGACCTTTTGTCCCAAAATAGTCCAAATTTGCACCCCCGGACCTTTTGTCCCAAAAATTCCAAATTTGCACCCCCGGACCTTTTGTCCCAAAAATGGTCCAAAATGGTCCAAATTTGACCAGAATTGCCCGGGCCCTTTTGTCCCAAAAAAGTCCAAATTTGCACCCCCGGCCCTTTTGTCCCAAAAATAGTCCAAATTTGCACCCCCGGACCTTTTGTCCCAAAAATAGTCCAAATTTGCACCCCGGCCCTTTTGTCCAAAAATAGTCCAAATTTGCACCCCCGGCCCTTTTGTCCCAAAAATAGTCCAAATTTGCACCCCCGGACCTTTTGTCCCAAAAATGGTCCAAATTTGCACCCCCGGACCTTTTGTCCCAAAAATGGTCCAAATTTGCACCCCCGGCCCTTTTGTCCCAAAAATGGTTCAAAATGACCAGAATTGCACCCCCGGACCTTTTGTCCCAAAAATAGTCCAAATTTGCACCCCCGGCCCTTTTGTCCCAAAAATAGTCCAAATTTGCACCCCCGGCCCTTTTGTCCCAAAAATAGTCCAAATTTGCACCCCCGGCCCTTTTGTCCCAAAAATGGTCCAAATTTGCACCCCCGGACCTTTTGTCCCAAAAATGGTCCAAATTTGCACCCCCGGCCCTTTTGTCCCAAAAATGGTCCAAATTTGCACCCCCGGACCTTTTGTCCCAAAAATGGTCCAAATTTGCACCCCCGGCCCTTTTGTCCCAAAAATGGTCCAAATTTGCACCCCCGGACCTTTTGTCCCAAAAATAGTCCAAATTTGCACCCCCGGCCCTTTTGTCCCAAAAATAGTCCAAATTTGCACCCCCGGACCTTTTGTCCCAAAAATGGTCCAAATTTGCACCCCCGGCCCTTTTGTCCCAAAAATGGTCCAAATTTGCACCCCCGGCCCTTTTGTCCCAAAAATGGTCCAAATTTGCACCCCCGGCCCTTTTGTCCCAAAAAATGTCCAAATTTGCACCCCCGGCCCTTTTGTCCCAAAAAAAAATGGTCCAAATTTGCACCCCCGGACCTTTTGTCCCAAAAATAGTCCAAATTTGCACCCCCGGACCTTTTTTTGTGCACCCCCGGAAAAATAGTCCAAATTTGCACCCCCGGACCTTTTGTCCCAAAAATAGTCCAAATTTGCACCCCCGGCCCTTTTGTCCTAAAAATAGTCCAAATTTGCACCCCGGACCTTTTGTCCCAAAAATAGTCCAAATTTGCACCCCCGGACCTTTTGTCCCAAAAATAGTCCAAATTTGCACCCCCGGCCCTTTTGTCCCAAAAATGGTCCAAATTTGCACCCCCGGCCCTTTTGTCCCAAAAATGGTCCAAATTTGCACCCCCGGCCCTTTTGTCCCAAAAATGGTCCAAATTTGCACCCCGGACCTTTTGTCCCAAAAATAGTCCAAATTTGCACCCCCGGCCCTTTTGTCCCAAAAATGGTCCAAATTTGCACCCCCGGACCTTTTGTCCCAAAAATAATCCAAATTTGCACCCCCGGACCTTTTGTCCCAAAAATAGTCCAAATTTGCACCCCCGGCCCTTTTGTCCTAAAAATGGTCCAAATTTGCACCCCCGGCCCTTTTGTCCCAAAAATGGTCCAAATTTGCACCCCCGACCCTTTTGTCCCAAAAATGGTCCAAATTTGCACCCCCGGCCCTTTTGTCCCAAAAATGGTCCAAATTTGCACCCCCGGCCCTTTTGTCCCAAAAATGGTTCAAAATGACCAGAATTGCACCCCCGGCCCTTTTGTCCCAAAAATGGTCCAAATTTGCACCCCCGGCCCTTTTGTCCAAAAAATAGTCCAAATTTGCACCCCCGGCCCTTTTGTCCCAAAAATGGTCCAAATTTGCACCCCCGGCCCTTTTGTCCCAAAAATGGTCCAAATTTGCACCCCCGGCCCTTTTGTCCCAAAAATGGTCCAAATTTGCACCCCCGGCCCTTTTGTCCCAAAAATGGTCAAAATTTGCACCCCCGGCCCTTTTGTCCCAAAAATGGTCCAAATTTGCACCCCCGGCCCTTTTGTCCCAAAAATGGTCCAAATTTGCACCCGGCCCTTTTGTCCCAAAAATGGTCCAAATTTGCACCCCCGGACCTTTTGTCCCAAAAATAGTCCAAATTTGCACCCCCTGCCCTTTTGTCCCAAAAATGGTCCAAATTTGCACCCCCGACCCTTTTGTCCCAAAAATGGTCCAAATTTGCACCCCCGGCCCTTTTGTCCCAAAAATGGTCCAAATTTGCACCCCCGGCCCTTTTGTCCCAAAAATGGTCCAAATTTGCACCCCCGGACCTTTTGTCCCAAAAATAGTCCAAATTTGCACCCCCGGACCTTTTGTCCCAAAAATAGTCCAAATTTGCACCCCCGGACCTTTTGTCCCAAAAATGGTCCAAATTTGCACCCCCGGCCCTTTTGTCCCAAAAATGGTCCAAATTTGCACCCCCGGCCCTTTTGTCCCAAAAAATCAAAAGTCCAAATTTGCACCCCCGGACCTTTTGTCCCAAAAATAGTCCAAATTTGCACCCCCGGCCCTTTTGTCCAAAAATAGTCCAAATTTGCACCCCCGGACATTTTGTCCCCAAAAAAAAATGTCCAAATTTGCACCCCCGGACCTTTTGTCCCAAAAATAGTCCAAATTTGCACCCCCGGACCTTTTGTCCCAAAAAAGTCCAAATTTGCACCCCCGGACCTTTTGTCCCAAAAATAGTCCAAATTTGCACCCCCCCTTTTGTCCCAAAAATAGTCCAAATTTACACCCCGGACCTTTTGTCCCAAAAATAGTCCAAATTTGCACCCCCGGCCCTTTTGTCCCAAAAATGGTTCAAAATGACCAGAATTGCACCCCCGGACCTTTTGTCCCCAAAATAGTCCAAATTTGCACCCCCGGCCCTTTTGTCCAAAAAATGGTCCAAATTTGCATTGCACCCCGGACCTTTTGTCCCAAAAAATGGTCCAAATTTGCCCCCGCCCTTTTGTCCCAAAAAAGTCCAAATTTGCAACCTTTTGTCCCAGTCCAAATTTGCACCCCGGCCCTTTTGTCCCAAAAAATGGTCCAAATTTGCACCCCCGGCCCTTTTGTCCCAAAAATAGTCCAAATTTGCACCCCCGGCCCTTTTGTCCCAAAAATGGTCCAAATTTGCACCCCCGGCCCTTTTGTCCCAAAAAAAAACCTTTTGTCCAAATTTGCAAATTTGCACCCCCGGACCTTTTGTCCCAAAAAAAATGTCCAAATTTGCACCCCCGGCCCTTTTGTCCCAAAAAAAATAGTCCAAATTTGCACCCCCGGACCTTTTGTCCCAAAAATAGTCCAAATTTGCACCCCCGGACCTTTTGTCCCAAAAATGGTCCAAATTTGCACCCCCGGACCTTTTGTCCCAAAAATAGTCCAAATTTGCACCCCCGGCCCTTTTGTCCCAAAAATAGTCCAAATTTGCACCCCCGGACCTTTTGTCCCAAAAATAGTCCAAATTTGCACCCCCGGCCCTTTTGTCCCAAAAATGGTCCAAATTTGCACCCCCGGCCCTTTTGTCCAAAAAATGGTCCAAATTTGCACCCCCGGCCCTTTTGTCCCAAAAATAGTCCAAATTTGCACCCCCGGACCTTTTGTCCCAAAAATGGTCCAAATTTGCACCCCGGCCCTTTTATCCCAAAAATGGTCCAAATTTGCACCCCCGGACCTTTTGTCCCAAAAATGGTCCAAATTTGCACCCCCGGCCCTTTTGTCCCAAAAATGGTCCAAATTTGCACCCCCGGCCCTTTTGTCCCAAAATGGTCCAAATTTGCACCCCCGGCCCTTTTGTCCCAAAAATGGTCCAAATTTGCACCCCCGGCCCTTTTGTCCCAAAAATGGTCCAAATTTGCACCCCCGGACCTTTTGTCCCTAAAATGGTCCAAATTTGCACCCCCGGCCCTTTTGTCCCAAAAATGGTCCAAATTTGCACCCCCGGCCCTTTTGTCCCAAAAATGGACCAAATTTGCACCCCCGGCCCTTTTGTCCCAAAAATGGTCAAAATGGTCCAAATTTGCACCCCCGGCCCTTTTGTCCCAAAAATGGTCCAAATTTGCACCCCGGCCCTTTTGTCCCAAAAATGGTCCAAATTTGCACCCCCGGCCCTTTTGTCCCAAAAATGGTCCAAATTTGCACCCCGGCCCTTTTGTCCCAAAAATGGTCCAAATTTGCACCCCGGCCCTTTTGTCCCAAAAATTGTCCAAATTTGCACCCCCAGACCTTTTGTCCCAAAAATGGTCCAAATTTGCACCCCCGGCCCTTTTGTCCAAAAAATGGTCCAAATTTGCACCCCCGGCCCTTTTGTCCCAAAAATGGTCCAAATTTGCAAAAACCCCGGCCCTTTTGTCCCAAAAATTGTCCAAAAATGCACCCCCGGACCTTTTGACCCAAAAATGGTCCAAATTTGCACCCCCGGACCTTATAACCAAAAATGGTCCAAAAAATTTGCACCCCCGGCCCTTTTGTCCCAAAAATGGTCCAAATTTGCACCCCGGACCTTTTGTCCCAAAAATGGTCCAAATTTGCACCCCCGGACCTTTTTTGTCCAAATTTGCGCCCCGGGCCTTTTGTCCAAAAAAGACCAGAATTGCACCCCCGGACCTTTTGTCCCAAAAATAGTCCAAATTTGCACCCCCGGCCCTTTTGTCCCAAAAAAAAATTTGCACCCCCGGCCCTTTTGTCCAAAATTTGCACCCCCGGACCTTTTGTCCCAAAAATAGTCCAAATTTGCACCCCCGGCCCTTTTGTCCCAAAAATGGTCCAAATTTGCACCCCCGGCCCTTTTGTCCCAAAAAAAAGTCCAAATTTGCACCCCGGACCTTTTGTCCCAAAAATAGTCCAAATTTGCACCCCCGGACCTTTTGTCCAAAAAATGTCCAAATTTGCAGTCCAAATTTGCACCCCCGGACCCCAAAAAAAATGGTGACCAAATTTGCACCCCCGGCCCTTTTGTCCCAAAAATGGTCCAAATTTGCACCCCCGGCCCTTTTGTCCCAAAAATGGTCCAAATTTGCACCCCCGGACCTTTTGTCCCAAAAATGGTCCAAATTTGCACCCCCGGCCCTTTTGTCCCAAAAATGGACCACCAAATTGCACCCCCGGACCTTTTGTCCCAAAAATAGTCCAAATTTGCACCCCCGGACCTTTTGTCCCAAAATGGTCCAAATTTGCACCCCCGGACCTTTTGTCCCAAAAATAGTCCAAATTTGCACCCCCGGCCCTTTTGTCCCAAAAATATGGTCCAAATTTGCACCCCCGGACCTTTTGTCCAAAAAAATTTGCACCCCCGGACCTTTTGTCCCAAAAATGTCCAAATTTGCACCCCCGGCCCTTTTGTCCCAAAAATAGTCCAAATTTGCACCCCCGGACCTTTTGTCCCAAAAATGGTCCAAATTTGCACCCCCGGCCCTTTTGTCCCAAAAATGGTTCAAAATGACCAGAATTGCACCCCCGGACCTTTTGTCCCAAAAATGGTCCAAATTTGCACCCCCGGCCCTTTTGTCCCAAAAATGGTCCAAATTTGCACCCCCGGCCCTTTTGTCCCAAAAATAGTCCAAATTTGCACCCCCGGCCCTTTTGTCCCAAAAATGGTCCAAATTTGCACCCCCGGCCCTTTTGTCCCAAAAATTGCACCCCCGGACCTTTTGTCCCAAAAATGGTCCAAATTTGCACCCCCGGCCCTTTTGTCCCAAAAATGGTCCAAATTTGCACCCCCCGGCCCTTTTGTCCCAAAAATGGTCCAAATTTGCACCCCCGGCCCTTTTGTCCCAAAAATGGTCCAAATTTGCACCCCCGGCCCTTTTGTCCCAAAAATAGTCCAAATTTGCACCCCCGGCCCTTTTGTCCCAAAAATGGTCCAAATTTGCACCCCCGGCCCTTTTGTCCCAAAAATGGTCCAAATTTGCACCCCCGGCCCTTTTGTCCCAAAAATGGTCCAAATTTGCACCCCCGGCCCTTTTGTCCCAAAAATTGTCCAAATTTGCACCCCCGGACCTTTTGTCCCAAAAATAGTCCAAATTTGCACCCCCGGACCTTTTGTCCCCAAAATGGTCCAAATTTGCACCCCCGGACCTTTTGTCCCAAAAATGGTCCAAATTTGCACCCCCGGCCCTTTTGTCCCAAAAATAGTCCAAATTTGCACCCCCGGACCTTTTGTCCCAAAAATGGTCCAAATTTGCACCCCCGGCCCTTTTGTCCCAAAAATGGTCCAAATTTGCACCCCCGGCCCTTTTGTCCCAAAAATGGTCCAAATTTGCACCCCCGGCCCTTTTGTCCCAAAAATAGTCCAAATTTGCACCCCCGGCCCTTTTGTCCCAAAAATAGTCCAAATTTGCACCCCCGGACCTTTTGTCCCAAAAATGGTCCAAATTTGCACCCCCGGCCCTTTTGTCCCAAAAATAGTCCAAAATTGCACCCCCGGCCCTTTTGTCCCAAAAATAGTCCAAATTTGCACCCCCGGACCTTTTGTCCCAAAAATAGTCCAAATTTGCACCCCCGGCCCTTTTGTCCCAAAAATGGTCCAAATTTGCACCCCCGGACCTTTTGTCCCAAAAATGGTCCAAATTTGCACCCCCGGCCCTTTTGTCCCAAAAATGGTCCAAATTTGCACCCCCGGACCTTTTGTCCCAAAAATAGTCCAAATTTGCACCCCCGGCCCTTTTGTCCTAAAAATGGTCCAAATTTGCACCCCCGGACCTTTTGTCCCAAAAATTGTTCAAAATTTGCACCCCCGGCCCTTTTGTCCCAAAAAATGTCCAAAAATTGCACCCCCGGACCTTTTGTCCCAAAAATGGTCCAAATTTCCACCCCCTGCCCTTTTGTCCCAAAAATGGTCCAAATTTGCACCCCCGGCCCTTTTGTCCCAAAAATGGTCCAAATTTGCACCCCCTGACCTTTTGTCCCAAAAATGGTCCAAATTTGCACCCCCGGCCCTTTTGTCCCAAAAATGGTCCAAATTTGCACCCCCGGCCCTTTTGTCCTAAAAATGGTCCAAATTTGCACCCCCGGCCCTTTTGTCCCAAAAATGGTCCAAATTTGCACCCCCGGCCCTTTTGTCCCAAAAATGGTCCAAATTTGACCCCCGGCCCTTTTGTCCCAAAAATGGTCCAAATTTGCACCCCCGGCCCTTTTGTCCCAAAAATGGTCCAAATTTGCACCCCCGGACCTTTTGTCCCAAAAATGGTTCAAAATGACCAGAATTGCACCCCCGGACCTTTTGTCCCAAAAATGGTCCAAATTTGCACCCCCGGCCCTTTTGTCCCAAAAATGGTCCAAATTTGCACCCCCGGCCCTTTTGTCCCAAAAATGGTCCAAATTTGCACCCGGCCCTTTTGTCCCAAAAATGGTCCAAATTTGCACCCCAACCCTTTTGTCCCAAAAATGGTCCAAATTTGCACCTCCCACCATTTGGTCCCAAAAATGGTCCAAATTTGCACCCCGGCCCTTTTGTCCCAAAAATGGTCCAAATTTGCACCCCCGGCCCTTTTGTCCCAAAAATAGTCCAAATTTGCACCCCCGGCCCTTTTGTCCCAAAAATGGTCCAAATTTGGACCTTTTGTCCCAAAAATGGTCCAAATTTGCACCCCCGGCCCTTTTGTCCAAAAAATGGTCCAAATTTGCACCCCCCCCCACCCCCGGCCCTTTTGTCCCAAAAAAGGTCCAAATTTGCACCCCCGGCCCTTTTGTCCCCAAAATGGTCCAAATTTGCACCCCCGGCCCTTTTGTCCTAAAAATGGTCCAAATTTGCACCCCCGGCCCTTTTGTCCCAAAAATGGTCCAAATTTGCACCCCCGGCCCTTTTGTCCTAAAAATGGTCCAAATTTGCACCCCCGGCCCTTTTGTCCCAAAAATGGTCCAAATTTGCACCCCGGCCCTTTTGTCCCAAAAAAGGTGACCAAATTTGCCCCCCCCGGACCTTTTTGCACCCCCCCAAAAATGGTCCAAATTTGCACCCCCGGCCCTTTTGTCCAAAAATGGTCCAAATTTGCACCCCCGGACCTTTTGTCCCAAAAATAGTCCAAATTTGCACCCCCGGCCCTTTTGTCCCAAAAATAGTCCAAATTTGCACCCCCGGACCTTTTGTCCCAAAAATGGTTCAAAATGACCAGAATTGCACCCCCGGCCCTTTTGTCCAAAAAATAGTCCAAATTTGCACCCCGGCCCTTTTGTCCCAAAAATAGTCCAAATTTGCACCCCCGGACCTTTTGTCCAAAAAATTGTCCAAATTTGCACCCCCGGACCTTTTGTCCCAAAAATGGTCCAAATTTGCACCCCCGGCCCTTTTGTCCCAAAAATGGTCCAAATTTGCACCCCCGGCCCTTTTGTCCCAAAAAAAGTCCAAATTTGCACCAGAATTGCACCCCCGGCCCTTTTGTCCCAAAAATGTCAAAATTTGCACCCCCGGAAAAACGGTCCAAATTTGCACCCCGCCCCTTTTGTCCAAAAATGTGTCCAAATTTGCACCCCCGGCCCTTTTTGTCCCAAAATAGGTCCAAATTTGCACCCCTGCCCTTTTGTCCCAAAAAATGGTCCAAATTTTGACCAAATTTGCACCCCCGGACCTTTTGACCTAAAAATAGTCCAAATTTGCACCCCCAGACCTTTTGTCCTAAAAAATAGTCCAAATTTGCACCCCCGGTCCTTTTGTCCCAAAAATAGTCCAAATTTGCACCCCCGGCCCTTTTGTCCCAAAAATAGTCCAAATTTTGCACCCCCGGACCTTTTGTCCCAAAAATGGTCCAAATTTGCACCCCCACCCTTTTGTCCTAAAAATGGTCCAAATTTGCACCCCCGGCCCTTTTGTCCCAAAAATGGTCCAAATTTGCACCCCGGGCCCTTTTGTCCCAAAAATGGTCCAAATTTGCACCCCCGGCCCTTTTGTCCCAAAAATGGTCCAAATTTGCACCCCCGGACCTTTTGTCCCAAAAATAGTCCAAATTTGCACCCCCGGCCCTTTTGTCCAAAAATAGTCCAAATTTGCACCCCCGGCCCTTTTGTCCGAAAAATAGTCCAAATTTGCACCCCCGGACCTTTTGTCCCAAAAATAGTCCAAATTTGCACCCCCGGCCCTTTTGTCCTAAAAATAGTCCAAATTTGCACCCCCGGCCCTTTTGTCCCAAAAATAGTCCAAATTTGCCCCCCCGGACCTTTTGTCCCAAAAATGGTCCAAATTTGCACCCCCGGACCTTTTGTCCCAAAAATAGTCCAAATTTGCCCCCCCGGCCCTTTTGTCCCAAAAATTGTTCAAAATGACCAGAATTGCACCCCCGGCCCTTTTGTCCCAAAAATAGTCCAAATTTGCACCCCCGGACCTTTTGTCCTAAAAATAGTCCAAATTTGCACCCCCGGACTTTTTGTCCCAAAAATAGTCCAAATTTGCACCCCCGGACCTTTTGTCCCAAAAATAGTCCAAATTTGCACCCCCGGACCTTTTGTCCCAAAAATAGTCCAAATTTGCACCCCCGGACCTTTTGTCCCAAAAATGGTCCAAATTTGCACCCCGGCCCTTTTGTCCCAAAAATGGTCCAAATTTGCACCCCCGGCCCTTTTGTCCCAAAAATGGTCCAAATTTGCACCCCCGGACCTTTTGTCCCAAAAAAAGTCCAAATTTGCACCCCCGGCCCTTTTGTCCCAAAAATAGTCCAAATTTGCACCCCCGGACCTTTTGACCCAAAAATAGTCCAAATTTGCACCCCTGGACCTTTTGTCCCAAAAATAGTCCAAATTTGCACCCCCGGACCTTTTGTCCCAAAAAAAGTCCAAATTTGCACCCCCGGACCTTTTGTCCCAAAAATAGTCCAAATTTGCACCCCGGACCTTTTGTCCCAAAAATAGTCCAAATTTGCACCCCCGGACCTTTTGTCCCAAAAATAGTCCAAATTTGCACCCCCGGCCCTTTTGTCCAAAAAATGGTCCAAATTTGCACCCCCGGCCCTTTTGTCCCAAAAATAGTCCAAATTTGCACCCCCGGACCTTTTGTCCCAAAAATAGTCCAAATTTTCACCCCCGGCCCTTTTGTCCTAAAAATAGTCCAAAATTTGCACCCCCGGCCCTTTTGTCCAAAAATAGTCCAAATTTGCACCCCCGGCCCTTTTGTCCCAAAAATAGTCCAAATTTGCACCCCCGGACCTTTTGTCCCAAAAATAGTCCAAATTTGCACCCCCGGCCCATTTGTCCCAAAAATAGTCCAAATTTGCACCCCCGGCCCTTTTGTCCCAAAAATAGTCCAAATTTGCACCCCCGGACCTTTTGTCCCAAAAATAGTCCAAATTTGCACCCCCGGCCCTTTTGTCCCAAAAAGGTCCAAATTTGCACCCACGGACCTTTTGTCCCAAAAATAGTCCAAATTTGCACCCCCGGCCCTTTTGTCCCAAAAATAGTCCAAATTTGCACCCCCGGCCCTTTTGTCCCAAAAATGGTCCAAATTTGCACCCCCGGCCCTTTTGTCCAAAAATGGTCCAAATTTGCACCCCCGGCCCTTTTGTCCCAAAAATGGTCCAAATTTGCACCCCCGGCCCTTTTGTCCCAAAAATGGTCCAAATTTGCACCCCCGGCCCTTTTGTCCCAAAAATGGTCCAAATTTGCACCCCCGGCCCTTTTGTCCCAAAAATGGTCCAAATTTGCACCCCCGGACCTTTTGTCCCAAAAATGGTCCAAATTTGCACCCCCGGCCCTTTTGTCCAAAAAATGGTCCAAATTTGCACCCCCGGCCCTTTTGTCCCAAAAATGGTCCAAATTTGCACCCCCGGCCCTTTTGTCCCAAAAATGGTCCAAATTTGCACCCCCGGCCCTTTTGTCCCAAAAATAGTCCAAATTTGCACCCCGGCCCTTTTGTCCCAAAAATGGTCCAAATTTGCACCCCCGGCCCTTTTGTCCCAAAAATGGTCCAAATTTGCACCCCCGGACCTTTTGTCCCAAAAATAGTCCAAATTTGCACCCCCGGACCTTTTGTCCCAAAAATGTCCAAATTTGCACCCCCGGCCCTTTTGTCCCAAAAAATGGTCCAAATTGCACCCCCGGCCCTTTTGTCCCAAAAATGTCCAAATTTGCACCCCGGACCTTTTGTCCCAAAAATAGTCCAAATTTGCACCCCCGGCCCTTTTGTCCCAAAAATATGGTCCAAAACCCCGGACCTTTTGTCCAAATTGCACCCCCGGACCTTTTGTCCCAAAAAAATGTCCAAAAATTTGCAATTTGCCCCGGCCCTTTTGTCCCAAAAATGGTCCAAATTTGCACCCCCGGCCCTTTTGTCCCAAAAATGGTCCAAATTTGCACCCCCGGCCCTTTTGTCCCAAAAAATGGTCCAAATTTGCACCCCCGGCCCTTTTGTCCCAAAAATGGTCCAAATTTGCACCCCCGGCCCTTTTGTCCCAAAAATGGTCCAAATTTGCACCCCCCGCCCTTTTGTCCCAAAAATGGTCCAAATTTGCACCCCCAAAAAAATTTGTCCAAAAAATGGTCCAAATTTGCACCCCCGGCCCTTTTGTCCCAAAAATGGTCCAAATTTGCACCCCCCGGACCTTTTGTCCCAAAAATGGTCCAAATTTGCACCCCCGGCCCTTTTGTCCCAAAAATGGTCCAAATTTGCACCCCCGGCCCTTATTACCCAAAAATGGTCCAAATTTGCACCCCCGGCCCTTTTGTCCCAAAAATGGTCCAAATTTGCACCCCCGGACCTTTTTCCCCCAAAAATTGTCCAAATTTGCACCCCCGGCCCTTTTGTCCAAAAAATGGTCCAAATTTGCACCCCCGGACCTTTTGTCCCAAAAATGGTCCAAATTTGCACCCCCGGCCCTTTTGTCCCAAAAATAATCCAAATTTGCACCCCCGGCCCTTTTGTCCCAAAAATAGTCCAAATTTGCACCCCGGTCCCTTATGTCCCAAAAATGGTCCAAATTTGCACCCCGGCCCTTTTGTCCCAAAAATGGTCCAAATTTGCACCCCCGGCCCTTTTGTCCCAAAATTGTCCAAATTTGCACCCCCGGCCCTTTTGTCCCAAAAATGTCCAAATTTGCACCCCCGGACCTTTTGTCCCAAAAATGGTCCAAATTTGCACCCCCGGCCCTTTTGTCCCAAAAATGGTCCAAATTTGCACCCCAACCCTTTTGTCCCAAAAATGGTCCAAATTTGCACCCCCGGCCCTTTTGTCCCAAAAATAGTCCAAATTTGCACCCCCGGCCCTTTTGTCCCAAAAATAGTCCAAATTTGCACCCCCGGACCTTTTGTCCCAAAAATAGTCCAAATTTGCACCCCCAGCCCTTTTGTCCCAAAAATGGTCCAAATTTGCACCCCCGGCCCTTTTGTCCCAAAAATGGTCCAAATTTGCCCCGGCCCTTTTGTCCCAAAAATAGTCCAAATTTGCACCCCCGGCCCTTTTGTCCCAAAAATGGTCCAAATTTGCACCCCCGGGCCCTTTTGTCCCAAAAATGGTCCAAATTTGCACCCCCGGCCCTTTTGTCCCAAAAATGTCCAAATTTGCACCCCCGGCCCTTTTGTCCCAAAAATGGTCCAAATTTGCACCCCCGGCCCTTTTGTCCAAAAAAATGTCCAAATTTGCACCCCCGGCCCTTTTGTCCCAAAAATGGTCCAAATTTGCACCCCCGGCCCTTTTGTCCCAAAAATGGTCCAAATTTGCACCCCCGGCCCTTTTGTCCCAAAAAAGTCCAAATTTGCACCCCCGGACCTTTTGTCCCAAAAATGGTCCAAATTTGCACCCCCGGCCCTTTTGTCCCAAAAATAGTCCAAATTTGCACCCCCGGACCTTTTGTCCCAAAAATAGTCCAAATTTGCACCCCCGGACCTTTTGTCCCAAAAATGGTCCAAAAACCTTTTGTCCCAAAAATGGTCCAAATTTGCACCCCCGGCCCTTTTGTCCCAAAAATGGTCCAAATTTGCACCCCCGGCCCTTTTGTCCCAAAAATGGTCCAAATTTGCACCCCCGGCCCTTTTGTCCCAAAAATGGTCCAAATTTGCACCCCCGGCCCTTTTGTCCCAAAAATGGTCCAAATTTGCACCCCCGGCCCTTTTGTCCCAAAAATGTTCCAAATTTGCACCCC
This sequence comes from Lithobates sylvaticus, assembly GCA_028564925.1. Taxonomy (NCBI): domain Eukaryota; kingdom Metazoa; phylum Chordata; class Amphibia; order Anura; family Ranidae; genus Lithobates; species Lithobates sylvaticus. The sequence continues at coordinate 6,861,666 of CM053038.1, forward strand.
GGCCCTTTTGTCCCAAAAATGGTCCAAATTTGCACCCCCGGCCCTTTTGTCCCAAAAATAGTCCAAATTTGCACCCCCGGCCCTTTTGTCCCAAAAAATAGTCCAAATTTGCACCCCAGGCCCTTTTGTCCCAAAAATGGTCCAAATTTGCACCCCCGGACCTTTTGTCCCAAAAATAGTCCAAATTTGCACCCCCGGACCTTTTGTCCCAAAAATGGTCCAAATTTGCACCCCCGGCCCTTTTGTCCTAAAAATAGTCCAAATTTGCACCCCCGGCCCTTTTGTCCCAAAAATGGTCCAAATTTGCACCCCCGGCCCTTTTGTCCCAAAAATGGTCCAAATTTGCACCCCCGGCCCTTTTGTCCCAAAAATGGTCCAAATTTGCACCCCCGGCCCTTTTGTCCCAAAAATGGTCCAAATTTGCACCCCCGGCCCTTTTGTCCCAAAAATGGTCCAAATTTGCACCCCCGGACCTTTTGTCCCAAAAATGGTCCAAATTTGCACCCCCGGACCTTTTGTCCCAAAAATGGTCCAAATTTGCACCCCCGGACCTTTTGTCCCAAAAATGGTCCAAATTTGCACCCCCGGCCCTTTTGTCCCAAAAATGGTCCAAATTTGCACCCCCGGCCCTTTTGTCCCAAAAATGGTCCAAATTTGCACCCCGGCCCTTTTGTCCCAAAAATGGTCCAAATTTGCACCCCTGCCCTTTTGTCCCAAAAATGGTCCAAATTTGCACCCCCGGCCCTTTTGTCCCAAAAATGGTCCAAATTTGCACCCCCGGCCCTTTTGTCCCAAAAATGGTCCAAATTTGCACCCCCGGACCTTTTGTCCAAAAATAGTCCAAATTTGCACCCCCGGCCCTTTTGTCCCAAAAATGGTCCAAATTTGCACCCCCGGCCCTTTTGTCCCAAAAATGGTCCAAATTTGCACCCCCGGCCCTTTTGTCCCAAAAATGGTCCAAATTTGCACCCCCGGCCCTTTTGTCCCCAAAAATGGACCAAATTTGCACCCCCGGCCCTTTTGTCCCAAAAATGGTCCAAATTTGCACCCCCGGCCCTTTTGTCCCAAAAATGGTCCAAATTTGCACCCCCGGCCCTTTTGTCCCAAAAATAGTCCAAATTTGCACCCCCGGCCCTTTCGTCCCAAAAATGGTCCAAATTTGCACCCCCGGCCCTTTCGTCCAAAAAATGGTCCAAAATTGCACCCCCGGCCCTTTCGTCCCAAAAATGGTCCAAATTTGCACCCCCGGCCCTTTTGTCCCAAAAATGGTCCAAATTTGCACCCCGGCCCTTTTGTCCCAAAAAATAGACCAAATTTGCACCCCGGCCCTTTTGTCCCAAAATGGTCCAAATTGCACCCCCGGCCCTTTTGTCCCAAAAATAGTCCAAATTTGCACCCCCGGCCCTTTTGTCCCAAAAATACTCCAAATTTACACCCCGGACCTTTTGTCCTAAAAATAGTCCAAATTTGCACCCCCGGCCCTTTTGTCCCAAAAATAGTCCAAATTTGCACCCCCGGCCCTTTTGTCCCAAAAATGGTCCAAATTTGCACCCCTGGCCCTTTTGTCCCAAAAATGGTCCAAATTTGCACCCCCGGCCCTTTTGTCCCAAAAATGGTCCAAATTTGCACCCCCGGCCCTTTTGTCCCAAAAATGGTCCAAATTTGCACCCCGGCCCTTTTGTCCCAAAAATGGTCCAAATTTGCACCCCCGGCCCTTTTGTCCCAAAAATGGTCCAAATTTGCACCCCCGGCCCTTTTGTCCTAAAAATAGGTCCAAATTTGCACCCCCGGACCTTTTGTCCCAAAAATAGTCCAAATTTGCACCCCCGGCCCTTTTGTCCCAAAAATAGTCCAAATTTGCACCCCCGGACCTTTTGTCCCAAAAATGGTCCAAATTTGCACCCCCGGACCTTTTGTCCAAAAAATGGTCCAAATTTGCACCCCCGGACCTTTTGTCCCAAAAATAGTCCAAATTTGCACCCCCGGACCTTTTGTCCCAAAAATGGTCCAAATTTGCACCCCCGGACCTTTTGTCCCAAAAATAGTCCAAATTTGCACCCCCGGCCCTTTTGTCCAAAAAAAGGTCCAAATTTGCACCCCCGGACCTTTTGTCCCAAAAATAGTCCAAATTTGCACCCCGGCCCTTTTGTCCAAAAAATAGTCCAAATTTGCACCCCCGGACCTTTTGTCCCAAAAATAGTCCAAATTTGCACCCCCGGCCCTTTTGTCCCAAAAATGGTCCAAATTTGCACCCCCGGCCCTTATGTCCCAAAAATAGTCCAAATTTGCACCCCCGGACCTTTTGTCCCAAAAATAGTCCAAATTTGCACCCCCGGACCTTTTGTCCAAAAATAGTCCAAATTTGCACCCCCGGACCTTTTGTCCCAAAAATGGTCCAAATTTGCACCCCCGGCCCTTTTGTTCCAAAAAATGGTCCAATTTGCACCCCCGGCCCTTTTGTCCCAAAAATGGTCCAAATTTGCACCCCCGGCCCTTTTGTCCCAAAAATGGTCCAAATTTGCACCCCCCGGACCTTTTGACCCAAAAATAGTCCAAATTTGCACCCCCGGACCTTTTGTCCCAAAAATGGTCCAAATTTGCACCCCCGGCCCTTTTGTCCCAAAAATAGTCCAAATTTGCACCCCCGGACCTTTTGTCCCAAAAATAGTCCAAATTTGCACCCCCGGCCCTTTTGTCCCAAAAATAGTCCAAATTTGCACCCCGGACCTTTTGTCCCAAAAATAGTCCAAATTTGCACCCCCGGACCTTTTGTCCCAAAAATGGTCCAAATTTGCACCCCCGGACCTTTTGTCCCAAAAATGGTCCAAATTTGCACCCCCGGCCCCCTTTTGTCCCAAAAATGGTTCAAAATGACCAGAATTGCACCCCCGGACCTTTTGTCCCAAAAATAGTCCAAATTTGCACCCCCGGCCCTTTTGTCCCAAAAATAGTCCAAATTTGCACCCCCGGCCCTTTTGTCCCAAAAATAGTCCAAATTTTGCACCCCGGACCTTTTGTCCCAAAAATGGTCCAAATTTGCACCCCCGGCCCTTTTGTCCTAAAAATAGTCCAAATTTGCACCCCCGGACCTTTTGTCCCAAAAATGGTCCAAATTTGCACCCCCGGCCCTTTTGTCCCAAAAAAAATGTCCAAAAATTTGCACCCCCCGTCCAAATTTGCACCCCCGGCCCTTTTGTCCCAAAAATTTGGTCCAAATTTGCACCCCCGGCCCTTGTTGTCCCAAAAATGGTCCAAATTTGCACCCCCGGCCCTTTTGTCCTAAAAATGGTCCAAATTTGCACCCCAGGCCCTTTTGTCCAAAAATGGTCCAAATTTGCACCCCAGGCCCTTTTGTCCCAAAAATGGTCCAAATTTGCACCCCGGACCTTTTGTCCCAAAAATGGTCCAAATTTGCACCCCCGGACCTTTTGTCCCAAAAATAGTCCAAATTTGCACCCCAGGCCCTTTTGTCCCAAAAATAGTCCAAATTTGCACCCCGGCCCTTTTGTCCCAAAAATGGTCCAAATTTGCACCCCCGGCCCTTTTGTCCCAAAAATAGTCCAAATTTGCACCCCCGGCCCTTTTGTCCCAAAAATGGTCCAAATTTGCACCCCCGGCCCTTTTGTCCCAAAAATGGTCCAAATTTGCACCCCCGGCCCTTTTGTCCCAAAAATGGTCCAAATTTGCACCCCCGGCCCTTTTGTCCTAAAAAAGGTCCAAATTTGCACCCCGGACCTTTTGTCCCAAAAATAGGTCCAAATTTGCACCCCCGGACCTTTTGTCCCAAAAATAGTCCAAATGACCAGAATTGCACCCCCGGCCCTTTTGTCCCAAAAATAGTCCAAATTTGCACCCCCGGACCTTTTGTCCCAAAAATAGTCCAAATTTGCACCCCCCGGACCTTTTGTCCCAAAAATAGTCCAAATTTGCACCCCGGCCCTTTTGGCCCAAAAAAGTCCAAATTTGCACCCCCGGACCTTTTGTCCCAAAATGGTCCAAATTTGCACCCCCGGACCTTTTGTCCCAAAAATGGTCCAAATTTGCACCCCCGGCCCTTTTGTCCCAAAAATAGTCCAAATTTGCACCCCCGGACCTTTTGTCCAAAAAAAGTCCAAATTTGCACCCCCGGACCTTTTGTCCCAAAAATAGTCCAAATTTGCACCCCCGGCCCTTTTGTCCCAAAAAATTGTCCAAATTTGCACCCCCGGACCTTTTGTCCCAAATAGGTCCAAATTTGCACCCCGGACCTTTTGTCCCAAAAATAGTCCAAATTTGCACCCCCGGCCCTTTTGTCCCAAAAATAGTCCAAATTTGCACCCCCGGCCCTTTTGTCCCAAAAATAGTCCAAATTTGCACCCCCGGCCCTTTTGTCCAAAAAATAGGTCCAAATTTGCACCCCCGGACCTTTTGTCCCAAAAAAAGGTCCAAATTTGCACCCCCGGCCCTTTTGTCCCAAAAATGGTCCAAATTTGCACCCCCGGACCTTTTGACCCAAAAATGGTCCAAATTTGCACCCCCGGACCTTTTGTCCCAAAAATGGTTCAAAATGACCAGAATTGCACCCCCGGCCCTTTTGTCCCAAAAATAGTCCAAATTTGCACCCCCGGCCCTTTTGTCCCAAAAATAGTCCAAATTTGCACCCCCGGCCCTTTTGTCCCTAAAATGGTCCAAATTTGCACCCCCGGCCCTTTTGTCCAAAAAATGGTCCAAATTTGCACCCCCGGACCTTTTGTCCCAAAAATGGTCCAAATTTGCACCCCGGCCCTTTTGTCCCAAAAATAGTCCAAATTTGCACCCCCGGCCCTTTTGTCCCAAAAATGGTCCAAATTTGCACCCCCGGACCTTTTGTCCCAAAAATTGTCCAAATTTGCACCCCCGGCCCTTTTGTCCCAAAAAATGGTCCAAATTTGCACCCCCGGACCTTTTGTCCCAAAAATGGACCAAATTTGCACCCCCGGCCCTTTTGTCCCAAAAATGGTCCAAATTTGCACCCCCGGCCCTTTTGTCCAAAAATGGTTCAAAATGACCAGAATTGCACCCCCGGACCTTTTGTCCCAAAAATGGTCCAAATTTGCACCCCCGGCCCTTTTGTCCAAAAAATGGTCCAAATTTGCACCCCCGGACCTTTTGTCCCAAAAATAGTCCAAATTTGCACCCCCGGACCTTTTGTCCCAAAAATAGTCCAAATGTGCACCCCCGGACCTTTTGTCCCAAAAATAGTCCAAATTTGCACCCCCGGCCCTTTTGTCCCAAAAATAGTCCAAATTTGCACCCCCGGACCTTTTGTCCCAAAAATAGTCCAAATTTGCACCCCCGGACCTTTTGTCCCAAAAATGGTCCAAATTTGCACCCCCGGACCTTTTGTCCCAAAAATAGTCCAAATTTGCACCCCCGGCCCTTTTGTCCCAAAAATAGTCCAAATTTGCACCCCCGGACCTTTTGTCCCAAAAATGGTCCAATTTTGCACCCCCGGCCCTTTTGTCCCAAAAATGGTTCAAAATGACCAGAATTGCACCCCCGGCCCTTTTGTCCCAAAAATAGTCCAAATTTGCACCCCCGGCCCTTTTGTCCAAAAAATAGTCCAAATTTGCACCCCGGACCTTTTGTCCCAAAAATAGTCCAAATTTGCACCCCCGGCCCTTTTGTCCTAAAAATAGTCCAAATTTGCACCCCCGGACCTTTTGTCCCAAAAATGGTCCAAATTTGCACCCCCGGCCCTTTTGTCCAAAAATAGGTCCAAATTTGCACCCCCGGACCTTTTGTCCCAAAAATAGTCCAAATTTGCACCCCCGGACCTTTTGTCCCAAAAATAGTCCAAATTTGCACCCCCGGACCTTTTGTCCCAAAAATAGTCAAAATTTGCACCCCCGGCCCTTTTGTCCCAAAAATAGTCCAAATTTGCACCCCCGGCCCTTTTGTCCCAAAAATAGTCCAAATTTGCACCCCCGGCCCTTTTGTCCCAAAAATAGTCCAAATTTGCACCCCCGGCCCTTTTGTCCAAAAATAGTCCAAATTTGCACCCCCGGACCTTTTGTCCTAAAAATAATCCAAATTTGCACCCCCGGCCCTTTTGTCCCAAAATGGTCCAAATTTGCACCCCCGGCCCTTTTGTCCCAAAAATGGTCCAAATTTGCACCCCCGGCCCTTTTGTCCCAAAAATGGTCCAAATTTGCACCCCGGCCCTTTTGTCCCCCAAAAACCCGGCCCTTTTGTCCCAAAAATTTGCACCCCCGGACCTTTTGTCCCAAAAATGTCCAAATTTGCACCCCCGGCCCTTTTGTCCCAAAAATAGTCCAAATTTGCACCCCCGGCCCTTTTGTCCCAAAAAAAATAGTCAAAAAAATTTGCACCCCGGCCCTTTTGTCCCAAAAATAGTCCAAATTGCACCCCCGGACCTTTTGTCCCAAAAATAGTCCAAATTTGCACCCCCGGCCCTTTTGTCCCAAAAAATGGTCCAAATTTGCACCCCGGCCCTTTTGTCCACCCCCGGCCCTTTTGTCCCAAAAATAGTCCAAATTTGCACCCCGGACCTTTTGTCCCAAAAATGGTCCAAATTTGCACCCCCGGTCAAATTTGCACCCCCTTTTGTCCCCAAAATGGCCAAAATTGCACCCCCGGCCCTTTTGTCCCAAAAACGGTCCAAATTGCACCCCCGGCCCTTTTGTCCCAAAAATGGTCCAAATTTGCACCCCCGGCCCTTTTGTCCCAAAAAAAGGTCCAAATTTGCACCCCCGGCCCTTTTGTCCCAAAAATAGTCCAAATTTGCACCCCCGGCCCTTTTGTCCCAAAAATGGTCCAAATTTGCACCCCCGGCCCTTTTGTCCCAAAAATAGTCCAAATTTGCACCCCCGGCCCTTTTGTCCCAAAAATAGTCCAAATTTGCACCCCGGACCTTTTGTCCCAAAAATAGTCCAAATTTGCACCCCCGGACCTTTTGTCCCAAAAATAGTCCAAATTTGCACCCCCGGACCTTTTGTCCCAAAAATAGTCCAAATTTGCACCCCCGGCCCTTTTGTCCCAAAAATAGTCCAAATTTGCACCCCCGGCCCTTTTGTCCAAAAAATAGTCCAAATTTGCACCCCCGGACCTTTTGTCCCAAAAATAGTCCAAATTTGCACCCCCGGCCCTTTTGTCCCAAAAATGGTCCAAATTTGCACCCCCGGCCCTTTTGTCCCAAAAAAATTGCACCCCCGGTCCAAAAAAATTTGCACCCCCGGCCCTTTTGTCCCAAAAATGGTCCAAAACCCCCGGCCTTTTGTCCAAAAAATTGCACCCCCGGACCTTTTGTCCCAAAAATGGTCCAAATTTGCACCCCCGGCCCTTTTGTCCTAAAAATGGTCCCAATTTGCACCCCCGGCCCTTTTGTCCCAAAATGTCCAAATTTGCACCCCCGGCCCTTTTGTCCCAAAAATAGTCCAAATTTGCACCCCCGGACCTTTTGTCCCAAAAAAAATTTGCACCCCGGACCTTTTGTTTCAAAAATGGTCCAAATTGCACCCCCGGCCCTTTTGTCCCAAAAATGGTCCAAATTTGCACCCCCGGCCCTTTTGTCCAAAAAAATGGTCCAAATTTGCACCCCCGGCCCTTTTGTCCCAAAAACCCCGGTCCAAAATTGCACCCCCGGCCCTTTTGTCCCAAAAATGGTCCAAATTTGCACCCCCGGGACCTTTTGTCCCAAAAATGGTCCAAATTTGCACCCCCGGCCCTTTTGTCCCAAAAATGGTCCAAATTAGCACCCCCGGCCCTTTTGTCCCAAAAATGGTCCAAATTTGCACCCCCGGCCCTTTTGTCCCAAAAATGGTCCAAATTTGCACCCCCGGCCCTTTTGTCCTAAAAATGGTCCAAATTTGCACCCCCGACCCTTTTGTCCCAAAAATGGTCCAAATTTGCACCCCCGGCCCTTTTGTCCCAAAAATGGTCCAAATTTGCACCCCCGGCCCTTTTGTCCCAAAAATGGTTCAACATTTGCACCCCCGGCCCTTTTGTCCCAAAAATTGGTCCAAATTTGCACCCCCGGCCCTTTTGTCCCAAAAATGGTCCAAAATTTGCACCCCCGGCCCTTTTTCCCAAAAAAAATGACCAAATTGCACCCCCGGACCTTTTGTCCCAAACATAGTCCAAATTTGCACCCCCGGCCCTTTTGTCCCAAAAATAGTCCAAATTTGCACCCCCGGCCCTTTTGTCCCAAAAATAGTCCAAATTTGCACCCCCGGCCCTTTTGTCCCAAAAATGGTCCAAATTTGCACCCCGGCCCTTTTGTCCAAACAAAAAAAATTTGCCAAAAAAAAATGTTCAAAATAGTCCAAATTTGCACCCCCGGCCCTTTTGTCCTAAAAATCAAAATGTCCAAATTTGCACCCCCGGACCTTTTGTCCCAAAAAAAATGCACCCCGGTGTTAGCCCAAAATGTCCAAATTGCACCCCCCCGGCCCAAAATTCCTACCCCCTTTTGTCCCAAAAAATGGTCCAAATTTGCAGCTCCCCCGCCCTTTTGTCCCTAAAAATGGCCAATTCAAAATGGTGGACCATGAATATTGCAGCTCATCAGTGAATATCAATGAAGTTTGCAAAATTTTATAACAAACTATGAAACATCTTTTTTTTATTTCTGTCTTTTTTTGTTTGTTTAGCAAAAAATAAAAACCCAAGTGGTGATTAAATATCACCAAAAGAAAGCTCCATTTGTGTGAAAAAAATTATAAAAATGTAATTTGAATACAGTGTAGCATGACCGCGCAATTGTCATTTAAAGTGTGACAGCGCTGAAACCTAAAATTGGTATGGGCAGGAGGGGGGTTTAGGTGCCCATTAAGTAAGAGGTGTAAAATACAATATATAAACAAAAGGGAGTACATTCATTTTTTCACAAATGATACATAAAAATAAAATACAGTGTAAAACAACAGAGACTGTAATGATCTAAACTGGCCATAGGAGTATCCCTGCATTTTATCCCCATCTAATTTTCTACTTTTGAAAACTTTGTTGCAGCTTGCATTCCAGAGCTTTTTATAGATTTTCACTGTAGAATATTGCACTTGAATTTGTGCTTTCATTGTACTCAATAGCTACGATCTATTCCGTTACTTGTATTGTTCCGTATACCAAGAGAACTGTATGACATTGCTCTGTAAACTTGTCTATAAAGAATTGAAAAAAAATAAATAAGTAAAATGGCCACAAGATGGCAGCAAATAATCAGCTATAATGTTGGCTATATTTACTGTAGCAGCTTTTAGACGGCACCCATTGAGGATAGTGATTTATATATATTATATAGTAGACTTAAAAATACAATTTTAAAGAGAACAATGTAGTCAACTGACTTCTGCGTGTTACCAGTGCAGTGCTCTGAATCTTCACAAACATTAGTGTCCATCTACAAACTCAATTTCAGTGCAATGCACACCCTTGTGCCATCCCCCTCCACAAAACTTGCACTCATCTTCTATATATTACCTAAGCTAACCTATATTAGATAGGTCACACAGACCTCCACCCTTAAGGGTAGATCATTTTACCATCTCTGCTGGCTAACACCTTCCGGGATACATGCCACACAGCTCAGAATAAGCGAAACTGGGCAACACATAGGGGTTAATTTACTAAAATTGGAGAGTGCAAAATCTGGTGCAGCTGTACATGGTAGCCAATCAACTTCTAACTTCAGCTTGTTCAGATAAGCTTTCCAAAAAAAAAACTGGAAGATGATTGGTTGCAGAGCTTTAACAGATTTCGCACTCTCAAGATTTAGTAAATCAACCCTATAGCATAAAAAGCCTTATATTTATTCAAAGACAAATGAAAACTCACTTACAAGTGAAATACATAGACAAAGTGCTCTAAATAATTATTCACCCCTGCTGTCCCAGTCCCACACTCTTCTCGCAGGAGACACCATTGACATGGACTGGGCAACACTTCTTGGTTTGCTTGTCACCAATCCCCATCTTACGCATTATGTCACACATACTTTGTCAGGGGCTCATAGACTCATAGACATCCACAATATATCCACACCTGAGTGTAAAATGCCATTCCATCTTGCCTGCATTAAATATGGCTGATCCAACACACACTGATGGCAGCCATTAACTTCTGCCCACTTCCATTGACAACAGCTCCCTACCACTCCCAAGATTACCCAGTCTCACCATTTAGCATACAAATTTTACACCATTTTGAGAATTTATACATAGCTCCAAATGGCTAATAATCAAGAGCATCACACATCACATCACAGTCTCCCTATCCTCACAGAGTCCCCCTTTCACAGTTCTCTTAATCACACAGGTAGATTAGGTCTAGAGGAGGTGGGCCTCCATCCTCTCTTGAATGCTGGAGGCAGGCCAGATGCCAAGACCATAGCAACCATAGCAATGTCCTGCCCTAGAACATCATTTGTTAGTAGGGTACTGTCAGATGGCTGGCCCACACCATGGCAATTCATGAGACTGATCCAGGGCAAACTGGGGTTTGAACCTGCAGCACCCCTGGGGAATCCAATCGCCATCACAGGGTGCCACAGCACCTCGGTTGAGAAATTCTGTCCTATATCTTAGTAAAGCGATTCTCTATTTGTGGCCAAGGTCTGCACCAGGTCACTGGTTAATATATCCACACTGCTGTTTAGTCAGCAAGTGTGGCCCCCCAACATGTCCAAAGAAAGCAAAATAGCATCTATCCTTAAATTACAGATAGATTTTAGTAAAGCTCAAGGTAAAATAGATCTTTTCCCACAGTTGACGTTACATAGGGACATACACAGAAGAAAAAATAACGTTTGCACAATAATTACATCACATCACTTCCTCTTTTAGTCCTTTAACTGTCACCAACATAAGGCTTACATCATTGGCATCACAGGCTTTTAAACACACACATGTTAAGTTGACTGTCAACTTTCAGATGACACTGATTTGGGTGGCTGTAAAGCTGCCTGATTACTTACACACTCCCCTCCCAGAAGATATTACCAATGTATCCCGGGCTCTGCTGTCCTAACTGCGGGTATGGTATGGACATGGTGGGTCACGTTGGAAAGAGTGACGGGAGATCATTGAACATCTATTCGCTGTTCTCTCCTCTGAAGATGGCACATGGATGTGACGTGTATTGCGTTACTTCCCAGATCAGTGCTGTCATGATGGCAGCCCATCCTTGCAAAATCAATGCTTGGAGTTTGTAAGAATTTGTGGGGTTTTTTTTTTTTTTTTTTTGAGTCGCTTCTTGAGGATTGACCACGAGTTCTCAATAGGATTAAAGTCTCGGGAGTTTCCTTGCCATGGACCCAAAATGTTGATGTTTTGTTCCCCAAGTCACTTAGTTATCACTTTTGCCTTATGGCTCCATCATGCTGGGAAAGGCATTGTTCGTCACCAAACTGTTCTTGGATGGTTGGGAGAAGTAGCTTTCAGAGGATGTTTTTGTAACATTCTTTATTCATGAACAAATGGGTGATAGGGTGTTCTAATATATACCTTGATTAAGACCATATGACATGGAATAAAGTGACATGTGCAAAAAGTGCAACAATGTTAATATTGATTACCTAGAATAGTGCTATATAGTGCACCAATGATTAACCAATTGTGATAAACATAGAATGTGATTAATTATTGATTGGTATAAAAATAGTAAAGTCCATAACATATAATATTATGTCTTGATAGCAGAGAAGAATTCCTTCACCGTTTGCATAGGAAACACACCCAAAGTATATATAAAAACTGCTCACCAGATGTAAATGACCTCTTTACTTAAAAAGAAGGTATTTTGCGCTGTAGGGAAATCCTAATTGGATACCCTTGGTTAATGGATAAATCCTCTGTAATGTGTCCTCCTCTCCTCCAAGTTATCTCAAGAAAACAAAGGGACAATCCACAGCGCAATACTGTAATTTTATTTAAAATAATACAAACAAAGAGGGGTACCTGCTTACATTAGTAGGTGCCTTAGCCTGGCACTGAGGATAGCCTGCAGAAATTGCGATATGAAAGCTGCTCGCTGCTGGGCTCACATCCAGAGCTGGCGTGCGTTCCACTCTTGCATGGGAGAAAACCGGAAGCTGGGATCTGGAAGTGATGTGACCGGAAACACCTCAGCGTACGTTTCATAATTAATACGTCATCAGGAAGTGTACCGATCACTGGGCATGCTCGCCTTATATGGCTAGGAAGTGACTGTGATAAGTAGAGCTGCAATTCTCCACCCTCCACATTCGCAAATTGTTCATATGGCTTTCCATTGATCTTAATGACTATGCATTGATCACTCATACTGAATGTTAAAGAGGAAGTAAAGCCTCTTAAAAAAAAAAAAAAGACACCCTGCAAGGCAAAGGCATAATGAGCTAGTATGCATAGCTTACTAGCTCATTATGAAAGACTTACCTGAAAACTAAGCCCCCGAAGCGGTCCTTATCCACGATCTTCTGCGCCGCCATCCAGGGCCGGAGTGACTTACGGGTCTCGCCGCTCCAGCGCTGTGATTCGCTGGAGCGTCGATGACGTCACTCCCGCGCATGCGCAGGAAAGCGGCATATCGCCGCGAACCCGGCATGCGCAGTGCGCATGCGCCGTAGACAGCGATGCCTTTTCATTTCTAAATATCTCCTAAACCATGTAGGTTTAGGGGATATTTATTGGAACTACAGGTAAGCCTTAATATAGGCTTACCTGTAGGCCAAAGTGCTTTGGAAGGGTTTACTTCCACTTTAAAGACTCTAATGTGGCAGAAATAATAATTGAACAATTCATTGTATTTTACGTTACAGCTAAATATATGGTCACTCACCTGAAAAGCTGGCTGCCGTTAAAGCAGCAAACACGCACTCAGTGTAGATCTGCCATCTGTCATGGGGAAGGCTGTTCAGCAACTCACACCATCCAGATGTAGCTGTAGTAAATAAAGCTCACAGGGAACCAGATGAAGTCTCCATAGTGTAGTATTTATTGGATTTGTATGTTAAAAGCCAAAATAAAATGAATCATAAAAACATATGACACAACATATGCCAACCCGGTATCGGACAGTGGCCTGATGTCAGCACTAGTTTCTCCTTCCCGATGTGTTTTGTCCAATAGGACGTTATCAAGGGGTCCCTGAGTGCGTGTTTGCTCCTGTAACAGCAGCCAGCTTTTCCAATAAGTGTCCATTTCACAGGGGTGTGGTGGATGATTCTGGATTCTTCACTTTTCAAGCCACCACCAATTTTTTGTGCACATCTTTGCACTGAATTATTGTGTTTTCATCAATAAGTTTATATTGCTGATCCTATCATGGGACTGTGCATTTAAATCTATATTTTTCACCATATTGTTTTTTTTATTGTTGATTTCCATTCAAGATTGGACTATATATTTTTTTCACTTCAACACTTATTTGGACTTTATTTCAATGTGCTGTCCATTTATAACACAGTATTCACAGTATTCACACACAAAAGTGGTAACCCCGAGCCAGACTCGGGCTCGCATTGCAGGATACGGGGGGGGGGTTACTTACCTTGTCCCCTGGATCCTGCGATGTCTCCCCGCTGTGTGTGCGAGCCGTCTGCTCACTCGATTCACACAGTGCCGAGTGCCACTGATCTCTGTTCCCTGCGACGTTACGACGCACGGGAGCGGAGATCGGCGCCAATTTCAAAAAAGTTTAAAAACACATACAGTACTGTAATCTTACAGATTACAGTACTGTATACAAAAAATACACATCCCCTTTGTCCCTAGTGGTCTGTCCAGTGCCCTGCATGTCATTTTATATAATAAAAAGATTTTTTTCTGCCTGGAAACTGGAGATTGTCCATAGCAACCAAAAAGTGTCCCTTTATGTCAAAAGTGGTTTTAGACCAGCTAGAAAACACTGATTAATAAATTAGAATCACAATTTATCATCAAACACTAAATTTAATGACAGCGACTATTCTGCAACTGAGCAAATTTCAGTGTTTTTGATTTGATTACATTATTGAAGAATTTTTATATATATTTTAATTATATTTTAATTTATGATTTTGTGTTTCAAACTTTATCATACCCGGGATGTCTACTAGACTCTGGTTCGGACAGATTTAAGTGAGTTATTCATAAGAATTGCATGCCTACAATATAAAAACGCCAAATTTCCATGCAAAATAATTGTACCGCTTTTAGCACAAAATTCCAGACAGAATCATACCACCAGGGAGGTTAAGTTGACTGGAAATGCCACCTGACTCCCTTGTCAGCAACACCAATGCTTTTCTTACCAGTCCCTCTGCCTGTGTTTACCAACTCTCTTTGTTCTATAAGCTCATTCACCTGCAGTGTTGGTCATCTTACTTTAAAAAAGTAATTAGTTAAGTTACAAATTACTTCTCCCAAAAAGTAATTGTGTTAGTAACTCAGTTACTACATTGGAAAAGTAATTAGTTACTCAGCAAAGTAACTGTGACTTTTTTTTAAAATATTCTATTTGTGTAACTAAGGGGTGAGTCTAGTATTACTGTAACCAAGGGGCACATTTATTATTATTGTTATATATCGTGTAACCAAGGGGCTGCTCTATTATTACTCCTACCAAGGGGCAGATCTGTTATAGCGTGTAAGCAAGTGGCGAGTCTATTATTATTATATCGTGTAAGGGGCGGATGGCTACAGAAGAGGGCGAATGTTAAATTAATGGGCAGAGCTCGATATATAACAATAATAATAAATGCGCCCCTTGGTTACAGTAATACTAGACCCACCCCTTACTTACACGATAGACGCCCCTTGCAGAGTGGCACGAGCATCAGGAGCGTGCGGCATCGCCTCGTACAATTACATGTTAACTGCACCTGTGCGGTGTAGAGTTCACTCAGAGCTGTTTAGGTTCGGAAATTTTCGGAAGCTCCGTAGTCCTTCATACTGCGCAAGCCCTGCGCAGTACAAGGGGTCCTTATCCGGCGGGGGAACTTTTTCGGCAGGACACCGGCTACTGCCATCTAGTGGCGGTAGATGTAATTGGGGTAACTAAGCCAAAGTAATGGGAACTGAGTTACCATGAGGGGAAAAGTAATCAGTTAGATGACTAGTTACCCTCTAAAGTAACTGCGTTAGGTAACTCTGTTTATTTTTACTCAGTTACTTACATCACTGTTCACCTGTTAGTAGCAGTGCCCTGCTGCATGGCCCACTCCTGGCCTCTGGATAGGGGTTCTCCTAACGCCTCGATAGAAGCCGACCTAACTCCTGGGACAAGACCTTCTGGCTACTGGCTGGGCTCTGATCCCTGGTTGAGGCCTCCTGTCTTTTGACCTCCTGTCTCCAATTGGAGAGCTGTCTCCAAACAGGGAACCCTGAGCTATCCTCAGGCTTGAGTATAGAACAACCCTGCACACCTGGTTACTCACACAGGCTGCAAGCATCCAGTGAAATCTGGACACAGGTTTGAAGGTTCCATCCTACCCAAGACACTTTGGAACCTTCAAGCTCCAGGCCCCAATGCAGGTTTACAGTATCCAGAGAAAGCCAAAAAAACAGCTTTCTCTACTCAGAAATTATAATCTGGAACCTCGCATTAAGCTCTAATGTGAATCCTGTACCAGTTGCTTCTACGTTTCCACAGTGGCAGAGTCTGACACTGTCACATGGTCTAGAATGAATACATTAACCAGTTCATCAGCTATATGTGAGAATATTGCATAGTATGTACCTACACTCAAAGTTTTAATACAGAGCAAAGAAGAAAAAAACAATATTAAAATAGGGTCAGACTTGATGGACCACTTAGTCTTTTTCTGCTGTAACTCTTCTATGTTTTTTTTTCTATTATAGGAACACAATTACTGTTTTTGGCTAACACCTCTGATTGCAAAGGACCTTTATCAACAAACAGGATGTTGCGCTTAACGTCCACTATTTCTATAGTTTGCAACCACACATCATGTGACTACAGTTAAAATTGCATTTAAAAAAGCATGAATACTCAAAACTAAAGAGAAGCATTAAAGAGAACCGGTTACTTAAATACAGTTCAGCTAGCCATTTTAGAGGTTAAGACAATATTTAAAGAGTAGCTCACCCCTGAGAAAATGTCTTTGTCATGGGTGAATCAGATGAATTCTCTTTAAACGTATTTAATTTAAACTACCGTATATACTCGAGTATAAGCCGACCCGGATATAAGCCGAGGCACCTAATTTTACCACAAAAAAATGGGAAAACTTATTGACTCGAGTATAAGCCTAGGGTGAGAAATGCGCAGCTACTGTAAGTAGAAAAGAGGGTCAACAGTGCCCATTTGCATGCCTCACTGTGCCCATTTGCATGCCTCACTGTGCCCATTTGCAGCCATAGGTCCCCGAACTTCAAACTCAGTAGTTAAGGGTTCCTAGATGCCCCCCTAGCTGCAGCCAAAATGTGGGGTCTCTGGACCCAAAGGATCCTGAAATGACATTGCTGCAGATGGATACAATTGACCGATTTTGGGGCCCTGTATCTTGGGGCCACTTGGTGCCAGGAACCCCTAATTTGGATATGTTGTAGTGCACTGGGTTTGCACATCAAATTTAGGGTTCCTAGCACTAAGTGGCTCTGAGATATGGGGCCCCAAAGTCGGGTCGTAAAATGTCAAGCACTTTTCTGCAGCAGATAATTACATTTTCCGAACCGAATTTGGGGCCCCATATCTCAGGGCCACTTGCGGCTAGGAACACCAAATTTGTTGTTCCACTGGGTTTGCACATCAAATTTGGGGTTCCTAGCACTAAGTGGCCCCGAGATATGGGGTCAAAAAATGTCATTCTCTGCTGCAGAAAAGTGCTTGACTCGAGTATAAGCTGAGGGGGGCACTTTCAGCACAAAAAAAATTGTGCTGAAAAACTCGGCTTATACTCGAGTATATATGGTATGTGATAGTCTTACCCTCAAGCTTCTAGGACTCATACTGGGAGAAGGGATCAAAAAGTCTCTACAGCATTGTATTCCATTTGAGAACATGTGTAAAGGATGGAAGGAAGGGCTTAGGGGCTCATTTACACTTGTGGCAGTCATTGCCACTCCTTTGAAAAGTAATCTTGGATTGCTTTTTATCTTTCAAAGTATTTTATTTTTCAGAAAAAAATCATAACAACTAAACTATTTCATAAAGTATAGTAAAACAGTGAGTGTACAGTAAGGATATGTGGTATACAAGTAATGTATTGTCGGTAGACGTATAAGAGATGGGACTTGACTAAAAGTCAGAAAATTGAGCAATTTTGTCCACCAGCCATTGGAGTACTATGAAAGACTTGTACATATGACACCCCGGGCTGCGGAAGCCACCAGGGGTGAAAGGTACTTGGTTCTGGAGAGTTGGCCCGTCTCCGGGGAACACGAGAAGCACGTGGGCCGCCCGACACCCCTAATGGGATCATGCTGTGCCGGAAGATGGGACACCCACATTGGATTGCTTTTTAAGAGATTAGACAGGCAACTCAGAGGCAAAATGTCTGTTTCTTATTGCTTGTTTTACCCTTGAAAGGCTGCAGTACAAACATGGCTGGAAGCTTTGTTAAAGGGGTGTTCCAGCGGGAAATTTTTTTTTTTTAAAAAGTCAGCAGCTAAAAAAAAAAGTAGACACTTACCTTTCCTGGGCACTCACAATGTCGGCCACCAGAGGCCGACCCGTCCCTCGGCTCTTGGGTCCCGGTGCCGCCATCCTCGCTAAGGGAAACAGGCAGTGGTGCCTTGCGGCTTCACTGCCCGTTTCCTACTGCGCATGCGCCAGTAGCGCGGCGCTTTGTGAATGGGACACGCTGTGTTAGGAAACACACAGTTCTCAGAACACAGCACGCCCCATTACCCAGAAGACAACGCGAGGAGAAGCGAAGACTGAAGATCACTGCAGAGTAGGAAGAGGCAGATTAGGAAGACTGCCTAGCAACAGGGAGTTCTGGTAAGGTACATTTTTTTTTTTTTTATGTTTTTATTTTTTTTAAGAATATTAATGCTGTTTTTTTTTTTTTTTGTTTAGGGTGGCCCTCCACTTTAATGTGCAGCTGGGTGGTCAAAGGGCAGTAAAACCACAATAGCTTATTTTTACCACTGTCCCAGCCACCTGTGTAAATGAGGCATATCGGTGTGCTGATTTTTCTTACTGTTGAGTCGGCAGCTGGGGGTAGGGATGAGACTGGATGTATAACTTAAGAGCAGTACAGCAGCATGAGGTCACCATTCTAGCTAGGCCTTCTAGGAGGGATGCTCGAATTATGAGACTAACTGAACAGAACTACAAATATTTTGGCAAGCATTTGGGGTAGTGTGTGGTTTTTTTAGGGTTCAGCTTTTTAAAGTTTCAACTTTGTTTAGCATTCCTGACTTTTGGAAGCAGAACAAAGTCTAATTTTGGGAGTAAGAGCCAAAAGACCCTAGTTCGGACTTTACAGGCAAAATGGACAAGATCATAGTAAAATTGATACTCTTGTCCATTTTGCCTGCAAAGTCCGAACTAGGGCCTTTTGGCTCTTATCCCCCCCCCCCCCCAAGTTAACTTTATACAGATGTGGCCCCCAAGTTAACTTTATACGGATGTGGCCCCCAAGTTAACTTTATACGGATGTGGCCTTAGGAGTGTATTTCAATTATTTACAGTCTCATTTTGATAACTAGTTTAGATAACTATTTTGATAACTAGTATAGATAACTAGTATAAACAGCAGACCCCAAAACATGCAACTAGTATAGGATGGAAAGCATCATTCTCTGCTGCATTGTTTCTGCAGGACATTCATGGATCAATATAATTGTCAGGAATCAGCTGCAGAGATGATCAGATCTGTGTGGCTACACTTAGAAACATGAGACCAAACTATATATACCGTATATATTAAAGGGAATTTATTAATAGTAAAACAAAAGACATCCAAACACCAACAAACAGCTAACATAAAGATATAAGTGAACAATTAACAGAATGACAAAATAGCTAACCACCTAACAATAATAAAATATATACAAAATGAGGAACAAAAGTCACAGGGAATACCAGAGATGTAAGGAAGGATGAAACCAGGACAGGGATCAGGAACAAGGGGAGCAGATAAAAAGCATTGGGCTGCAGGATACAGGATGCAGGGCAAGAGCAAGATCAGGAGCAGGATAAATGGCAAGTAGCATCTGACAGTACAGCAAAGCAAAACATGGACAGTATCTCACAAAGGTGAGTACACCCCTCACATTTTTGTAAATATTTTATTATATCTTTTCATGTGACAACACTGAAGAAATGACACTTTGCTACAATGTAAAGTAGTGAGTGTACAGCTTGTATAATGGTGTAAATTTGCTGTCTACTCAAAATAACTCAACACACAGCCATTAATGTCTAAACCACTGGCAACAAAACCACTGGCAACAAAAGTTACCTAAGTGAAAATGTCCAAATTGGGCCCAAAGTGTCAATATTTTGTGTGGCAACATCATTTTCCAGCACTGCCTTAACCCTCTTGGGCATGGAGTTCACCAGAGCTTCACAGGTTGCCACTGGAGACCTCTTCCACTCATGATATCACAGAGCTGGTGGATGTTAGAGACCTTGTGCTCCTCCACCTTCCGTTTGAGGATGCCCTACAGATGTTCAATAGAGTTTAGGTCTGGAGACATGCTTGGCTAGTCCATCACCTTTACCCTCAGCTTCTTTAGCAAGGCAGTGTTCAACTTGGAGGTGTGTTTGGGTTGTTATCATGTTGGAATACCGCCCTGAGGCCAGGGGCGTCGGGAGGGGGTGGCTAGGGGACTGAAGCCCCAAATGTGACCCCGTAAAGCCCAGAGTGTCAGCTCTGCAGGCTCTCCAGTGTTAGCCCTGAGTGCCACGGCGACCAATATGATCCCGAGCGCCGCCGATGATGGACGTCCCACTGGTCCAATACGGGGACCGCGGGATGTGTGACATCCATCATAGGCGCTGCAGGCTCCAGAAGGCGGGAATTACAAAGCGGCCACCGTGCCACATCCCCGCTCGGCGCTCGGGTGGGTCGCTCTCCTCTTCTCCTCCTCCTTCTTCTCTGAGGACTGACTGCCTGGCTGCTGTGACACTGCACACCATGGCTGAGGTAGGTCAGACAGTGTATAAATGTCAGTGTATGTGGGTCAGGCAGGTCAGTGTAGGTAAATGTCAGTGTAGGTAGGTCACTACCGTCAGTGTAGGTAGGTCAGTGTATGTAAATGTCAGTGTATGTAGGTCAGGCAAGTCAGTGTAGGTAGTTCACTACCATTAGTGTATGTAGGTCAGTGTAGGTAGGTCAGTGTAGGTAGGTCAGGCAAGTCAGTGTAGGTAGGACACTACCATTAGTGTATGTAGGTCAGTGTAGGTAGGTCAGTGTATGTAAATGTCAGTGTATGTACTGTCAGGCAGGTCAGTGTAGGTAGGTCACTACCGTTAGTGTGTGTATGTCAGTGTATGTAAATGTCAGTGTAGGTAGGTCAGTGTATGTAAATGTAGGTAGGTCCCTACCGTTAGTGTATGTAGGTCAGTGTATGTAAATGGCAGTGTAGGTAGGTCAGTGTATGTAAATGTCACTGTAGGTAGGTCAGTGTATGTACTGTCAGGCAGGCCAGTGTAGGTAGGTCACTAACATCAGTGTATGTAGGTCAGGTAGGTTAGTGTATGTAGGTCAGGTAACGGCCCAGCCAAAAAAAAGCCTGCGCCATGTACAACCCCCCCGTTTCCAGCCTTGGACTTCGGGCTGAAGCCCCTGGTCTTTTTGCCCCTGCCTGAGGCCCAGTCTCCGAAGGGAGGGGATCATGCTCTGCTTCAGTATGTCACAGTACATTGGAATTCATGGTTCTCTCAATGAACTGTAGCTTCCCAGCACTCATCCAGCCCCAGACCAAGACACTCCCACCACCACGCTTGAGTATAGGCAAGACACACTTGTCTGTAAACTCCTTACCTGGTTGCCACCACACACACTTGACACCATCTGAACCAAATAAGTTTATCTTGGTCTCATCAGACCACAGAAAAGGGTTAAGGTAATCCATGTCCTTAGTCTGCTTCTCTTCAGCAAACTGTTTGCAGGGTTTCTTGTGCATCATCTTTAGGAGAGGCTTGCTTCTGGGATGACAGCCTTGCAGACCTATTTGATGCAGCGTGCTGCGTATGGTCTGAGCACTGACAGGATGACCCCCCACCCCTTCAACCTCTGCAGCAATGCCTGCAGCACTCATACGTCTATTTCCCAAAGACAACCTCTGGATATGACGCTGAGCACGTGCACTCAACTTCTTTGGTCGACCATGGCGAGGCCTGTTCTGAGTGGAACCTGTCCTGTTAAACCACTGTATGATCTTGGCCACCGTGCTGCAGCTCAGTTTCAGGGTTTTGGCAATCTTCTTATAGCCTAGGCCATTTTTATGTAGAGCAACAATTCTTTTTTTCGGATCCTCAGAGAGTTCTTTGCCATGAGGTGCCATGTTGAACTTCCAGTGACCAGTATGAGAGAGTGAGATCGATAACACCGAATTGAACACACCTGCACCCCATTCACACCTGAGACCTTGTAACACTAACGAGGCACATGACACTGGGGAAAGAAAATGGCTAATTGGGCCCAATTTTGCTTTTGTTGCCAGCGGTTTAGACATTAATGGTTGTGTGTTGAGTTATTTTGAGGGCACAGCAAACTGACACTGTTATACAAGCTGTACACTCACTACTTTACTATTCTAGCAAAGTGTAATTTCTTCAGTGTTGTCACATGAAAAAATATAATAAAATATTTACAAAAATGTTAGGGGTGTACTCATTTTTGTGAGATACTGTACGTACAATATATGTAAGCAGAGGAGAGGCTAAATACCCTCCCAGAAACCAGCATCAGGTGGAGACCAATTATTAGAAACTGCTGGCTTCTGGGAGACACCCTCTGGTGGACACTGGAACTACAACATTCCGCTCTGGGAAGCATAGTGCCATTAGCATGTGACCCAGGTCCTGACAATAATTATCTGTTTCTTCCCTT
Organism: Lithobates sylvaticus; assembly: GCA_028564925.1. Classification (NCBI taxonomy): domain Eukaryota; kingdom Metazoa; phylum Chordata; class Amphibia; order Anura; family Ranidae; genus Lithobates; species Lithobates sylvaticus. The sequence goes on from CM053038.1 coordinate 6,883,633, forward strand.
TACTGTTTTTTGGTAATACAGTCCACAAATAAAGAAAATGTAAATACTGTTGGAGGGAACTTTCATAAAATGTTCATCAGTTGTGGCATCTAATATAGTGAAGCTATATACCACTAATGACCATTTATAGGACACTGAGGATAGTATACAGGGCAGACTCTATATACTTGGCATTGGCACTACCCACCATGTGCAAAGCATAATAGGAGTGACAATATCATTGTCTCTAACTGAAAAAGAAAAAAACTGAAGAGGATTTATCATATGAAAGAGGGATTTGTTTTACAGGTCTTTGAACCCAAACCTATTATACAGTTTAATATTTAGTAGGTGCGATAAATAACCCCTGGCTCCATTTATATATTAAAGTAATTGCAACAGCTTGTTTTTTTTTATTTTTTTTTTTAAATAACAAACATGTAATATTAGCTGCTTTGTGCAATGTTTTTCCACACAGCAGCTGCTATTCTCCTCTTCTGGGGTCCCCCACTGGCACTCCTGACTCCGCCCCCCACTAAGTGCCCCAATAGCAAGCCACTTTCTATAGAGGAACTCATGCGTGCCTGCTCCTGAGCTCCACTCTGTGTGTCCATAAGACACACAGAGCGGGGCTTAGGCCCGCCTCTCACTCCCTCATTACTGGCTGTGATTGACAGCAGCAGGAGCCAATGGCTCCCACTGCTATATCTGAGCCAATGAGGAGGGGGAGAGCTGAGAGAGCTGAGAGAGCCTCGGCTCTCGTACAGATAGCTGGATTGAGCTCAGGTATGTATTTAGGGGTGCTGCATGCAGAAAACCTTCTGCCTTTATAAACACTCTAATGGTAAAGTCTCCACAAGCAGTTTAGGAACTTTGGTTCCTGTACCTTGAAGTTTTACCCTCTTATTTATTTGTAACAAAGCCCATACATTTGAGAGGTCATGCCACATCTTGATCAGGGTTAAAAAGAATTAAAATTTGTGGTGTAGTGGGTAGCACTCTCACCCAGCAGTAAAAATGGTCACTGGTTCAAATCCCAATCACCAAACTGCTTATGGAGACTTTACCATTAGCGTGTTTGTTGACACTACCTGCCTGGAGTTTGCATGTTCTCCCTGTGCCTGTGTGGGTTTACTCGGATTTCCTCCCACACTCCAAAGACATGCTGGTAGGTCAATTGGCTTCTGTGTAAATTGTACCTTAGTGGACCTTAGATTGTAAGCTCCTTGAGGGTAGGGACTGATGTGAATGTACAATGTATATGTAAAGTGCTGCGTAAATTGACGGTGCTATATAAGTACCTTAAATAAAAATAATAAAAAAAATGTATCTAAAGACAAAGATTTTTTTTCACTTTAGATAAATGGAAGGGTTAGAACACTTGTTAGGCTTTGATTGCTAACGTTACAGGAGAAGCAGTGGAAGAACCATACCATAAGTCGTAAAATGCAAAGAATATAGAATAGTAACTACCGTATATACTCTATATAAGTATATAAGACGATTTTTTCAGCACATTTTTTTGTGCTGAAAATGCCCCCCTCTGCTTATACTCGAGTCAAGCACTTTTCTGCAGCAGAGAATAACATTTTTCGATCCGACTTTGGGGCCCCCGTATGTCGGGGCCACTTGGTGCTATGAACCCAAGATTTGGTGTGCAAACCCAGTGGACAGATGGGATTTCTAGCACCAAGTGGCCCCGAGATACAGGGCCCCAAAGTCGGTTCGGAAAATGTCATTCTCTGCTGCAGATTTCATTCTCTGCTGCAGAAAAGTGCTTGACATTTTCCGACCTGACTTTGGGGCCCGTATCTCGGGGCCACTTGGTGCTATGAACCCCAAAATTTGGTGTGCAAACCCAGTGGAACTAGCACTACAACATATCCTAGCACCAAGTGGCCCTGAGATACATGGCCCCAAAGTCGGTCAAATGTGTCCATCTGCAGCAATGTCATTTTGGGACCCTTTGGGTCCAGAGACCCCAAATGGCTGCAGCTAGGGGGCATCTAGGAACCCTTGACTACCAAGTTTGAAGTTCGGGGGACCTATGGCTGCAAATAGGCACAGTAAAGCTGCAAATGGGCAACCCTCTTTTCCACTTACAGTAGCTGCGTATTTCTCACCCTAGGCTTATACTCGAGTCAATACGTTTTCCCGTTTTTTGTGGTAAAATTAGGTGCCTCGGCTTATATTCGGGTCGGCTTATGCTCGAGTATATACGGTATGTCTGGCTTTATTTTTTCATTGTTTTTCCCTTTGCAAAGTTCTAGTCTTTGTTTTCTTTATACGGCTAATTTAACCTAAAGGGATCTGCTGTAATAGATACATTCTTTGTTGGCCTTTATTAAACAGAGAAATACAATTACATGTATTAGCGGGATAATGAGCTTGGGGAGTAAAAATGATTTGAAATGTTATTAAAATGTAAGTTTTAGAATGCAATAAAAAAAAATGTATTCAAAATAATTTCTTGGTGTTGTAATATTCAATCTATCATGACTGGTACAACTTCTTATACTGTAATGGCATTATAAACATGTATGGAAACAAAAAAAAAGGTTAAAAAAGATTGCAAGGGTTCTATAAATCCTGTAACATATAGAACATATAGTGCAATTGACCACAAATCTAACCAAATAAACACACACGCAATATATATTTGTTATATATTTTTTATAAAAGCTGAACTCCAGGCGGTCATTAAAACACCAATAAATGCATTTTTTTTTTTTTTTTTTTTAAATTGAACTACTGTAAAGTCTATGACTTTGTAATCAGCGGGTTCTAGTAATGCTCCTTTTGATAGAACTCAGACTAGAGAAGGAATTGGCTATGGGCCAATTAGGTTTGCTGAATGTACATGTGCTAACAAGGAGCATATTGAAAAGTGGAGAGAAGGGAGGGATGACCGTATCAGTTTGGTGCTGCTCCCTTACTGGCCAACCACAAGCTAGGGGCAGCGAGGGAACTAAGCTGCATTGTTTACAGAGAATCTAAAGGCTTCTAAAAGTATGACGTGCAGGCACCCAGATTTATACCAGCTTCCAGTTTCCTCTGATTTGCCCTAATGCCGGGTCATTTTCACTGGGCATTACTTCAGCACAGCGCTTCATCATCAGGATCAAGTTAAGCATCGCTGGGTACAAAAGTGGTTACCATTCAAATGTCTACCATACAAAATACTTCTTAATGCTTTCATAGGTTTTCCAGTTTTACACCTGACGAGTAAACAATATCCTTACTTCCAGCTTTTTAGAGCAGATTGAATTTGGAGGTTGAATTTCTCAACAATTTGTCACTTTTGAGCAGTTGAAAGCATGGCAATACAAGTCCCAAAATTCCCCTTAAATTAAGCCTTGCAACCCCAAAGGAACTTCTAGAGGCTTCAAGTGGTTGATCATCCTTTTACAGGAGCATAAGTGACCTGCAAAATAAACACAGCAAAATATAACTAATGTGCCAAACGGTGTGCACTAGACTTATGGTCATGTTTTTTTTTTTCTGGTAGAGAAAGAAAGGGAATGTAGAGGAGAGAAAGAGCAAAAGAAATAAATAGAGAGAGAGAGGAAGCAGGTCTAAAAAAGACACACGGAAGAAAAGGAGGGGGGGGGGAGTGAAACAGAGTCAGGAAAAGAAAATAGAGAACAAGAAGTATAGAGATGCCAGCCTAATTTTTTTCTGCTTAGTAAATTAATACCATTTAGAGCAGGGTAACCAGAAATCACCAGGTTCTGGGTACTGTCCCTGATTTGAGGATGCTTTCCACACCTGCCAAGTTTCTCTGATTTGGTCCATAGTTTAAATATCTTTACCCTATTTCAAATATGGCATGAAGTAGATGCTGCCTGGTCCTTTCTTGTGGACCTGTGTGTTGGTAAATAAACATTGCCAGGTAAAGGGGAGCAGGGATGGTAGGGGGATTTTTGCTTGTAAGGTAAGCTGCCTTATGCACTCCTGACCCCTGAACTCTGTACTTAATGCACTCTTGACCTAGAGCAGAGTGGGCTCAGGTTTTATTTAACATACCCCTTTAAAAAAAAAAGGCATGCCGGGAATGCTAACTGCACATTGGCTGTGCTCTCAACCAAACAGTAAACCCTCTCACAGTCAGCACAATATGGTCAAACTCGACACAGCCTGCTTTGTGTGCCGCTATTGGCCTTGTTGTTGTCTTGCCACTGTCCCACCCCATTCAAACTGGACATGGTCAATAGGGTTCTTCAGATTTCAAATAACAAATCTGGTCACCTTAATTTAGAGATGCTTCTTGACTTACCATCTCATCCTCTGGACGGAACCTCACCGCACGTTCTAGAGACAAAAATAAAGAGTAACCTTAGTTAAATAAGTCAAAATATGTAAGTATAGAACCTTACAAGCATCCTTTCCATCTTTCTACAATCCTATTTAGTAAAAATCATCTGGTCTAGGTGCTCACTCTCTTTTATACAGTGGGCATTTATATTGACTTAAAGTAGAACTTGCACTAAAATACAAGGTATGCTTATTATATTAGCCCCAACCCCAAATCTAATTGTTGTGTGAATGTTTTAGGTCTGTGAAAAAAAAGGAAATATACTTACCTTCCTCTCACCCAGCTACCTCTGGTGCGTAGGCAGGGGTGATGTCACGATCCTTTTTGCAAGATTTTGGGAGTACTTAGAATGCCAAATCTCCTCACTGTATTGAAGCATTGTTTATGAGATTCTGCATACTTGGGTTTCCAAGGACCTTGTAGGAAGGATTGTGAAGTCACTCTCGGCAATGCGGAAGCCAGCTGTAAATTAGGTATATTTTCTAACCTTGTTTCCCAGTTTTTTTACACTATTATGAAATAGGGTAAAGATGTGGCTATATAAAATGGTAGGGGCCTGATATAGCAAGACCTTGCATTATAGTGTAAGGTCCAATTTAATTCCCCCCCCCCCACATTTGGTGTTTCCAGGTATGGAAGGAGCATTTGACACATGACTCTCTCCTATCCCCCCACAGTTCAGTGCTGGGTGCCTGACTGAGCACTCATCAGGTCACGTGGGATCCCTGGACCGGTAAAGCACCGATCCAATGTCTCAAAGCGGGTGATTACCAGACTCCAGGTCAGCGGGACCGGGGGGATGAGGAAGGGGGTCCAGTGTAAGTCCACCTTACAGATTTTCTGTAAAGGTGAACTTACACTTGCAGTTCTAAAATGAAAGGACTGGTGGCTCTCAAGTGTTAAGTAGTCAAGATCAAAAGCATTTTTTTCACACTTTACATATTGAAGGAGCATTCAATACAGGGTGCCAACTGCCAATGGTGTGCTCACACTGAGGGCATACCAGGAGCTTTTCTGGGATGTGGACACTTACAGTACATAAGGTAAATATTAACCTAATAAGTTGTTGACTCAAATATTTGGGTATTGGGTATGGTTATGGCACTATCTGGGTTAAAGCTTAAATTATATTGATGTCCTGACGTGAGGAAAGAAAGCCCTTTGCAAGCTCCAAATTGCAGTTGAGCTTACAGAGTGCTGAGGTCTCTCCCTCCACCCCCACATGATGGCCCAATCATTCCAAACCAGAAGAACTGGTTTACCTCTCTTCCCTCCCAGGAACAAAATGGAAATGCTGGGGAGCAAAAGATAGATGAGAACTGTATATGGGGGGACTTCAGTATGCCCATATGAGCAAAGCAGAGTATTACTATAAATGTAAAGCTTAGCTTAAGGTTAAATAGCTGAAGGATTGCATTTCAGAATTAGGCTAGCTTAAAGTGGTAAATCCTAAGAATAATGCTAAGGATCTAAGTTAGCAATTTTTTTTGTTAGAATATAGAAGGGGTGGAATCTATGTTGGGTATTTTATACTATGGCCTCATGGGGAAGATTCTCTCTCTCCATTTGACATGGTGACAAGTTCAGAAGGCAATGAAATATCCTAAGTTGTCACAGGAGTTGAAGGAAAATAATCTAATGAGGAAACTTGTACAGGGGACAGTTATTTAAGAGCCTTATCCTAACTTTGGGAGATGTTCACTCTTTTCAAAATGAAAACATTTTGGCTTTACATTGACTTCATTTTTATTGGGTAATTTAGGTTAGGTGTTAAGGTTAGGCGAATGTGGCTTATGTGATAAGGGGACAACTGTTATGCTGCGTACACGCGACCGGACTTTCCGGCAGACTAGGTCCGATGGAATTAGTCCGCCGGACAATCCCATCGTGTGTGGGCTAATCCGATCATTATTCGTTATAAAAATCCGATGGACCTAGAAAGAGAACATGTTTCAAATCTATCTGACGGACTCAATTCCTATCGGGAAAACCGTTTGTCTGTATACTGGTCCGACGGACCAAATACGACGCAAGGGAAGCTATTGGCTACTGGCTATTGAACTTCCTTTTTTAGTCCCGTTTAGGTCATCACGTTCAAAATGAATGGACTTTCGAACGGACTTAGTCCATTCGTGTGTGGCCAAGTCCGTTCATTCAGAAAGTCCGTCAGAAATCCACCGAAAGTCGGGAAGACCGTCAGACCTAGTCTGTCGGAAAGTCCAGTAGTGTGTACGCGGCATAAGGGATAGCTTGGAGGAAGGGGGTGTTAAATGTGTGCATAAAGTGAACTATGTTCTCAGTCTGTACTTACCTACACAGAGTATAACTGGAAACCACAACTTCAGTAAAACAGTTTAAAACACAAAAAGATTATTGTGGTTATTCTTCTAAAAAAGCATCCCTCTCAATGAAGTACATGGTTTGGGAAAAAAGGTAAACACATAGAAGGGTCCCAGGCCCAATGATACTGAAACTAGAGGATTTTGGTAGCAATTGAGGAGGTGCTCCCCACAGTAACTTGGTCTTTTGGAGAAGCTTGGTGCTATTAGTCTCCTGCCCAGCTGCCCGCATGCCAGTTATGACAGTGGAGGGCCTATTGCCTGGCTGCATCTCATTTTCCCAACTACCTCTGCCTCATCTTGTGTGGCCTGAGCTGCTAAGAGAGGGAGGCATAGTTACATAGTTAGTCAGGTTGAAAAAAGACACAAGTCCATCTAGTGCAACCAATAAAAAGGGGGTAAAAAAAAAAACATACAGTCCCATATACACAATCCTATACCTACATTTGATCCAGAGGAAGGCAAAAAACCCCAGCAAAGCATGACCGAATTTGCCCCAGCAGGGGAAAAAATTCCTTCCTGATCCCCAGAATCAAATATTTCCTGGATCTAAAGCAGAGAAACCCTGAGCATGTTCAGCATCTAGGGAGTTGGGGGGGGGGGGGGGAGGAAATAAAGAGGCCTCTACCTGCATCTGAGTATGGTGAGAAAATAGGCACTTTTTTTAACAAATGACTTTAGTCTCAGTGGCTGCATAAAGATAAATCTAGGCAATTTACTATCAATATTTGGTATAAACTTACCAGGACGAGTTTGCTTGTTTGGATCCTTTTTACACACGCTTCCCCGTCTTTTGGCAAGGATGATCTGATGTATCACTAGGAGAAGGACCGCAAAGCCTAATCCCACATACAGGACAATATAACACTGACTTTGGTCATTTTGGTCTTCTTGAAAAGTAAAGACACAGGATGGAGTTAGATGATGCACTACAGCAATAATTGCTTTTGAAGAGTTTGTGGATTAGCATACAAAAAATATGTAAAAAAAAATATAAGTTTGAGGTGTAAGTGAGGAGATTGCCATATTTATCAGCACAAATGTATTTAAAAATATAAAGGTGAAAAATATACTATGTTTTTACAGAAAACAGCATACTTATGGATAACAGGTAAATATGGCAATTTGTAGGGCTTAAAATTATGTACATTTGCTGGCCATTCACCACCATGATGGTGAAAATCATTGACAGTTCCTAAAAGTGGAACCTAACAAACACAATTAGGGTTTAAGACTAATATTCTTATTTGTAAAGTACATTTGGTCATTTCTGAATAGGAATACATAATAAAATTTACAATTACCCTTGTCCAAACCCATATGGGGACCTATGGCTGTACTACCCACTATACATGAGACAAATTTAACTGTACCCTGAATTTCTATTCTCAGAATAGTAAATCCAGATATGCGGCAAATGATTTGAATCAGGTGATCACACAGATAGCAAATGTGCCAGATTTCTGAAATGACCGGGCTAGCCATTCAGTAGTGTATAACTAGAAAAATTTCAGAGAGCCAGTCGCTTACCATTTTATAATTATGATGACCCAAAAATCTCTCAAACAGGGTTCTGTGGAACTCTGAGGTTCCTTTTGAGTTTTCTAGGGGTTACTTGAGCAATGAGCAATTTCTACCTCTAAGGTGAGTTTCCCACTGACACTAAAGATCTTTTTAGCAATCTGCGAGGGGGCAATGTCTCCAACTGACCACAAATGTAAAGTCCATGTTTACCACTGACTTCCAAACTAGTGTACCATGAGCTGTAGCTATAGTAATTATTACAATGGTTCTCTAATGCCGCGTACACACGGTCGGAATTCTCGTTGGAAAAAGCTCTGATGGTTTTTCTGTCGGAATTCCGATGGAATTTCACTCAAACTGTCTTGCCTACACACAGTCACACCAAAAATCCGACGGTCAATAACACCACGGCATACAACACGTTTGACTGCACTATAAAAGGGAAGTTTAAAGAGGAGTAAACGAAAGTAGTAAAGAGGAGTAAACGAAAAAAAAAAAAAACCTGCAAGACAAAGGCATAATTAGCTAGTATGCATAGCATACTAGCTAATTATGTATCACTTACCTGAGATCGAAGCCCCGGCATCGGTCCTCTTCTCCCCCTCCGACATGTTCTCCCGGAGTGACTTCCGGGTATCGCGGCTCCGGCGCTGTGATTTGCCAGAGCCGCGATGCCGTCACGCGCATGCGCACGAGAGCGGCATAGTACAACTGAAGCATCGGCATATAGCGCCGTTGCTTCAGTTGTCGCATGTGCCGCATGACGTCAGTACATGCAAAATACAGGTATATCTCCTTAACCGTGCAGGTTTAGAGATATCCTTGATAGCTACAGGTAAGCCTTAATATAGGCTTACCTGTAAGCTAAAGTTGTAAACGAGGGTTTACTTCCCCTTTAATGCTTCTGAGCATGCGTCAAATTGTTTCCGAACATGCGTCGGAATTTTGCGTGTCGGCATTGCATACACACGATCGGAAAATCCGATAGAAAGGTTTTCCGTCGGAAAAATTAAGAACAGGTTCTCAATCCAAAGTCCGTCGGAAAAGACCGATGGGCATACACACGGTCGGAAAATCCGATGAAGAACTCCCATCCGACTGTTTCCATCGGAAATTCCGACCGTGTGTACGCGGCATAAGACCAAAAAAATATTTCAAGGGTTCTTTCATGTTAGAAGAGGTTGAGAGGGGCAGCCTGAAGGCGTGGGATACTATCTACTGTATGTGCAATATGTATTATGTATATACACAGTACTTGAATTTGACAAAACAGTATAAACATATTACAAAATAAAGTTTATAAATAGGTTTTAAATAAACACTTAAACACTATCAGCAAAAAAAGTGGAACATATTTAATTTAATTATATTTTGGAGATATAGATATAAAACACAACGGTGTAAAGTGAATCTCTTATTTGCCTGTGCAAAGTAGGGGAAAGATAAAGGAGCTTATTTACTATAGGCAAAAAGACTGTTTACTTTGCAAGGACGTTTTCCTCATAGCTTAATGAATGGTGGAGTTCTTCTGACTTTCCTCATCCAGTCATGTGCAAGTGTAGCGCAATACTCCCTTGGGAGCTGCTGGTTAGTTCACTACAGTACTGCTGATTTGCCCCCACTCTTCCACCCCACACGATTCACAACAGACACGGTCAAACAGTTGAACAGTGAACTTTTATTCTCTTGTTGCTGTCCATAGTGTTAGTGGTAGTACAGGAAAGTATGAGCTGCCTCTTCTTCTTGGTTCCCCTGAGTAGCTAAATCCCTTTCCCTTAATGAACTGGCCGATGCCCCTCTGAAAGACATCTTGGTAAATATGGAATGCTGGAAGTCCCAGGCCTCACCTGCCTTTCTTTCCTCCTGCAATCCTCTCCAGGAAAGTCCAGGTACACCCCGGTCTACTCCATCCGCTTTGCAGCTACTTCCCGTTTATTGTGCAAGGACCCATCCCAGCCGGGATGCCTTGTTCCTTCTCCCAGGATATCTTGGTCAGTTTGTGTGCTTGAACCATCCAGCTCTGAGGTCTCTGAACCCTCAGGACTTCCTGTTAGGTTCCCGCTCTCCAGCGCTGGGGTCTCTGAACCCCCAGGCCTTCAAGCCTGCTCCTCGAGGTTACATTGTGCTGTTCCTCTGGACCTAGTTTCTTCCCATCTCCCCCAGGAAGCATGTGACCTCAGTATATATGTATGTCCCGCCCCTGCCCATACAAATTATTGATTGTCCAGGGCCATATACACTGCCCGCTCTTCAGTCCCTGACCCGCCTCCTTTCCAGAACATTTCCCTGGAGAAGCAAAGGAGGTCTTCCATGGTGAAGTACAGGTGGTCACAACCCTCTCTATTCTACTTCTCCTCCCAAAACCAAACAGCCAGGCCTAAACAAAAGAAAGTGTAAGGCACTGGCAATTTCACCTAATATCTACCTATTAGCACCCACCTAAAGGTGGTGGGCACTACACAAGCAAAATAGTTTTTATTTTTTTCCTTGCGCATAATTGGGTGTTCTTTGCAAAGTGAAATTTCACTACATTCACTAAGTTCTGGATAAAATTATTTTGCAAAGTTAACAGCTTATTTGCCTTTAGCATACCAACCTCAAAATGTTAGTCATAATGGCTGTAAAGGTTATTTTTTTACTTCTCAGAAAGGGTCAGAGTATAGCTAGGTAGTCAATTTCAATTGGACTTGTTCTGTAATGTTGAAGGCATTTCGGGACTAATCTGAGCGGCTTCCTCATTTCTGTGGAAAGGTACTTGGATGAGTAGCAAAAAGTCTTCCAAATCACAGAACAAGTCCAGTTGAATTTAGCTAACTTCTACTAGCTACCTTTGCAAGATTTATAATTACGTTTTGTCGTCCTCATTGGGGGCATTTACATTTTTTATGGGACTGGAAATGATGGTGGATCTATCCAATGGAGACTGAATGCCAGCAACATTTTTTTTAGTAAAATGGAGAAAAGTTGGAACCTCTGTCAGGTTATAATTACTGATTGTGTTTTCCTGTTCCGGTGCAGTCACAGGGACATGACGGTATGTTAAATCTTACCAACTGGATCACAAACAGTAATAAAAATTGAACAGAAGTATTTACTCTTCCCAAATCTATCCAAAACTACCACTTATTTGTTTTCTTTTAAATGTTTTGCTTCCACCATGAATATTAAATACTTTGGTTATAAAAAATATATATATACTGTATATATATATAATAATATATAGCTAACTACAATATAACTTTTCCTTTGCACAGACGCAATATTTATTTATATTTTATCAGTGGTTGCTGGCATTTACACCCAAGTTCAACTGTCAGGGAAGATATAGATATGTCCCAAGTTCTTAATTGGAAACTCGCTCAAACCACAATACTTTAAAGCTACACTCCTGGAAATCTTTTAAACTTACCCTTGCAATGGGGCTACCTTCACACTTCAAGGGTTAAATGCTGTTTTTTGTCTAGGGTGCCTTTTAATGCTTTTTTACTTACCTTATCCCAATGCTCCTGCAGTCTCCACCCTTTCAATGCAACTGTCCCTGAAGCTTCATCTCTTCAGTGCTCTGTCCATTGGTCACACTTTGGCATCATCAGGTACAATGCAAAACCATGAGTCAAATATTGTAATGGAGGATGTTGAGGTTTACCTACAACCCAGTGCATTGAAGGGAAGAGGAGATCACTGACTGCCAGGGCTAAGGGCTAAGGTAAGTAAAGTAAAACTGTTTTGTTTTAAAGAGGAAGTAAAAACCCTGGTGGGTTTTCTTCCTCTTTATTTTCCTGCAAAGGTAAAGCATAATGGGCTACTATGCATTGCATAGTAGCCCATTATGTGTCAATTACCTGAAACCGAAGCCTGTGATGTCACTGCTGTCCCCACTAGCAGTACGCGTCCATCTTCACCCCTCTTCCTTCCGGGGGCCGCAAACTGTGGCTCTGTGACTGGCCAGAGTCGCGTGATGTCGCTCCTGTCACGGCATGACCCCTATTAGAAACTGCACAATCTGCCCTTTCTAAAGTGTGCATGCACCGTAGATATCGGCACATGGCTTTTTTGAAAATATCTCCTAAACAGTGGAGGTTTAGGAGATTTTCCAGCACCTACAGGCAAGTCTTAAAGCGGTTATGCACTCTGTAAAAACATTTTTTTTTTTTGATACGGGATATAAAGGATGCTTACCTTTATTGGGGGACTCACCTGTTCCATCTTCCATCTCGATCGCCGCCGGTTTTCGTCCGATGAAGATCCTCGTCTTCTTCTTTTGTGCTGGGGGCCATCTTGCCTGTGGGCATGTGAAACACCCACAGGAACTTTTAGATGGCCCAGCATGCACCGCCGTTACTCGCGCGTGCGCAGTAACGGCACATCTGCCGACATCTCACGAGATTTCGGCAGATGTGGCCGAAATCTCGGGAGATTTCGGAAGATGTGGCCGAAATCTCGCGAGATTTCGGAAGATGCCCGCACTGACTCCTGGGATCAATGACACCAGATCCCAGGAGACAGTGCGGCGTGACGACGATCGACGCAGAGACCCCCGCCCGCCGCCGCAGAGAGAGAAGACCGGAAGTCTTCAATTACAAGGTAAGTAAAAAAAAAAAAACATTTCATTTAGTACTCTTTGCCTGATTTGGAAGGCAAAGAGATTTACTAAATGAAATGGGTGCAGAACCGCTTTAATATAGGCTTACCTGTAGGTAAAAGTGGTTGTACAACCACTTTAAATGAGTATTTACCCTTACAGTTGCAGAGTGAGCCCCGCTATAAGGGTAGTTTTAAATTTAGAGTTCAGCTTTACAGTATTTTTTTATTTTTTTTTAAATTTTGGATAGAATTTATTTTTAGAATTATTTTTTAATTTTAGTGAAATACAGGAACGCTAAAACCCCTTTAGATTTTTATTTTTGTGTGTGTTCCTATTGCAGATTTCTTCTCACTTTCTGTATATTAAAGCAATTGTCTGAAATACAGGAACCCTCTCCTATACCCAGTGAAGTGAAAAGCCTCAGATGATACACAGAGATGAAACAAATCTCCCTACATAGGTTTTATTTATATATCTGTTGTCTTCTCCTTTCTACACTCTTTGGAAAGTGCAGATCATGTTAGAAATCTTGTTTCCTCTGTCAGCAGTAGGTGTGGAGTCTGGGTTTACACTGTGTGAGAGCTGATTGGAGCAAAGGGACACACCTCCACTCCACATACACAGAAGAACGAAGGAACATGCAGAGCTGTAGTCTGAATAGCTCTCTGCTTATCTACCTCTAAGCTGCCTTCCTGACACAAATTTTCAGCTCATGTTATCTCATTTGTCTGAGAACTTGTCAGAAGTGACTCATGCTGGAGGAACAGAGCAGCAGAAAGACATGGCACTTAGAGCTTTGGAAAGAGATAAGTAAACACTACAGATGTATGTGTCTAGGTCAGATTTTATGAATGGGGTTTACAACCACTTTAATATACTCTAGGTTACCCTAATGATTGTCAAAAAAAAAGTTTAGCAACAAACAAATATTTTAAAATATTGTGGCAAAAACTTCTTTAACACTTACCTTCACTTGTTAGATATTTAAATACAGTGGCATAATGGGCAGAGATATTTCTGTCTTCTTGAAGGTTTTTAATGTAACAGATAGCTTTTTCAACGTCACTGCTCGTGTTTAGAAAAATCAGATTTCTCAAACTGCCATCTGGATCAAGAGTTAGCCAACCGTCAAGTTCTTTTTCATCGATAGACCACTTAAGCAGACCCCATTTGTTGGACCAGTTAAGTGCAATACAAAGCAATACCTTTGTCCCAGGATCTGCATTTTGTTGTGCGACTGGAGCAAGTAAGGTTAGCGTGGGCTCTTTTTGGTTAGGATCTGTGAAAAGGGCCACAAACACATCTACTACTGAGACAGCATAATCAATACCAGTTTACGTGTCATTTCAAAACTTAGGCACACATCACAAACTTCCCCAAAATCCCAATGTGTAATTATATATTGGCAATATAGAAGAAAAATAATGAAACAATTAATATATACAGTAGGTGGCAATGTGTATATAGCTGGGATTCCCTGCTTTTTACTAACAAAAATCTCTCATTATTAAATATTATTATTAAAAAAAAGTTGTTGTTTCCTTTTTTTTTTTTTTACTAACCCTATACTCAGGAACCTGCTGCTGCTTGTTCACAATGAGATAGTAATAAAAAGTATATTATGGTGTCTAAAGTCAACTTTTATAACTATTTCACATACTGTATAGGGGATCATTTACGGATACAGTAATTATCTGCCTAACCTTTACTCACTTTAAATGAATAATGATGATCAACTCAAAATAATTTAAAGACAGAGTAAAAAATACCCACTTATAATTCAGCCCTGTAGTGATTTTTATTTCATTGTATTATTTTTTTACCTAATTGTTAAAGATTGATTTGTACTATTGTGGGAATAGAAAGTGCTACAACAGTTAATGTGAAAAAAATATGTATATTATTTCACAGGAAACAACATGTATATATTTTTTTCTCAATCATTTTTTATTGTATTTTTACAAATACAGAGTAAACAATACATAATATAGAGATATAGGTGTACAATAAGTAACAAGTGTCACGGAATAAATAATTGAATAAAACAATTACATGCATCCCACCTGTATCATTATTGTAGCAGCGCTTAGGTATCAGAAAAAAACTAATCAGGTGTGAGGGAATCACACTAGACTAATACATAAATAAGGCAGATCAATGACTAGATCTGGAAATATGTATCAATAAATAAATAGAGATAAATAATGGTAAGTGATCTATAGGCAATAAATAGATAAATAAATAGGGGGTAAACAAGATCAATGAGTAAAAAATATAAATAAATAAATAAATCAATCAATGATCAGTGCTTAGAAGAGAGTCCATCAATTGCACGGTGATTAATAAATTAGTGAATAATAAATTAATTAAAGTCCCGCTTTCTCCATAATGAGGTAAAAATATATATACAAGGTGATATTGCAAGCTCAGTATTAGATGTGTCGCGGACACAGATGATAAGTCCATCCACCAATGTACTCCACCACGTGATACAAGGTTCCCCTTTGGGGATGCACTCACCAGAGCTACAAAGAATATGGGCATATATATACTCTCATCAGGGTCCTGTGTCTCTTTCTAATGTAGTCCTCCAATTCTCCTCCACAGCCTCCTCTCAATAGCTCCCCTTTGGCAGGCAGACCATATGCAGAAAGAAATTGCACCACATAGTGTGACTCTGCTTAAAAGCATTTATTAACCCCCCAATCAGTTGAGATAAAGTACCCCTTAATCAAATATGCGTACCAAATAAATAAAGCAAAACAGCATGAAATAGGATATGTGAGATAAATGTAAACACTCTGCCTGTGTGCGCCTTCCGGCTCCCTTTCTGGCTGATTTCCGCTATGGAGAGCGGTGTTTTCAGCGTCCTAGGAGGCTTCCTGGTCGGTGGACCGCAGGCTGGAGCGCAAAACGTCACTTCCTTCGTTCTCTGATCAACGTCCCTGACGCACGTTTCGTCCGTTCGGACTTCCTCACGAGGGCGTGATCAGAGAACCGGAAGTGTCACTCTTATAGTAATGGATAGGTAGTCTAGCCAATAGGCGCGCGCGCATGGATGCCATAAGAATTCTTCCAGCGCTAGTCCGCTCTAGTCTGATTCTTTACAGGGAAATGATAATGCAGAGGATATGGGCAATAATCATCTATGAGTTATAAGACAATAAAGAGATGGACTGTGATACTTTCTGGTTAACTATAAAAGTATAAAGATACCTCACATACATGCGCGTGCCTCCTTACATTAACCCTTGAGTAATCAGTCCTGTTCATGACAGACAGCTGATTCTGAGTGTGGATCCATGAAGAGGAGGGCTATGGCTCAGTCATATAATGATGAATGCTTCAGCGCATATATAAAATAAATGGATAATGACTACAGATGATTTTAATGTGCTCCTTGGAGCCAAAGTTAAAATTATGCGGATAATTATGGATAATTATGGATTATAAAATATGCAAATGCGGATCTCCATGTATAAAATGCATAAGAAACGCTTAAAAAATCGCATATTAAAATCGCATAAAAACGCATCAAAAAAATCATAGACCCCCCAAAAAAACCACCGACCTTCTGGGATAAGAAAGGTTTTTATGCCTGTCGGAAATGTAAGGCCTGTAGGGAAGTGGGGAAACCTATAAGGGCACTAGATAAATTTGAAGCAACAGCTAATTGCACATCCTTTGACATTGAACAGTTTATTACGTGCAATACGATGTTCGTGGTCTATGCATTGAGGTGTCCATGTGGCCTAATGTACATTGGCCGCACAAAAAGGCTCTTGCGCATAAGGATAGCAGAACACATCAAGAATATCAAATTAGGTTACAAAGACCACAACGTGTCCTTACACTTCAAATTAAAACACGACAGTGATCCCAGAGGCCTAGAATTCTGGGGCATCGAACATCTCCAACCTCATTGGAGGGGCATCCATAGGGTAAGAGAATTGTCAAAAAAAGAAACCAAATGGATTTTTTTGACTGACGTTCTCGCCCCTAGAGGTTTAAATGTAGAGCTCGACATTAATTGTTTTATTAGTGACACTTAACCAACCCCTCTCTGCCACAACAACTTTCTGGAGTCCTATAATTGTGGAGTCCTATATATATAGGTTTTTCTGATGTCATGTGTTTTTGATCTCATTTATGTCACAAAGTTTCTGTTACTGTTGTTATGGAATTTAATTTATGTATTTATTTTTTTATCTACCTATGGCCTCGCACAATATTGATACATTTGGGGTGTATTCCATGCAAGGAGATCTATGAGCATAGTACCCTGTTCATCATTGACTCTCTATCTGTGTGAGTCTCATTATTAATCACATAACTTGAATAGCACTGACCAATAATGATACCTCATCCTCTGCTGGACATCTTTTACCAATGTGAATACTTTTATAGATATAATACAATTTATAATCAGACATATTGAATATTTTTATATTATTATATTTTTATGAATAAATTGTTTTATATATTTATATATTTTTCTACTTGAAACACCCGCGGTTTTAAATAGTATGTATCTATAAGACCCATTGGCGTTTTTTTCCAACTTTTTTCCAATTTTTATACATATTTTATTATGCGTTTATATGCGATTTTTTATGCGTTTTTATGCGATTTTAATATGCGATTTTTTAAGCGTTTCTTATGCATTTTATACATGGAGATCCGCATTTGCATATTTTATAATCCATAATTATCCATAATTATCCGCATAATTTTAACTTTGGCTCCAAGGAGCACATTAAAATCATCTGTAGTCATTATCCATTTATTTTATATATGCGCTGAAGCATTCATCATTATATGACTGAGCCATAGCCCTCCTCTTCATGGATCCACACTCAGAATCAGCTGTCTGTCATGAACAGGACTGATTACTCAAGGGTTAATGTAAGGAGGCACGCGCATGTATGTGAGGTATCTTTATACTTTTATAGTTAACCAGAAAGTATCACAGTCCATCTCTTTATTGTCTTATAACTCATAGATGATTATTGCCCATATCCTCTGCATTATCATTTCCCTGTAAAGAATCAGACTAGAGCGGACTAGCGCTGGAAGAATTCTTATGGCATCCATGCGCGCGCGCCTATTGGCTAGACTACCTATCCATTACTATAAGAGTGACACTTCCGGTTCTCTGATCACGCCCTCGTGAGGAAGTCCGAACGGACGAAACGTGCGTCAGGGACGTTGATCAGAGAACGAAGGAAGTGACGTTTTGCGCTCCAGCCTGCGGTCCACCGACCAGGAAGCCTCCTAGGACGCTGAAAACACCGCTCTCCATAGCGGAAATCAGCCAGAAAGGGAGCCGGAAGGCGCACACAGGCAGAGTGTTTACATTTATCTCACATATCCTATTTCATGCTGTTTTGCTTTATTTATTTGGTACGCATATTTGATTAAGGGGTACTTTATCTCAACTGATTGGGGGGTTAATAAATGCTTTTAAGCAGAGTCACACTATGTGGTGCAATTTCTTTCTGCATATGGTCTGCCTGCCAAAGGGGAGCTATTGAGAGGAGGCTGTGGAGGAGAATTGGAGGACTACATTAGAAAGAGACACAGGACCCTGATGAGAGTATATATATGCCCATATTCTTTGTAGCTCTGGTGAGTGCATCCCCAAAGGGGAACCTTGTATCACGTGGTGGAGTACATTGGTGGATGGACTTATCATCTGTGTCCGCGACACATCTAATACTGAGCTTGCAATATCACCTTGTATATATATTTTTACCTCATTATGGAGAAAGCGGGACTTTAATTAATTTATTATTCACTAATTTATTAATCACCGTGCAATTGATGGACTCTCTTCTAAGCACTGATCATTGATTGATTTATTTATTTATTTATATTTTTTACTCATTGATCTTGTTTACCCCCTATTTATTTATCTATTTATTGCCTATAGATCACTTACCATTATTTATCTCTATTTATTTATTGATACATATTTCCAGATCTAGTCATTGATCTGCCTTATTTATGTATTAGTCTAGTGTGATTCCCTCACACCTGATTAGTTTTTTTTCTGATACCTAAGCGCTGCTACAATAATGATACAGGTGGGATGCATGTAATTGTTTTATTCAATTATTTATTCCGTGACACTTGTTACTTATTGTACACCTATATACTACGTTCTTTTTAAGCAGCTGCTACTGGTGCACCAATACTGTGTTGCACACTTAATCAAGTATATTTATATTTATGTATTAATATACTACAGAAATCCACCCAAACATACACTAAGATAGTTTATCCTTTGAAGCGCAGAGAGTTGTTTGATAGAGGCGGGCCGAAATACCAAAACAACCTTATTTACATAATATAGAGATAGTGCAGTAAACTTTGTAGTCCTAACAGTACTTTGGAACAAAAGGTACCTAATGCAGTAAATATACCCGAATCAACGTCTGTCATTAACAGATAGTATTTATGGCATCATACAGACCACGGGAGGTCAGTGCATGAATTTGTTCTGCAAAACTGATAATTCAATGAACTCTCAAAGTTGAAGGAAAGACAGTAAGAAACAGTACAAACATTAACAGTAACAATAGTAATTGCAGTTAGATACTATAGTCAAGACTTCCTTGTAAGTTTATTAAACATTGAGGTTAGGTCAGGAGCTGGAGAACTTTTTGTACCACTGTCCAGAATTTGTCAGTGATTAGGTATCTACCTACACTGGATGCAAAGAGTAATTCATAGGTGCCATGAGTGTTAATCAGCTGGATAGTTTCCTGGATATCAGGGGTCTTGTGGTCTTTCCAGTGCCTGACCAGATTAAGTCGGGCTGTCAAAAGGATGTGGGATATCAATATCCTCAGAGGGGAAGGAATAGATTCCACCTCCAAGGATAACAGTGCCATACCCAGTGTTGGCTTTAATTTGAGTCTTAGGACCTACGTTATGAGGTTAAATACTAGGAACAAATATTGGGTTATAATAGAGCAAAGCCACAGAAGGTGTATTAATGTTCCGGGCTCCCCACAAACTCTCCAGCACAAAGGAGACACACCTGGAGCAAATCTGGATATGCGATGTGGAGTAAGATACCAACGTAACAAGATCTTCTGACTTTTAAATAATTTTTGATTAAACATTTGTACACCAAATATATGACCCAGAATGTTTTAGCCATATATCTTAGACCAAATTGCTATCAGAAAATAGTAATTCTTTGCTTCTAGTCCTTAAGTCAAAGTGTACTGGCATAGAGCAGTGTTTCTCAACTCCAGTCCTCAAGGCGCCCCAACAGATTGAAAACCAGAACTCCGGACAGCCGCACACCGGGAAAATTAAAATTCAAAAAAGGTTTATTTAAAAGCCAGAATCACTTCAATCCAAAAACTCAACAAGAAAGGGGGGTACAGATCTGACGCGTTTCGCCGTTTCATCTGATGGAAATCCTGAAAACCTTGAGGACTGGAGTTTAGAAACACTGGCATAGAGGTTAGCAAATCAAATGGGGGTAGAAGGGAAGGTAATGCAAATTTGGTCATGAGAATTCAAGTACATGCAGATATTTCCCACTTTAAATGGATGATGATGTGATGGAAAAAACTTTCAACTGCCAAACAGTTAAATAAGAACATATATACATACCTTTAAGAATTCAGTTATTTTTGGAAAATTTGGACTTCTTTGCCCTGCACTATTATTGTCTTAAAATTTTACACTACTCCATTAAACCTAATATTGTTTGAAATGTAAAGTAAGTAACAGCACTGTATTTAAAGACAAATGATAAATTAATATTTCCTTCTTGTTTAACTGCTTGCCGACCAGTGCACGATGATGTACGTCGGCACAATGGCATGGCTGGGCAAAGGAGCGTGCCTATACGTCCCCTTTAAGACACGGCTTAGTGGGTGCACGCGCCACTGCATACTCCGTGAATGTGCCCACGAGTCTCGTGGACTCAATATCTGCCGGGTCCCGCGATCGTGACATAGAGCAGCAGAACGGGGAGATGCCTATGTAAACAAAGCTTTTCCCTGTTCTGCCTAGCAACATGACAGGGATCTACTGCTCTCTGTCATCGGGAGCAGTGATCTCTGTCATGTTGTAGTGAGCCCACCCCCCCACAGTTAGAATCACTCCCTTGGACACACTTAACCCCTTGATCATCCCCTAGTGTTTAACCCCTTCCTTGCCAGTGTCATTTATACAGTAATCAGTGCATTTTTTTTTT
The DNA here is from genome assembly GCA_028564925.1 of Lithobates sylvaticus. NCBI lineage: Eukaryota > Metazoa > Chordata > Amphibia > Anura > Ranidae > Lithobates > Lithobates sylvaticus. The sequence continues at coordinate 6,904,596 of CM053038.1, forward strand.
TAGCACTGACCACTGTATAAATGACAATGGTCCCAAAGTAGTGTCAAAAGTGTCCGATGTGTCCACCGCAATGTCACAGTCACGATAAAAATCGCAGATCGCCGCCATTACTAATAAAAAAAAATAATAATAAAAATGCCCTAAATCTATCCCCTATTTTGCAGACGCTATAAATTTTGTGCAAACCTAACAATATGCGCTTATTGCGTTTTTTTTTTTTTTTTTTTTTTTACCAAAAATATGTAGAAGAATACATATTGGCGTAAACTGAGTAAGAAATTTTTTTTTTATATATTTTTTGGGGATATTTATTATAGCAAAAAGTAAAAGATATTGCTTTTTTTCAAAATTGTCACTCTTTTTTTGTTTATAGCGCAAAAAGAAAAAAACGCAGAGGTGATCAAATACCACCAAAAACCTATCGGTGACCTTCAGTGCACCCTATCAGTGCCCATCAGTGCAGCCTCATCAGTGTACATCAATGAAGGAAAAAAATTACCTGTTTGCAAAATTTTATAACATTTTCAGTCTTTTTTCATTTTTTTTAACAAAAAAATTAAAAAACCCAGAGGTGATCAAATACCACCAACGGAAAGCTCTGTTTGTGGGAAATAAATTATAAAAATGTATTTCATTTGGGTACAGTGTTGCATGACTGCGCAATTGTCGTTCAAAGAGTGAGAGTGCTGAAAATTGGTCTAGGCAGTAGGGGGGTTTAAGTGCCCAGTAAGCAAGTGTTTAAAATAAAGTTAGGCATAAATTATGTATGAGTTTTAGGTTTTTGGGAGTTATATATTAGCTTTTAAGGGATATACTTATATAAATGTCCATGAAGCCAGTGTGTCCAAGCAACTGCAGAAATGTTATTACACAAAAAACGCAACAGATCATGAGACGCTGGCGATAGACTTGAATTCCTTCAGAGAAGGTTATTATAAGAAGGTAGGGTGTATAGTAATAGGGGGCGCTGTGAACTTAATAAATTATACTAAATTGTGTGCATAAATAAAAAAAGTGCATGGTGCTTAGCTAAATAGTAATTAATGATTAATTAATAATTCAGTGCTGAAATAACAGTGATTTAAAATATTTAAACAAAACCAATATTTCATCAAAAGACAAATATTTCATCAAAAAATAAAAGTCCATAAATCTTTTGTGATGCAACTTCAATCTTTACACCATTACCAATGACAAAATTTCATTTCACACCCTGTGGATGTGAGTGAAATTCCTACTCACCAGACCACCATGACCTCTTTAACTAAAAAGAAGGTCAGATGGGGCTTTTTTAATGTGGATCTGTGACCTTGCTGGTATATAAGAGGATATGTGGCTGGAATCTTGCTAAGGCCCCTTTCACACTTGTGCGACTTTAAAGTCGCGCGATTTTACCGTGATTTTGTCGCGATTCTCGGCCGCGATTTTGCCGCGATTTCTAGGAATGCACACCAAAATCAGACCAAAGTTGTGCAGGGACTACTTTGAAGTCAGAACGACTTGAAGTCGTACTAATTTGAATGGCTGTCATTGGAAATCATGGGGAATAAGTGTGAAAGGGGCCTAATACTCCAACGCAGTAACAATTCGAAAAAATCAAAAAACAGGACCATAGCGTGATACAGTTTAACCACTTAAGGACATTTTTTTTGCTAGAAAATTACTTAGAACCCCCAAACATTATACATTTTTTTTTCTAACACCCTAGAGAATAAAATGGCGGCATTGCAATACTTTCTGTCACACCATATTTGCGCAGCGGTCGTACAAGCGCACTTTCCATGGAAAAAATTTATTTTTTAAAATAAAAAAATAAGACAACAGTAAAGTTAGTCCAATTTCTTTTTATATTGTGAAAGATAATGTTACGCAGAGTAAATTGATACCCAACATGTCACGCTTCAAAATTGTGCCCGCTCTTGGAATGGCGACAAACTTTTACCCTTAAAAATCTCCATAGGCAATGATTAAAAAATTCCACAGGTTGCATGTTTTGAGTTACAGAAGAGTTTGCAGCGATACCTCACATGTGTGGTTTGAACACCGCTTTCATATGCGTGCACTACTCACGTATGTGTTCGCTTCTGTGCGCAAACTTGGCAGGACGGGATGCGTTTAAAACATTTTTTTTTTTTTAATTTATTTTACCTTTTATTTTTTATTTTTACATTGTTCTTTAAAAAAAAATTGTGTCACTTTTATTCCTATTACAAGGAATGTAAACATCCCTTGTAATAAAAAAAAAGCATGGCAGGACCTCTTAAATATGAGATCTGGGGTCAAAAAGACCTCAGATCTCATATTTACACTAAAATGCAATAAAAAAAAATTGTCATTTAAAAAAAAAAAAATAGCCGTTTAAGAGCTATGGGCGGAACTGACGTTTTGACGTCGCTTCCGCCCTGCAATGGTATGGAGACGGGTGGGGGCCATCTTACCCTGTAAGCGGCGGAGGGCACCGGAGCGCAGTGGGAGGGGGGCCTCTCCTGCTGCTGATTAAGCCCTCTCCCGCCCCCCAGTAAGCGGCGGAGGGCACCGGAGCCGATTAAAGTGATCTCATGGTGAATCTGCCACAGAGACCACTATTATTGGAAACCCGACCGCCGGCCAAACAAGAGGATACTGGGGTTATGGCAGCTAGCCATAGTCCTCTTCAAAGTTAGGATGTATATCGGTGGTCCGGAAGTGGTTAATGCGCCTCCCGGTCACATTACTTCTGGCCACTTCCGGTGGCCGGATCTGACCTTCTGTTTAGTTCAAGAGGTCATGGTGGTCTGGTGAGTAGGAATTTCACTCACATCCACTGGGTGTTTTCTCATGAAGTTTTGCCATTGGTGATGGTGTAAAGATTAAAGTTGCATCACTAAAGATTTATGGACTTTTATTTTTTGATGAAATATTTGTCTTTTGATGAAATAATGGTTTTAAAGAAATATTTAAAATCACGGTTATTTCAGCACTGAATTATTAATTAATCATTAATTACTATTTAGCTAAGCACCAAGCACTTTATTTGTTTATATACAAAATTTTGTATAATTTATTAAAGTGGTTGTAAACCCTTACAAACCACTTTGGCCTACAGGTAAGCCTAGATTAAGGCTTACCTGTAGGTCCAATAAATATCCGCTAAACCTACATGGTTTAGGAGATATTTAGAAAAAAAGAGGTATCGCTGTCTACGGCGCATGCGTCGTAGACAGCGGCGCGCAGGCGCACTGCGCATGCCGAGATCACGGCGATATGCCGCTTTCGTGCGCATGCGTGGGAGTGACGTCATCGCCGATCCAGCGAATGACAGCGCTGGAGCGGCGAGACCTGGAAGTCACTCCGGGCTTGATGACGGCGGAGAAGGTCGTGGATGAGGACCGCTTCGGGGGCTTCGTTCTCAGGTAAGTTATTCATAATGAGCGAGTATGCTATGCATACTCGCTCATTATGCCTTTGCCTTGCAGGTTCCGTTTTTTTTTATTTATTTTTTTTGAGGAGGCTTTACTTCCTCTTTAAGTTCACAGTGCCCATATTACGATACACCCCTAATCAGATAAGGCTAGCACTATTGCACTTTGAGGGGAGCAGATCATATATATTTATAATTTTCTAGAACTAGCTCATTTAGCTATTCCATAGCGCAAGGTTCTTCTATTTCTCACTCTTTATCAGAAGGTACTTCGTGCTTTCTTACTACAATTTTTTTGTCTTTGTGAATATTTCATAAAAATAATTAGTTAATAAAAAGCATTTAGGAAGCTCACAGGGAGATACACATTTTTTTTTGTCACCTTTGAAGTTCCAACCAACTATATACTATATCTCTTGTGAGTATTGGCATGGCTGGGCTTATTGGTGCTCTGTATAGTAGTTGAAAGATTGAGGGGAAGATTTAGCTAAAATAATAGTTTTTATGCTAGTCGGGCAAAGTGTGGTGAGTAGAACATGATCTCTTACCTGTAACAATTAATGTGTTGGCCGCATAAAAGGTCTGGTCCAATCCGGGCTCGGAGCAGTAATATACTCCGGAATCAGATTTGTCCACGTTTATAATTTCCACAGCAAGCTGTTTTTCTTTGCAGTTTGGTACAAATCTTTCTGATGGTGATGGTGGTGCTGATGATGATGAGCATGTGCTTCGTCCCACATCCTGTAACCCTCCATCTTCCTTTTCTTTATACCACTGCCAGTTAGCAAATTTATTGTCTGCAGTCTTATTACAAAGAATGGTGACTGTCTCTCCAGCTTTAACAAATTGGACATGAGGAAACTTCTGGGCAAGTTCACTTGTGAGTACACCTGGAAGATGACATGAAACATACAACATTTTATTCATTGTATCATTCCATGTGCTCAACAAGCAATCACACAATCAGCCGCTAATTTTTATAGTGATAAAAAGGAATAATTTTGAATCCATAGGCCAAATCCATAAATGTAATCCTGAACATAAACCCATCTTTATATTTAACCTTTAAACCCTAAATACGCCCTTTAACTTAAGCTAACCCAATAAACACTAAAAACTAAATATAATAATTTTTCACTGAGAAAAGAATTATCACAATGAGAAATGTACCAATAAGAATCTTTTTATTGGACATATAACAATCCCTTCATACCACTTTTCTGTAGAACAAATTTGGGGATTCCTTTAACCGGTCACCTGAGCTATCAGAGAGAGCCTACCTACTTGTGAGAGAGCTGTTTCTCCAAGGGAAACCCAAGTAGCAAATTGTGCCTTTTTTTAAATTAAGCTTAAAAGATAAGAATTATATCAACAAAGCCTATTGGGCATGCCCAGGCTTGAATTTAAAACAAGGTATAAGAACAACCAAAGAAATCCCAAAACATACAATTATGAGATATCTTGATTGTTGTATCTTATTTGTACATAATAAAGAATCATTATTTTAATATATTTTGATTTATTTGGTATCTAGCATCGTTATAATCCCACTCCTCCATATTTACAAATTCAATTATTGGGATGAGGTGCATCACATCATAGAGACACCCAGACTATCTCCTTTCAGTCTATCAAACAAGGTATTTGGTAACCAAGGCCTAAGATGACTTTGTTTGCCATAGCTGGGGAGTGCAAATTAGACATCTGAGTACTTTCCCTCAGTGCACAGAACTCGGCAAGAGAGATATTTAGGAGTAAAACAGTGCATGCTATCATGGGCGTCCGCAGGTAGAGGCAGGGGGGGGGGGGGGGGGCAAGTGCCCCCCTGGAATCAAGGATCGGATCAGGAGTTTGTTCCCCACTCAGTCTTTATCCTAGCGCTGGCGGCCGGACCTGTCCTCACCCAGAATGAAAACGGGTCTTGCCAGCTGCTGGGCATCATGGACATGGCATGCAAGGTACCGTATTGAGCATTACACACACCACTGGGACATAGGGGCACTTGAGGGACTGCAGACAGGGCTAGGGGGTCCCTCTTTCTGACCCCCATCACCCCTCTCTGTCACCCCCTCTCTCTGTCACCCCTCTGTCTTTTTCACCCCCCCTCTGTCTCTCTCTGTCACACTCTCTCTCTGTCACCCCCCTATGTCTCTCTCTGTCACCCCCTCTGTCTCTTTCTGTCACCCCCTTTCTCTCTGTCACCCCCCTCTGTCTCTCGCTCTGTCATCCCCCCTGTCTCTTTTTGTCGCCCCCTATGTCTCTTTCCATCACCCCTCACGCTGTCACCCCCCCATGTATACAGTCTATGGTCATCTCTTGTACCATGTCCGCAGTCTCTTACAGTCTCTTGAGCCATGTATGCAGTCTCTGACAGTCTCTTGTACCATATCTGCAGTCTCTGACCATCTCCTGTACTACGTCTGCAGTCTCTGACCGTGATAATGACATTGTCAAAAAGGGTCAGAGCATGGGTGACCTTAAAATTATGCCCCTTCTGAAAAAAGTTCTGCGGACGCCCATGCATGCTATAGAGGCATTGCCGATAACCCAACAGTATCCCTGGACTCTGTCCAAATATCCCACACCTTGGAGAATTTTTGTGGGCATGCCCTAGATTCATAAGTAAATTTGTACAATGGGACCATTTTGTTAACAATAGACTTCCAATAAATAAAAGTAGGTGCCTGGGGATGTTTCCATTTAAGGAGTATGGACTTATGTGCATAAAACAATAGCCTTTTTAAAATGTATTTTCATTTAATAAAGGCTGTTGTAAAATTCAGTCAAACTGACTGTACTATGCAGCCACCCAGTATTAAGGCAGCTCCTGTTATTGTGATAGTTGCATTGACTAACAGTCAAATACATTTTTTGTTCTGTGTTTATTGAAAACCCCTATTACCATCTTCTTTGATTTGTGCGTTTTTCCTGCATTCATTCAGTAAAGTTGTACATTGCTGTTTATCTTATAATTTGGCTGATATATGCATTACAGACATATTTGTTAACCTAAAGATGACTCTGATCACAATACATACCATTTCAGGCAATGGGAAACACCAGTGTTATAAAAAGTAAAAGATTTATTTAAAAAGATTTGAAAATATACTTGCTTGCCTTATAATAGTTGGTCAGCTATTTTAAAATTGCTTAAAAAGTAATGTGCCCAGTAAATATTTTAAACATTATTAGGCTGATTTACTAAAGGATTTGAGAATATTCACACAAAACAATGCAGAAAGATTTACTTCAGTTATCCAACCATGTGAACAGAACATCTCTGTTTACTTTACTGCACATGATTGGATAATTGAAGCAAATATTTAAACATTTTGTCGTGGATACATCTTCAAATATTTTAGTAAATCAGTCCCATATTGATTTACTAAAGGAGAGCATGCTCACTTAGGAAAGATATCTAATCATCTGCAAGATCGGGTTATTAAATGTGAACACAGTTACCATTTATCGTGAACATTCTCAAACCCTCAATCCCAATTGTCTAGCTATCTATCTATCTATCTATCTATCTATCTATCTATCTATCTATCTATCTATCTATCTATCTATCTATCTATCTATCTATCTATCGTCTGCCTGCAAATGATAGAAAAGAAAGAATACAAAATAAAACCTTTAATTGTAACCCAATGGAAAGTCTGACATACAAACCCAACCACATACATAGTTTTTTCTTTTGAGTAAAGAACAGTCCCAAAATAATCTCATACAACCTGTTAATTAAAAATTCTTGATGGACACCACCGAATGAAGGACACTGCTGAATGAAGGAACAGGTTACTTACCATTCAGATAAATATAAAACACGATCACCGTTTTGGCTGTCATGATTCCTTTGCTGGTTACCTGTTGTAGATTAGACAACTTGTGTGATCTGTGTTTGACTTCCTGCCCGTCTCACTTATATATATATATTCTGTATATTGAACATCCTGTCCTTTGCTGGTCACAGAGGGGCTGATTCACACATTTAGCAGCTAAGAGAACATGTGCAGAAATGTCCAGCTGGGTTTATTCCACTAAATCAGTGATTCCCAACCTGGGGTATGCAACAGTAAATTTAGGGGTACATAGAATTTTTTTTGGATAATAGCAGAAAAAAGACTGTTGGGTGGTGAGCTTAAGGGTACTTGAGCAAAGGATTTAAACTTATATTATCATTATACATTATACATTACTATTGCAAAAAGATCTGAACAAATTAATGGGGTGGGCAACTACATGGCAAATGAGGTTCAATGTAGAAAATAAAAATGTGTAAAATAATGCATTTGGGTGGTAAAAATATGAATGCAATCTTTACACTGGGGGGAGAACCTCTGGGGGAATCTAGGATGGAAAAGGACATGGGGGTCCTAGTAGATGGTAGGCTCAGTAATGGTAAGCAATGCCAAGCTGCTGCTAACAAAGCAAACTGAATATTGGCATGCATTAAAAAGGGGATTCATTCCAGAGATAAAACGATAATTCTCCCACTCTACAAGACTCTGGTCCGGCCGCACCTAGAGCATGCTGTCCAGTTCTGGGCACCAGTCCTCAGGAAGGATGTACTGGAAATGGAGCGAGTACAAAGAAAGGCAACAAAGCTAATAAAGGGTCTGGAGGATATTAGTTATGAGGAAAGGTTGTGAGCACTGAACTTATTCTCTCTGGAGAAGATATGATTTCAATATACAAATACCGTACTGGTGACCCCACAATAGGGATAAAACTTTTTCGCAAATGGGAGTTTAACAAGACTCGTGGCCACTCATTAAAATTAGAAGAAAAGAGGTTTAACCTTAAACTACGTAGAGGGTTCTTTACTGTAATGCTCCGTACACACGGTCGGAAATTCCGACCACAAAATCCGTCAGACTTTTGCCGACGGATTTTGTCCGACACTGGTGTTGCATACACACGGTCGGACAAAGTTGTCGGAAAATCCGATCATTCTGAACGTGGTGACGTTCGCTGCGTACGACGGAACTACGCAGAGGCTATTAGCCAATAGGTTTGGTCTCGTAATTTGATCTGAGCATGCGTGGCACTTTGTCCGTCGGAATTCTCTACACATGATAGGAAAAAGTCCGATCGGATTTTGTTGTCGGAAAATTTGAGAGCAGGATCTCAAATTTTTTCCGTCGCAAATTCTGATGGAAAAAGTCCGATGGAGCCCACACATGGTCGGATTTTCCGACAACATGGTCCGATCGGACATTTCCGTCGTAATTTCCGACCGTGTGTACGGGGCATAAGAGCGGCAAGGATGTGGAATTCCCTTAGGCCCCTTTCACACTGGGGCGGTGATCCGCGGTGACGGTAAAGCAGCGCTATATTTAGCGCTGCTTTACCGTCGTTTTCACCGCGGTTTTCGGCCGCTCGCGGTGCGGTTTTACCCCCCGCGAGCGCCCGAAAAAGGGTTAAACACCCCCCGCAGAGCGCCGCCGTAGCCGCGGTATTGCCGCGGTAACCGCGGTATTGCCGCGGTTTTACCGCGGTCTCCCATTGTAATCAATGGGAAGGAGCGGTATAGGAGCGGTGAAACACACCGCTCCTATCCCGCTCCAAAGATGCTGCTAGCAGGACTTTTTTTGTCATCCTGCTAGCGCACCGCTCCAGTGTGAAAGCCCGCCGGCTTTCACACTGGAGTTAAAGGGGCCGGATTTTTTCATGCGGTGAACAGGCGCTATTTTTAGCGCTGCACCGCATGAAAAACGCCCCAGTGTGGAATTCCCTTCCACAGGCAGTGGTCTCAGTGGGGGGCATCGATAGTTTCAAGAAACTATTAGATAAGCACCTAAACGACCACAACATACAGAGATATACAATGTAATACTGATATATAATCACACACATAGGTTGGACTTGATGGACATGTGTCTTTTTTCAACCTCACCTACTATGTAACTATGTACATGGCGTCCCCGGGTTACAAATCCGTTAGGGATTTTCCTCCTGTTTGCAAATCGGAAATGTGCGTAAGTCGGCCGCGCATGCGCAGAACGACAATTACGGTAATTTCCGATGTTCCGTTGAATGCCGTTCTGCGCAAGCGCGGCAAATTAGGGACATTTCCGATGTTCCGTAGAATGCCGCTCTGCGCATGCGTGGCAAATTACGGACTTTCCGTCATTTTCTGTGGCTCCGTCTGGCCACGCATGGGCAGAATGGCCGATGTGCGTGCAGAAGGGAAAAGGGTCCCCACAGCGCCTGGTTCCTAAGTAGGAGTTGTTCATAGGTCGGGCGTTCGTAAGTCGGGGACCCCCTGTAATTATACAATGAAATCCCTCCCTACTCCATTTAAAAAAAATAAACTACATGTATAAAACACATAATCACCAACATACTAAAAATAAATAACAATACTAACCTAAAGTAAAGTGGAACTCTCTCAATCAACAATGACTATTTTTAATCATTATGCTGCTAACATTAGTAAATAGATAAGAAAGTAAATCTTTTTAAGGCCCCTTTTACACTTATACGACTTCAAAGTTGCGTGATTTTGCCGCGATTTTGCCGCAATATTTGCCGTGATTTCAAGGAATGCCTGTGTTAGTGGCTTCAAAATCGGACCAAAGTAGTGCAGGGACTACTTTGAAGTCTGAGCGACTTGAAGTCGTACTAACAGGAATGGCTGTCATTGGAAATCATGGGACTGCAAAGTAGTCCCTGCACTACTTTGGTCCGATTTTGGTGCCACTTACACAGGCATTCCTTGAAATCGCGGGAAAATCACGGCCGCAAATTGCGGCAAAATCGCGCTAAAATCGCGCGACTTTGAAGTCGCAAAAGTGTGAAAGGGGCCTTATACAACTTGTCTCACGATTTGGCACACAATCCTGCCTGCATGCCTGAGCAAAGGGCAGATGGATTCCAGGACATAAAAGCTACATAAATCATCAAGCAGTGATTTCTCAGCAAAATAAATCATGGAGACATAGATGAATGGGTGAGTTTTTTGAATATTAAAAATGAATTCAATTAAATTAATTAATTAAATAGCGTTTTAGTTTGTGGTGCTCAAACGCAGCATTGTTCTGCTTTAAAAGACCTAAATGGAGCTCAACATACCTCCCTAAAGTTTATTTACAAATTCAAATTCAAAATTCAGAGAGGTGAGAGCAATTGTAAATGTAAAAAATGTACACGTGTATTTATAAAAACAAGCTCATGGTATTCCTTTTTAACCCTTGGACATTATCTGCACATAAAAAAATCCCTATCATTGACACATCAAGTTGGAGAGATCGTATCACAAACGTGGCTGCCAGCATCATATAATGGAAACAGTCCTTGTAGCCCTTGTCTGCAGTTCCAGCATGAGAAATTGACTTTGTGAATGTGTTACAATGGAGACACTCACATCAGCCCTGCTATAGTAGGGACTGCTGTCATTTAATACAGAGCAGGTGGGGTTGAACTGCTCTACATTCACTTGGCTTCAAGCTGAGGACATGAACAATTGGAGACTTTGAAGAGGAAATATTAAGGATTGGGGGGAATGTATTTCACTAACAAGACTCAGCCATTACTACAGGCTTGCTCTGAACTACAATTCCCAAGAAATGCATCAAAAAGGGGGGATTGGAGTAGCTTTACCTGGCTGAAAGAGAAGTGCTCTCTTTCTGAGGGGAGACTTGGACTCTACATAGCTGCTGCACCTATGAAGAAGAGAGTGGGAGATATCTACCTGGGAGCAGTGGAGAAAGAGTGGACAACATACTAGAGCACTGGAGTGAGACCTGGACTTCATAGAGCTTGCTGAAAATTAAAAAGTTGGATCCTGAGGACCCAAAGAAAGAGAGAAACCCCTAAGCTCAGTGAATAAAAGGACAACCTTTGCCTTCACAGGACTGGTGAGTGGCCATTGGCCAACCATACACTGCAAATTCACAGCAGAGGGATAGAACTATTGGCTAGGAACACTGTGACATTTCATAAATAAACTTTTAAAAGAACACTGTCATGAGAGCTCCCAATGAGCCCCAACGAGATGGTGCTCCATCAGACTGTGAGCCCAAGCTTGTGGTTCATCGGCCAGGAGGGAGATGATAAAACCCACCTTTACCACTTCAGAAGCAAAAGTCCGGGGCTGAAGGGATAGGTATAGGGAGCAAGCGTTCTTGAAGGCTCTATATTTTTTGTGATCACCTGCAAATCACTACGGCATAGGAACTCTAGGTTCAGGGAGAGTCATTATCATGGTTGGATGCGAAGAAGGTTGAAAGGAGGAGGCCCCACTGGCAGATGCCTGACTTGCAGCTGCTGGTATGGGTGACCCAGTAAGTTGTTGAAGGTGATTATCAATTTGATTGTAGCCCTCTTGCAGTTTCTGGACCACGTTGGTAAGTGTAGAAACTTGCTGACACAATATTTCAAAAGGTGAACGCGATCTGTCAGCCTCTGACATTTTTGCTGGTTTGTACTATCAGGTAAGTACTTACTGAGGCCGAAATGCCGACAGCGGTTCACCCTTGCGACTTGGAGCACTCCGCCCCCTGGAAGTGATACAGGGAATGGATGGCACGAAGAGGCACAGGTCACCAGCAGATAGAATACAGTTGCATTGAAATACCTTGAGAGGTGAGCAGCTGTGTGGAAACTGGTATCACAGAAGACCAAGCAGGCCGGGGGTCAAATACTGAAGAAAGCAGGGTAGTCCGGTACACAGGCAGAAGGTCAGGCACTAGAGATAGCAAGCAAATCTAAGTCACAGGCCAAGTGTCAAACACAGGGACAGTAGAGTAGGCAAGTCCGGGTCACAGGCAAGGGGGTCAAACACTGGAGGTTAAGTAGAATCCGTTAAACAAGCCGAGGGTTGGGTTCAGGAGATGAGCAGCTTAGTGAGGGATGATCCAGGTCAAATCAGTTGATCAAGGAATACAGGAACAGGAAGTAACTCCGACAGGAAGCTGAAGACAAACCAGCAACCTGTCTGATCATCTGAGTGTCTTTAAATAGGCCAGCCAAAGCGTCACGTTGGGCTTCACTAATGCGAACGCGCACGCATCGTACCATCGGCCTGCGAATGCGCGTGCGTCGAATGGTCGTTCCGCCGCACATTGCTGAATTGATTATTCCTCTGACAGCTGGCCAGCAGAAGGTCTAGGGTAGTATGCTACTGATGCTGACTGTTACTGCAGTAAATACCTTCAGGCCCTTCTCCTCATTAGAGATACCCAGGACAGGCCAAAGAAAGTGGTGCACCCCATAGATTAGCATTTAGCTTCCTTACCCCAGGTGTGGAGACCCTGCACAGGGGTCTCCTCCTGCAAGGCTGAACCCAGAAACAGTGCACTGCTGCACAGTCCTTGGACTACTTATGGGGTCTCCCTCCACCTGCTGGGCACACCTCCCCACCTCCTAGGGCACCGCAAAAGTCACTTTAACCGCTTGCCGACCGCCCACTGCATATATACGTCAGCAGAATGGCACGGGCCATTTCTTTGGCCTGTCCATAGGTACCTGTACGTGGCCCTTTAAATGCCTGCCCGTGGGTCGCGCGTGCGCCGCCAGCGGCACGCTCGCGACCCCGGCGGGAGCTCCGTGACCTCGGCCGCGGGACCAGCGGACCCGAGCGCTGGTGTCCCGCGATCGGGTTACGGAGCTGAAGAACGGGGAGAAGTTTGTGTAAACAAACCTCTCCCTGCGCTTCCTACTCTGGCTGTTCCCGGTCATCGGGAAAGCCGATCAATGACGTCAGACGTCAGCCCCTAATGTAAAAAACACAACACACGTCAGCCCATAACCCCTCCCCTCCCCCAGTGGTTAACTCTTTCACTACAACTGTCAGTTATACAGGAATCAATGCATTTAAATAGCATAGATTTCTGTATAAATGACAATGGTCCCAAAAATGTGTCAAAAAGGTCCGATGTGTCCGCCATAATGTTTTAGTCACAATAAAAATCGCTGATCAACGCCATTACTAGTAAAAAAAAAATATTAATAAAAATTATAAAACTATCCCCTATTTTGTAAACGCTATTACTTTTGCGCAAACCAATCAATAATTGCTAATTGCGATTTTTTTACCAAAAATATTTAAATTTTTGAGGAAAAAAATTTTTTTTTATTTATTTTTGGGGGGGATTATTTTTTTTATATTTTTGTTTATAGCGCAAAAAATAAAACCTGCAGGGGCGATCAAATACCACCAAAAGAAAGCTCTATTTGTGGTCAAAACCGCGCAATTGTCAGTTGTGCCGAATCGCAAAAAGGGGCCTGGTCCTTTGGCTGCCATTGGTCCGGGGCTGAAGTGGTTAATACATTTCTGTTTACACAGTTTAACACATTTTTGTTCACACAGTTGGTTTACGCAGTAACACAAAAATAATTTCTGCACCGCACAAATTGTCTGTAGTTGGTCACACATCTACATCATAAATTAATTTCTACAACGTATAGATTGTTTAACATCATCAGGTGACACTAAGAATTTTTTATGTCTGTTTGGAGTCATTTCCAAGGGCATATGTTTTCTCAGTAATCTCTGACACTCTGAAGACGTGACACCACGAAACGTACGTCGGAGGCTGTACCTGATCACTATCTCGTACGTACTATTCCCCGGATATCCTGTGTGACTGGCTCAGAGGCACTAGCGAGTGGAACGCACGCCGGAGCTCAACAGGAAAATCACGAGGGAACGATTCTCCTATCCACCGTTTGTTTACAGCAAGCAGCCCCAGTGCCGGGTAGGCACCGAGGAATGTAAGTAGCCATTTGGCTGTTGTATTTTTATCCAGGTTTTAAATAAAACAAGATTACGCTATGAGGTGTGTCTCTCTCTATTCCCACCTATGTTATCCCTTCTTGTGGTAAGCGGCCATCCAACTTTCTTGGTTTTCACTTTGGGTGTAAGAAGAACACTGTGGTGATGGTTGTCATGCGATTCCAGCAGGAGTGAATTAATACATTTCTTCAGAAAGAACTGTTGTCACGAACTTTCTCTTCAATAGCAAAAGTTTTTTATATATATTACTTTACTTTTTTTGGATGTCAAGTACTATGGATGGTTTTTCAAAGAATCACATAATATTCTTTCACGTTTGAATCTTTGATATAGAGGCACTATTGATTTGTGACTTTGAGCATGGTGTTATTTTCCAGAGTATTTTTAAGTATATGAGAATACTGGAGCAAACATATTTTATATATATTTTTTGTATATTGTTTAACATCATCAGGTGACACGTGCAACTGTATATATCAATTCTAGCTAATATACTTTGTGCGGTGGGCCACCACCGTATAGTCATAATCTAGTGGTAACACAGCACTTATCGTCACTCAAACACCTGAGTGTTTTTTTTATCTGAGTGTTTTATTTTTTTTATTTCATTTTTTAATTTTAAAACCCATGCCTAGCCTCGAATGGTAATTAAACAAAAAAATTTTTATTGAAATTTTTATTGAGGTGTGTAAATTAATTAGCGCCCCTACTGCACCATTTAACCAATCTCTGACACACTTTCAAACATTTGATCGCAAGGGCCATACTGCAGGAGTCCAGTCCATTATTGGCTGAGGGCCTAACACAGGTTATATTTTCATCCTGTTTACAGAGCATATTGCGCTCTTTGGGGTTTCTCTATCCTGTTCTATTTTATTTATAGAGGTCATTCATCCTAATGTACCCATTACCAATTCACAAAGCAAGAAGAAACGTCACTCGGCGGGAGCCTCCCATAGAGGCGGAGCTGTTTTTTTTCGGTTCGTCGGGTGGCATGATAGAAGATGAATGGACATCGCTGGACATTTTTTTTTATTTGTTTAATAAAGGACTTGTCCCAAAGTGTCTCCTGTCTTTTTTACTATTTTTGACACTTTTTTTGGTGAAATGGTAGGGGTACAATGTACCCATTACCAATTCACACAGAGGGGGGCGAGGATCTGGGTTCCCCTTGTTAAAGGGGGCTTTCAGATTCTGATAAGCCCCCTGCCCTCATACCCTCACAACCACCGGGCAAGGGTTGTGGGGATGAGGCCCTTGTCCCCATCAACATGGGGACAAGATGCTTTGTGGGGCTATTCCAAAGCACCCTCCCCATGTTGAGGGCATGTGGCCTGGTACGGTTCAGGAGGGGGGGGGTGCTCTCTTGTCTCCACCTCTATTCCTGCGGCCTGCCAGGTTGCGTGCTCGGATAAGGGTCTGGTATGGATTTTGAGGGGACACCTACGCCATTTTTTTTCAATTTTGGTGCAGGGTTCCCCTTAAAATCCATTCCAGTCCTGAAGGGCCTGGTATGGATTTTGGGGGGAACCCCACGCAATTTTTTTTTTAATTTTTTGTTCAGTATTCCCTTAATATTCATACCAGTCCCAAAGGGTACTGTTCTAAACACGGGAAAACTGCACCACTTTACAGGCATACTATAGACCCCAGGCATGATATTTAAAGGAATATTTCATTTTCATTGTTTCACTTTAAGCATTATCAGAATCACTGCTCCCGAAAAACGTTAGTTTTTAAAACTTTTTTTTGCATTGATACATGTCCCCAAACACTTTTTATGATAAAAGCTTGAAATAAAAGCCATTAAAATTAGCACTTTTGGTTTTTCATTTGATCAAAGATTGTATGGCTCAGAACAGTGGGAAACAATGTCTTACTTTGGAAGTTTGCAGTCAGGGTGTCCAAGCTGAGGTGTCCTCCCACACACCAATAGACCAACGGTCATCGAATAAAAGCAACCGGCAACTCCATAACATCAAGCATATTTATTTTCAAGCCTTCACAGTGAGTACAGTCAGCAGCAGACTAGTTTCGGCGATAAGCCTTGTTCACACGGAGTGCTGTGAACAAGGCTTATCACCGAAACTAGTCTGCTGCTGACTGTACTCACTTTGAAGGCTTGAAAATAAATACGCTTGATGTTATGGAGTTGCCGGCTGCTTTTATTCAACGACTTTTTGGTTTTTCATGTTAGTGTCCCATAGACTTTCCCCCCAATAATATTGGTATTATCTACAAAAATAAAAGCAATTTTAAAGATGGAAAGCAGGCTGTAGCGCTATAGTGTGGAGTCAGGAACCTTTTTTTTTTTTTGCTGGTTCGTGAAGTAATCCCCCAGCCCCATTTTCTGATATTCATTTTAGTTCCGGCTGCACTTTATATTACCCTGCAGAGTGATATGTCCTTTACCCTCTCTTAGCAGAGACTGCATGCTTTAAATCAGTGTGAAAAGGAAACCATGAGAGAGAGACTGTGCCTCATCATTGCTGTAAGTGGTTCGGCCAATTAATAGACTTGCACTGTATGCAGTGAAGTGCAACCATTATGTAGCACCATAGAGCAAGAAGCACAGCCTGTATATCAGGGACATAGCCACAGGGGTCACAGGAGTTGCAATTGCAACCTGGCCCCATGCTCCACAGGGCCTATACACTTCAATAGGGCAGTGGCATAGAGAGGAACCAATGCCCTCTATTTTCCACTTGCAGCATCTTAAAGTCTGCTTCTCCTTCTCTCCCTCCCGCAGGCATTCAGAGGCAGCAGAAGGAAAATAGAGGGAATCGGTTTCTTTATATGCTGCCCCGCCACACCCCCTATCCAGGTCCTGCTGCTCCTGGGCTTCTGCGCTCTCTCCTGGCCCCCTGTGTGCTCTCCTGCCCCCACCTCACCCCCCCCCCACTCACAGCACTGATAGGTTCCGTCCTCCCCTCTCACCCCGGCCGCTGCTGGGGATGTGTCAGGATAGAAAGCAGGGAAGGGGCTGGTAAAAAGGTTTTTTTACCAGCCCCTTCCTTTTCTAAATGAAGTAAATGATCGGCACCATTCACTAATTCTGTCCACTCGTAGCTGAGGCATAGTAAACTGTGTTTATTATGCTTCATTTTGTGAATGAACAGGAAGCTCTGTACAGAGCTATTCCTAGCTATTCACTCTGTGCAGCTGAAGTTGCAGAGATGCAGATTTAGAACTGTGTCCTCACTCTCATTTCTCTGTCTCAAAGATGAAACATCAGAGGTCTCTGTAGACCTTTAATAATTGACCATATGGGGCTCCTAAAAAATTGTAAAAAATTATAAAAACTTTAATAACAAAATTAGAAAACTACTGAAACCAGTGACAGAATTATCATGGTGGCAATGGTGGCACTTTCGACCGAGCCCTGGCATTCTGTCACCATGGGGGGGCCCCAAAATGGCAGGAAGGGAGTAAAGGGACCTGGGCAACTGGAGTAAAGGGACCTTGGATCAGTGGGAAGGGCTACGGGCCTGGCGATATGGGCCCTGGCCCGAAGGTCAGGGGGGCCGTTCATGTTTTTTTTACACCGGGGCACTAAAGGATCTAATTAAGCCTTTTCTGTATATGTAGTGAGAAAATATGGCTGCCCAAATGTCAGAAGGCTGGCCATGAAACTGTGACTTAAAGGAAACAGGTGGGAAGTTTTCTTTAGGTTTGCTTATTTATGTAATGAACAGTCAATGGTGACAGCAATTCATATGCCTTCCCAAAGTTGCACTATGGACAGTAAGGCACTTATACAAAACTGCCACAATCCTGTACAGTAATGCAAGACCCACTTATGTAGGGGGCTTGAGGATTGCTTTTATAGGCAGGTAACCTTGAGGCTAATAACTTGTAGTCCTACAGAAAGGGTGCTGTGCTGGCAGAATGGTGCACAACATGTGCAACGACAGATAACAGGCTGGATCACAAAGGTCCTTCCCTGATGCCAAATAGTCTCCCAAGGCGAATTCAAGACCATCCCTGATCTACCCCTTCTACTCAGAAACCGTTCCCTAGGCTAAGCCGATTCTTTCCCTAACCAGCAGGTGGCTTTACCTGTATACAAACTCCCCACACTGCGGATACTCCAAAATGGCCAAATGGGGGCTATATTTACAGTATCTCACAAAAGTGAGTACACTCCTCACATTTTTGTAAATATTTTATTATATCTTTTCATGTGACAACACTGAAGAATTGACACTTTGCTACAATGTAAAGTAGTGAGTGTACAGCTTGCATAACAGTGTAAATTTGCTGTCCCCTCAAAATAATTCAACACACAGCCATTAATGTCTAAACCGCTGGCAACAAAAGTGAGTACACCACTAAGTGAAAATGTCCAAATTTGGCCCAATTAGCCATTTTCCCTCCCCGGTGTCATGTGACTCGTTAGTGTTACAAGGTCTCAGGTGTTAATGGGGAACAGGTGTGTTAAATTTGGTGTTATCGCTCTCACTCTCTCATACTGGTCACTGGAACTTCAACATGGTACCTCATGGCAAAGAACCCTCTGAGGATCTGAAAAAAAGAATTGTTGCTCTACATAAATATGGCCTAGGCTATAAGAAGATTGCCACAACCCTGAAACTGAGCTGCAGCACAGTGGCCAAGATCATACAGTGTTTTAGCAGGACAGGTTCCACTCAGAACAGGCCTCGCCATGGTCGACCAAAGAGGTTGAGTGCACGTGCTCAGCGTCATATCCAGAGGCAGTCTTTGGGAAATTGACGTATGAGTGCTGCCAGCATTGCTGCAAAGATTGAAGGGGTGGGGGGTCAGCCTGTCAGTGCTCAGACCATACGCCATACACTGCATCAAATTGGTCTGTATGGCTGTCGTCCCAGAAGGAAGCCTCTTCTAAAGAAAGCCCTCAAACAGTTTGCTGAAGACAAGCAGACTAAGGACATGGATTACTGGAATCATGTCCTGTGGTCTGAAGAGATCAAGATAAACTTATTTGGTTCAGATGGTGTCACGCGTGTGTGGCGGCATCCAGGTGAGAAGTACAAAGACAAGTGTATCTTGCCTATAGTCAAGTATGGTGGTGGGAGTGTCATGGTCTGGGGCTGCATGAGTGCTGCCGGCACTGGGGAGCTTGAATGCCAACATGTACTGCGACATACTGAAGCAGAGCATGATCCCCTCCCTTTGGAGACTGGGCCACAGGGCAGTATTCCAACATGATAACGAGCCCAAACACAATTTCAAGATGACCACTGCCTTGCTAAAGAAGCTGAGGGTAAAGGGAGATGGACTGGCCAAGTATTTCTCCAGACCTAAACCCCATTGAGCATCTGTGGGGCATCTAGAAATGGAAGGTGGAGGAGCGCAAGGTCTCTAACATTCACCAGCTCTGTGGTGTTGTCATAGAGGAGTGGAAGAGGACTCCAGTGGCAACCTGTGAAGCTCTGGTCAACTCCATGCCCAAGGGGGTTAAGGCAGTGCTGGAAAATAATGGTGGCCACACATAATATTGACACTTTGGGCCCAATTTGGACATTTTCACTTAGTTGTGTACTTACTTTTGTTGCCAGTGGTTTAGACAGTAATGGCTGTGTTTTGAGTTATTTTGAGGGGACAGCAAATGTACACTAACACAAGCTGTACACTCACTACTTTACATTGTAGCAAAGTATAATTTCTTCAGTGTTGTCACATGATGACAACACTGAATGAGCAGACGCTATTATTTTTGTAAATTTAAAGTTGTCTGAAGCTGCAGTTTGGCTCAGACTAATTATGCTAAAGTTCTGGTTTCTGTACCAGTTTAGCTGGGTTGTGCTAGTTTCCACTTGACCGTGAGTGTCGCTGTCACCACCGGGAAATGTTGGAAATGCAACAGACTAAATGCATTGGGTACCCCTTTTACTCAGAAACAGCCCAGTGGGAGTGGTCTGCCCACTGTGCATTCTGGGTAAGGGTATTTAAGGTACAGACACCATTTTTTGTGGTTCGTTATCCCGCCCTCATGGCCCTCCTGTCCTAAGGTGTGTGCTACCTTACTCTTTGTCTCGGGGCCGGCTGGCCCAAGGCTTTGCAACTGAAGGGTAGGCCCAGAAGCCCTGGGGCCTACTGATCCAGGGGTGGTCCTGTGCTGTCTTGCCTGCGGGGAGATGCCAAGCGACTGGAGGATCCAAGGGAGGACTTTTTCAGGAGAGGACCGAGCAACAAGACTGGTATCTCTGGAAGAGCCTGGAGACTCAGTTGGAGGACGCATCCCGGGTCACCTACCACACAGTACCGCCGGACTGGCTGAAAGAAACTGGTACTGTGTGACAGTTCTTTAATTTCACAAAAAGTTGTTGGTTGTACCTTCCTGTGGCAGAGGATTGCACAATGATTTCGCTAAATTGACAAGTCTGTGGCAGAGACTTTGACCAAGCATCTCATCGGCTGCTAGGTCAGTGAGAGAGGCCTATCCGGTGGTTGCTAGATCCAGTTTGTGGAAGCTGTTTGTCCTCTGGATCAAGGAACTACCTCTAACCCGCAAATTACAAGGTACCTGAATTCCCCTTGACCCTCTATCCCTCTATTGCAAAATTGATGTTCTTTAATAAAGCTTTGGAAAAAGGACTAAGTGTCGGAGTCAATGTTCTTTAACCAACTCTACAACGGGACCCTTAGGACGGACACGAAAAGGTGAGGTAACGGTAAGCCCAACAAAACAGCAGCAGCTCCTTCGAGGGTCAGTGCTATATATATATATATATATATATATATATATATATATATATATATATATATATAATATACTTTCTGGATCTACTATGGCTAGCTAAATATTGGGAGAGCTCTGTGTCCTATCAGATACAGGCTCCATCCAGATGGCCACTGGAAACCATCACAGATGACAAGCCAGTCATCTGAAAGGTTACCCTCATGCCAGAGGTAAGCAGTGATCATGTGATTGCTGTGTTTACTTTTGGCAACCAACCTGAAAATGAACAAGTCAGGCATCTGTGAATCGTTGCTTCACTCCCCACTCTGCTATCTGCTCAATCGGGGACTCCGCTTAACAGGTGCAATAATGGCTGCTAGCTCAGTGAAAAATTTATTTAAATAGAGATGTAGCACCCTGATGGTTAGGCAGGGTTGCTAGTAAATTTGCCTGCAAGGTACAGTTGCCTTGACCAGTTGATAGGAGATCAATTGATTCCACCCTAATTCTGGAATTGCTGCATTTCTCTCTTCTGTCACTAGATGACTGGGTATTTGGTGACATTAGATAAGACAAGGGCATTGCAAGGACAGATTAGGAATATATGGGGTATCTCAGCCAATGGGCAGGGATCCTCTTGGGTCCCTTGGCCTGCTGGGCCTATTTATTTGGGTGAGGTCAGGCGATCAGGGTTCTGTGCCATATGGACGGCTGTCTGGGTGGACGTGTGTTGTGCTGCTCCGGGCTGCTAGGCCAGAGTCTGAGGCCTATCCTTGGGACATCTGGCTTCTAATCTGTCACCACTAAGGGACCAACCACTTTACTACCAGGGACCACAGTGAGTAGCTGAAGCAAGTACCGGAGCAGTAGCTTCAGCAGGTGTCAAGCCAGAGACACAGACAGCGGAGGTGACGCTTGCATAGCAGCCTTGTGTGCCAAGCCAGGGACCGAGCAGGCCAGGGGGGTGACGCTTGAGGAGTATCTGTGAGTCCCAAGCTAGGGACCCAGCAGGGGGTGACGCTTGAGGAAGATACTCAGTGAGAAGTTTGGAAGAGCTCAGGAGATCCAGTGGCAGTGGATCAGCAAGTCTAGTGAAAGTGACTGGGAGCTCAGTGGAGAGAAGATCTACAAGATGTAATTGTAGAGGAAGTACAGAAGTTTGTTACAACTTGTGTTAGAAACTCTTATAAGACTGTTGCTTAAGGAGACAGCAATCCTACATATGTAGATGTGGTGTCCTGCTTGGTGCCTTTCCCTGCATACCTGTCTACCTATAGAAGTCTCTGAGTCTGCTAATTACCATTGCAACTACTAAAGGGTGTCCTGGCCCTAAACCCTCTATCCCACAGTTCTGTTTAAGAGAAAATAAATCTATTTGCATTACACCCACCATGCTTTGTAACCCACTCTACACAGAAATATGTCAGCTGTCCCTGACTCTGGAGGTTCTTATTAGACCAAAGGGGACCCGGGACCTTGCTACAGAAATATACCTGTATATAAAACTATACATTCTCTTCAACCAAATGCTATATCAAAATTTGCTCATTCATTTGCAATAAATAAGTCAAATAAGTAACACACTCAAACACAGAAAAGCAAAAGGAGACTGCGATATGTTCAGCCTCTGTGGTCTGTGGTTAACAGAATGGAAAAATGAATTGCATCATGTCCAGTAATAAAGTACATTGAGTCAAACGCTATTTGGCTTCCGTCATTTCAGTAACAGGAAACTGAATGACATTGCCACTTTCTACAGGTGTTAGACCACTTGTGTAGCTGATAAATAAGTACCATAAAACCAAACTGTAGCTAGAAATAATTGCTGTTTATTTCAGTTCTATTTTCATTAAAAGATTATTAAAGAGATTCCAGCAAAGTGGCAGATTCTATTGAATACCCTTCAGCACTGATACTTACCTTCTCTGTGATCCCCCGACTCTCTATTCCTATATTAGTGATGGGAGTGCATAGCGAGTGTGCGGTTTATGTTGGATAATGTTAGAGCTTACACAGTGATAATGTCTTCAATCTCTGCCTCACATTTTTTTTATGTATAATGCAGTAAAACCATGCCCCCGACCACCTGCCCGAAAGAGAACTATTTAATAACCTATTCTGTACCTATTATTCCTACTGCCAGGTGTTTTCTATATGTTTATATATTTACAGACCTTCCCAGGTCCAAAATTATTATTGAACAGGAAAAAATACAGCCCACCACAACAGTACTAGTTCATCATGTGGCCACTTAGGAAAATTAATTACCCTCCACTGGTACAGAGTATAGTGTGTATGTAAATTATAATAAAAAGTAAAAATAAAAAATCAGACACCCAACATCTCATCTTATCTCATCACATAAATCATGATTAAAATGTAAAAAAAATGTAAAAAAAAAAAAAAATAATATAAATAAATATATATATATATATATATATATATATATATATATATATATATATATATATATATATATATATGTGTATATATATATATATATATATGTGTGTGTATATATATATATATATATATATATATATATATATATATATATATATACATATATATATATATATATAGCACTGACCCCCGAAGGAGCTGCTGGTTTTGATTTGGGCCTGCACTCTGATAATAAACCAGACTAACTTGACTCAATCCCCTTGACACAGCTGTGGTGCAATACAACACAGTACAATATAATATAACACAATATACCTGTTTTGTCACCTCAGGATCCACTGGCTCCACCTGCTGGGGGAAAACAATACTCCACACAACAGGATACTTAACCAGAATATATTTTACTGCTAGTACTGGTAAACAGGTGATTACAATAATTGTGCTGTCATCCCAAGATAGAATGACAGGACAATGAATTTATTAAAACAATTATAAACAGTATAAATACAAGGGAGCTCCCCCTACTTTTATAACTAAGAGTGAGCTCTCATTAAAAGTACTCAGTCTGTAGTTTTCTTGTCTTCTGCTAGCTATGAAAGTTTCTTAAAATTTGTAAGCTAAAGGGTAGGGTAATTAAAGTTGAGTTAAAGATGATCCTGGCATTGCTTCAGTAACTATAATATAATACTTGAAATGCAATAGTAAATAGTCCTTATGCCTGCCTAGTGTCAGTTGCTATACTCCTCCTCCATAGGACTATGGATCCCAGCGAGGTCTGTATATAAGTCTGACTAGGTGCAAAAGTTTAATAAACCTTCTGGCACAAAGTTATTTAGAGTGATGAGACCAAAATTTAGCTTTTTGGCCACAACCATAAACGCTTCATTTGGAGAGAAGTCAACAAGGTCTATGATGAAAGGTACACCATTCCTACTGTGAAACATGAAGGTGGATCGCTGATGTTTTGGGAATGTGTGAGCTACAAAGGCACAGGAAATTTGGAAAAAATTGATGGCAAGATGAATGCAGTATGCTATCAAAAAATACTGGAGGAACATTTGCATTCATCAGCCAGGAAGCTGCGCATGGGACATACTTGGACATTCCAACATGACAATGATCCAAAACACAAGGCCAATTTGACCTGTCATTGGCTATAGTAGAATAAAGTGAAGGTTCTGAAGTGGCCATCTCAGTCTCCTGACCTCAATATCATTGAGCCATTCTGGGGAGATCTCAAACGTGCAGTTCATGCAAGACAGCCCAAGAATTTACAGGAACTGGAGGCTTTTTGCCAAGAGGAATGGGCAGCTTTACCATCTGAGAAGATAAAGAGCCTCATCCACAAATACCACAAAAGACTTCAAGCTGTAATTGATGTTAAAGGGAGCAATACATGGTATTAAGAACTGGGGTATGTAAACTTTTGATCCGGGTCATTTGGGTAGTTTCTGTTGTCATTATGATTTAAAAAAGAGTAAACACAGTTGTTTGATAATAAATGGCTTCAGCCAAACACTAACCATGAGTGAAAGAAAAGTTTCTGTCTTATCATTCATATTCTCTGAAAAATGGCCAAGAAATCATAAATTCTGCCAGGTTATGTAAACTTATGAGCACAACTGTAAGTATGAATGTAGCACCGACAGTTTACTAAATTTAGTTTTCCAGAACTGTAACAGAGTTCTGGGGGTTAATTGTACAGGTCTTTTACTTTTGCATCAGTTTGGCTGAGCTGTACTGAAGATCTGCCTGGTCATAGGTGCAGTGAGGCGCCTGTGACAGGCTGAGAACCAGGCCTGGTTGGACGTGTTAGGTACCAATCTTTCTCCACCAATCAGTGGGCACGCCTAGCCCTGCTGTGTAGTCTGGGAAGGGGTATTTAAGATGCTGAAGTCACGTGTTTAGGGTTCGGCTGCTGCTTTGACTCCTGGTTCCGGACCGGACCAACCCCGTGAGGGGTCCCGGACCCAAGAGGGTCTGCTGCCCCGTAAGCATGGTCACCCTGACCAGCCTCAGAAGCCCTCATGGTCTGGGGTGAAGATCCGTCCGTTCCCAAGCCTCGGAACTGGCTAGTTCGAGGCCCAGTAACTGAAGGAGGATTCGGAGGTGTCCCAGTGTGCTCTCGGTATTGGAGAGACACAGCAACTCATACAAGCAACCAGGGGAGGACTCTTCGGAGGAGGGCCAAGAAGCTGGCTGCTCGGTAAGAGCCTGGGAGCTGAATTTGTATGGATACTAGAGAGTCCACACTTCTCACAGTATCGCCAAGAAGGCTGAAAGATCCAGGTACTGTGGGAAAGGTTCCTAACTTATCTTAAGTTACAATCTAGTCTGTAGCAGAGACTGCAGATTTTCCGGATCACATGTTGGCTGCTAAATTTATGGTTAGAGGTTTATCCAGCAGTGAAGGGCCCAGTTGCGAGTGGCTACTCTCTGGGCTATCTAAGCGACATTCAATTGATGTCAGCAGTTCTAAGTGCCTGAGTTTTATCACCCGTGCCCTCTATTCCCACCTGAGACTGTGTTATGGTTGGATGTTATCCCTGCCAAATAAAAATCCTCAATAGGACTTTTGTGTGTCAGCTTCTGAAGTTACTGGATACTAACCCTGGGAACCCCTAAACAACGAAAAAAGAGCTACGAGGAGGTAATTGGTAAGCCCAGAAAATTCAAGGTCGCCCCTAGGGGTTATGGCCGCTACACGAACATCAGGAGACCACAAACTGTTGGCCAAATAGTCTATAAATAAATACAAAAGCCAAGAGGAAAAGTTGAAATCCCTCATAATGGCCACCACAGGCGTGCAGACCTGGTAACTCAATGCAGAAATCTCACCAATATAGTCCATGAGAGTTATTAGAAATGGTAAGGTAGTTTACCTCTTTAGCATCTACCTTAAATGTCAGTTCTGAGAGGACTGAACCTTTGATGTTGTATGCACTGGATTTCCTGCACTAAACTGGCAAACTGAGTAACACATTAAAAATAACTTCTACAAATCAAATTGGTTAATAACTTCTTGTGTAGTGCCCAGCAAGCTGAGCTCTGGCTGTTACATTACGGAGAGATCTACCACAAGTTATCTTCTATTTTAAGAATGTATTTATTGTTTTTGGCTAACACCTTTGATGAAAATAGACATTTGTCTACAAACAGGATGACGCGATTAACGTCCAGTATTTCCATGGTCTGCAACCACACATCACGTGATCACATTGAAAATGTCATTGAAATGCTAAGAAAAAGAAGTTACATTTGTATTCTCTATCTATTTAAAATTTTAAGAGGCTTTTAAAATCTATTCAATGCCCCTCTTTGTCTCTATCTAAAGGCATACATTGTCAACCCCCCCACAAAAAATAAATATGCAGCTGCCATGACTGCCCACACACAGACATTTGGGAGATGTATATCTGGGGGCATGCCCAGGAACTTAGCTCCCAGCAGCTTTCCCTGGATAAAAATGTTTTCTCACTCAAGGAACAAGGTAAAAGAAAAAAACATTGCAGGGACTTACTGCAGAGGGATTTGGGTAATGCTTGGACATACCCTTTAACCACTTGCGTCCCACCTGCCATTTTAAAACATCTCAGCGATAGTGGCTATTCATTCCAGAACTGTTCCAGCACCATTTTAAAATGTTGGGCGGTGTCTTAGATTTCTGCTTCCCCTGGCAGCTTTAGGACTGGGACTGCCAAGACCCAGCACTAAGGCCAGAAGCTGAAATGATCAGCTCCTTGGCTTCTGATCATGCTTAACAGCCCTCCATAAGAGTGCCTATGGCAGGATATGTATTACATCCCTACATCAGAGGGGTTGTGGTATATATCCTAAAAATAATAAATTCCCTCCCAGAAGCTCTGCTGACTTTCATCATCCAATCGCGTGCAAGCAAAAATGCTGATTAGGTATTCTTTGAAGTGAAGCTTTGCCTCATTTACTAAGCTCTGGAGCAACTGCGTGTTTAGGGCAACTGCACTTTGCAAAGTGCATAGTCTATTTGCTTTTAGTAAATCAACTCATATGACGCCCACCCAGGATGGGAGATCCACCTTGTGGGCGTCATATGACTATGGCCGGGATATGAAGTGGTTAAAAAAGTTAATTAAGAAGTACATTATGACTGTATAGATATGCGTATAGACCTGTTCACATGCATATACATACATGTATGCATTTACACATATAAAAGGGGAATAAAAGTATGTATGTTTGAAAAACATACATACATGAAGAAAAATATTGAATATGGTAATTAAGTATAAACTAGTAATATGTGACGACTTGAAAACATAATCCGCAGAGTTCAATATTGAGTTGGTCCACCCTTTGGAGCTATAACAGCTTCAACTCTTCTGGGAAGGCTGTCCACAAGGTTTAGGAGTGTATCTATGGGAATGTTTGACCATTCTTCCAGAAGCGCATTTGTGAGGTCACGCACTGATGTGAACAAGAAGGCCTGGCTCGCAGTCTCCACTTTACCTTATCCAATAGGTGCTCTATCGGGTTGAGGTCAGGACTGGTGCACAGTCATGTTGGAACAGGAGGGGGCCATCCCCAAACTGTTTCCACAAAGTTTGGAGCATTAAATTGTCCAAAATGTCTTGGCATTTTGACACCTTTTCCCTTCACTGGAACTAAGGGGCCAAGCCCAACCCCTGAGAAACAACCCCACACCATAATCCCCCCTCCGCCAAATTATTTGGACCAGTGCACAAAGCAAGGTCCATACAGACATGGATGAGCGAGTTTGGGGTGGAGGAACTTGAACTGGCCTGCACAGAGTCCTGACCTCAACCCGATAGAACACTTTTGGGATAAATTAGAGCAAAGCCAGGCCTTCTCGTCCACATGAGTGCCTGACCTCACAAATGCACTTCTGGAAGAATGGTCAAACATTCACATAGACTCTGTGGACAGCCTTCCCAGAAGAGTTGAAGCTGTTATAGCTGCAAAGGGTGGGCCAACTCAATATTGAACCCTACGGACTAAGACTGGGATGCCATTAAAGTACATGTGTGTTTAAAGGCAGGTGTCCCAATACTTTTGGTAATATAGTGTATGCCAACAGCAGGTGACCTGGGTCCTGACAGTAATATTCATCTGTCACTTCCCGCTCACTGTTTTTTAGTAAATAAGGTCCAGAAATAAAGAAAATGTAAATACTGTTGCAGGAAACTTCAATATAGTTTCTTTTTATAATTTCTGGTATTTAGTATACAAAGTGAAGCCATATATCACTAATGACCATTTAAAGGACATTGAAGATAATATACAGAACAGACACTATAAACTTGGCATTAGCACTACCTGCTATGTGCAAAGCATAATAGGAATGACAATATTATTAACTGAATAAACTGAAAAGGATTCATCATATGAATGAGTGACTCTTCTCAAAGGTCTTTGAACCCAAACCTATTATATGGTTTAATATTTAGTAGGCACAATAAATTAAATTACCCCTGGCTCCAGTTATATATTTATGGAGCTAGGGAGTTAGGGAGGAGGTAGAATCCTTATGGTTAGAGTTCAAAAGGGATAAAGCTAAGGGGAAAGAAATACTGGGAGTATGCTATAGGCCCCCTAATCTGAGGGAGGAGGGGGAGACAGACCTCCTATCACAATTTGGATTAGAATCATAATGGGGGATTTTAATTATCCAGACATAGACTGGGCGGAGGGAACCACGCATTCGTCTAATGCCCCATACACACGGTCGGATTTTCGCATGGATTCTGTCCGATCAGACAATGTTGTCGAAAAATCCGACCGTGTGTATGCACCATCGGACAGTGTACGTCGGATTGTCCGACGGACAAAGTCCTATCTCCTGCTGGATAGATTTTTGGACAACAAAGTCCGATCACACCAAATCCGATCGTGTGTATGGTAGTCCGACGGACAAAGTGCTACGCATGCTCAGATCCCATTAGAAGACCAAAGCTATTGGCTACTAGCCTCTACGTAGTCCCGTCGTAGGCAACAAACGTCACCACGTTCAGAATGATCGGATTTTCCGACAACTTTGTCCGACCGTGTGTACGCAAAACCAACATCGGACAAAGTACGACGGACATGATCCGACGGACCTGGTCCTCGGATAATCCGAGCGTGTGTATGGGGCTTAAGACTTGCCAGTTCCTAAATGTCTTGCAGGGCAATTTCATGGGTCAGATGGTAGACACACCAACTAAAAATAAAGTGTTACTAGATCTACTGATTACCAACAATACAGAACTGATTATGGATGTGGAAATACGGGGCGATTTAGGAAACTGCAATCAAAGGTCAATTGGCTTCAGTATAAATCACACAAATAGGAAACATAAGGGGAATACAAAGACACTGAATTTCAAAAGAGACAACTTTCCTAAACTACGAACCTTGCTAGAAGGCATAAATTGGGATAAAATCTTAGGAACAAAGAACACGGAGGAGAGATGGGTTTGCTTTAAGAGCATATTAATGTTGTGAGTGTATGTAAGTGAAAAACTATGTATATAAGAAAGTGCAGAGCTAATATAATATCTGTAAAATAAACCACGATAGAATATTAAAATGAATACTCAATAAAGTGAAACCCTAAACGAGGAAGGTGCATGAATGTGTACAAAAAAATATCTATACACCAGGGCTCAAAATTTCAAGTCCTGAGCTACTAGCCAGGCCTCAAGGGTTACTCGCCACCAGTTTCCCCGCCCAACCCCTACCCTGCCCTGCCCCTAATCCCACCCCTAAACACGCCCTCATAAATGATCTCATTAAACGATTTATGCAGAATTAAATTGTAAAAATAAATATTAACAACAACTTTGTCCACCAATGCAGCCAGCCTGTGCCCCCCCCCCCCCAGTGCAGACTGTGTCCCCCCAAGTGCAGCCTGTGTCCCCAGTGTGTCCCCAGTGTCCCCCCCAGTGCAGCATGTGTCCCCAGTGCAGCTTGTGACTCCCCCAGTGCAGCATGTGACCCCCCCAGTGCCGCATGTGTCCCCCAGTGCCGCATGTGTCCCCCAGTGCAGCATGTGCACCCCAGTCCAGCATGTGCCCCCCTGTGCCGCATGTGTCCCCCAGTGCAGCATGTGTCCCCCAGTCCAGCATGTGTCCCCCAGTCCAGCATGTGCCCCCCAGTGCAGCCTGTGTCCCCCCCCCCAGTGCAGCCTGTGTCCCCCCCAGTGCAGCCTGTGTCCCCCCCAGTGCAGCAGGTGTCCCCCTCAGTGCAGCCTGTGTCCCCTGTGTCCCCCACTGCAGCTTGTGTCCCCAATGCAGCCTACCTGTGCAGGGGAGGAGAGCTGCAGCCGCCTGTTTAATTAGAGTGCCAGGGGAACATAACAGCTTTCGTTTGAATAGCTGTGTTCCCCGCCGCGCGCCGTCATATACAGCCCCTCCCCCTTGTCCGAGTCCCTTTGATAGACAGATCACCTGTCCAATCCTGGGTCAAGTGATCTGTCTGTCTATCAAAGTTCCCCCGGACAAGGGGGAGGGGCTGTATATGACGGCGCACTGCGGGGAACATAGCTATTCAAACGAAAGCTGTTATGTTCCCCTGCCTCTCTAATCAAACAGGCGGCGGCTCTCCTCCCCTCCGATCCTACACTCGCGAGACCTCAAAATCCACTCGCAAAATGCGAGCAGGCGAGTGGATTATTTGAGGTCTGTATACACTGTATCAAAAAATCAAACAATATTCATATAATTTGTTTAAAAATTATGAGATAACTAGCATTCAATATAATTGTGTAGATAATTATGTGAAACAGATAAATAATCAAAAAAGTGAATAATTTAAAGTCCATAAACCAATGTACATGGTGACTTGAAGTGTATAGTTTGTGCAGACACAATTTGCCAGTAGATGATCCACCACCAATAAGTACAAGGCTTACCGGAAAAATGTAACCCAAATAGGCATACGCCTAATGAGTCAGTCGAGCGTGTGGTGTAATACACCCAGGGGAACCGTCATCAGCATACACAGCATTCAGTTAGTTAAGGATATAGACTCCTATGGTCCTCCACAGCACTGTGTGGCGTGGAGGCGAGCGGTTCAGCACTCATTCTGAGTTATGATAACTCCAGAGGCATGAGATTTCCACCTCGTTCTGAGAAAAAGAGGTGCCGGAAATGACAACACCGCGTGTATTGTAATCTCATTTGATAATAAACTACCTGATGTCTGAATGGATTAGTGTGTACTTCCGGTCGCCACCAAGATGGCGCGGAGACGTAAGGACCAAGCCTCTACTTCCAGTCACCACCAAAATGGAACGGAAACGTACGGACCCAGCCTGATCAGTAAATACAGAAGAATGCGGTTCAAGCCTCGTTCTCAAAAACATGATTAACCACTTCACAACCGGCCCATAGCCGAAAGACGGCTACAGGGCGGTTGCTTAACTCTGGGAGGGTGTCATATGACGTCCTCCCAGAATTCCCCTCTTGCGCGCCCCCTGGGGCGCGCACTCGAGAACATCCGTGATCGCGGTAAACGGCCGCTCATCGCGGCCGTTTACCACGTGATCGCTCCGTCAAATGACGGAGCGATCACATGTAAGCAAACCGGCGTCATTTGATGACGCCGGTTGTTCTCCCCTCCTCTCTTTGTACCGATCGGTACAGTGTGAGAGGAGAGGGATCGGTGGGAGCAGTGCTGTGGGTGGGATCTGTAGTGCCCACAGCCTGCCCTGCAGTCACCACCGATCCATCCATCCATGCTCAGCCATCCCTCCATACCCTGCAATACACAGCAATAGCCTGCAGTGTATTGCTGGGTATTGCAGGGTATGGAGGGATGGCTGAGCATGGATGGATGGATACCCAGCAGTAATCTGCCATACCCTGCGATACTCTGCCATTCCCTGCAATACTCTGCGATACTCTGCCATTCCCTGCAATATTCTGCGATACTCTGCCATTCCCTGCAATACCCTGCTATACTCTGCCATACCCTGCGATACTCTGCCATACCCTGCGATACTCTGCCATACCCTGCGATACTCTGCCATACTCTGCCATACCCTGCGATACTCTGCCATACCCTGCGATACTCTGCCATACCCTGCGATACTCTGCCATACCCAGCCATATTCTGCCATACCCAGCCATACTCTGCGATACTCTGCCATACCCTGCGATACTCTGCCATACTCTGCTATACCCTGCCATACCCTGTGATACTCTGCCATACCCTGCGATACTCTGCCATACCCTGCCATACTCTGCCATACCCTGCCATACCCTGCCATACCCTGCGATACTCTGCCATACCCTGCGATACTCTGCCATACCCTGCCATACCCTGCCATACCCAGCCATACTCTGCCATACCCTGCGATATTCTGCGATACCCTGCGATACCATGCAATGCTCGCTACGATCAAAGCCAGGATCGTTTTTTTTTTTTTTATTTCAGGCTTTCCAGCCTACAGGTGAGATGTGGGGTCTTATTGACCCCATATCTCACTGTAAAGAGGACCTGTCATGCCATATTCCTATTACAAGGGATGTTTACATTCCTTGTAATAGGAATAAAAGTGATCAAAAAAATTTGTTGGGGAAAAAAAGTGTCAAACTAAAATAAATAAAGTAAAATGAACAATAAAAAAAAAAAATTTAAAGCGCCCCTGTCCCCGTGCGCTCGCATGCAGAAGCGAACGCATACGTAAGTCCCGCCCACATATGAAAACGGTGTTTAAACCACACATGTGAGGTATTGCTGCAAACGTTATAGTGAGGACAATAATTTTGGCCCTAGACCTCCTCTGTAACTCAAAACATGTAACCAGTAAAAAAATGTAAAGTGCCGCCTATGGGGATTTTTAAGTAGCGAAGTTTGGCGCCATTCCACGAGCGTGTGCAATTTTGAAGGGTGACATGTTAGGTATCTACTTACTTGGCGTAACTTCATCTTTCACATTATGCAAAAACATTGGGCTAAATTTACAGTTTTGTTTTTTGTAAAGCACAAAACTTTTTTTTCCCCAAAAAAACGCGTTCAAAAAATTGCTGCGCAAGTACTGTGCTAGATAAAAAGTTGCAACGACCGCCATTGTATTCCCTAGGGTCTTTTCTAAAAAAAATATATGATGTTTTGGGGTTCTATGTAATTTTCTAGCAAATAATTGTCCTGGGTGCTCCAGAACACCTGATGGTGCTCCCTGCATGTTGGTCCTCTGTATGTGGCCACGCTGTGTAAAAGTCTAACACATGTGGTATCGCCATACTCGGGAGTAATAGCAGAATGTGTTTTGGGGTGTAATTTGTGATATGCATATGCTGTGTGTGAGAAATAACCTGCTAATATGACAATTTTGTGAAAAAAAAGAAAAAGAAAAAAAAATCTTGATTTTGCAAAGAATTGTGGGAAAAAATTACAACTTCAAAAAACTCACCATGCCTCTTTCCAAATACCTTGGAATATCTTCTTTCCAAAAAGGGGTCATTTGGGGGGTATTTGTACTTTTATGGCATGTTAGGGTCTCAAGAAATGAGATAGGCCGTCAGTACTTCAGGTGTGATCAATTTTTAGATATTGGCACCATAGCTTGTGGACTCTATAACTTTCACAAAGACCAAATAATATACCCCAATTTGTACTTATTTTTACCAAGGATATGTAGCAGTATAAATTTTGGCCAAAATTTATCAAGAAAAATTACAAAATTTGCTAAATTTTATAACAGAAACAAAGAAAAATTCATTTTTTTACTGAATTTTCAGTCTTTTTTCTTTTATAGCGCAAAAAATAAAAAACCCAACAGTGATTAAATACCACCAAAAGAAAGCTCTATTTGTGTGAAAAAAAGGACAAAAATTTCATATGGGTACAATGTTGTATAACTGAGTAATTGTCATTCAAAATGTGAGAGAGCACCGAAAGCTGAAAATTGGTCTGGTTATTAAGGGTGTCCCAGTGGTCAAGTGGCTAAGGAAGCGGCAAAAATAATGTCACCACATGTGTTGAAATTGGGATATCTAGCTGAACCACACGTCAAACCACGAAACACAATCAGATACCAAGAGCAATACTTGTGCCTCATTAGGAAATAATTCTACCATTACCCTTGATCTGAGAATGAATCGAGGATAAATATTACTCTGTCTATATTCAGAATTAATATTAGGCCACAACATTCAGCACTAAAACCGAGTGAACGTGTATGCATATAGAATGGGTCAGCAACATCATGTTGTATTGATAGATGGCCATTGATAAAAATAATATGAATTAGTAAGCCAAAAATATTTTTACATTTTAGTATACACCCAAGGAGCTGACACTCAAGCCGGGGTTTACATCAATTGGATAGGTGACTAAGACAAGTATAACAAAAAATGTATAGATAAATATAAAACGAACAGCCCCATTGGAACCATAAAAATATGGAAGTCCCAAGTGACATCTAAAAGTACATATGCATCCAGAACTTCAAATAGATTAAAACCAACCAATTATTCTAGGCTTTATTTAAAGAGGCGCTAATGTCCCACTTCACATTTATTCCAAGTGGGTAGTGGGACTGCAGCTCATATATCCAATACGTGAAACGCCCCTTGTCATTGCTCCACCTCTCCAAGGGGGATATATCTGTCAATGACAAGAAACTTTGTACCTTTTGGGTCACAATTATGATATTCCCTGTAGTGCCTAGGTACACTATGTTTGGTGTCACCATTCCTTATTTTGGCAATATGGTCACCTACTCTGGTTGTAAAAGTGTGAATTGTACGACCCACATATTGTTAGCCACAGGGACACGTTATCATGTAGACAACATGTCTAATGGCACATGTGCAAAATCCCCTAATTGAATACACATGGTTAGTGACCATAGATTTAAAACTCCAAAGATTTGCATCTACCTCGTGTGTTGTGTAAACATACGACACACGTCTTACAGGGGTAATAACCCACTAAATTGTGAAAAAAGGAGGGGCGAACAGGTGGATTGATAATATTAGGAGCAATTTTACTTTAAAAGGAGGGGACTCCCCTAAAAGTGACCTTGGCTTTTTGGGGCAACATAACACCCAAAACCTTGTCACTCCTGAGAATGTTCCAATGCTTGTTTAGGTTAGCTTTAATGTCTCTATGTTGGACTGATAAAGAGGTTAGTATTGACCACTTTAACCGCTTAAGGACCGCCCGCAGAATGGCATGGCTGGGCACAACCACGTACCTGTACGTGGCCCTTTAAGAGCCCAGCCGTGGGTCGCGCGCGCCGCCGGCAGCACGCTCGCTACCCAGTAATGAGCTCCCTGTACCGCGGCCGCGGGACCAGCGGACCCGATCACCGCTGGTGTCCCGCGATCGGGTCACAGAGCTCAAGAACGGGTTGAGGTCTGTGTAAACAAACCTCTCCCCGTGCTTCCTAGCGCGACTGACACTGATCGGCTGTTCCCTGTCATCAGAAAAGCCGATCAGTGACGTCAGACGCAAAGCCACGCCCCCTACAGTAAAAAAACACACACTTAACCCCTCCCCGTCCCCTAGTGGTTAACTCCTTCCCTGCCAGTGTCATTTACACAGGAATCAGTGCATTTAAATAGCACTGATTGCTGTATAAATGACAATGGTCCCAAAAATGTGTCAAAAATGTCTGATGTGTCCGCCATAATGTCGCAGTCACAATAAAAATCGCTGATCGCTGCCATTACTAGTAAAAAAAAATATTAATAAAAATGCTATAACATTATCCCCAATTTTGTAAACGCTATAACTTTTGCGCAAACCAATCAATAATCGCTAATTGCGTTTTTTTTTTACCACAAATATGTAGAAGAATACGTATCGGCCTAAACTGAGGATAAACATTTTTTTAATATATTTTTGGGGGATATTTATTATAGCAAAAAGTAAAATATATTGCATTTTTTTTCAAAATTGTCGCTCTATTTTTGTTTATAGCTCAAAAAATAAAAACCGCAGGGGCGATCAAATACCACCAAAAGAAAGCTCTATTTGTGGGAAAAAAAGGACGCCAATTTTGTTTGGGAGCCACATCGCACGACAGCGCAATTGTCAGTTAAAGCGATGCAGTGCCGAATCGCAAAAAGGAGCCTGGTCCTTTGGCTGCAAATTGGTCCGGGACTTAAGTGGTTAAAGAATCTTCAGTTACTCGCTGGGGTCTGTCAGCCAACAAAGATCTCCTATTCACATCTAGAGTGTCTCTAAATTGTAGATCAATGTCCACTGGGTCATAACCTTTAGCTATAAATTTCTTAATAAGGATCGAGGCTCGTTTTTTAAAAGTCTCAGTATCTGTACAGTTCCTGCGTAATCGTAGGAATTGACTTTTTGTGACCGAGCCAGGATTTATGGTGGCAACTATCTGTAGGGATGAAACCATTATGATCGGTTGGCTTGAAATAACTCTGAAATTTAAATTGATGTGAGCTAATCTCAATCAAGTCCAAAAAATGAATTTTAGTATAACTAAAGTCATAAGTCAGGGAAATCCCTCGATCATTAGTGTTTAGAACAGAAAAAAATGATTCCAAGGATTTTGGGCTGCCATCCCATAGGCGGAGGATGTCATCTATGAATCTAGCCCACAAGACTAATGATGGTCTGTCTTCCGAGTAGATGACATCCTTCTCCTATTTGGCCATAATTAAGTTGGCGAGGCAAGGGGCAAATTTTGCACCCATAGCCACACCCTTCTGTTGAATAAAAATCTACGGTCAAACCAAAAATAGTTATGTTTAGTGGCAAACTCTAACAACTCCACAACATAATCTCCCTGCGTTCCTGTAACCGAGTCATCCTTACCTAAAAAATGGTTAACAGCTGCGATCCCCAAATTGTGGGGAATACAGGTGTACAGAGAGGCAATGTCGGCTGTGGCCAATATGTAATCACCACGTATGTCTATACTTTCTAATAGTCTAATGGTGTCCCTGATATCCTTAGGTACGAGGGAGTCCGTCTGACCAATGGTTGGAGATAGAAGTCAATGTAGCGACCTATTCGAGAAGTACCGTATTTATCGGCGTATAACACGCACTTTTTCCCCCTTAAAATCGGGGGAAAGTCGTGGGTGCGTGTTATACGCCGATCCCCAAGAAAAATCAAACGGCGCCGAAAAACAGCAACCACCGTCAATAAAAAACGAGTGCCGCGAAAAAAAACGAGCCCTGCCGAAAAAGACCGATCTGTCTGTTCGGCTCCGCTCGCAGTCACGCCTCCCTGCGCTTGCTTCCGAAACAGCAGGGAGGCGGGACTGCAAGCGGAGCCGAACAGACGGCTCTGTCTTTTCCGGCGGTGCTCTGTCTTTTCCGGCGGCGCTCAGTCTTTTCCGGCGGCGCTCAGTCTTTTCCGGCGGTGCTCTGTCTTTTCCGGCGGCGCTCGGTCTTTTCCGGCGGCGCTCGGTCTTTTCCGGCGGTGCGGTCTTTCTAGGCGGCAAATTTAAATGTGGGCAAGCTGCAAATGATGCTGGCAAGCTGCAAATGACACTGACAAGCTGCAAATCACACTGGGCAAGCTGCAAATCACGCTGGGCAAAGCTGCAAATCACGCTGGGCAAGCTGCAAATGATGCTGACAAGCTGCAAATGATGCTGACAAGCTGCAAATCACACTGGGCAAGCTGCAAATCACACTGGGCAAGCTGCAAATCACACTGGGAAAGCTGCAAATCACACTTGGCAAAGCTGCAAATGACGCTGGGCAAGCTGCAAATGATGCTGACAAGCTGCAAATCACACTGGGCAAGCTGCAAATCACACTGGGAAAGCTGCAAATCACACTTGGCAAAGCTGCAAATGATGCTGGGCAGGCTGCAAATGACGCTTAAATGTAAGTGTTTTTTTCCCCTAAACTTCCCTCCTAAAACTTTTTATCCTTAAAATGCCCTCCTAAACTTGGGGTGCGTGTTATATCAAAAATGCTCTCTCCTTTTTATGTAGGATATTTTGTTCATATCCTTTAGTGCAGGGGTCTCAAACTGGTGGCCCTCCAGTGTTGCAGAACTACAATTCCCATGAGGCATTGCAAGGCTGACAGTTACAAACATGACTCCCATAGGCAGAGGCATGATGGGACTTGTAGTTCTGCAACAGCTGGAGGGCCGCCAGTTTGAGACAATTTTAAGTCTGAACTTAAAACTTAGTCCGCCGGACTTTTGGCAGGAAAAAGTCAGCCGGCGCCCACACATGGGCGGATTGTCAGGCTGACTCCAGTCCGGCGGACAATTCCGCGGGAAAGTCCGCTCGTGTGTACGCCGCATTAGAATGACTTCCAGTCTTTCCTCCCGTGGGAGTAGGCGTGTTTTTCGCTGCGCAATGACCCCTGGGAGCTGTGTGACATTATCCCCATGAAGCAGTGGGGGACGCCGTCATCCAGAAATCGAGAGAGATTTCGGATGACGCCGGTCACGTGGCGAGGGACGGCGCTGCTCGCTCAGATAACTGAGCATGCTCGGGATCGAGCAGTGAATGCTATGAGCACAGCATTCGCCGCATCCTGGAAGTAATTGCTTGTGGGTTTTCAAATGCCCACAAGCAAAATGGAAACACCCGGGACAGATTTTTATAAGTTGAATTAAAGGACTAAATCGGCGATCCGGGGATGAAGAAGCAGCAACAGGTGAGTGCTACAGTTAGTGGCTTAGAAGAAAACAATGAGAACAAAAAAAAAAAGATAGGTCAGCGGAATCCCGCTTTAACAACATTGGGTTGATTTGCCCCAGCCAAACCATTGTTTGGGTGGTCAAAACTTGTATCAGCCTCCATAGAGGCCTCAGGTGTAAGAATGGATGCAATAAGCCTCTGCCATCCAAACACCACCCCTGATTTGTAGTCTCCTGCATCCCTAGAGTATTTTTTGTGTTTCTTATTCTTTTGGTCTCTATCCTCTTTCTCAAGATGGGATTGGAGATTAGAGGAAATTCTTAAAAGATAGAATTTTATCTTTTATTTCTTTAATCTCTCTATCCAACACTAGAAGTCTATTTCTCTTTCTAGAAATGAGAAAGCCAAGGAATTTAGTGCCTGCTTCGTTGAAATATTTAAACCAGGATTCCAGGTCGGGATCTCCTTGCTGAGGATGGATGTACCACCTTAGGCTCCTGGCATTTTGGCTTTTGGTACATTCAAGTACCAGGGAGCTGTATCTCATTAAGGGGGATGTAATACTGTATATATACATGGCTGCAGTGGACAAGCACCCCAGATGATGTCTTATTAGATGAAACGCGTCGGGCGGGCTCTGCTGATGCCACTGCGTCACATTCCATATCTTTTATAACAAGCGCTTTTTTATTTTCACAAATGTGAGTGTTCCTTTTTTATATAATAAATGTCCTTTCCTATTGAAATGGAATCACACTATGTGGCCTCTTTCTTATAAATTATATCACTTGGGAGAGACCTTTTTGATCCAGCCCTTGGTTATTACCCCTTTGGAGGATACTTACTAGAAGCAGTGCTGTGAAGGACCATAGGAGTCTATATCCCTAACTGGATGCCGTGTATGATGATGACGGTTCCTCTGGGTTTATTACACCACAATCTCTACTGACTCATTAGGCGTATGTCTATTGCAATACAGGTTGATCTTAATTTCACCCACACACAGCTTCAACACACGACAAGACCAATAACATGGGACAATTAATACTAAACTACCCTTCACACAGTCCTTGATAAGATTAAAATATAAACAGTAAAATACGATTCCTATAATTTTGGGAAGAAAAATTTGATCAATATTTGTATGGTTAGTATCTCACCATTGTTTAAAGGAAAGGATGTACAGTGGTGTGAAAAAGTGTTTGCCCCCTTCCTCATTTCCTGTTCCTTTGCATGTTTGTCACACTTAAGTGTTTCGGAACATCAAACCAATTTAAAAAATAGTCAAGGACAACACAAGTAAACACAAAATGCAATTTGTAAATGAAGGTGTTTATTATTAAAGGTGAAAAAAAATCCAAACCATCATGGCTCTGTGTGAAAAAGTGATTGCCCCCCTTGTTAAAACATACTATAACTGTGGTTGTCCACACCTGAGTTCAATTTCTCTAGCCACACCCAGGCCTGATTATTGCCACACCTGTTCACAATCAAGGCATCACTTAAATAGGAGCTGCTTGACACAGTAAGGTCCACTAGAAGATCCTTAAAAGCTACACATCATGCCGAGACCCAAAGAAATTCAGGAACAATTGAGAAAGAAAGTAATTGAGATCTATCAGTCTGGAAAGGGTTATAAAGCCATTTCCAAAGCTTTGGGAATCCAGCGAACCACAGTGAGAGCCATTATCCACAAATGGCGAAGACATGGAACAGTGGTGAACCTTCCCAGGAGTGGCCGGCCGCCCAAAATTACCCCAAGAGCGCAGCGACGACTCATCCAAGAGGTCACAAAAGACCCCACAACAACGTCCAAGGAACTGCAGGCCTCACTTGCCTCAGTTAAGGTCAGCGTTCATGCCTCCACCATCAGGAAAAGACTGGGCAAAAATGGCCTGCATGGCAGAGTTCCAAGGAGAAAACCACTGCTGAGCAAAAAGAACATCAAAGCTCGTCTCAATTTCTCCACAACACATCTTGATGATCCCCAAGACTTTTGGGACAACATTCTGTGGACCGATGAGACAAAAGTGGAACTCTTTGGAAGGTGTGTGTCCAAGTATATCTGGCGTAGAAGGAACACTGCATTTCAGAAAAAGAACATTATACCAACAGTAAAATATGGTGGTGGTAGTGTGATGGTGTGGGGCTGTTTTGCTGCTTCAGGACCTGGAAGACTTGCCGTGATAAAAGGAACTATGAATTCTGCTGTCTACCAAGAGATCCTGAAGGAGAATGTCCGACCATCTGTTCGTGTACTCAAGCTGAAACGAACTTGGGTTCTGCAGCAGGACAATGATCCTAAACACACCAGCAAGTCCACCACCGAATGGCTGAAGAAAAACAAAATGAAGACTTTGGAGTGGCCTAGCCAAA
The DNA here is from genome assembly GCA_028564925.1 of Lithobates sylvaticus. Taxonomy (NCBI): domain Eukaryota; kingdom Metazoa; phylum Chordata; class Amphibia; order Anura; family Ranidae; genus Lithobates; species Lithobates sylvaticus. Next base: position 6,945,751 of record CM053038.1, read on the forward strand.
GTCCTGACCTGAATCCTATTGAGATGTTGTGGTATGACCTTAAAAAGGCCGTTCATGCTGGAAAACCCTCTAATGTAACTGAATTAGGACAATTCTGCAAAGATGAGTGGGCCAAAATTCCTCCAGGATGCTGTAAAAGCCTCATTGCACGTTATCGCAAACGCTTGGTTGCAGTTGTTGCTGCTAAGGGTGGCCCAACCAGTTATTAGGTTTAGGGGGCAATCACTTTTTCACACAGGGCCATGATGGTTTGGATTTTTTTTCACCTTTAATAATAAACACCTTCATTTACAAATTGCATTTTGTGTTTACTTGTGTTGTCCTTGACTATTGTTTAAATTGGTTTGATGTTCCGAAACACTTAAGTGTGACAAACATGCAAAGGAACAGGAAATGAGGAAGGGGGCAAACACTTTTTCACACCACTGTATATTCGATTCGTCCAAAACAGCAACATCCAACGAGATGGGGAGTGGTTACTTATTCCCAAACTTGTGTCCATCCAGAGAGTGTATGTCAGCATGTGGATGTGTGGTCCTCCCTCTCGTTAATCGTGTGTGTCTCCTTTTGTATGGTACAAATTGTTGGATAGTTACCTCCCTCCATGTTTATTATCTCGTGATTGGTTGGTTCCAAATAAGGGAGGTAACTGCCCCAATTCTCACCCACCCATCTGTGATCATGGTAAAGGTGTACTCATAGTATGATGTCTGTGTTATTATGAAATGTATTTTAATATGTTTCATGTTAATTTAATATGGTGATTGCTTGCCTTATGCCCTGTCATTTGCTGTCCCCATCTCGTGTACCTTGCTGTCTATAAGAAATTTCTACATAACCAAATACATAACCAAATATATTGAGATTGACAGAGATATATGGAATCAAACAATACTACCTTTTAACCATATCAGACTGGTGTTAAATCCTTGTCCAATACATGGATGACTACAGTACCATTGATTTTTGCAAAATGCGTTTCAACATTGTAATTTAACATGTTATATATCCATATCTATATAGATACATAATATATATACATATATACATACACACATATACTCTTGGTTCTTTTTCAACTTGTGACTGGTGTCCTTCTGGTGTATAATTAACCAGGCGTCTTCTGCCATTGTCTGGGGAAAAGCTGAGGAGACAATCTCACCCTTTGAAACAATGGGGATGTTTACCCTGGATATCTGGAACTCAAAATACCAGTTGACCAATGTACTTTGGGTTTAAGTATGTTGCTTCATTGTTCAGGTTACTCTGTTTCAACATAAGGTTTGTATATTGACCTCAACCCTCCACTGGAGAGAGGACGCTCTCCTGGTATGACGACTCCTTGGCTAAGTTTTTCATGAATTATGAACATTTTTATGTATCCTGGCCGTGACATTAAATAAGGGCATTAGGGCAATACATTTAAACTAGTGAACAAATGTCCTGAATGGCTTAACACCAATGTAAAAATGCATATAAAAGCAAAGGAGAAGGCCATAAAAAAATACAAGGTTGAGGGATCATCATCAGCATTCAGACTTCATAAAGAATGCAACAAGAAATGTAAGGGTGCAATTAGGGCGGCTAAGATAGAACACAAAAGATGCATAGCGGAGGAGAGCAAAAAATAAATCCCAAGAAATTCTTTAAGTATGTAAACAGTAAAAAAGGGAGGACAGACCATATTGGCCACATAAATAATGAGGAAGGACATCTGGTTACAAAGGATGGGGAGATGACAAAGTTATTGAATTTATTATTCTTCTCCTCGCTCCTCACAAGGGAATTGGGGGGCTTCAGTGACCAAAACTGCAGTGTTTATCCTCATGACACACCACAGGAAGCACCTCCATGATTAACAGAGGACAGAATTAGAATTAGACTTGGGAAACTTAACATGGTAGCACAAATATTTAAAAAATGTCAAAAATATATCCCTGGGAATTACAGACCAGTTAGCCTAACATCAATAGTATGCAAGCTCTTGGAGGGGATGATAAGGGACTACATATAAGATTTTAGTAATGAAAACGATATTGTTAGCAGTAATCAGCATGGATTCATGAAGAATCGTCCTTGCCAAACCAATCTATTAACCTTCTATGAGGAGGTGAGCTTCCATCCAGATAAAGGCAGACCCGTAAAAGTGGTGTATCTGGATTTTTCAAAAGCATTTGACATAAACGTTTACTGTACAAAATAAGGTCAGTTGGCATGGACCATAGGGTGAGTACATGGATTTAAAACTGGCTACAAGGGCAAGTTCAGAGGGTGGTGATAAATGGCGAGTACTCTGAATGGTCAGGGGTGGGTAGTGGGGTCCACCAGGATTCTGTGCTGGGAACAATCCTATTTAATTTATTCATAAACGACCTGGAGGATGGGGTAAACAGATCAATCTCTGTATTTGCGGACGATACTAAGCAGGGCAATAACTTCTCCGCAGGATGTGGAAACCTTGCAAGAAGATCTGAACAAATTAATGGGGTGGGCAACTACATGGCAAATGAGATTTAATGTAGAAAAAATGTAAAATAATGCATTTACTCACTGGGGGGAGAATGCAATCTACTCACTGGGGGGAGAACCTCTGGGGGTCCTAGTAGATGATAGGCTCAGCAATGGCATGCAATGCCAAGCTGCTGCTAACAAAACAAACAGAATATTGCCATGCATTAAAAAGGGGATTAACTTGAGATAAAATGATAATTCTCCCGCTCTACAAGACTCTGTTCCGGCCTCACCTAAAGCATGCTGTCCAGTTCTGGGCACCAGTCCTCAGGAAGGATGTGCTGGAAATGAAGTGAAAACAAAGAAGGGCAACAAAGCTAATAAAGGGTCTAGAGGAGATATGAGAGGGGATATGATTTCAATTTACAAATACCGTACTGGTGACCCCACAATGGGGATAAAACATTTTCGCGGAAGGGAGTTTAACAAGACTCGTGGCCAAAATTAGAAGAAAAGAGGTTTAACCTTAAACTACATAGAGGGTTCTCTACTGTAAGAGTGGCAAAGATGTGGAATTCCCTTCCACAGGCAGTGGTCTCAGCAGGGAGCATCGATAGTTTCAACAAACTATTAGATAAGCACCTGAACGACTGCAACATACAGGGATATACAAGGTAATACTGACATATAATCACACACATTGATTGGACTTGATGGACTTTTTTATTTTTTCCATGTTTTTTTCAACCTCACCTACTATGTAACTATGTAACTATGGTAAAGTCTCGATTAGCAGTTTAGGAGCTTTGGTTCCCCTACCTTGCAGTTTTACCCTCTGATTTATTGAAACACGGCCCACACATTTCAGGGGTCATGCCACATCTTCATCAGGGTTGCAAAGAATTAAAATGTATTTAAACTCAAAAATTTTTGTTTCAATTTAGAGAAAGTAGGGGAGGGTTTGAATCTGTGCTAGGCTTTGATTGCTAAGGTTGCAGAAGAAGCAGTGGAAGAACCACACTATAAAATGTCATAAAGTGGCAAGTTATGTCACACCAAGTCTTAACCACTTCAGCCCCCTTCCTGACCCGGCCATTTTTTGCGATACGGCACTGCATCGCTTTAACTGACAATTGCACGGTCATGCGATGTTGTACCCAAACAAAATTTATGTGCTTTTCCCCCCACAAATAGAGCTTTCTTTTGGTGGTATTTGATCACCTCTGTGGTTTTTATTTATTGCGCTATAAACAATAAAAAAGTGACATTTATGAAAAAACACAATATTTTTTACATTTTGCTATAATAAATATCCAAAAAATAAATAAATAAATAAATAATTTCTTTATCAGTTTAGGCCGATATGTATTCTTCTACATATTTTTGGTAAAAAGGGGAGCCAACCTGTCGCAGTATAACTGCGGCTGCTGGTCAGGAAGGGGTTAAAGTGCAAAGAAAAAATGTAATCAATGCACATCAGAGTGGTACGAGACATCCAAAGTGTTTCAAAGATTTGCGTTTGTGATTAGCTGCAGGAGACTGCAGAACACCTCCACCTGTGCTATGAAGACATGGAGAGAAGGAAGCATTCTGTAATGTTCTGTAATGCTAGCACATTTCCTGTCCTCCATTGCACAGTATAACATATTTTTTAAGAGTCGGTACTTGGTAATCATCCGGTTCTTGTAATACTTAATTTGGTAGAACTCAGACTAGGAAAGGAATCAGGTTAGCTGAATGTACATGTGCTGACATGGAGCATATTGACAAGTAAAGAGAAGAGGGGGTGACCTTATCAGTTTGCTGCTCCTCCCTCACTGGCCAATCACAACCTAGAGACAGTGTGGGGACCAAGTTGCATTGTGTACAGAGACTCTAACAGCTGCTAACAAGTATGACATGCAGCGTTATACCAGCTTTCAGTTCCCTCTGCTCACAGGGCTTCCTCATCAGGGTCAATATTGGGGTTTAAGCATCCCTTGTGGTAATTGGGTACTTAAGTGGTTACTATTGAAATGCTAACTACACAAAATGCTTCTTAATGCTTGTAACGGTTTTCCAGTGAACAATCTCCTTACTTCCATAGAACAGAGAATTTACTCTTGGTAAAAGAATTGAATGGGCTCAGAGATAATGAGGAAATATGCCATAATATATGATAGATGAGAGATCTGCTGTGGTAGCTTGTTAGAGTAGATTGAATTTAGAGGTTGAATTTCTACACAATTTATCACTTTTGAGTAGTTGAAACAATAGCAATACATATCTGAAAATTCCCAAAAAATTAAGCCCCACAACCCCAAAAGAAACTTCTAGAGGCTTCAAGTGGTTGATCACAGCCAAACAGATAAAGTAGGTGCTAATCCCCTTAATGTGAACTTGTTTAAACAAACTTATATATTCAACATTATGTCATTGATTAATATCCTCAAAAAAAAACATATAAATATCAACATTATAGGGTGAAAAAACACATAACACAAAAATTAATACTAGATCAATATAAAACTTGAGAAAAGAATAAAAAAGGCGAAGACAAAAAACAAAGCACAAGTCCTTATTTGAGTCCAATATTTGAGCCCTTGATACACTTTATCCTATCCACCGTGTTCATATGTGGGTGATCCTAGATAGTACACAAACAGTGCTCCACCGCCAGTGATGCTAGGAATGCACTAAGACCACCAGGACCAGTCAAGCCTTTTTAATTGTTTTGGCCTACAAGGCCCGAAGCCAACTTCACTCCTTCCTTAAACAATTAGCATGACATCCTCCAATAGTGAATTCTCCCATTGATAGATGAGCATCAAACACCAAAAAGGAAAATTACCCAGTAATCATGCAAAACACATTTTTATTAAAATTCTCTTCATTATGTTGGTTGATCATCCTTTCACAGGAGCATAAGTGACCTGAAAAATAAACACAGCAAAATAAAATGAATGTGCTAAACGGTGTGCACTAGACTTATGTTTGTTTTTCCTGGTAGAGAAAGAAAAGGAGGTAGAGGAAAGAAAGAGCAAAAGAAAGAGAGAGAAGGACTATTCCAGAAATGGTTCCAACACAAAAATAGTTCCAACACAGAAATAGTAATCCAACACAGGAGGAAAAGATAGAGGAGAGTAAAAACAGAGTGCAAAAATAGAAACCAAGAACAACATGAGCTTAATTTTTTCTGCTTAGTAAATAATAGAGTAGGGTAACCAGACTTCCCCAGTTTCTGGGCACAGTCCCTGATTTGAGGAAGTTGTCCACACTTACCAAGTGTTCCTGATTTGGTCCCTAGTTAAAATATCTCTACCCTGTTTCAAATATGGCATTCTCAGAACAGGGGCACTAAGTCAAAACCTGCTTAGCAATTACAGAAGTGTGGGGGGTATGTATGAACCCTTGTTTTTTTATGAATTCAGTGCGTACTTCTGTTGGTCAGCTGGCATAATTTGATTGACTCTCCTTGTCTCCAGACTTGCGTGATGAGTTGAGTGGGAGGTAGTGAGGTAGAGAGGCAGAGAAAAGGAGATGCTGCCTGGTCCTTCCTTACATGTGTCAGTAAATAAGCATTGCCAGGGAAAGGGAAGCTCTCTTGACCTAGAAGCAAAGTAGGAACAGGTTTTATTTATTATACCCCTTTAAACCCCTCTCCCGGTCACCACAATTTGGATGCAGTGTGCTTTGTGTGCCGCTATTAGCCCCGTTGTTGCCCCATCTCTGTCCCACCCCATTCAAAGTGGACATAGTTAATTGAAAATCTGGTCACCTTGATTTAGAGAAGCTTCTTGACTTACCATCTCATCCTCTGGACGAAATCTCACTGCTCTTTCTAGAGACAAAAATAAAGAGCAGCCTTAGTAAAATAAGTCATAATATGTAAGTATAGTACCTTACAACCATCCTTTCCATCTTTCTACAACCTTATTTAGTAAAAATCATCTGATCTAGATGTTCACATCCTATTATATAGTGACCACCCCCACCCCCCCTCAAATCTATAAGATTCGGGATACTTGGCATTCTCAGGACCTTGTTGGAGGTACTGTGACGTCACTCTCGGCAGTGCAGAAGCTGGCTGTAAGGTAAGTAGATTTTCTAACATTGTTTCCCCGTTTTTTTTACATCATTATGTGGCTATTTAAGATAAGGGATGGGCAAATGGTTCGGCCCGAGCATAAGTTTGGGCCGAACTTTTGTTGTTCGGTCGTTCAGCGATCAGCCGAACAAACAGGTCGTTCGACCATTTGTTCGCCCCCCAAACTGACCGCAATGCATTGCGGCACTGAACAGTGCATTGCAAGCCCTGATTGGTTGAAGCAGTGAAAGCGTCAGTCAATCAGGGCACAGAGCACTGTCAGAGTCATGATTGGACACTGCCATCATAACTTTATCCAATCATGGCTCATTCCCGCCCCACAGTATAAAAGTATTCTTTCAATGGCAGCCATTTTCAGTGTGATTTCGGGGTGGAGAGAGATAGAACAGGGCTCTGTTCAGTGCTATTAGTTAGTGTTCTATACTGTGCTATTTTGCTTCAATTGTCAGTGTAGAATATTAGTTTGACAGGTGCATATCATTGCAATTTTTTACAGCAAGGCCAATTCTTGCTTTCATCAAGAGAACCTCTATAGGTTTATAGTGGGAAGGCGCCAACGACACACCCAAAGACCAATTTTTACTCACCCGTCACTTCTATCCAAACTCAAAGTGACACCAGAATGTATCCAAAAAATATCTAATCGTGTTCCCAGTGCACTACATTGTGGACTCATCATACACACTGGCTCCCCAGCTGTTGCTGAGCAAAATAAAGGCAGCTTGCAGGGAAAATAAATTTGTTTTGGCTTTATAAATACAATTATTGCTGCAGCAGATTCTAGACATGGTACAGATCTGCAACTTTACATGTAGACTAAGGGGACCCCCCCCAGGCACTATATTGGAAGGAATTTTTCATTTTTATGCTTTCACTTTAAAAATCAAATTAATCACTGCTCATTTAAAAATGACATTTTTCACAAACTTTTTTTTTATTGATACATGTCCCCCAGGGCAGGACCCAGACCCCTATAACCATTGTATGCCTAATTACTTGCATATAAGCCTTCAAAATGGGCACTTTTGATTTTTGACGTTCAGGTCCCATTGACCTTAATGGGGTTCGTCATTCGGGTCCGAACTTTTGCGGTGTTCGAAAGTTCTGGTGCGAACCAAACAGTGGTCCGTTCAGCCCATCCCTAATTAAGATGGGGGAAGTTTGACACAAGTATTGAAAATAGTTTTCAGATTTCACAAAATTTTGGGGGTTTTAATGGGAATAGCGCCTTACTTTACTTTCTGATCCAAGAGTTCAGAGAGCAGTCAGACGAGCTGGGTCAGTAACTGGAGTCAGGATACAGGCCTGATAAATTGAGAAGAACTTGTGTCAGGATGGGCATGCCAGTAGACAAGATGGCTCCTCGGGCAGGCTTCTATGCATCTTCACAGGCTAACACACATTCCTTTTCGTGGATGTAGACATTGGGCTCATGCTAATACTCGTGCGCATGCACATGTGCGTTGGCGTGCTCACGGGCACCTATGACAGATAGTGGCGCCAAATGGGATATTTAAACTGTGCCAGTGCTAAGGCTCAGTGCTGCTTTTTCTTCAGCCTTCTGTGTCCTGAGAACCTGTGATCCTGTATCCTGACTCCAGTTACTGACACGGCTCGTCTGATTAATCTGAACTCTTGGACCAGAAAGTATAGTAAGATGCTATTCCAATTAAAACCAAAAAAAGATTGTGGTTAACCCCTTCACTGCCAGTGTAATTTATACAGGAATCAATGCATTTAAATAGCACTGATTGCTGTATAAATGACAATGGTGCCAAAAATGTGTCAAAAATGTCCAATGCATCCGCCATAATGTTGCAGTCACAATAAAAATCGCTGATCGCCGCCATTACTAGTAAAAAAAAAAAATATTAATAAAAATGCTATAAAACTATCCCCTATTTTGTAAACGCTATAACTTTTGCGCAAACCAATCAATAATCGCTAATTGCAATTTTTTTTACCAAAAATATGTAGAAGAATACGTATCGGCCTAAACTGAGGAAAAAAAATGTTTTTTATATATTTTTTGGGGATATTTAGTATAGCAAAAAGTAAAAAATATTGTTTTTTTTTTTTTAATTTGTCGCTCTTCTTTTGTTTATAGCGCAAAAAATAAAAAACGCAGAGGTGATCAAATACCACCAGAAGAAAGCTCTATTTGGGGGGAAAAATGATAACAATTTCATTTGGGTACAGTGTTGTATGACTGCGCAATTGTCATTCAAAGTGCGACAGCGCTGAAAGCTGAAAAATGGCTTGGTCAGGAAGGGGGTGAAAATGCCCGGTACTGAGGTGGTTAAAGAAGCTTCTCCACTCTCAAAACAAACTCACCAGAGCCTTATGGTCATAGAGACCAATATAGCCTTTTTGTTACACCAATAAGACCGGATGTGATGATGATCTCCTGCAATATCCACACACGCCTTCAACATATAAATTCTCATGTCCAATATATCATCAATTCCCCAAAAGGCAAATGACAGGATGATCGTGCAGTAACGTTTCTGTTACCGGTCACCGGTGTCAGCTGAAGTATCAGTATGAAAGCCATTATCAGCAAATCAGTAATATTTAGTAATACAAAGTCCCGGACATGGGGAGGTTGTCTTTTTTTAAATGAATAACCATCTCGGGAACTAAATAAAATATTTAGCAAGGGATTAAAGTTTAAACTGATGTAAATTAAGGGAAAGGATATGTCCACCAATAGTAGCATGGCAGAGGGTATATAGGCCTTTAATAAAATGGTGGCAACCAGTCTTAAATACACACGTACAAACTAGCACATTATGACATTACCTTTCGGGGTACACAAACGCCAAAAAAAAACGCCCAGTGGTTTACTACCACTTTAAATATTAAATTGTTCTGAGGTCCTGAAGTGAGGAAAGAAAGCACTTTGCAAGCTCCAAACTGCTGTTGAGCTTACACAATGAAGAGGTCTCTCTCCCCACCTCCATGTGACGGCTCTGGGTCAATCACCATATATATTCAAACCAGAACTGGTTACTTCTCTTCCTTCCCCACAGCTAAATGCTGAAAAGTGAAGCTTTACCTCATTTACTAAGCTCTAGGGCAACTGCACTTTGCAAGGTACACAGTCTGTTTGCCTTTAGTAAATCAACCCCTTATGCGGCGTACACACGGTCAGAATTTCCGATGGAAACAGTCCGATGGGAGCTTTTCATCGGATTTTCCGACCGTGTGTATGCCCAACGGTCTTTTTCTGTCGGAATTTCCGACGGACTTTGAATTTAGAACCTGTTCTCAATTTTTACGACGGAAAGCCTTTCTATCGGATTTTCCGATCGCGTGTATGCAATTCCGACACGCAAAATTCCGACGCATGCTCGGAAACAATTTGACGCATCGGAAGTATTAAACTTCCCTTTTATAGTGCTCTCGAACGTGTTTTATGCCGCTGTGTTATTGACCGTCGGAATTTGGTGTGATCGTGTGTAGGCAACACAGCCTGAGCGGAATTCCGTCGGAATTTCGTCGAAAAAAACGCCAGAGTTTTTTCCGACGAGAATTCCGATCGTGTGTATGCGGAATTAGTCTCAGTCGTTGCATACAGATTCATTTAGGTAATTTACTATCTATATTTGGGATAAACTTACCAGGACGAGTCTGCTTGTTTGGTTGCTTTTTACACAAGCTTCTCCTTCTTTTGGCAAGAATGATCTGATGTATCACTAGGAGAAGGACCGCAAAGCCTAATCCCACATACAGTACAATATAACACTGACTTTGGTCATCTTGAAAAGTAAAGACACAGGATGGAGTTAATCAAGTTCAATGCTACAGATGATGCACTGCAACAATTATGGTTTTAAAGAGTTTTTGGATTAGCATGAAAAAGATATATTTAAAAAAAAATAAGTTAGAGGTTTGAGTGAGGAGTTTGGCATATTCATCAGCACAAATCTATTTAAAAATATAAAGGTAAAAAATATACTATGTTTTTACAGAAAACAGCATATTTTTGGATAGCAGGTAAATTGATGCTATTTGCAGGGCTCAGAATTATGTACATTTGCTGGCCATTAACCACCATAGTGAAAATCAATGACAGTTTCCTAAAATCAGAAGCTAACCAACATAATTAGGGTTTAAAACTAATATTCTTATTTGTAAAGTACACTGGGTCATTTCTGAATAGGAATACATAAAAAAAAAAAATCAACAATTTCCCAATTCCAAACCTATATGGTGGGCCTACGGCTGTAATAACCGCTATAAATAATGTCTCCAGAATGGCAAATGCAGATATTTGGTAAATTATATTAATCTGGTGATCACACATATGGCAAATGTGCCAGATATCTGCAATGACTGGGCTGATGGCCATCAAAGATGGTACAACATAATCCACAGTATAATTAATAATAGATGTATTGGTAGGGAGGTCTCCACAACATCAAAGATCTCAGGAATGCCATAAGAAAAAACATTCTGTGGTAGATTACCTCGTATCAGCTGGTAGTGAGATCCACTTGGGGCATCTTTAAAATGCTTGATATTTTTGAAAAACTCCTTACTGCTACATTTATATTTCATATATTATTTTTTGCCATTTTTGATAGACTGAATATTTTTGTAGACACCTTGTGGCTACATTTATTGTTATATTTACTGTATAAATAATTTTTATGACTTCTCTGATACGTTTCATATTTTAGAGACTCTCTCACTGCTACATTTATTATATTATTTATTTGTCAGTCTTATGACAACTTCTTATGAGGAACTTCCTGACTGCTACATTTTATTATTTGCACACTTCACATTCACATATTTGATTGATTTTTTATATGTTTTAAGTTTTTTGACAGTTTTTTAGACTTTTTGAGTTACTGTATATTAAATACTTATTTTTCCTCATGACAACTTAATATCTGCAGACTCCAATTTTATCACCTTGAACTGAGGGAGTGGCAATTTAAAGCCACAAAACAGACTTTATTTGGTGAAAAAAACGTAACTGGATGTTTTACTACAACCACATCGGGTGCCTCTGCCAACTCTTTCTACAACTAATAGACGAGGATTGTAAAGTCTTGTTTTTTTTGGTTTTTTTAAATAAATAACAAACATGTTATACTTACATGCTCTGTTGCAGTGGATTTGCACAGAGCAGCCTTGATCCTCCTCTTCTCAGGTCCCTCTTCAGTGCTCCTTCCTCTTGTCAAGTGCCCACACAGCAAGTAGTTTGCTATGGGGGCACCCGAGCCGAGCTGAAGTTTGTCCATTCAGACATGGAGCTGCTGTTCGGCCCCGACTGAGTTTGATTGACAGCCACGGGAGCCAATGGCACCGCTGCTGTGTCTCAGGTAACCAGAAGGTAGAGTCTTGAATGGCTGAGGGACTTGTGGACATCGCTGGACAGAGATGGGGGTCAGGTAAGTATTAGGGGGTGCTGGGGAGGCTGCTGCACACAGAAGCTTTTTTATCTTAGTGCATAAAATGCATTAAGATAAAAAAACTTCTGCCTTTACAACTCCTTTAAAGGGGTTGTAAACCCTTGTGTTTTTTCACCTTAATGCATCCTATGCATTAAGGTGAAAAAACACTTGGCAGTGACCCCCAAGCATCCCCCCCCCCCCCACCTCCCCCGTTTTACTTACCTGAGCCCTGGAAGAATGATATGTTTGTTATTTAAAAAAAAATAAAACGAACACTTACAGTCACTTTAATCTTTGTGTATCACCGGAGGATAGTCACTTTATTGGGTATATGGAAGGGTTTACAACCACTTTAAAGACTTTGGTTGAAAAGAAATAGCTAACTACAATATAACAAAATTTCCTTTGTTTTTTACAAGCACAGACTCAATATTTTTTTTAAAGTGACCAGTAGTTGTTGCCATTTACACCCAAGTTCAACTGTCAGGGAAGAAACGGGTATGCCCCAAGTTCTTAATAGTAAACTCACTCAAACCACAATACTTTAAGGCTAAACTCCTGGAAAAATTCAAAACTACTCTTGCAATGTTGGCTACCTCCGCACTTCAAGGGTTAAATGCTGTTTTTGGCTAGGGTACCTTTTAATGAATTTTTGCCTACCTTATCCCTTGCTCCCGCAGACTTCATCCTCACCATGTAACTGGTCCTTGAAGCTTCTTCTCTTTGGTGCTGTCTATTGGTCACACTCTGGTGTCATCAAGTAGAATGCTAAACCAGGAGTCCTATATTGTAAGTGAGGATGCTGAGGGGTTTACCCACAACCCAGCTTCTAGTTTAGGATAGAATGGGGAAGGGGGACTTTCTGTCTGGCTGACAATGCTTATAAGACAGCGCCATTCAAATCCCTCTAACCTTTTCTTTATACAAATAATTTTTAGTTTCACATGTATTTTAATATACTTTTTGAATATATAATACAGTTAATATACTGTTGGTTACCCTAATTATTGTCAACAAATGAAAAATGTTTACCATTAAATAATTTAAAATATGTATGAAAAAAACGCCAGTATTTACCTTCAGTTGTTAGAGATTCAGATACAGTGGAATAATGGGCAGATATAATTCTGCCTTCATAAAGGTTTTTAATGTGGCAGATAGCGTTTTCAATGTTACTACTCGTGGGTAAAACAATTTGATTTATCAAACTGCCATCTGGATCAAGAGTCAGCCACCCATCAATTTTCATTTCCATCGATAGACCACTTCAGCAGGCTCCATTTGTTGGACCAGTTAAGTGCCATACACAGTAATACTGTTGTCCCTGGCTCTGCATTTTGTTGTGTGACTGGGGCAAGTAAGGTTACGGTGGGTTCTTCTGGATCAGGATTTGTGAAAAGGGCCACAAACACATCTGCTACTGAGACAGCAAGATAGGTACCAGTTGATATGTCATAGCAAATTTTGGAAACACATCACAAACTTCCCCAAAATCCCAATGTGTAATTTTTGAATTATATATTGGCAATATAGAAGAAAAGCCTAGAAGAAAAACAATAAAACAATATAAAAATATATGTGGCAATGTGTATATAGTTGGGATTCCCTACTTTCAACTAACAGAAATCTCACATTTTTAATTATTATTATTATAATTGTTATTATTATTATTATTAATAGTAATAATAATAATAATAGTATTTGTTGTTCCCTTTTTTTTTCAACCCCAGAGAAGGGAAGGAATATACAGTAAGGCCCCTTTCACACTGGGGCGTTTTTCATGCGGTGCAGCGCTAAAAATAGCGCCTGTTCACCGCATGAAAAAATCCGGCCCCTTTAACTCCAGTGTGAAAGCCGGCGGGCTTTCACACTGGAGCGGTGCGCTAGCAGGATGACAAAAAAAGTCCTGCTAGCAGCATCTTTGGAGCGGTATAGGAGCGGTGTGTTCACCGCTCCTATACCGCTCCTTCCCATTGATTAGAATGGGACACCGCGGTAAAACCGCGGCAATACCGCCGCAAAGCGCCGCTACGGCGGCGCTCTGCGGGGGTGTTTAACCCTTTTTCGGCCGCTCGCGGGGGGTAAAAACCGCACCGCGAGCGGCCGAATACCGCGGTTAAAACGACGGTAAAGCAGCGCTAAATATAGCGCTGCTTTACCATCACCGCGGCTCCCCGCCCCAGTGTGAAAGGGGCCTAACACCTGCAAAGTGTTTTTATATGTTTCCCTGTTGGGAAGACTGGTGACAACTGTATAGGAGGTAAGTTATTCTCACTTTTTAAAGCTTTCATCTCTGGCACAGGAAGTGAAAGAAAACCTCTCCAGTGGGACACAGGAAGCAAAAATAAACTGACAAGATGTTTAACTTTCCTAGTGTTATCCAATTTGAAAATATGCATGCCTTAAAATTAGATTATGGCTGGTGTCAAGTTAAAGTAAAGCATAACTTATTCACGAGTTTTAGGATTTTGGGAGTTACAGTATGTATTAGCTTTTTAGGGATATACTTACGTAAATGGTCATAAAGCTAGCGTGTCTAAACAACTGCAAAAATATTATCACACGTAAAACTCTACAGATTATCAGACGCTGGCAAGAAACACTTGAAGGGTATTATTAGAAGGTACTTGGTGCTTTCTTACTACCATTTCTTTGTCTTTGTGAACATTCAATTAAAATAATTATGTATTAAAAAGTATTTAGGTAGTTCACGAAGGAGATGCACATTTTTTTACATCTTTGTAGTCCCCGCCAACCATATGCTATATCTCTTTTGAGTTTTGGCATGGCTGGGCTTATTCACCCTCTGTATAGTAGTTGAAAGATTGAGGGCCTCAGGGTAAGATTTTGCTAAAATAATAATTTTTGTGCTGGTTGGGCAATGTGTGATGAGTGGAACATGACCTCTTACCTGTAACAATTAATGTGTTGGCCGCATTAAAGGTCTGGTTCAGTCCAAGCTCGGAGCAGTAATATACTCCGGAATCAGATCTGTCCACATTTTTTATTTCCACAGCAACCTGTTTTTCTTTGCAGTTTGGTACAATTCTTTCTGATGGTGATAGTGGTGCTGATAATGGTAAACATTTGCCTTGTGCCACATACTGTAACCCTCCATTCTCGTTTTCTTTATACCACTGCCAGTCATCAAAGTTATTGTCTGTAGTCTTATTACAAGTGATGGTGACTGTCTCTCCAGCTTTCACAAATTGGACATGAGGAAACTTCTGGGCAAGTTCACTTGTGAGTACACCTGCAAGATGAAATTAAACATATTACATTTTATTCATTGTATCATTTTATTCGATTAACAAGCAATCATTCAATCAGCTGCTAATAGTTATAGTGATAAAGAGGAATAATTCTAATCCATAGACACAATGCCTAAATTTAATCCTTAACATAGTTTAAACCTAAAACCCTAAATACGCCCTTTAAAGTGGAAGTAAAGTCCACTTCTTAGCTTGTGCCTATAATAATGCCACGTACACATGCTCAGACTTTTCGGCCGGACTATCCGAAAAGACGGCGTGAATTCACCAGGTGAATGGGTAGGGGTACATCGTACTCCATATACATTCACATAGGGTGGGGTGCCGTAATCTGGGTGCCCCCTTATTAAAGGGGGCTCCCGGATTCCGATAAGCCCCCCCGCCTGCAGACCCCAACAACCAATGGCCAGGGTTGTTGGGAAGAGGCCCTTGTCCTCATCAACATGGGGACAAGGTGCTTTGGGGTGGGGGGGCCGCAGGGCCCCCTTCCCCAAAGCACCCCCCCATGTTGAGGGCACGCGGTCTGGTACAGCTCAGGAGGGGGGGTGCTCGTCCCCACCCCCTTTCCTGACCGGCCGGGCTGCATGCTTGGATAAGGGTCTGATATGGATTTGGGGGGGACCCCCACGCCGTTTTTCGGCATAGGGATTCCCCTTTAAATCCATACCAACTGACGGGGCTAGCAAGGTGTCAATCTCGCCGATCGAGGCAGCGACAGTGACTTCCTTTGCTAGTCCCGTCTACCTGGAGTCACGTTCTAAATGAATGGACTTTACTCCGTGTGTCCGCAAGTCTGTTCATTTCAAAAGTCCCGCGGACTAGCACACAGATGGCCGGATTGTCCGCTGGACTGCTGAGTCCGGTGGATAATTTTGAGTCAAAACTTCTTTCTAAGTCCGTCGGACTTTTGGGAAGAAAAAGTCAGCCGGAGCCCACACACGGTCGGATAGTCCGATCGTGTGTACGGGGCATAAGGCTTACCTGTAGGTACAGTGAATATCTCTTAAACCTACAACCAGTGATGTCACCAGTGCATGCACTCTGAAGAGTTGGTCTTCCCCTTGCCGTACCTCCAAAGCTCCATGCCGGAGCTCCCACACGCTTGCACAGGAGTGATGTCATTGTAGCCCTGGCCATTCATACAGCCGCAAACACAGAAAGAAGACCGGGTGAAGATGGAAGCCATGACAGCACTGCGTTGGAGGGCTCTGTGTGCAGGTAAGTCCGTCTTAATGTACTAGTGTGCGGTGCACACTAGTACATTATGATGTAAAAAAAATTATTTGTAGCGGTTTACTACCACTTTAACATACAGTAAGCTGACCCAATAACACTAAAGTCTAAATATAATACATTTTCACTGAGCAAAGAATTATCACAATGGGAAGTATACCAACAAGACTATTTTAGCCAGCACAGGTAAATGTGACATATAACAATCCCTTCATGCTACGTTCCTGTGGAACAGATTTGGGGAACCACTAGGGCTATCAGAGAGAGCCTACCTACTTGTATAATTTGTACTTTTATAGAGTTTTATAAACCCTGTTATAGAATTTGTCTAAGAGTCTCATAGACTGTGCAGCCACCTAGTGTCCTTATTGGGGAGCTTCTCCAAGGCAGCTCATGTTATTGTTGCTTTGCCTGTTATCTGTTCTGTGCTTATTGCAAACCCCTATGACCATCTTCTTTAGGGAAAGCTTCAAAACATGGCTTCGGACACGCTTTGTTAAAGCTCTCTGAACGCCAGTCAAAGCCCCTGTCACTAGATAAAATGATTAGCTTACAGTCCTGCAATTGCTCGGTGCTTCGATGAGGCTTTGTGGGGCTTCAGTGAGGCTTTGGTGGAGATTCGATGGGGCTTCAGTGGATCTTCAATGGGTCTTTGATGAGGATTTGGTGGGGCTTCAAGCAAGCTTTGCCATAGACTTCTATGGAGGCTTTGAAGATGCTATGAAGCACCACTAATGCTACATGGGGTATCATTTTTGAAGCGAAGCAAAGAAAAGCAAAAGCAGGTGTAAACAAACTGTAAGCGAACCATTTTATTTAGTCACAGCATTCAGAGAGCTTTATCAAAACCTGCCTGAAGCCTTGTTTTGAAGCAAGGGTAAACTAGCCATTCATTTGTGTTGAAGCCGAAGCAAGTGTAAATGAGCCTTTACAGTGTCAGTTTATCCTATTAATTTAGTATTGCTGGTAATATCTGTGCTCAGTGTGATATAAACAATAAAGTGATAATTATAAGTGTTGACAGCTGCACTCAAATTTATTGCACATACAAATATAAAAAAAAACAGAAAGGAAAGATTTTGTTGCGCTGTTATCAAATAAATCTCATAAAAAATGTATCACATAAATAAGTGTCTCACACGAATATGTGACATGATAAAATAAATATACAAAATTCCTTGCAATCATGCAAAGATAATGTGTACAAGCCCAAAGAAGAGGTGAAAAGTCCCCAAAATTATTAAATTAGAGCATGGGTGCTCCACCTGTGGCCCTCCAGCTGTTGTGAAACCATCATGCTTCTGCCTTTGGGAGTCATGCTTGTACCTATCAGCCTTGTAATGCCTTGGAATTTGTAGTTCTGCAAAAGCTGGAAGACCACAGGCTGAGCACCCATGAATTAGAGTATGGTGATGAAATTGTGCATATCTTCAGTATGCTAGTGCTGTAAGGGATCCACTCTAAGACAGATAAAATTGGCCTCTTACCAGAAGATGAAACCCTAAGTGGGTCTGACCTCACTTTAGTGAGTACCCCTTACTATAGGTGTATGAAGTATATCACAGCAGGAAAGCCCATATAGGTAAGCACTTGCCCTGGACACACTCTGTGAAGTCTCCAGAAAGTGCTCACGACCATTCACATGGGGCATAGCAGATGGGAAGAGAAGGAAGAAATCATCATTACGCAATGTCTGGTAAAAAACATTTATTAACTAAAAAACATCTACTTACAAGAGCTGAAAAGCTAACAGTCATTCATGTACAAATCATCCGGCCCCCCTGGCAGGCATGCTGATGTCACCATACTTCCTTCGCCCGACGTACGTTTCGCCGTAGGAGACGTCATCACTTGGTGCATGATTGCACAGAATTTTTTATGAATTTTGTATATTTACTTTATCACACATTGGTGTGTGACACTTTATGTACCGTATTTATTAGCATATAACACGCTCCTTTCCCCTTAAAATCAGGGGAAAATCGTGGGTACAGGTTATACGCCAAACCGCTGCCTCGGAGGGGAAGGCGGGAACGAGCGCACGCCAAAATAGACAGAGCCAAGTGTACTGTGTACTCGGCTAGGCTGGGCTACACTCACAGTCACGCCCAGTTCCACCTCCTAGAATTGATGTCCCGCCATTGGACCAGTGTTGTGTCCATCATAGGAGACGATCCGAGAGGAGCCGAGTACACAGCACATCCGGCTCTGTCTATCTCGGCAGTGCTCATTCCCTCCTAAATTACTAGTACCAATTTAAAACCGATCATGCTGCAATTTTGGGCAAGGCTGCAGATGGTCACTGATCATTCTGCTATGATGGGCAAGGCTGCAGATGGACACTGATAAGGCTGCATTGATGGGCATTTAAAATGTAAGTTTTTTTCCTTAAACCTTCCTCCTAAACTTGGGGTGCGTGTTATACGCTGGCGCGTAGGGGCGCGGATGGGGGGCGAGTACAGCCAGCATGCAGGGTTGATCGGGAGCCGTTCTCCCATCGATCGCCTACAGGCGAGGGGGGCATGCAGCAAGAGAAAAGCCTCGGGATTACAGAGCGGATAGCCCGCTGTTACAGCTGAGTTTACATTACAATTTTCTCCCCTCCGCTCGTGGTTACACATAGCCCCACCACCTGACCCCGCGCCTGTGATAGACAGAATGTCAGTCCAATGCTGGGACGCGTTCTGTCTATTACAGGCGTGGGGTCAGGAGGCAGGGCTGTGTGAAACCATGAGCGGAGGGGAGACAATTGTAATGTAAACTCAGCTGTAACAGCGGGCTATCCACTCTGTAATCCCGCTGCTTTTCTCTTGCATGCTCACTTCCTTGTGATGATCCTTTTGCACAGGTGAGTCGAGGCTACATTGGGGCACAGTGAGCTGAGGCTGCAATGTGGGCACATTGAGCTGAAGCTGCAATCGGGGCACAGTGAGCTGAAGCTGCAATCGGGGCACAGTGAGCTGAAGCTGCAATGGGGGCACAGTGAGCTGAGGCTGCAATGGCGGGCACAGGTGAGCTGAGGGTGCAATGGTGGGCACAGGTGAGCTGAGGCTGCAATGAAACAGGTGAGCTGAGGCTGCAATGACACAGGTGAGCTGAGGCTGCAATGGTGGGCACAGGTGAGCTGAGGCTGCAATGACACAGGTGAGATGAGGCTGCAATGGCAGGCACAGGTGAGCTAAGGCTGCAATGGCACAGGTGACCTGAGGCTGCAATGGCAGGCACAGGTGAGCTGAGGCTGCAATGGCTGGCACAGGTGAGCTGAGGCTGCAATGGCGGGCACAGGTAAGGCTGCAATGGCGGGGACAGGTGAGGCTGCAATGGCGGGCACAGGTGAGGCTGCAATGGTGGGCACAGGTGAGGCTGCGCTGATAAAGTTGTTAAAATATTTATTTTTTAACTTTAATTCTGCATAAAACATTTAAGTGTCATCTCATGAGATAATTGGTGAGAGGGCGTGTTTAGGGGGGAATTAGAGGCGGTGCAGGGTAGTGATCCGTTTGGGCAACTGGTGGCGAGTAACCCTTAAGGCCTGGCTAGTAGCTCAGGATTTGAAATTTTAAGGCCCTGAATACGGTATATGAGATTTTTTTATGAGATTTATTTGATGACAACAAAATCTTACCTTTCTATTCATTTAGTCTTGCCCGATCATTTGGCTGATACATCTACATTACATATATATTTGTTATTTTTATAAAGAGGATTGTGATAACATTACATACCATTTCAGGAAATGGGGAACACCAGTGTTATAAAAAAGGAAAGATTTATTTAGAAGATTTGAAAGTTTCCGCTCTTTCCTTTTCATAATCGATCGACTGTCATGACATCGCTTAAAGTAACTTTTTGTAGACAGTATTAATCTGATTTACTAAAGGATTTGATAATGTTTATTACAGTGTATCTACATTGTATACTGTTGGTAAACGATATATAAATGTGGAAGACTGCCCTCTGTATCATCTACCCCCACCGCGCCACAGGTGTGCGGGCTATAAAATAAAACCAGTGTAGGTATAAAAAGTGAAGGTGTAAAATATAGATAAAACAAACAGCAGCTACTTAAAATATATAAAAATGTAAAATCTGCAATTCAACCTAAAAATTCAACATAAATAGGGTAAATCAGTAGCGCTAGTGTAAAAGATGGTGAATATATACTATGCAAATGAAGTAAATAAATACATATTGTGCAAATATATAAACAGTGCTATATAAATATCAAAGTGCAAAAATAGTGGTGTATAATTGACTCAACGTATAACTTAATAGCAGCAGTGTATCTAATTCTCTTAGTGACAAGTGAAAAAGTTCATAAACATATAAAGTCCAGACTGTAAATAAATAAAATAAATAGGTGCTTTTCCAAGTGTCTTCAAACAAAGTTTCAAACTTGAGTCTTCTAACTGACTTGAATCTGCCACCACACCACGTGTTTGTGATCACACTCCCTCTGAAAGGCCCACTCACCAGCTCACAAGGCCTCACACTCTCGTGTTTGGCAGCAGCGTGTTTTACCCACTTCAGGGGTTAGTATAGGACAGCTTGCTCAATCCGTTTAACTCTCAATGCGATTCCATATGCAAAACAATGAATAAAACACTCCACATAGTGTAAAAACGTATGATAAAATGTATTCACTGTTCACAAAGCACTTCAATGGTCACACTCACATTTCAAAGGTTAAAATCAAGCCTTCAATCCAAAACACGGCAAACCAAACAATGCTGGTATATAAGTATAAACTGCGGTCTCGGCGGACCAAGAAAAAGACCCTGGTGGTAGTATGGTAGTAAAACAAAGTGGCGTTATATATAAAAATACAATCTTTACTTGCTCTGTAGCCTCGTTCCCGACATGTTTCGTCGCTTGGACTTATTCATGGGTATGGCTACACAGCCCATCTCAAACTAATTTATAGTGATAAGGGAGCTAGTCACATGAGTGGTGAACAAGTCATGTGACCTGCTGTGTGCAATCATGTGTAAGTTAATACACCTGATTGTATACATTCCCCCATCCCGGCATGTGAGAAAGAACTTTGGTGGTGTCGCTGACAATTGTACCATAATACAAAGACAGTACTACTGGCACCTTAGCACTGTATCCGGACAAGTAATTTGTCCCTAGATCCGCCCCCAAACGGTGACTCCAGTGTATCAGTGGTGATCCACAATATACATGAAGTATAGGTATCTCGGGTACAGGGGTGGCCATCCTTATGTTACCTTTAGGGTTCTTGGGTAGGTTTTTTCTGAGGGTCCCAGCTTTTGTGGAGGGTCGTTATTGTATTTTACATATGCCGCTTTCCAATCCCTGTCTGTCAGGTGCGGCTCACTATGCATCCACTGGCTCTAATGATTATTCTTTTGTGCCTGCTGGTTCTCTGTGTGCGCGCGCATGTCATCACAAACAAACGATGCGCGCGCATCACACATCAGCTCTGGATGAGTGTCCATCCATTAGCTGTGAAAGCGGCTCCATATGCGCGTGCGCAGTGACCATACGCGCGCGCATGACAAATCCGCCGTGGATGAGTATCCGTCCAATGGCCGCGAGAGCCGCTCCATGCGTGCGCGCGCAGCGGCCATATGCGCGCGCATATCGAATCCTATACCGACGGGTGCCCGACCTATAGCAGGCTGCGGCTCGCGCCTGCGCAGTCGAACTTTTTCAGCGGCGCGCTCTAGGTGTCCCCTCAGCCTCCACATAGGAGCCGGAAATGAGCCTTGACAGCTGGTGGTGCCGATGAATTCTTTGATGAGCACATCCTCAACAAAGCTAAAGCCCAAATCACCTCTCCCCATAAGCTAGTTTACTAGAGGGGCATGTTCACAAATCCATAATAAAATAAGTAACTATATTAAAAACATCACAGTCGAGCGCTTGTTCCATGAGTTTGGAAACAGCTCATAAAAGTGCAAAGCATTGTATCTTAAAACAACAGACATTGCATATATCAGGGATTAGTGAAAAGCAACTACGTTAGAGAATTTGAAAAATTCAATCAAAATATTAGATAGTATTAAAAATATTTCATTGAAAATACATTAAAATTTATCTAAAAATATAAATATATGTATGTAATTGATCCCATTAAAAACTGTGTATCTGCATATATGTTTCATTAAAAAAGCAAATACCTTTTCAATGAGAAAAATGGATGAGTGATGTTAATTGTGGTAATTTATCCATTTTAGACAAGTTTTATGTGATCGCAACAACCACATTAATACTGTCAGGTATATTAGTTTCCTGAGACTTGCATTCTATTTAATTGGAAATATCCAACGATCTAAAATAATTAAAGTAGGGATTAAGAAAAATCTAACTGTCGCACACAGATTTGATTAGAGCCTCAGCTACCATTATCGTTGCTGAGCATTATTTATTTTTAGAAAATGTTCATCACTCTGAGGCTCCTACTGTAATATACGGATTAAAAGTTATTAATGAAGCAGTTGAGGTCCAATTCTATGTTTAACCCCCGCGGCGTTAAGCTTTTTAATAAGAAGATCCAGCGGGTTTCCCTTTGGCTGAGGTCTCTAACCCTATTTGAGCCCCTCCAAGAGGGATGAATCATGTCTATTCCGCAAAACTGTAGAAGTGTTGGATCCTGGTCATGTTTTTCTTTAAAGTGTAATGAAACACTATGATACTGAAAACCTTTTCTTATATTTGCCAGGTGCTCCGAAATCCGAATTCTCAGTAGTCTTTTTGTTCTGCCTACGTAGAGCAACCCACATGGGCACCATAGGTACAGGTACACAACGTGGGTTGAGTTGCACGTGATGAATTCTTCTATTTGGAAAACCTCACCATCTCTGTTTGTGATTTCTGTTTTCCCCCTATTATTGACACTCGTGGTCCTACAACAGATACATTTCCTGCAGGCGTAGAATCCTTTTAAATTTATTCTCGGTTTGGTGGATCTAAAAGTTCTAAAAGTTTCTTGACGATTCGGTCTCCAAAATTTGGAGCTCTTCTATAAATAAATCTTGGTCGATCATTTAAAATGGCTCCCAAATGCCTGTCCCTGCATAAAATATGCCAGTGTCTCTCATAAATATTTTGTACCTCTTTGTACTGACAATGGAAATCTGAAATAAAGTTCACTTGTTGTTGTTCGTTTACTTGTTTCCCTTTCTTCCTCAAGCACATCTCCCTTGGAATTAGAGCGACGTCATCAATAATCTTATCCAGTGATTTTTCAGTATAGCCCTTTTGAGTGAACTTATTCTTTAAAATCAGCGATTGTTCATAATAGTCTTTCTCCTTAGTGCAATTTCGCCGAATCCTCAACATTTGTCCCTTCGGGATGTTTTTGATCCAGGCAGGATGGTGTCCACTATGAATGGGCAAAAAGCTGTTACGATCGGTGGGTTTGAAATATGCTTTAGTGCATAATCTCGCACCCTCCTTCTCTATAGTCACATCTAAAAAGTTGATGGTTGTGTCACTTACTTGATACTCGAGTTTAATATTATTGTTGTTCACATTCAAGGCCTCCAGGAACTCTATAACCGATTCCCTGGAGCCCTCCCAAATCAATAGGAGGTCATCGATAAATCTTCTATAAAATTTCAATTGCGGGAAATTCTTGCTGAAGATGAACCTATCCTCCCACTCAGCCATGAAAAGGTTGGCGAGGCTGGGGGCATATTTAGCTCCCATAGCCACGCCAACCTGCTGTGAGAAGAATTGGTCGTCCCACCAAAAATAGTTGTGCGTCATACAGTATTCCAACGCTTGTCCTATAAATCTCTTTTGGGAATACGATATATCGTCTCTTTTGCTGAGAGCCCAATTTAATGACAAGGCGGCGTCTTCATGTTGGATAATGGTGTATAACGAACATACATCGGCTGTGACTAAAAAGGTGCTATTAGTAGTGCTTATTTGAATCGAGTCGAGTAACATCAATAGGTCAGATGTATCTTTCAAGTATGCTCTTGTATTAGTAACACTAGCTTGCAAAAACTTATCTAAGTATTCACCGAGTCTTGCAGTTACCGACCCAATGCCGTTTACAATGGGTCGGGCAGGGGGGATTTCAGCATTTTTATGAACCTTCGGAAGCGTGTAGATAATTGGTATTCTGCACGCGCTGGGGACCAAATATCGTTTTTCTTTAAGATTTAGTGCATTGGTATGGTATCCCCATTCGATAAGCAGGTCCAATTGGTTCCTATACGGTTCAGTTGGATTTGCTTTCAGCTTTTTATATGTCTGGGTATCTGCTAGAAGTTCATTGAGTTGGTTAGTATAGAAGGTTTTATCCATTATCACTACACCTCCACCCTTATCAGCTGGCCGTATGATGATCTCTTTTTGCTCCTCCAATGAACGAATACCTTCTCTAATATAATCTGGATTAATGTGTTTTTTTGGAGTTAGTTCTTCCAGGTCCTTTAGAACCAGATTCTTAAACACCTCAATGTAGTGGTTACTTGGGATTTGGGGGTTGAAAAGTGTATCTACTAGGGTTGTCCCGATACCGATACTAGTATCGGTATCGGGACCGATACCAAGCATTTGCACGAGTACTTGTACTCGCACAAATGCTCCCGATGCTTAGCCGATACCTTGACAGCTGCAGCGGGCGGTGCGGAGGGCGGAGTCAGCGGGCGGTGCGGAGGACAGAGTCAGCGGGCGGTGCGGAGGACAGAGTCAGCGGGCGGTGCGGAGGACGGAGTCAGCGGGCGGTGCGGAAGGCGGAGTCAGCGGGTGGAACGGAAGGCGGAGTCAGCGGGCGGAGCGGAAGGCGGAGTCAGCGGGCGGAGCGGAAGGCGGAGTCAGCGGGCGGAGCGGAGGGCGGAGTCAGCAGGCGGAGCGGAGGGCGGAGTCAGCACGGAGAGTGAGTACTCTGTGTCTGCGTGTTCCCAGCAGGGATGTTACTTGATCGGCGACCGGAGCCGTCACATTCAGTAATGCAAGTGACGCTCCGTGTTGCCGGTACATGCCACGTGGTTGATAATCCCGACGCCCATCTTGGTACACCCTGGACTCACTCGGCCTCAATAAAGCAGCAGCGGACATCTTGTTACACCCAGCCCATATAGTTGGGGCTGGGTGTAACAAGATGTCCGCTGCTGCTTTATTGAGGCTGAGTGCTAGGTGTACCAAGATGGGCGTTGCAGAGCAAAACTAAATCCTCTTGCCACTGCCACCCATAAATCAGTGCCATCCAGCCAGTGCCCATCCAGCCAGTGCCCATGCAGCCAGCCATCAGTCTGTGCCACCCATCAGTGTGTGCCACCCATCAGTGCGTGCCACCTATCAGTGCGTGCCACCTATCAGTGCCCATCAGTGCGTGCCACCTATCAGTGCCCATGTGTGCGTGCCACCTATCAGTGCCCATGTGTGCGTGCCACCTATCAGTGTTTGCCACCCATCAGTGCCCATGTGTGCGTGCCACCTATCAGTGCCCATGTGTGCGTGCCACCTATCAGTGTTTGCCACCCATCAGTGCCCATGTGTGCGTGCCACCTATCAGTGCCCATGTGTGCGTGCCACCTATCAGTGCCCATGTGTGCGTGCCACCTATCAGTGTGTGCCACCCATCAATGTGTGCCACCCATCAGTGCGTGCCACCTATCAGTGCCCATCAGTGCGTTAAGATTAAGAAGATATCATTAGTCTGTATTGTGGTTTGAAAACTGTCACATGACATTAAAAAAAAAGTATCGGTAATCGGTATCGGCGAGTACTTGAAAAAAAGTATCGGTACTTGTACTCAGTCTTAAAAAAGTGGTATCGGGACAATCCTAGTATCTACATTAATGTGGAAAGATTTGCTTCAATGATCTAACCATGTGAACAGAACATCTCTATTTGCTTAGAGCACGTGATTGGATAATTAAAGTGAATCTTCACACGTTTTATTGCGCAAACATCTTCAAATCTTTTAGTAAATTAGTCTTATATTAATTTGCTAAAGGAGAAGCGTAACCCAATGGAAAGTCTGACACACAAATAGAGCGATATACATATCTTTTTCTTTTGTGCAAAGAGCATTCACAAAAAGAATCTCATACAATCTGTCCATTTAAAATTCTCACTGAACATTATTGAATAAAGAAATTTGTTTTCTTGCCATGCAGATAAATATAAAACACAATCACAGTTTTGGCTGTCATGTTTCCTTTGCTGGTTACCTGTAGCAGCTTAGATGACTTGTATGGTCTGTTTGACTTCCTGCCCTTCTCACATATATATTCTGTGTATTGAACATCCTGTCCTTTACTGGCCACAGCGGGATGGATTCACAAGCTTAGCAGCTAAGAGATCACGTGCAGAAATTCCACCTGTTTTAACCACTTCAGCTCCGGAAGATTTACCCCCTTCATGACCAGGCCATTTTTTGAAATACAGCACTGCGTTACTTTAACTGATACTTTAACTGATATTTTAACCACTTCAATACCGAGCCTATTCTGGCACTTATCTCCTTCATGTAAAAATCATAATTTTTTTGCTAGAAAATTACTCAGAACCCCCAAACATTATATATTTTTTTTAGCAGACACTCTAGGGAATAAAATGGTGGTCATTGCTTTTTATCTCACACGGTATTTGCGCAATCATTTTTCGATGCCTTTTTTTGGAAAAAAAAACGGTTTTGTGAATTAAAAAATAACAAAACAGTAAAGTTAGCCCAATTTTTTTATATAATGTGAAAGATGATGTTACGCCGAGTAAATAGATACCTAACATGCCACGCTTTAAAATTGCGCACAATCATGGAATGTCGCCAAACTTTGGTACTTAAAAATCTCCATACGCGACGCTTTAAAATGTTAAAATGCTATAATTGTTGCACACGCTCTAATGCACGCGGCGATACCTCACATGTGTGAGCGGCGTTTACATATGTGGGTGGGACTTACGTGTGCGTTCACTTCTGAGCGCGAGCTACCGGGGATAGGGGCGTTTTCAAATTTTTTTTTTCTTTTTAATTTTACTTCATTTATTTATTTATTTTTACACTTTTTTACATTTTTTTTGGATCACCCTTATTCCTATTACAAGGAATGTACACATCCCTTGTAACAGTAATCTATGTGACAGGTCCTCTTTATGGAGATATGTGGGGTCAATAAGACTCCACGTCTCTCCTCCAGGCTGGAAAGCATAATATTGGTAAAAAAAAAAATCACCGATCTCATGCTGACAGCTGCGATCACGGCTTTGTTTAGTTCCGGGTACCGGGCATGACATCATAACGTCACGCCCGGGCCTCCGACGGTCATAGAGATGACTGGGGACCATCTGGTCACTGGAAATCTCTATGCTCGTCATCCGGTGGCAGGCAATTCTTTCTCCGGGCCCCTAATGGCACAGGAGAACCCGGAGAAGCACCGGATGGCGGCGGGAGGGGGCGTCCCCTCCCGTTGCCTATAAGAACGACCAAGTGGTGGAATTGCCGCTTTGATCGTTCTTATGCAGAATCGCCGGCTGAAAACAAGAATATCTGAATAATGTCTGTAGCTTCAGGCATCATTCAGATATTCCCACTTCCCTCCCAAGGACGTCAGATATGACGTCCTTGGGAGGGAAGTGGTTAACACTGTGCCCAAATCAAATTTATGTGTTTTTTTCCCCACAAATAGAGCTTGCTTTTGGTGGTATTTGATCACCTTTGCATTTTTCTATTTTTTGTGCTATAAGCAAAAAAAGACAGACAATTTTGAAAAAAAAATAATATATATATTTTATTTTCTGCTATAAAACACATCCAATAATTAAAAAAAAAAATACAATTTCTTTTTCAATTTAGGCCAATTTGTATTGTATTGTGCTACAAATTTTTAGTTAAAAAAAAAATCCCAATAAGTGGATATTGATTGGTTTGCGCAAAAAGTTATAGTGTCTACAAACTATGGGATATATTTATGAAATTTTTATAATTTTTTTTTTACTAGTAATGGCGGCGATCAGCAACTTATAGCAAGACTGCGATATTGCGGCAGACAAATTGGACACTAATGCACTAATACACACGGTCAGACTTTCCGACGGGAAATGTTGGATGTGAGCTTGTTGTTGGAAAGTCTCAAATCTTCCGCCAACTTCACTTTGTTGTCGGAAATTCCGATCGTGTGTACACAAGTCCGTCGCACAAAAGGATGCTTGGAATCAAAAAATATGCACTGTACAGTACCAATGACACTGACTGGGAAGGGGTTAACATCAGGGGCAATCAAATGGTTAACTTTGTTTCTAGCCAGTGTTTGTGTACTGTGAGGAACACAGGATCCATGCCTTCCCTACTGACAGAATGGAAATCTGCCGTCTTCACACTGTTGTTCTGCCTGTGTACTGGTGGGTGCCGGCGGACATCAGGTCCACGGTACTCGCTGATTGCCTCCCACTGTGCATAATCACAGTGGTAGCGAGCCACCAGTGGTGCGCATTCACGCCCACTACCCAGAACCATGGGATCACGTATATATATATATATATATATATATATATATATATATATATATATATATATATATATATATATATATATGTAACCCTGCGCACAGCCGTCGTCCTGTAGCAGTTAAACTTGTATTTCTTCAGTTACTTCCTGGTTTCCAGGCCTAGGAAAATGATGTCATACATTCCATGAGCCTTTAGGTGGGGAGGAGGTTTTCTCAGCTAAGCACACCCTCCTGCCTGCATGCCTGAGCTAAGAGCAGATGGATTCTAGGAAGTAAATGCTGCATGGATCATCAAAAATTGATTTCTCTGCAAAATAAAGCATGGAAACGTGGGTGAGTTTTCTATGAATATTAAAAATAAATAAAATAGCATTTTGGTTTGTGGTGCTCAAACGCAGTGTAGTTCTGCTTTAAAGACTTAAATAGGGCTCAGCATACATGCGTAAAGTTTATTTACATACCGTATTTATCGGCATATAACACGCACCGGCGTTTAGGAGGGCATTTTAAGGAAAAAAAGTTTTAGGAGGGAAGTTTAGGGGAAAAAAAACTTACATTTAAGCGTCATTTGCAGCTTGCCCAGCGTCATTTGCAGCTTGCCCAGCGCCATTTGTAGCTTTCCCAGTGTCATCTGCAGCTTGCCAGCGTCATTTGTAGCTTGCCCAGTGTCATTTGCAGCTTGCCAGCGTCATTTGTAGCTTGCCCAGTGTCATTTGCAGCTTGCCAGCGTCATTTGCAGCCTTGCCCACGTTTAAATTTCCCACCGCCGAGACAGACCGCGCAAGTTTGTAAACGCTATAACTTTTGCGCAAACCAATCAATCGCTAATTGCGATTTTTTTTACCAAAAATATGTAGAAAAATACGTATCGACCTAAACTGAGAAAAAAAAATGTTTTTTTTTATATATTTTTGGGGGATATTTCTTATAGCAAAAAGCAAAAAATGTTCAATTTTTTGCAAAATTGTCGCTCTATTTTTGTTTATAGCGCAAAAAATAAAAACCGCAGGGGTGATCAAATACCACCAAAAGAAAGCTCTATTTGTGGGAAAAAAAGGACGCCACATCGCACGACCGCGCAATTGTCAGTTAAATCGACGCAGTGCCGAATCGCAAAAAGGGGCCTGGTCCTTTGGCTGCCAATTGGTCCGGGGCTGAAGTGGTTAATACAGAATGTAAAACAAAGAAGGTGCTTCTAAGTGCAGTATGACAAAGATTTAATGTAAAAAAAAATGGTTAACAACACCTAAAGGGAACATGAGGTAATGACATGAGGTAATTAAGCTCATCAATCCCAATAACAGATGTCTGGCCAGTCTCCTGCCACAAAATACAACAAAAAGGACACAGGCGCTCAGTGTGCTAGTGTAGATAAAAATATATATATGAAAAATGTCCGGAGAGGAAGTCTGTATGCTGATAGAATTTATAAGGGTAGATAAACTGTCCAAGTCCAGTTTTTAGGAACAAATATATATTCTTTCTTTCAAGAAAAAAAGTGCAAAAGTCTGAATAAAACTTCATAAAGCTTCAATTGATGGATGAATCAATCAGCAGGTGGGAGACAGGCTCTATGCTGGAGGCTGCTTTTCTTCATGAGTGAAGCCGACTCAGTAGTACAGGAGAAAAGAAAAAAATAGAACAGCGCCAATCAGCATTCAAGCTCTTTAATCATAGATAAAACTGGCCATCAGCGGTCATCCAAGAAGCAACATCTTTTTGCCTTACGCACAGTTATTTTCAATGAAATGGTGTTTTCTATCTTCGGGTGACTGGGACAGCCATGGGTGATAACTTTGCCCACTCATATGTGAACCTCACCATGGGATTCTGGAAACCTCACACATTTGGCGCAACAACCCCCTACGTCTACAAAACGAGCTCCTGGGGATGTTGTTTATCCACCGTGGGTGGTTACACTGCTGGTAATGAAGGAAGGAGTTACCAGCAGTGTCATTTTTAGCATGAATAAGATTTCCCTCATTACACATGTCTAAGTCCAAGAAGGCTAAGGTGTCTTTATCAATAACACAATAAGTAAAGGAGATACCCATATCATTATCATTACAATAAGAAACAGAATCCTGTATACATCACTCTGCTCCATCCCAAATAATAATAATAATGTCATCAATGTAACTTCCATAATACATGATCTTAGATGCGTAGGGCAGGGGTCTCAAACTGGCGGCCCTCCAGCTGTTGTGAAACTACAAGTCCCATGAGGCATTGCAAGGCTGACAGTTCCAAGCATGACTCCCACAGGAAGAGGCATGATGGAACTTGTAGTTTCGCAACAGCTGGAGGGCCGCCAGTTTGAGACCCCTGCCCTACGCATCTAAGATCATGTATTATGGAAGTTACATTGATGACATTATTATTATTATTTGGGATGGAGCAGAGTGATGTATACAGGATTCTGTTTCTTATTGTAATGATAATGATATGGGTATCTCCTTTACTTATTGTGTTATTGATAAAGACACCTTAGCCTTCTTGGACTTAGACATGTGTAATGAGGGAAATCTTATTCATGCTAAAAATGACACTGCTGGTAACTCCTTCCTTCATTACCAGCAGTGTAACCACCCACGGTGGATAAACAACATCCCCAGGAGCTCGTTTTGTAGACTTAAACATAACTGTAACAAAAAAAACACAGAACACCTAGGAGCCAAGTAGAATGCTCTGATGAGGAGTAATCAGATAAGTGGATCAGACCCAGTGCAGCCAGAACAGCATGGAAAGAGATGCGACAGTCAAAGAAAAAACACAAAATGCAGCGCTCTGAAAGAATGATCAAAAAAATTCCAATGTAGTACTGAATGC
Organism: Lithobates sylvaticus; assembly: GCA_028564925.1. Lineage (NCBI taxonomy): Eukaryota > Metazoa > Chordata > Amphibia > Anura > Ranidae > Lithobates > Lithobates sylvaticus. The sequence goes on from CM053038.1 coordinate 6,977,465, forward strand.
ATAAACAATGTTATTTATTTCATAAAGTAAAAAAATGGTTAAAAAGTCAAAGTTTAAAATAAATGGTAGTGAACGTTACCAGTCACCTCAGAGTGGATAAGGGGCAAACAATCATCCAGGAGGCTTGTCTGGAGATGGTTTGAACATCAATCACCATCCAAGGAAAAGGAGGGGAGAAAATTCAGTTCCAAGAGGGGGAGCGTACTGGCTGCTGGCAAAACCTGCCAGCTCCAGGTGGATGCAACGGGCAGGGTCAATATTTTCAGCGCGCCTATGCGCCTTCTGTGACGTCACTGCTGTGCCAGAGATGAAGTGGAAAGGTGTCCTGAAGTCAGTTGTGTAAGCATCCACTGTTCTGTTGCCGTGACTTACATGTTTCGCAGTGATTACAAATCCCAAAGTAAGGACCTTAATGCAATGTTTTTTGAGAATGGATACCCTTCTGATATTGTGGAAGACACCTTTTCGCAATATGCAGACAACTGTTCTACGTCTCGCACATCACCCAGTTCTGATGCCTCTTATATGCGCTTTACTAACCACTTCCGTTCCCGCCATAAGTAGATGGAACATATATTGTGAAAACATTGGCCCTAGCTCAAACAAGATGTACACCTTGAGGCATACATACCCGACAGACCTAAGTTTTCTTACAGAAAGGCCCTTAGTATCAAAAGTAAATTGCCCACTAGCAAACTTGATGCTGACTGTTACTGTGGTAAATACCCACAGGTCCTTCCCATAGTCAAGGTTACCCAGGACCAGTGTTGGTCATCTTACTTTAAAAAAGTAATTAGTTAAGTTACAAATTGCTTTTCCCAAAAAGTAATTGCATTAGTTACTCAGTTACTACATTGGAAAAGTAATTAGTTACTCAGCAAAGTAACTGTGACTTTTTTTAATATTCTAAGGGGCGGGTCTAGTATTACTGTAAGCGTTCCCCCCTGCACGTCTATTTCCCCTCTGTACCCCCCTGCATGTCTGTTCCCCCCACACATATAGCTGTTCCCCCTCTGTACCCCACTACACGTCTGTCCCCCCCACACACATATATCTGTTCCCCCTCTGTACCCCACTACACGTTTGTCACCCCCCCACACACATATATCTGTTCCCCCTCTGTACATCTGTCCCCCCAAAACTCACAGATCGGATCGTTCCTCGGATCAGAGTCACGGATCGGATAATTTTTCGGGTCAGCAAATAATTGAATTTGCAAAAACTTGTGAAAATTCCACCACCATATAGTCCCCACTGTAATATCCCAAATCTCCCCCACTGTAATATACATCTCCCCCACTGTAATATCCACGTCATCTTCCCCACTGTAATATTGGCTGAGCATGGCTGGGTACGGCTAGGTATCACTGAGTATGGCTAGGTATTACTGAGTATTGCATAATATGGCTGGGTATTACCGAGTATTGCAGAGTATGGCTGGGTATTACCGAGTATTGCAGAGTATGGCTGGGTATTACCGAGTATTGCAGAGTATGGCTGGGTATTACTGAGTATGGCTGGGTTTGGCTGGGTATGGCTGGGTATGGCAGAGTATTGGCTGGGTATGGCAGAGTATTGGCTGGGTATGGCAGAGTATTGCAGAGTATTGTCAGGGTATTGCAGAGTATTGTCAGGGTATTGCAGAGTATTGTCAGGGTATTGTCAGGGTATTGCAGAGTATTGGCAGGGTATTGCAGAGTATTGGCAGGGTATTGCAGAGTATTGTCAGGGTATGGAGGAATGGCTGTGACTGCAATTGTCACAGAGCAGCACTGTGGGCACTACAGATCCAGCCCACAGTGCTGCTGCCATCCGATCTCTCCCCTCCACTGTACAGATCTGTATACAGAGGGGAGAGAGGAACCGGCGTTTACAAGTGATCGCTCCGTCATTTGACGGAGCAATCACACTGTAAACGGCCGACGGGTGCACCAAGATGGCCGCCACTCCGGAGCTAGGCCGAAGCCGTGGCATTTCCTAAGGCCTCGACTGCGCAACGCTCCGTGGATCGTCACCCGCCGCGATCCGTGGCCTCGGCCTTAGGAAAGGCCGCGGCTTTGGCCTAGCTCTGGAGCGGCGGCCATCTTGGTGCACCCATCGGCGGTAGATGTAATTGTGCCGCCGGAGTAATGAGAACGGCGTTACCACAAGGGGAAGAGTAATCAGTTATATTACTCATTACCCTCGTTAAGTAACACTGTTTACTTTAACTAAGTTAGTTACATCACTGCCCAGGACAGGTCAAACAGAGGTCCACCCTTCAACATTCACTGTTTGCAGCCTGTTAACTAAACTGTTTAGCTATTGCATTACCACCATTTGCTGTTGTTTGATTTGTTGCAATTCATTCTGTGATTGTTTAACCACTGTGGTATACCATTATAACATAATATTTTTCTTGCTGATCCAACACTGCACAGTGCTTTTTTACACTTATCTGATTGAAATATACTTTGCTATTACTTAATTTGTTTTTCTTATTTATTTAAAAAAAAAATTTTTTTACACTGTCCCTTAAATCTTTTTTTTTTTTGATTACTTTTATTGCTGTCACATGTCAGGATTTTTTTACAGGAATCTGGGATCTATAAGACCCCAAATCCCTACTTTGCACTTAAAAGCATTCAGAACGCCAAGTTTGGCTGTTTTGAATACTGACATTCTTTTAAATCTGGCATCTTTAACCACTTGCCTACCAGGCACAAACACCCCCTTCCTGACCATGCCATTTTTCAGCTTTCAGCGCTGTCGCATTTTGAATGACAATTGCGCGGTCATGCAAAGATCTACCCAAATACATTTTTTATAATTTTTTCCCCACAAATAGAGCTTTATTTTGGTGGTATTTGATCACCTCTGCGGTTTTTACTTCTTGCGCTATAAACAAAATAAGAGGGAGAAGTTTGAAAAAACGCAATATTTTTTACTTTTTATTATAATAAATATCCAATTTTTTTTTTTTTAAACAAATTTTTTCCTCAGTTTAGGCCGATCTGTATTCTTCTACATATTTTTGGTAAAAAAAAAATTGCAATAAGCGTCTATTGATTGGTTTTCGCAAAAGATATAGCGTCTACAAAATAGGGGATAGATTTATAGCATTTTTATTATTATTTTTTTTTACTAGTAATGGCGGCGATCTGCGATTTTTATCGTGACTGCGACATTGCGGCGGACATATCGGACACTTTTGACACATTTTTGGGACCATTCACATTTATACAGCGATCCGTGCTATAAAAATGCATTGATTACTGTATAAATGTGACTGGCAGGGAAGGGGTTAATACTAGGGGGCGCTGCAGGGGTTAATATGTTCCCTATGTGAGTGATTCTAACTGTGGGGCGAGGGGACTGACTGGGGGAGGGGACCGATCGGTGTCCCTATGTACAAGGGACACACCATTGGTCTCCTCTCCTCCGACAGGACGTGGATCGGTGTGTTTACACACCCCCCCCCACGTCCTGCTCAGTTACCGGGCAATCGTGCGCGCCCCCTAGTGGCCAAAAGGCAAGCGACGTCATATGACGGTGGCCCGCCACAAGAGCTGCACCGCTCAATTGACGGCGGGCGGTCAGCAACAGGTTAAGGCTCCAGTAAGCCAGAAGTAATGTCATGATGATGCTTCCGGGTTACTAGATCCGAGGCCCAATCAAAGTCGATTCTGACTTTGTTCGGGTCTCCGCTTAGCTGGCGTACATGCCGGCTGGTAGTTCAGGCCTCCAGGTGGGACGGGAGAGCCCCGGTGGATTGGCGGAAGGCAGCGGAAGGGGGGCATCCACTCCCACTGCTTGTGATAACAATTGAGTGGCTGCTTAGCCGCATCAGTTGTTATCACAAGAAAGCCAATCATCAGCTCTAAAAAACGATACTAGGGTGATGCATGCTGGCTACAGACATCACCCTGATACAGCCAATTGAAGCAGAATGATGAACAGGTACGTGATTTTGCAGCATTTTTGGTTTGCAAAAGAGCCTTGCAGCTCAACAGCAGACAAATGCAACTTTGCAAAAGAGCCTCGCAGCTCAGCAGCAAGCTCACCAGCAGAGTCTGGAAGCTCAGCAACAAGCCCAGCAGCAATCTGAGGCCCGCTTCATAGACCTGTTTCAGAAGCAAGAGCAGAGTCTCCAAAAACAAATAGAGACATTAATGCAGCAACGTCCGCAGACCAATGAGGCAAGTGGTTCCACTAATACCGCATGCATTTGTGTGAACCGTTTACTGACAAAAATGACTGGAGAGGATGATCCGGAGGTGTTTTTGACCACATTTGAAAGGACTACTGAAAGGGAAAAGTGGCCTAAGGAGCAGTGGGCTGGACTGGTGGCCCCTCTGTTAACTGGGGAATCGCAGAAAGCTTATTACGATCTAGAGCCTGACCAATCAAAAGATTGTGCTAAAAACTGAAATACTGGCACTGCTGGGTGTAACCCTGGCCTTCCGGGCTCCGCGTGTGCATAACTGGACTTTCTGGCTTGCAAAACCCCCCAGGTCTCAAATGTATGATCTCATTCAGCTGAGCAGGAATTGTCTGCAGCCAGAGACTTTGACCGCACCAAAGATTGTGGAATGTGTTGTTATGGATAATTTCTTGAGAGCTCTTCCTACTGCCATCCATAAGTGGGTAAGCCATGGAGACCCAGAAACTGCAGATAAGCTTGTGTATCTGGTTGAGAGGTACTTGGCTACAGAGAACCTGACCACCTTTTCCAGGGACTCATGGACTTTCCACCCTAAGACCAGACCATCCCCAGTGGGGAGTAAGATGACTCCAAGGGGTGAGGGTGGAGAGAGTGAGAGGGTAGGAGTTCTACCTAATGTCTGGTGGGAGCAGCCCGGGAAGCCCAGGCCACAAGATGCAGTGAAAAAGATTATTTGCTACCACTAGAGGGAGTGCTGGGAGTCCTACAGGGGAAGAGTCAATGAGCCCAGCTGAAGTAAGTGGGCTCATTAAGACCTCTACAAAAACCCCAGCATGCTTAGGGAGATGCTCCATCCTGGAACCAGTTCTGTGTAGACTGGGGAGTGTGGCATCTGTTCTGTTCTGTTCTGTTCTGTTCTGTTCTGTTCTGTTCTGTTCTGTGCGGTGCGGTGCGGTGAGTTAACGCCTGTGTGGCAAACTTCTACAACAGAGAGCTATGGACTGGGGCAGCACAAGGCTGCACACAGTTGTTAGACAGGGAATCTACGTGTGTAGTAAGCGGTCAAGCTGACCAGGATTTATTTTCATGTTTGTTTTTGTTTGCTGTTATATTTTTCACTGCATGTAGCATAAATAAACCTTTGTTTTTTTTTTTCACCTACAACGCTGTCTGTTGTGCCTGATTTTGTGTTGTGAACCCATCCAGGGGGTCACACACACCCGCTGCCGAGCTAACCCTTCACAATATATATAGGAGTAAGGAGTAAGCGCTACAGTATGTTTTAAATAATTTATCTGAGCAGTCTCTAAATGTGTGTACTCAACAAGGCTCAGCAGTTCACATGTCTGAATACAGATTCCACAGGTAAGTATTTGCACAGGTGAGTGTTTAGGTAAGTCCTGGTGTTCTGCCTTCTATGTACTGCCTATAAAATCACTTAATCCTCACTATTCAAGAAGAAAAATAAAAAAACAGATCAATTGGAACTGATAAGTTGACTCCAAGTTTTGAACTCCAAGTTGTTCTTACATTTATCTTTTAGATGTATAAGGAGGCAATCATGTTATAGTATGTAGTGCACCCCTTAAAAGTCTACTGGTGAATTTGGATGTAGAATCACACCACCACAGGACAGTTAGGCCCCATGCACACGAGACGCAGTTAAACGCGCGTTCAGAGGCAGTTGGACACTTTTTTCAACTGCACCTGAACGCATGCAATGTTAACCTATGTGTCCATGCACACAGTCTAGTTTTTTCCAGTTTTTATGCAGTTGCGTTTAAGCTCGTTTTTCCAGAAGCAAAAAAATGCGTTCAGACACTTTGCTTTTCCACGTTTCAGACGCAAAACGCGTCTAAACGCGGCTAAACGCAGGCACCTGCGTTTAGCCGCGTTTGCGTTTATAAGCCTTTTTAAAGGAACCCAATTTTTTTGACCAGAAAACTGAGAAATATGATGGTAAACCATAAAAAATACTAGAAAAAATTGTTTAAAATGTCGCAATTAGTTTAGATAGTTCATAGAGCATATATACTCACTAATGCATACATGTTTGTGAATTGCATACATGTTTGTGAAATATCCAACGGACATTCGCTGTGCCATCAACAGATGGGTCCAATATCGCCAAGCTCTGATTCTGGACCTCTCATGCAAATTTGCGACGACGTTGCTGCTTCATTAAGAGCGACATCAGGAGCATTTCCTGACATATATTTAATATGGGATCCATTTCCAAAAAAAAACACAGAAAGAGAGGCAAATGCAAGTGTACAACTGCTCTCTCTGCTGCTGCTGCTGCTGCTCACAAAATCGCAGAAATAGTTAATAATACATGCTTTCTGAGCTTGGGGAGGGTCTATATGAGGCTATCTTTACAAATGCTTATAGACGCAAACGCGTCTAAACGCGTCTAAACGCGACATGAAAACACAGCAAAACGCGCATTTTTAAACGCAGGTTTCTGCTTTTTAAAACATGCGTTCAGCAGAGTTTGCATCTGCGTCTCGTGTGCATGGGGCCTTAGACTTCATCTCACCAACATCCTCCTGGCTCTCTGAAGTGAGGCTGCTCATGACAAAGCTCAATCCCTGGACATAAGCTCTAAGGTAGGCCCCCCAGCTACACCTAACTGGGACATCAATGTCTTTTCTCTAGCTTCCCTGCCCCAGGGGCAGAGCCCCTGCACATGGTTCTTCTCCTGCAGGACTTGACCCAGGAACAATGCACCTTGCGGCACAGGCCTCAGACTACTTATGGGTTCTCCCTCCACCTGCTGGGCACACCTCCCCAGGGATTGGTTGAAGTCCCATAGATATTCAGGCTGCCTGTCCTGCTTTCCTTCCCACTATGCTTCTAGAAGCCTCTAAAAGACAGGGAGGAGAAGCAGAATAGCAGCCTTGAGCAACCCTGACCAAGCATCCATGCTCCAATGTGTAGAGAGGAGTCAAACTAAGTGTTCCTAGCAGCCCACAAGTATATAATGAACAGTGCGCTTCATTCCCAGAACCAGATCGCATGCGGTATGTAGGTGTCTGGACACATTTGCTCTAAATATCGCACTGCATCTGTCAATTCACTATACCGTTTTGCAGTATTTACCCCAAAACGCTCAAAACTTGTTAGTAAATACCCCATGAAAAAGGGGTTAAAGTCAATTCACAGAGGGAAATAAATATTTAAATGCATGCGGTAGTTAATAGTGGTCCAGGTATGCTGTATTTAACATGTACCCTTATCGGATAGCTAGACTCCACGTTATAGGAGCCTAGCAAAGCATTGATTCACACACATCATTGATTCACACACATCATTGAAGATCCATCCATTGGAAACAAATTAAAAATGTCATTGAGATCAGCCTTGCTGGTTTTTCCTTTCCTTCTCTCTCTCATAGAAGTGATGTAAAGGAAGAGAAAGATCGCCACATAGTGTAAAACCGTGTAAAAAAATGTATTGAATTAATCCACAAGTCCAACAAAGATTAAAATGTCCCAGGTTAAAAGAATCTGCAGATCACAAACTAGCATGGTATGTTGGGCATAGACTCCACCCTACTAGTTTTGTCATACATGAAGTCATCGGGGGTGTGGAGTCTATGTCGAGAACCTTGCTTGATATAGGGTCCAGAGCGGAAAGAGCACAGCTGATCTGGTGCAGCAAATATTGCTAATTGTAACTGCCGATAGCATAAGGTGGCTATACCAGCCTTATTTGAATAAAAAGGGGGTGTAAAATCCAAGCCTCTTTTGTGAAAAAGGAAATGGCCACTGATTGTACAGAGAAAAAGAGTAAAGAGAAAAAAAAGAGGAAGAAAAAAACAAACTTTGTTTGGAGATTGACATGACTGCGACATTGTAAAAATGACAAACTTCATTTTAAAATAACCAGGCCGTGTTGCTGGTAAAAAAGGCGTGAAGCCAAAAAGGAAAACCAAGCCTCACATCTAAGGATGAAGGAAAACCCATGATGTCACCCCAGAAACGAGATGCATAAGATGACGCCAGAAGGCATAGCATATCGGACGTGTATCTGTAGTAAAAACAGCTGTGATAGCTGTTATATAGGCAAGGGCGGGCAACCTGCTGACACAACCGGATGACCCGCCCCCCTCTGACAGCCAACCAGTGATGGTTACATCACTGGTCGGCCCCACCCTTGCCTCTATAACAGCTGTCACAGCCAAGAGACAGTAGTCGGCAGGACGCCTCCCATCGAGGCAGAGCTTTATTTCTATTTTTCAGGTTTGTCGGACAGGGGGATTGAAGATGGATGGACATTGCGGGACACTTTTTTTTCCTTTTTAATAAAGGAATTGTCAAAAACTGTCTTTTTTGGTTTTTACTTTTTGACACTTTTTTTGGTGAATGGGTAGCCCATACCAATTCACATAGGGGGGCTGGGATCTGGGGGCCCCCTTGTTAAAGGGGGCTTCCAGATTCCGATAAGTCCCCCACCCACAGACCCCCACAACCACCAGGGGACCCAAAGCACCCACCCCATGTTGAGGGTAAGCGGCCTGGTATGGTTCAGGAGGAGGGGGCCCTCGCTTGTCCTCCCCTTTCCTGACCTGCCTGACTGCTTGCTCGGATAAGGGTCTGGTATGGATTTTGGGGGGGATCCCACGCCGATTTTGTTTTTTAAATGTGGTGTGGAGTTCCCCTTAAAATCTGTGCCAGACCCAAAGAGCCTGGTATGGATTTTGGGGGGGGGGGGAACCCACGCTGTTTTTCTTTTAAAATCTATACCAGACATTTGCCGTTATCCGATCCAGTCTGCAAATACCAGATGGATGGTGGTCATATTTTTTATCCGCCTGGCAGATCGGATCTGCTATGACTGGATGAAAATGGACCGCCTGTCTCCCAATAAAGGGGAGCTGAACTGGGTCCATCTCTGCTCTGCTCAGTAAGCAGAGAAGGACCTGTCATCCGCCTGCTCAGCGGGGATCAGCAAAGCAATCCCCCGATAAGCAAGCGGATCCTGCAAAAGGGAGGCACCCATGTGAAAAGGGCTTGAAATTTATTTAAGAGATTTAACAGGTGGAATGACACCCTCTTGGGAAACCTATGATGAGTAGATAGGTGTAGAATCTCAAAACAGCAATCTTGATGCAAGGGTCCCCCAGAAATAAAAAGGAATGAAGTGATCGAAAAAGAGAGAGGTTTCCCCTAAGTGGACTTTAAAAGCACATAGTACTATCTAAGGGAGTATACAGAGTATTTATAGTAGAAAAAGATTTTATTAATGATTAAACAACATTATTAAAAATACAAATAGAAATGAAGCATTGATTGTCTAAACAATATCAACTGTTATCACCGTGCTAGAAAGCATATAGAATATCCTCCTTACACCCAACGCGTTTCGGAGTACACTTTTTGTCCTTCAGGGGTGTATTAAAAGGAGAATGTATTTATGACATACCGTATTTATCGGCATATAACGCGCACAGGCGTATAACACGCACCTTCAATTTAGGAGGGACATTTCAGGAAAAAATATTTAATTTGCAATAAAAGAACTTTAAAGCAAAATAAGGGTCAGTGCCCATCAATGCAGCCTCACCACTGTCATAAATGCAGCTTGATCAATGCCCATCTACAGCCTAAAAATTGTCCATCAATGCAGCCTGATCAATGCCCATCTACATCCTCACCATTGCCATGAATGTAGCCTGATCAATGCCCATCTGCAGCCTCACCTCAGATTACTGCTGCCTCGAAGGGGACAGGGAGGTGGGCAGGACAAGCGCCGTCAGATTACATACAGTGAGAATCTCCTGTTTACTCGGCGGCCTCTTTAATACAAAGTCCTGCCTCCTGGACCGGCTTCTACGATAGACAGAACAGTGGTCCAATGCCTGCCCAGGAGACGGGACTTCCTATTACAGAGGCCACTGAGTAAACAGGAGATTCTCACTGTATGTAATATGATGGCGCTCGTTCCACCCCCCTCCCCATTCCCTCCTAGGCAGCCCAAATTGCATCGGCGTATAACACGCAAACACAATTTGCACCCAATTTTCAAGGTGAAAAAGTGAGTGTTATATGCCAATAAATACAGTAATTCAAAAATAGTCAGTTTCAAAAATGAGAAATTGTAATCATAGCTACATCCATCAGAGACAAAATCATTAGCAGTGAGTTTAAAAATGAGTCAACCAAAATGCATTGCAAATATAAAGGCACTTTCATGTGCGGGACATGTAAATACTGTAGATTTATGCATACACAAAAAAATCCCATTCCCCCAAATGGGAAAACGTTCTACCCAAAGCACTTTGCAAATTGCAGGACATTTGGAGTTATATACATGCTTCAATGCAGCTGTGGCTGTTTTTACATTGGGACAACCAAATTAGAATTTTGGAGGAGGGCATACAGGCATATCCGCAGGATGCAGGTATGCAATACTGACCTTCCCCTGGGATGCCATGTCTCTACAGTACATGGTGGAATATTCCCCAGTGTTAAGTTTCTGATTTGGTTTGGATGAGATACATCCTAGTCCCAGGGGGGGTGGATTGGAACAAAATCCTCCTCCAGATGGAGCTACGATGGACCCACCAGCTCAAGTCCACATTGCATCCGGGGCTTAATGAAGCTATATGTTTCAAACCATTCCTCAAAGGTTTTTCCTTGGGTGGAATGGAAAAATAACCAATAAGCTTAGACCATAAAGAGGGACAAAGAGAATGTTTCTCCATCTGTAAAATACATCTTGTTTGTTTGTTTCTTGGCCCATGTGTACCTAAGATGATATACATGACCCTTTCCTGCAATATATGGACATACATACCTACCTTTACATTGGTGGTCTCCTTTCATCTCTTTTTTCTTTTCTTCCTCTCTTTTTTCTTATGGTATATTTAGACGTATTTACAAAAGTATAGATGATAAAGCCAAATTATGAATCTCTAATGTATACCAACATTATTTGTTTCTCAGAATTTTGTATTGTATTTCTATCAAATACTAATGTATACTAATGCCATTTGCCATTTGCCTGTTGAATATCTAATATATGTACAATGCCATCAGTACACAATTGCTGTCTATGGGGATCTCTTTCCAATGCTATATGGGCATACATATATCTTTACAATAACCTTTATAATAATAAAAAATATATTGTTTTTGCACTGTTTACTGCTTTATTTCTCCTTGCATTTCTATTGCTTTGCGGTTTGGCCACCAGGATTGCCCGGCACACAAAGCCGCCTGGTTTCTACAACCGTGTGCCGAATTCTGGAGTGTTAGATGGGTCCCCAGATCCGCCTATCCTTCATCTTGCCACTCTGGCGGACATGCACAGTCTGCCGGTGAGGTCTGTTGTGTCAGTGGGCTGGGTGTGCCTGACCCCGCTCCGACATGCTGACATTTCGCGCAGGCGCAGTGGGAGCGGAGCCGCACACACAGCCCAGGGGGCATTCACAGTATTTCCCGACTGTCTTCCCCTCTCCATCAGCTGTTTGCAATTACTTGCACCAGCTGATTGGAGAGGGTTTGACACAAAAACACAGCCAACACACTCCCATGCCCATCACTTATCTGCTGGATGTCGAGATGTGCGGCTGGCGTGTATAACCACTCTCTAATCAAGGTAAAAACTTTAGATGTAAATAAGACTTATTACCATGTTCCATTATACCTCATTGGGCACTTTGCTAAGATAATTTAAACATTACAACGCTCTCCGCAAGTCCACTATGTCTTAAACTATGTTACTAAAAGGACTGACATGCTAACTATCTATGGAACTAGGATTTAACTATCTGTATATAAATAATCCAGAGAGCAATTTATGAATTTATATATTTAAATATATACATTAGGCCTTAACCCAACTGGCATAATAATACATATACCATGGCTATCAATTTAGAATATGATACTCACCAATTAATATATACATATATACTAATTGTGATCTAATATATTAAATATATAAATTATCCAGTGAATATCTCTAACTGATAGATCACTATTATACCTTTTGAAGTTGCTGTTATTTTTTATCAATATTCTGCGGCCCCTTTTGCTTCATCTTTGTGCATCTACTATACCCAAGTGCTTTACATCTACCAATTTGTGGCAATACTCAGAGAAAGATAAATACATAAATACATTTTTTGCTCCTATTTGGAGTTTCAATTCAGTACAATTTTTCTATTTTTAGGGATCTCCATTTTGGGCCCCAGTATATCCTTCTGGCCATCCCTCTGCCTTGGAATGTGAGAGGCCCATCTCTCTTTTGGGGATAGCAGCTACAGTATTAAGTCTTTTCTAGATTTTTCCTTTGTTCTGATGCATATATGGAATAGCAACCCTATCGACACAGCTCTTCAAGTTATTTACTTTCATCTTTTAACCGTTGCATAATGAAATGTTGAAAACCATCTTGCTATGTAAGTGGACAATTTAAATATTTGATACAAACATGTACTATGGTTGCAATTTCTAATTTTTGAAACTGACAATTTTTTAATTATGTCATAGATACATTCTCCTTTTCATACTCCCCTGAAGAAGGACAAAAATTGTACTCCGAAACGCGTTGGATGTAAGGAGGATATTCTATATGCTTTCTAGCACGGTGATAACAGTTGATATTGTTTAATAATGTTGTTTAATCATTAATAAAATAGTTTTCTACTATAAATACTCTGTATACTCCTCCATTAGATATTACTCTGTGCTTTTAAAGTCCATTTAGGGGAACCTCTCTCTTTTTATACAATACTGGATGTGGCACTATACCAGAATAATTTTAACTCCATAAAAGCTTCTAAAAACTAAAATATCAGTTTTAATTGAAAATGTCCTTTAAGAAAATAAAATAGTTTTTGTATGTATGTACTTTCAATATATATCTTATATGTTCTTATACTTGATCGTAAAGGTGAGGACTACTTCCTCTCTGTCTAAGATGACTCATATCTAGACATACATACACAATTCCATCTTTATAAAAAAATATAACGTAAATGAAACCTGAAATATAAATAGATGCTATAGAAGATATTTATAAATACTTTTCTTTTTAATGTCACCTTATAGCTGAGCTTTAGACAAACAGCTAAATAGTTTGTGGTAATTCACATTTGTGATCTGTCTTAACCACTTGCTTACTGGGCACCTATACCCCCTTCCTGCCCAGGCCAATTTTCAGCTTTCAGCGCTGTCACACTTTGAATGACAATTGTGCAGTCATGCTACACTTTACCCATATGTAATTTTTATCATTTTTTGGTGGTATTTAATAACTACTTTTGGTGGTATTAAATCACTACTGGGTTTAAATCTTTTGCTAAACAAACAAAAAAAGACCGTAATTTTGAAAAGAAAAACTGTTTTAATAGTTTGTTATAAAATTTTACAAACAGTTAATTTTTCTCCTTCATTGATGTGCTCTGATGAGGCTGCCCTGATGGGCACTGATTAGCTGCACTGATGGGCACTGATTGGTTGCACTAATGGGCACTCATAGGTGGCACTGATGGGCACTGATGAGGCGGCACTGGTGGGCACTGATCAGGAGGCACTGATGAAACTGCACTGATAGGCAGCACTGAAGGGCACTGATAGGTGGCACTGGCAGGCACTGATAGGTGGCACTGGTGGGCAATACTTAGCAGTACTGATGGGCCCTGGTAGGTGGCACTGGTTGGCACTTCTTCACAGCAATGGCTGTGAGTGTGTTGGATTGATGTCCCATTTACACAAGCTGGTGATCGGCTTACTTTTTTCTCCTCACGCTGTCAGCTGATTACCGGCTTCTGTTTACATCATGTGATCAGCTGTCATTGGATTTTACTTTTCAACCTAGGATTTTAGGGGTGGTAAAGTCTGCAGATAACTATGGGAAATAGGTTGTTATTCATTTTGGTTGACCAGTTGATAGGCCTTTAATGCCTGTGCCCTTTTTTGAATCTGCACATGCCTGATGATTAATTTTATTTGTATTTTTATGTTCCATAATATGTTTTCTTTGTGTTCTTTGAGGGATACAGATTGGTTGAAATTTGTAGATGTTCCTAAAGGACATAATTTATTGTTCACACTTTCCACAAATTCCAAAATCTACTTCCTTCATGGCTCTCAACATTTGGTAACATGAGGTCACAGGAATTCTGATATCAGAGAAAGTTAGTACAGTTTCTCCTGCCAGGAGTGCAAGTAAGGATCTATAGAAGGAGCAGATATCTATATACCAAGCCAGTTACTGCAGGTAAATCTCTGATTGATATCTAAATGGTGACCAAAGGTCACCAGTCCAACATATCTTATTAGTACCTGCCCAGGGGTAAATGTCTCCCAGGTCAGTCCTTTTCAAAATATGCCATTTTTAATGTTACATTTTTTAGGAGAATTGTATATATTCGTTTTAAATCCCACAGCTGAAAAACATATTTTTACCTGTAAGACCCCTTTCAAACTGGGGCGTTTTCCAGGTGCTTTAGCGTTAAAAAAAGTGCCTGTAAAACGCTTGAAAGAAGCCTAATCTGCAATTACAAGTGGTTTAAGAGCCAGTTTCACACTGCCAGCGCCCGAAAAACACTTGTAAAGTGACGCTTAAACTAGCTGCGCTTTACCAGCGTTTTTCAATCGCTAGTGGGGTGCTTTTAACCCCTGCTAGTGGCCAAAAAAGGGCTAAAAGCGCACACAAAGCGCTGCTGATACAAGCACTTTTCAGGCGTTTTTCAGGTGCATTGATTTCAATGGGAAGAGGCGCTTTGGGAGCGGTGTATTCACCGCTCCAAAAGCGCTGCAAAGAAGCTGCTTGCAGGACTTTTTTTGACGCCCTGCTAGCTCAGCGCCTCGGTGTGAAAGCACTCGGGCTTTCACATTGGGATTACAGTTGCAGCTTCTTTCAGGCGCTTATTTTAACTATAAAGAGCCTGAAAAATGCCATAGTGTGAAAGGGGTCTCAGTGTGAAAGCACTCGGGCTTTCACATTGGGATTGCAGTTGCGGCTTCTTTCAGGCGCTTTACAGGCGCTTTTTTTAACGCTAAATCGCCTGAAAAACACCTGAAATACGCCCCAGTGTGAAAGGGGTCTTAAAGTATTACTAAAGACAAAACATGGATTAGAACACCTGTCTTGTTTTATTGCTGTCTGTACCCCACCGTCCCACTTTCCCTATTTGTCCTGTTTACCAGTGAAAGTGAAAGTATAAGAAAATCCCAAATTTTTAGTCTACACCAGAACTGTAGAGGGAAAATCTTCCAATGGGGACATTAGTTCTGGTGACAACCGGGGATTTTCTTACTTTGGCTATTGGACAGGAAGTGAAGGGAATCCTCCTCCATGTGATACAGATTGCAAAAACCAACCAGGGTTATAACCTTCCCCTACTATATCCAAAATGAAAAAAATAAATAAAAGCCCTACTATACCTTCTGAAAGAGATGACTTTGGTTATAATAAGCTTATGTTCAGTAGAAACAGATTAAAAGGTTAGTAAGCCAAAGATAAAACAGCATATGTGAAAACTGTCCATTAAAGTCCCTAATTCTGATGATTTGTCAGTGCAATTGCACTTGAATTTCAATACTGAACAGGTGCATGCATGTTTTTTTTTTTTTTTATTCATGTTAATTCAAATTTAAAAGTAAAAAAGTTTTTACATTTAAAATTTTGGTATAATCAAAAAGCAAAAGTATTATATAGTAAGGTGCAATGATGCAAAGTGCAAATATAGCAAAAAAATACTTCAATTTTGTTGAGAAAGCACTTTCAGTAATGCTTGCTAATTGCAAAGCTGAGAACTTTTCACACTGAAGATGCAACATTTTGCTATCTCTGCTGCTTTCTCCCTTGAGTGAGACGGCTCATATCCAGATGTGCATACACAATCCCATCCTAAAAAAACAAACAAATGAAAAACAAAATTGTGGTCAAATTCCTAGACCTGGGTGAGACCACTGCAGCATAGTAAAGAATGGATGTACACAGGTATAGGCCATGCGTCTTTAACGCAGGGCAAAATGGGTAGCTGCCCTGGGCCCGGTCATCGCTGTGGGACCCAAAGTAGCTGCCTCTTAAGCCCTGCGTTGCCTGCTGTTTTCCCGGAGTAGCGGATGCAGCTGTCCCCCCCGCTGTCCCAAGCGGCGGCCACAATATTACAAGAGAGGACAGCTGCTGGCTTCATGTGCTTGAGCCCACTCATCCCGCTTCTCCCTCACTGGAGTGACAAGGAATGAAAGAGCGGTGATCCATGTTTCTTCCGCCCCCACCCCCACCTGACAGACCTGTGTTGTGGCTGTGTGCTACGGGTCTGATAGGCGGAGACGGTGTTGCACTGCCGTGTCATCGGGTGAGAAAGAACGCGTGGAGAGAAGGGGAAGGGGATTCACATGTGCAGAGAATTGGGGGTACAGAGGTGAACATAAGGGGGGTGTAGAGGTGAACATAAGGGGGGTGTAGAGATGAACATAGGGGGGGTACAGAGGTGAACATGGGGTGGTACAGAGGTTAACATGGGGGGAACAGAGGTGAATGTGAATGGAGGGGTGTACAGAGGTGAACTGTGGATGGTGGCGGGTACAGAGGTGCACTGTGGATGGAGGGGGATACAGAGGTGAACTGGGGATGGAGGCAGGTACAGAGGTGAACTGTGGATGGAGGGGTACAGAGGTGACCAATAGATGGTTCCTTTGGGGGAGGGAGGAGAATATGCAAGTACTGCCCCTTGTGCTGATTTTTTTTCTGTGCCCTGTATGATACAAACACCTCACAGTACACACTCCCAATCCCTGTGTGTCATCCTGGACTCCTCTATCTCCCCCTTCCCCCCATCATCCTGGACTCCCCTGTTCCCCCCGCATCATCTTGAACCCCCCCAATCATCCTGGACTCCCCTATCCCCCCATCATCCTGGACTTCCCTATCTCCCCCCACCCAATCATCCTAGACTCTGCTATCCCCCCCCACCCATCATCCTGGACCCCTATATCCCCCATCATTAATATTATTATACAGGATTTATAGCACGCCGACAGTTTGTGCAGCACTTTACAACATGAGGGCAGACAGTACTGTTACAATACAATTCAATACATAAGTTTACGTGTGTTTTTTTGCTTGTATGCCCAAAATAGGTGACCTGTGAGAACCAAAAGCAGAAGAAGACCTCCACAAAGAACAAAGCCCACGTAACTTTTACACGATGTGATGTGGTAAAATCTTCTTTGGATTCATCTACAAAATAGTCACAAATATGTCAAACAAAATTGTATTTTCTAGCGTCGCATAAAGGTTGGCCATAGCATAACATGTCAATGCAAATAAGGTTTCCCTGAACTTTTTGGCTTTTTTTTTTCTTTTTTTTCATTTTTTTTAGCAAATCATGTTTCCTTCCTGTACATATAGTTGTTGAACTCATACCAAGTTGCATTGCTTCATATAACAGCAAATATTGCTTTTTCTGGTGTCCCAGACCATGGGCTCTTCAGGCTCACTCAGTCTATGCTTGCATCACTTCACTAGCCTCTGGACAAAGTTCCCCAAGCACCCCACTCTTGAGACAAATAAAACCCCCTCCTGGACTCTCTAGTAGCCTCAGCATAACTCCCAATTGTCCCTGATTTTGAGGGACTGTCTCTGATTTGGAACAACGTCCCTCTGCCCCTCTTTCCTCCTCCTGTCAGGGCTGGGCTCAGCCCTTCCTTCTCTGAGCTGGCTGCTCAGCTTTCGGCTAATTGCCAGCTCCTATCTCTCCACAGGTACTCAGTTGTTGCTGATATCCTGCTCGTCAGACTTGCCTACTTAAGCCCAGAGGATCTCTGCCTTTGCCTTAGTCAACATCACAGAGACGCATTCCCGTTAAAAGACTTGCTTGGCTGACATCCCTTCTGGCTCCAGATCCAGCTTGATTTTTTACTACGCTAATCTTAGGCTCCCTGACGTTTGGCTTGTCTGACTATTCGTTCCAGTTCCTGAACTCTGGCTATGTCTTGACTACATTTCTTCTATTTACTTTTATTATTAAACAAGTGTGATTTAACTGTACTTCAGTCTCGGTCTGATTTTATGGTTTCTGACACCTCGTTTGTCCCTCATTTTGGTCTTATCTATATAGTTATATATAAAATGCACTATTTATCTTTCAAAAAGTGTTTCAAAGTGGTTAAACTTTCATTTAATTTCTAAATTACTGCATTTGTAAATTTCAAAAGCCAGTTTAAAGGAATAATAGTGGTAAAAAAAACACTTGTGGGTTTAACTAATTATTTTTTGTGTAATTCTCCTTTAAGGGGGCATGGTAGGGGTGTGTTCTATGACTACATACTTTTGCTAATAGGTGTCCCTCATCAAAAAGCTGGGAAGTATGCTCTCAGTCCTCTGCCATTCCGCTTAGCTGTCCCAACTCTCCCAGTCCTGTAAGTAAGGAAGTCCCTCCAAAATAAAGTCTTGTCTTGCCAAAAATGCTCTCTTTCTAAATGGCAGCAACTGCCCTGAGCTCTCATCAAGCTTTTATGATACGGGCTGTGTACTCCTGGATACACACCCTGCTGCTCTTCAACAAAATATAGATGCTGGGTTGCAGACTTCTTCCCTCCCAAGACATCTAGGAATCTACAAACTACAAAGCCCAATATGGGAATATCAAATTCCGTATAAAGCTGTTAAAACACTTTTCTGCACTCAAAATCGATACCCTGTGTCCTTTTTCTGACCATTTCCACAGTTGCATGGCCTCACAATGTCACACTGTTTAGACTTGACTAGCCAGATTCATGCTTGTACCAGGTCAATGGGTTACTGGGTAGTGCAACCAGCCATCAGCCCCCACAAATGTTATTTCTGTTTCTGGAGTTTCATAACACACTTGAAACCATTAGTGATGAGATCCCTGCATGTAAAGTCCCAGCAGGGTACAGCAGGGATGGGGCTAGAGGGACATTTGCCTCTCAGAGCAGTGCAGATATTACATGTTGGACTGGTGGCCCTGAGTGCAGATACTACCCCATTCAGACTTCAGTCAGAGCAGTAGCCATAGTCATTGACAGCTGCTGTGTATTAATCTAGCTATCTGCTTCCTGTTCTGACCTGCTATAACAGCACTTGGTAGGTAAAAATCTTTGCAACTCTGAGATGTTGTGACCAGAAGCCAGGAGATGCATTGGAAGTCTATGCTGGAAGCAAAACTGTGAAATGTGCTGTTCTCATTTTTAGAGGATGCTGAATTATAGGAATTGCATATGATGAAGGCATGGAATTTTTTTGTGTTTTAATTAAGTAAGTCCATATTTTCACAAAGCAGCAGTAATAACGTGCAGCTCATACATTTCCTCTTCATTCACAGTTCATACTTTGCAATCCTTCATTTTGCAGGTAAATACTTGAAAAGGTGTGTTACACAAACCATGTTCTCAACAATTGCCTTTTACAATGGCCACAAAACATCATGGCACACTTTTTGTGTTGCAGATGCTTTAGCTCATAGTTCCTACCAACTAGCTGTGTTTTCCTCCCTGGCCAAAAATCAAAAAAATGCAATGAGCACAATCGTACCATTAGCTCCATGCTTCTGGTCCCTACTGTTTTCTGATTACCAATGTTGGGCCCAAAGACTTCTATTGTGACAAATTCTATTAAAATTTAGGAAGCAAAAAGTGAAGAATTTGGAAGACCTGAGCGAAGAGTACCTAAGAGCTCCTGGCAATGGTTTTAGAGAGCTGTATATTGGAAAGGACAACATGGCTGTAAGTGTAATTAACAAATTATGCTTACCTCCCTCTAGCTTTTCCATAGATAGCTCATGGACTTTTTTTAACCTAATAGTGAGTTATCATAATTTATTTAAATTATTTAAGTATATTCAGTTTTACTTATAACTGGGAATGTATACTCAACAATTGTATATTACCTTTTATTATCCAATGTATCTGGACAGAAGAAGAACTGGCCCACACTTCACAGGTCACATGATCGCCAAAGTCCCAGGTGTCTCTGGGGAGTGAGAGATGGTTCTGAAATGTCCTGGTGCCACCAGGTTCCTCCACAGAAGCTATGCTACCCTTGTAATGTGTTCCAGAGACAGCCCAGGTGATGGAAATTTCATAAAGATGACTACTGACAACACAAGCCAGCTGCATGGTAGCTTTCAGAAGAGAAGATTGGGGGGAAGCCAGGAGATGGATGGAGATGTTCATTGTGGAATTGTCTATAAATAAATAATGTATGTAATGTCAAATCTGTACAAAACACAAACAGAATCCATACCAATATATATTGGACAGTCTATTCTTGAACATAGACACTAACACTTCTAGAAAATCTATGTAATATAATGTAATGTATTATCTGAGTGAGATTAGGTTCAGGATGACATTTTTTTCTTCCTGCCATCACTGGAATCTGGCCAAAAAACTGCATATGCATTTGGTGTACAATATTCCAGTAATACAAAATACCCATTGTGGCTACTGAGGGAAATTAAACATAACATTTTATCCAAATAAAATGTGCAACAGGCACAAGTGTAAATTGGGTGGCCTGATCCTAATGATGTAATGATTTTCTCAGCCCTAGACAACATGTAGTACAGTCGTTCATAACAGTCTACAGCCCATTAAAGCAAAAAAAGCAGATAATGTTTGTTAAAGTGGATCTAAAGCAAATCATTAAAATCTCACGAAAGATTTAATAATGTATATTTGAATTTGTTTTTTTAAATTCTGCAGCCTTTATTAAAATAATACTCAATCCTGCTATAAAGATCCTTGCTTAGCTAGCCACTTCCTTTTATAGGGTGACAACCGTTCCTCAATAGTACTCCTGTGTTGTCACTTGAGTGTTTCTCAACTCCAGACCTCAAGGCGCCCCAACAGGTCATGTTTTCAGGATTTTCCTCAGATGAAACGGCTGTGGTAAATACTAAGGCACTGAAACTGATCAAACCACCGATGCAAAATAATGGAAAGCCTGAAAACATGACCTGTTGGGGCGCCTTGAGAACTGGAGTTGAGAAACACTGGTGTAGACTACAAGTACCCATGCTGACAAGCATTGGACAGGCATGGTCCATTATTGTATGTTTCAGGAAGGCGGTTCAGAGCAATGATGTGCAGATGAGTGCAGGTAGACAAGATGTGGCTGAAATAGGCTGCAGTAGAACAGAATCACTAATATGCAAAACACAGGATTAAAAAATTATAAAAATAGTATTTTTTTAATAAAAAAAAAACCATGGCAACTGTTTATAAAAACACATTGGGGTTGTTTTATTAAAAGCACAGTGGTGATGTGTCAGGCATTAGTTTTTTTGGTCTTAAAAAATTAAAAAAAGCTTGCCTGGGGTGGTGACACATACAGACTTCTCCTAGAGTGTGACGCCTAGTGGATTTGTTTATACAATGAACTCTACATGTACCATTTGGTGACCTGGTTGGTACTACTGTATTATTATTTTTATTTTTATTTTCAATCCCACCTATACCTCTTTGCACCTCTCTAAGGCTAGACATAAACTTATTGTTTTTAAATATTTAAGCTATGTGGCTACTGATTTTATTGTATGTTATTATCCCAGATAGCAAGCAGTTGAGCTGCAAGTTTGAAAATGATTTGCTAAGTTATTGCTAGACTTGCCAGGCTTTACAAGTTTGTTGCACATTTGCAGCAAGTCCGCTTTGCATGACACCAGATTTACTTTCTTTGCAAACATTCTGCAAGTTCTGGTTCAGTTATGTTGTGCAATAGTCATCCCACCACAGGGGTCACTGTGACTTGCAGAGCTCTTGCTGTAGACTCACCACTGCTACTTTTCTCTTGCTAGAGACTTGCCATGCAAATTTTCTACAAATTGGAAAAGTATCAACTAGAACTTGTGCTTCAAGTGCTCTGCAAGTGGGATGTTTTATAATGTTTGCACTGTTTGGTTTGTAGCTGTGGTTTGGCTCATCCATTAGCATCCACCTGGGATGGATTGCGCCTATAGGTGGAAGGTTACAAATGATGAAACAAATCTATTATCCAGCTTGCTATGAGTAAGGCTATTCGTGGATGAAACATGTCCGCTCTGTTGTTTTTGCCAGTGACTTTTACCTGGGTGTCTAATAAAAAAGATTTACAAGCCCATTGACGAGTTCCGGTATATAATTTTCAGTTGAATACATAAGGCATACGTAGGCCCTTAATGTAGCACCACCTACTACATGCAGCTATTGGGTCTGCCTAGGTTGAGTATAGTTTTTTAATGTTTTAAATGCAAATAGACTGTTCACTTTGTAAGGGAATTTGCACTTTGCTAGGGAATTTGCACTTTGTAAAGGAATTTTCCAAGAGCATACTGGCTGTGGTAAAATTTCATTTTCAAAGAATACCCAATTACATGCAAGGAAAATGTAAAAAATGCATTTTTGCTTGCATATAATAGGATGATGGAAGCCAGCACAGCCTTCCCTCATTCACTAAGCTCTGGCTGTTTGCCTTTACTAAACCAACCCCAGTGCCTTAGCAAACTAAATGCCATTTGGGTAACATTTAGATCTATTTAAAGATACTTAAAGTGGTTGTTAACCCATAAAAGTAAGTCTGTGCCAGCCCCTCTATTAGAGCCTGGCATAGCATACTGTGTAAGTCTTCTATAAAAAATGAGGCTTGTAAATACCTGTCTTCAGGCTGGGCACATGACTCGTGGTCGCTGTTCAGCTCCAATGGATGGCTTCTGCAGGAGGGGCCAAGACGGAGACACAGAACACAGACCTGACAGGCAGGGAGGAGGGGGTAAGGGGGAGAGATGAGAGCAGAGCAGGGCTGTGGATGATGGACAGACGTACTCAGACAACGATGGTCAGGGCTTAGCAGCCCTGATTTTGGTTGTCAGTGCAGAGAGGGGGATGCAGAAAGTGGAGGGATCAGGGAGGTTTTTTACAGTTTAGATAGGGGTAGATTACACAGTACGAGCACTGTGCTGTTTATTCTGCTTTAACAGCTTCCCGACCGCCTCACGCCGATATACGTCGGCAGAATGGCACTGCTGGGCAAAACCACGTACCGGTACGTGGTCCTTTAAGAGCCCAGCCATGGGTCGCGGGACCCGGTCGGGAGCTCCGTGACCACGGCAGCGGGACCAGCGGACCCGATCACCGCTGGTGTCCCGCGATCGTGTCACAGAGCTGAAGAACGGGGAGAGGTCTGTGTAAACAAACCTCTCTCCGTGCTTCCTACACTGCCTGTCATTGATCGGCTGTTCCCTGTCATCGGGAAAGCCGATCAATGAAGTCAGACGTACAGCCACGCCCCCTACTGTAAAAAAAAAACACAACACGTCACACTTAGCCCCTCCCCGCCCCCTAGTGGTTAACTCCTTCACTGCCAGTGTCATTGACCTAGGAATCAGTGCATTTAAATAGCACTGATTTCTATATAAATGAAAATGGTCCCAAAAATGTGTCAAAAATGTCCGATGTGTCCGCCATAATGTCGCAGTCACAATAAAAATCGCTGATCGCCGCCATTACTAGTAAAAAAAAAAATATTAATAAAAATGCTATAAAACTATCCCCTATTTTGTAAACACTATAACTTTTGCTCAAACAAATCAATAATCACTAATTGCGATTTTTTTTTTACCAAAAATATGTAGAAGAATAAGTATCGGCCTAAACTGAGGAAAAAAAAATTTTTTTATATATTTTTTGGGGATATTTATTATAGCAAAATTTAAAAAATATAGCATTTTTTTTCAAAATTGTCGCTCTATTTTTGTTTATAGCGCAAAAAATAAAAACCGCAGGGGTGATCAAATACCACCAAAAGAAAGCTCTATTTGTGGGAAAAAAGGACGCCAATTTTGTTTGGGAGCCATGTCGCGCGACCGCGCAATTGTCAGTTAAAACGACGCAGTGCCGAATCGCAAAAAGGGGCCTCGTCCTTTGGCTGCAAATTGGTCCTGGGCTGAAGTGGTTAACAAACACTTTAATCAAATGTGCCAGCCATGACAGCCAAAGGCAGTGGCTGAGACATTGGAGTAAAATACCTTTGTATATAAACTTAGCTATACATTAGGTATTCATGTTACCTTGTCCTAAAACTAATGTTTTATAAAACTAATGTCTCACCTTTTATGATTAGAGCTATCCCATTACTCAATTTTAGCAGTTCCACATAATAAAATGCACAGAAATAAATTCCGGAATCAATAATCTGTACATTATAAATCTCCAGGTTTGCCATATAGGCAGAGTTTTTGCATCTATATTTATGAGCATCATTATCCTTATTACAGGCCTTCACTTGTTTAGGGCTTTCTGCAGGTTTGGAGCTCTTTTTTGTGCCAGGACATTAATGTTCCATCTATTGTTGCATTAGACACACAGCTGAACACTGTGGTGGTACCAACATCAGCCGTCACATTGATCTGGGGATGATACAGAACCATCTGTGAGACAACCACTGAAAAAGAAGATGAATCAGAATTTAGCATAATCTATCTTCATTATATATGTAAATGTATGACAGGTTTAGGTACCATTTTATGAAAAACTTTGAAGTTAAAGTTTAGTAAGCTCCTATATATTTATAAGGTGTTATACATTGATGGTGTAGTTATGATAAACCTATAACACATTTAATAAACTGTATTTGAGCTAAAATTCATAAATGACATATCTGGTGTATCTACCGATATATTTTATAAATCAAAATCTGTCAACATTTTAATGTTTTCACATTACATTTTACTCCATGGGGTAAAACAAAAGCACAAATTACAATTCATAGTTAGCTAAAAACAGACAAATACCCACCAGGTTTACACTGTATGTTCCCGTTGTAGAGTATCCCCCCCTTATGCCTGGTAAAGCCGTAAGTTTGAAGAACTCTCAGTAAAATACCCCTGGACAGCGGCATAAACTCAGCAGGGTTCTAATAGTTCCCAGCCCTATCAATAACTAAATAAAAAGTTTTGTCTGGACATACATTTAACCTTTCACAAACTTTGTTTCAATCCAGAGGAGAGTAAAATAAAATAGCTAATTGGCTAAGCCAAGTCAAAAATATTTCCCGTTTGTTTAAGAGTGGGGTCCATTCACAAAAATTATCACACAGGTTATCACTTTTTAAAATATCACAAGCATCTGCCTCGGGATATAGTAATAATTCATGAGACATAAAGTTTTTAAATTTAAATATTTATTTTATGTAAAAAAATACAGATTTCACGCCTATATGATATAATTTTGTTTGTCAGTTGCACATTTTAAAAAGAGAATTATTCTGAGAAAAAATAAAGATTCTGTTCAGATTACTCATACATCTTAGTGGTTGGATACCATGAGGAATCGTTTACTGTTACGGATTTAATCAAAGATCTTTCCTTGGAGAACTTAATTTTAGTTTTCTTGTTTTATAAAATATAAGTATTAAATCATCTTCAATGGGTTTGTTCTAAAGGGGACCATTTTTTGACCATCCTTTAACTGTTTTATTTTCAAATTTTATTGCAATCTACCTTATTAAAAAAAAAAAGGCCTTTTGGGAACAAAAAATTTGATTAGTTATTTTGGCACCATGCCACTAGTAAACAATATTCCTTGTAGTACATCCTTACATAGTTACATAGTTACATAGTAGGTGAGGTTGAAAAAAAACACAAGTCCATCAAGTCCAACCTATGTGTGTGATTATATGTCAGTATTACATTGTATATCCCTGTATGTTGCGGTCGTTCAGGTGCTTATCTAATAGTTTCTTGAAACTATCAATGCCCCCCGCTGAGACCACGTTTGTGGAAGGGAATTCCACATCCTTGCCGCTCTTACAGTAAAGAACCCTCTACGTAGTTTAAGGTTAAACCTCTTTTCTTCTAATTTTAATGAGTGGCCACGAGTCTTGTTAAACTCCCTTTTGCAAAAAAGTTTTATCCCTATTGTGGGGTCACTAGTATGGTATTTGTATATTGAAATAACATCCTCTCCTCGTTCTCTGCCTAATTTTCGATATATTCACTTCCATTGACCAGGACCGAGGTGACAGAAAATAATTGGCCATTAAATTCCAAAAAATGGCAAATGTAGAAATAGATATGGTCAAATTTCAGTATCTGTTTTGAACGTCCTTCTTTCCCTTTTTTTTATGTTTTATCATTTCCACTATACAGTAAAATATAAGCATACAATTGCCACTTAAATGTTCATAAAGTGAAGGTGACATTCACCAATCTTTAACTGCAGGTTAATCACTCACTGTTTTTTAAAAGCACACGCCTGGATAATATTCCTACAATGTTTGGTAAATGTCACAGTCACTATTTCATAAATCTATGCCTAGTATTTGAGAGGAAATTAACAAAATATTGTGTCAGATAGAATCTCCCCTTAAAACTCACTTAAAAAGCAAAAAAAGTTTCAACATGATGTATATTTATGAAGTTCAATAAAAAATTGTGGTTTACCGAGTTACTGTTTATTTTACTGATGTAATCCAGATTCTGTTTTTATTTACCGTATTAAGAATTTGTTGATATTAGTAAATTGTATAATATGCATTGCTTTTCACCCTGTGTTCATTAGACATAGTTGATAATAATTCTAATATGCATTAACATTACAAAAAATTCATAATTTTCATGAAAGATAAAAGTTACAATTTTCAGATTATGTAGTATTCCAATATTTTCATGAAAAAGTATTTAAAAAGTATTGCATACAGAACTCTATAATATCTATACAGAAACTAAAACACGATTTTAACCAGAGATCACACTTCCATGTTATATGCTGTCTTTTTTTTTTTACATTTCAAATATTTTTTTTTTGTCATATGTAAATTTTAACAAGACAATATGTATGTTATAATTATACAAACACTTTAATTTTCAATTTATTTGTTCTTCTGTTATAAATAACTAATTTTAGTGTTGGCAAAACCATATTCTGAGAAATCAAAGTTACTTACCTTCAGAGAATAGGAGAAAATGTAAAAGCCTCATGTTTGTTTGTTGGGTGGTGGTGGTATACTGATTTCTGGTTTATGCTTTTATGTTAATACATATTCTTGGAAAACCCTCCGCCTGTCAGACCCTACCTCTTTTTTGATGTACATTGATGAAAACATACTGTTCTTTCTAAAAGCCGAATAAATAATTACAGTATAAGTTATGCAAATATGGCATTATAAATGGAAACATTTAAGTGTATTGACATATTTTTTGCTTCTTTTCTGCCTGTTAAATATACCAATGGAAGCATTTTCTAAAATTTGTTCTATTAGTACAAAAAAATACCTGTTAATCCTGCCCGAAATCCAGTCCTTTCTTGTGTATTGTGCACTCTGCAGTTAAGCAGGAAGTACAAGAACACTGTTGTGGACATTAGAAGAGAGGAATGTGCGAAAGGCTTACAGTGTGCAAGACTGAAGGTAGGGCTGGTGTTTGGCTTTCACCACCTCAGTACTGGACACTTTTATCCCCTTCCTGTTATTTCTCACACACAACATATGCATACTAGACATGAATTCGTACGAATTTCAGGAAATTCGTACATTTGTACGAATCTAAAATACAAATTTTTATGCATACGAATTCTGTACGAAATACGAAATTTCGTTTATGAATTTCGGATCCAAATTCATAACGAACATTCGTAATTGTTACAAAAAGTTAACAAACCTAAAAGTTAAAAACCTAGGAAGTCAGCACAGCACAGGGATGGTTGGAACCCCTCATAATGATACATTTTTATAACGAAAATTCGTAATTGTTACGAAAAGTTAACTAACCTAAAAGTTAAAACCCCAGGAAGTTAGCACAGGGATGGTAGGAACCCCTCAAAATGGGCACAGCGGGTGTACACTCAAATCCGGGAACTCAGCACAGGGATGGTGAGAACCCCTCATAATGGACACAGCAGGTGTACAGACCTGGGAACTCAGCACAGGGATGGTGGGAACCCCTCATAATGATAAATTCATCATAACGAACATTCGTTATTTTTACGAAAAGTTAACGAAAAAACTAAAGGTTAAAAACACAGGAAGTCAGCACAGGGATGGTGGGAGCCCCTTATAATGATAAATTCATCATAAAGAACTTTCGTTATTTTAACGAAAAGTTTACGAATCTAACAAAAATTCGTATTTCGTACGAATCCGAATTTAATTTCGGACAAGAATTAGGAAATACGATTTTTTTTTAATACGAAACGGAACGAAACAAAACACATTTTTTGACGGTGCACATGTCTAATGCATACTTGCACTTACACCCACTTACACTGCTATTCCTCCTTAGTATGACGATACCACCTGTTTGAGACATTTTCACAGCCTAGCCACATAGAGAGACCCAGATTTTCTAGGGGCATAAATTACACATCTAATTCCCTGACAACCTCTCACATTTCTGAAGGCCCTGGAGCACCAGGATGGTGGAAACACCCACAAATTGACCCCATTTTTGAAAGCAAACACCAAAATGTACATTCTAGGAGCCATGATGAGTATTTTGAACATGTAATTTGTTTCCATAGGTTTATGGAAAAAGTGAAAAGAAAATTAAAACATTTTATTTTTTTACACAAAGTTGTCAATTAATAAGTTGTTTCTCTTTTCCAAGGAAATAAGATGTTTCTAACACACAGGATGTACATACCAAGAATTACACCCCAAAATAGATTCTGATACTCCTCCTGAGTATGACAATACCACATGTTTGAGACTTTTTCACAGCCAAGCCACATAGAGAGGCCTAACATCCAAGTAGCACCTTCAGACGTTCTAGGGGCATAAATTACACGTCTAGTTACCTGACTACCTATCACATTTTTGGAGGACCTGGAGCACCAGGACAGTGGAAACACCCACAAATTGACCCCCATTTTGAAAAGCAAATACCACAATGTATTTAGAGGCATAATGAGTCTTTTAAATGTGTCAAGTTTTTAGAAAATGTGGAAAGAAAATGAAAATATATTTTTTAACACAATGTTGTCAGACCATAAGATATTTCTAACAAACAACATGAACATATTTAAAATTACACCCCAAAATACATTCTGCTACTACTCTCGATTATACCACATGGGTAAGACCTTTTTAATGTAAAAACAGATTATGTACCTAACATTGCAACCTGTGTGAAAAAAAATCAACCAATACTGTGTAGAAAGAAATGTACTCTAATGGTCGCCTCTGTAGGAGTGGTCGGTGAATATAGCATTGTGTAGCTTCACCTACAGCAGTTCCTGTTCCTAAAAGCTAAACAAGTCTAACCTACTGGTATGTGGCTGCCCCATAGCACAATGCTATGTTCACTGGCCAGGAAGTATAGGAGGTTGAACAAAGAGTAAAAAAAGATTACTTGTGGTTTTAGAAAAGCACTTGTCCATAGAGGAGCGCATTGGTCCAGGAAACAGGCAGAGAGGTGATCAGTAACAGCCAAAAGAATCGTCCAGGCAGGAGTCAGTATAGACATCAGGTTGGCATTCAGGCAGTAGTCAGAAACATGGTCCATAAACAGTCCAGGGTCAGTACAGGCAGCAGGCAGATATATGGTCAGCAGAGCCAAAGTATTGGTCCAGGCAGGAGGCAGGGACATGGCCCATAAAAAGTCTTGGGTCATGACAGAGAGTAGGCAGAGATATGGTTAACACAGCCAAAGTATTGGTCCAGGCAGTAGGCAGGAACATCAAGCTTAGGGCCTTGGCCAGGTAAAATCTGGGCACAGGGGTAGAGCCTTCAGACTCCAGGCCTTGATCCGGGAATTGCAAAACCCAGAGAAAACAAAAACAGTTTTTCTCTACTCGCAATACTACTCTGAAGCACCGCGCATATGTGAGAATCCTGTGTTACCTTGAATCCCACTACTACAAAAAACATAATCAATTAAAAAGCTGAGCTTAATGCAGGTAGAGGGCAGAAACATGGTAGATAAACAATCCAGATGACAGACAGAGGCATCGTTGATAAACAGGACAGGGTCAGTTCAGGTGGAAGGCAGAAACATGGTTGATAAACAATGTAGACAGCAGGCAGAGGCATAGTTGATAAACGGGCCTCAGAGTCAATTAGGGTGAAAGGCAGAGGCATGATCAGTTGAGGCAGCAGGCAAATGATCAGCACAGATATTAGAAATGGGGAAAAGGCAGGCTGTTAGAAATATGTACACTATACCTTCACTAAAATCCTAGCGACGTGTGCTAATGTCAGAAGCAGTCTCCGATGCATAGGCCCAGTTGGGAGGGACATTGGGGACAATGAAAACTGGTGTTTCTTCTAACTATTCCTCTGCATTTTTTTGTGCGTCTTTAGCCTGCTTCTGTTGGTGGAATGCTTTCTGGAAAATAGCATTTGTGAAGTCTGCTCACAGAATCAGAGCAAATGAGGGATGTGACAATTTCTTCTAGAAATTTGAAGAAGGTCATGGGTCTTTCTGTGGATTTGGTGTAGGTGACATATGCATTATAAATGGGCAAATTAAAAAGGTAAATTGCAACTTAATTGTACCAGAAATGGGACCTTCTTGTTGCTAAATAGGGCTGCAGCATCTGATCATTGAAATACATCCCCAACCATGTAGAGATTATAATCTTGGATGGCCGATGGGTTTTTGGTTCCTCAAACTCGCTCATTCCCCATTTGTAGCATTGTGGTCACAAGACTTGTGTGAATTCCTTCCTGTTTGTATCTGGCCCTTTTATAGGGGATTGTACTGCTTGATTCCCAGCCAGCCAGTAAAGTGGACACAGGATTCATCCACACAGATTTCTTTGTCAGGGACATACAATTCAATGAATCTTTGGGGAAAAAAATAATTAGTGGGTAGATTTTGTAGAGCTTGTCATAGCCAGGCTGATCTCATGGAGGACACTGAATTATCACTGAAATGGAGGAAGTGCATGATCATTTAATAGCATGACCTGGGCATTACAGCTGAATAAATAGGCATGTGATGGATAGTGTGGGTGAAACAGTAAGAACGACATTCATTTTTTTTCGTAACCCCCATGTTAATTATGAGGCCCAAAAATAATTTGAACTCATTCACTGTGAGACGTCGCCATTCAAACGTATGGGCATAGGATGAATTGGCGTTACTTGCAATATATTGCTTGGCAAATAGACGGGTCTGGTCTACAATCAACTGACGTAAATTGTCAGGGAAAAATAAATTGAAAGAATCAATTGTTGAAAAAGTTTCTGTATTAAGCGGTGAAAGGGGGGATACTTGCTGATCCCAAGTTGGAGGTCAGCTATAATGGGATTGCAAGTGCATCTGGGAGAGTTGTATGGGCCCTAATTCTTGGGGTCCATGTGATATCCCAGTAATAGTACTTGGCTTTTCATCCAGGGGACAAGCGCCTCTGGTGTTTGCGATTCACCATTGGGGTGTATTGTATGGTGCTGCTGATGGCTGGTTTTCAGAGTGCCCTATCTTTTTAGGAGGGAACCTTTCCTCCTCTGATTCAATCACTGATCCACTACTTTCGACAGGTTCGTACTCTGAATTGGAATCAGACGGTGAGATCTCCCTGCAGCTCTCATCTGTCATACTTAGAATTTGAAATGCCTCCTCACTAGTATACATTTTTTGGACATGGCTGGTTCTGGTAACACTGGGATAGGTAGAATGCTGATTGTGGCTGTATGAGGGGTACATTGTTGATGGGCAGCTGTGTGATGGCTATACTGTTAATGGGCGGCTGTGTTATGGGTACACTGCTGATGGGTGGCTATATGATGGGTACACTGCTAATGGTGGCACTGATGGGTGATGTGTGACAGGTACACTACTGATGGGCACTGATGGGTGATGTGCGACAGGTACTCTGCTGATGGGCAGCGATAGGCAATGTGCGACATGTACACTGTTCATGGGCACTGAAGGGTGATGTGCAAAAGGTATAGACAGGTACTCTGCTGATGGGCAGTGATAGACAATGTGCGACAGGTACACTGCTTGTGGGCACTGATGGGTGATGTGCAAAAGGTACACTACAGATGGACACAAATGGGCGATGTGTGACAGGTACACTGTATTCTAGGGCAGTGGGGTGATGTGCACAATTCAGTAACAGACCAGTTAGAGTACAGACTCTCCTTCTCATCACACAGGATCTGCGTGTGAGGAGAAGATGCCAGTAACAGTGAGTTACCGGTATTTGTTTACATTTGTGATCAGCTCTGATTGGACACAGCAATCACGTGGTAAAAAGCCACTGACACAGCAAAACCACTGATCACCCTGCTGTGTGCCAAGTCTGGTAGGATGTCATATAAAGTCCACCCAGAACAAAAGCGGTCCTGTCTGGCCCTCATTCTACTATAGGCCAGGTATTTGTTTACATTTTTTGGTTTACGGTTAACAACCGGCCCATAGCCGAAAAATGGCTACAGGGCGGTTGCTTAACTCTCAGAGGCCGTTAATTAACGGTCTCACAGAATTCCCCTCTTGCGATGCCATGCTATACCCTGCGATACCCTGCGATACCCTGCGATACTCTGCCATACCCTGCGATACTCTGCCATACCCTGCGATACCATGCCATACCATGCTATACCCTGCAATACCCTGCGATATTCTGCGATACCCTGCGATACCATGCTATACCCTGCGATACCCTGCGATACCATGCAATACTGGCTACAATCGAAGCCAGGATCGTTTTTTTATTTTATTTCAGGCTTTCCAGCCTAGAGGTGAGATGTGGGGTCTTATTGACCCCATATCTCACTGTAAAGAGGACCTGTCATGCCATATTCCTATTACAAGGGATGTTTACATTCCTTGTAATAGGAATAAAAGTGATCAAAAAATTTTTGGGGGGAAAAAAGTGTCAAACTAAAATAAATAAAGTAAAATGAACAATAAAAAAAAAAAATGTAATCGCTCCTGTCCCCGTGTGCTCGCATGCAGAAGCGAACACATATGAAAACGGTGTTGAAACCACACAATAATTTTGGCCCTAGACCTCCTCTGTAACTCACAACATGTAACCAGTAAAAAAATTTAAAGCGCCGCCTATGGGGATTTTTAAGTAGCGAAGTTTGGCGCCATTCCAGGAGCGTGTGCAATTTTGAAGGGTGACATGTTAGGTATCTATTTACTCGGCGTAACTTCATCTTTCACATTATGCAAAAACATTGGGCTAAATTTACACAAAACTTTTTTTTTCCAAAAAAAACGCGTTCAAAAAATTGCTGCGCAAGTACCGTGCTAGATAAAAAGTTGCAACGACCGCCATTGTATTCTCTAGGGTCTTTGCTAAAAAAACATATATAATGTTTTGGGGTTCTATGTAATTTTCTAGCAAATAAATTATGATTTTTACATGTAGGAGAGAAATGTCAGAATTGTCCTGGGTGCTCCAGAATGCCTGAAGGTGCTCCCTGCATGTTGGGCCTCTGTATGTAGCCACACTGTGTAAATGTCTCACACATGTGGTATCGCCGTACTCAGGAGTAATAGCAAAATGTGTTTTGGGGTGTAATTTGTGGTATGCATATGCTGTGTGAGAGAAATAACCTGCTAATATGACAATTTTGTGAAAAAAAAAAGAGAAAAAAAAATCTTGATTTTTCAAAGAATTGTGGGAAAAAATGACAACTTCAAAAAACTCACCATGCCTCTTTCCAAATACCTTGGAATGTCTTCTCTCCAAAAAGGGGTCATTTGGGGGGTATTTGTACTTTCCTGGCTTGTTAGGGTCTCAAGAAATGAGATAGGCCGTCAGTACTTCAGGTGTGATCAATTTTCAGATATTAGCACCATAGCTTGTGGACTCTATAACTTTGACAAAGACCAAATAATATACCCCAATTTGTACTTTTTTTTACCAAAGATATGTAGCAGTATAATTTTGGCCAAAATTTATCAAGAAAAATTACAAATTTGGTAAATTTTTTAACAGAAACAAAGAAAAATTCATTTTTTTACCAAATTTGCTGTCTTTTTTCTTTTATAGCGCAAACAATTAAAAACCCAACAGTGATTAAATACCACCAAAAGAAAGCTCTATTTGTGCGAAAAAAAAGGACAAAAATTTCATATGGGTACAGTGTTGTATGACTGCGTAATTGTTATTCAAAATGTGAGAGCACCGAAAGCTGAAAATTGGTCTGGTTATTAAGGGTGTTTAAGTGCCCAGTGGTCAAGTGGTTAAATACATTTCATTAGTAGAAATCTTATATCTTGACGGACTAAAATCGGTTCATTTGGATATTCTTTGTACTTGAACATACATCTTCTGACACCAGGTTTTACCTGGAGGTCACCCTTCAAGTAAAATGTAAATCTGCAGCTCAGTCTTACTAAAACCAGTAAGGTTAATGTTTGCACCACAGTAAAGTTATGGACCAAATAGGACACTCCTGTTTGAGAGCACCATTTATTTCAAAAAACAAATAAAAACAATTAGAGAACTTTTTTTTCATAAAATATTACTCACATTCAAATACTAACAAGCAATAAAGACTGCATTATTTCCTCAAGTTGCAATAAAAATGTATTCTGTTAAATGTTAAAAATATCTTAGATCTCCCCAATGTGTAATTTTTAGTAGGCCATACTACGTTTTAGAATTATATCACCAAGTAGTCCCAAAGAACTACAATATACAATCCAAACACAAGCCTTTTTTTTTCTGATAGGATGATAAAAGGGTAAAACATCTGTAAAGACTTTATTTGTGATCTGCAATCACGCTGTAGGGACATGAAGTTAATGGCAAAAGTATCTTGAGGACACCAACTGGAATACAACTCTTAGAACAGAAAGAGGTTTTAACCTCTGTTACATTGTTTCTATTAGTGTGTCTTGTTGTCCCAGTCACAACCATTCCATTTGAAGAGACAGCAACACAGACAAAGAAACACCAACTTGATATCTACTCTTACCAAAACATAATAAAAATGTTATTAAATATTTGCTCAGGGGCAAGAATAGTTTTTTTAGAAGTGAAAACTAGTTTGAAAATTGATTATATACAGCAGCCCTCAAAATTTTTACTCGCCTGCTCGCATATTGCGAGTGAAAATTAGCTTGGGGCGAGTGGAGAGGGGGCGCTGAGAGCATTTGAGTGACAGTGTCCAACTGCCTGAACGATAGGAGTGAGCTGCCATCACTCCTATCATGCCGAACACCACACAGTGCAGGCTCTGATGGCTGCTGGAGGGAGGATTTTGCTGGCCCCTCCCTCCAGCTCCAAGACTGGCAGTTTCAGGCTCTGGTTGCTTGTTGTGTGGGCAGAATGGGGATGAAGCAAACTTCTGAGATCCCGCCCACCTGCCTGAATCGTCCACCTGCTGACCCGCCCACTCGCCTGTCCATCTGTCTGAGCAGCCCGCCTGCTGACCCGCCCACCTGCCAGCCTGCACTCCTGAAAGAGGGAGATGTGAAGTTATCAGGAGCGAGTGTGTGCTGAGGTAAGCGCAGCTAACTACTTGTTTCTTTGTTCTGGCTCCCTGTCCAGCACCAGAGCGTTAGGGTAATGGGACTGGAAATGGCTGAAAATGAGGAAGGAGTTAGCATTGCTATGTCCACCAATGCAGGTGGGGGGTCAGTGGTAGTGAAAGTTAACCACCTCACATGCATTGGTTTTTATGGCAGTGAATGTTAATCTCCTCATCCCTCACCCCACCTTGCATTAGTCCTCATGGCAGTGAAATTTTAACCCACCACTGCCTTCTGCATTTGTGGTAATGTCAGTGAAAGTTAACCCCCTTCCCCCACATTGGGGATATTAACAGCTTCAGCCCCGGAAGATTTTACCCCCTTCCTGACCAGAGCACTTTTTGCGATTCGGCACTGAGTTACTTTATCTGACAATTGCGAAATCGTGCGACGTGACTCCCAAACAAAATTGACGTCCCACAAATAGAGCTTTCTTTTGGTGGTATTTGATCACCACTGCGGTTTTATTTTTTGTGCTATAAACAAAAAAAGAGCGACCTTCAAGAAAAAAACACAATATTTTTTACTTTTTGCTATAATAAATACCCCCCAAAAAATATATATATAAAAAAAAGATTTTTTTCCTCAGTTTTGGCCGATACGTATTCTTCTACATATTTTGGTTAAAGAAAAATCACAATAAGCGTTTATTGATTGGTGTGCGCAAAAGTTATAGTGTCTGCAAAATAGGGGATAGTTTTGTGGAATTTTTATTTATTTTATTTTATTTTTTACTAGTAATGGTAGCGATCTGCGATTTTTTTTTTTTTTTTTATCAGGACTGCGGCATTATGGCGGACACATCAGACAATTTTGACACATTTTTGGGACCATTGTCATTAATACAGCAATCGGTGCTATAAAAATGCATTGATTACTGTAAAAATGTCATTGGCAGAGAAGGGGTTAACACTCGCATCGGCTCGGTGGGGCATGCAGCTGGCGCGTGGCCACAGGGCGAAGCAACGTAACATAATGTCGCTTCGCCCAGCCTGCATTTCTGCCGCAGTACAACTGCGGTGGCTGGTCGGCAAGTGGTAATACTGACACATGTGCTAGCGGTTATTAATGAGTCCAATGACTTCAATGCTTTGAGTTACTAATGCTATGCTACCAATGCTAAGGCCACAGCCTCAGATACCTGTTTTGGAGGTTATTATAACGTCCACTGACACCAATGCTGGGGGTTATAATTACGTTGTAATTTAATTCGTGTTTAGGGGTGGCAGGGTAGGGGTTGGGTGGGGTAACTGGTGGCGAGTAACTCTTAAGGCCTTGCTAGTAGCTCAGGACTTGAAATTTTGAGCCCTGATATACAGTATAGACCTACGTGAAGACAGAACTAACAGACCAACTTTTAACAATTCCTCTGCATTGCCCAAGCTAGCTAAGAAATTGGGTTAATGGCTCTGGAACCCTCAGTTTATTATATCTTTATTTTGCATTTGTAGGCAGAGTTTACACAGTTGTAACAAACCTGGTGGTGGAGCCGGAAGACCTCTCTTACAGACCTGGCTCTCTGAGTCCCTTGTAAGGTGACAGGCAATGCCGAAGCACAGAGTAACATGAGTGCCTGGTGAGTCTCTTGCTGGCAGGTGCTGGTGTGCATCTGGAATGCAGGGACAGCAGGACGGGACACACTGGTGGAAGGACTGGAGCCAGAGAAGAGTGCAGATAGGCAGGTGCAGGATGGAGTTGAACAATCAGGGCAGTCAGGAACCAAGGGTCAGAACAGGCAGCATTCAGGCAAGGTCAAAGGCAGATAAGGTTGGCAACAGAAAATCAACAGGAACTAACAGGAACACAGGAACTTAGTAGACCAGACGAAACTGACACACTGCACTAGTGCAGTTTAAATAGCCCTTCTGGGGCCAATGTTCACGCTCGTTCACGCATACAGGAATGTTCCTTCCTGACAGCACTGAAGTATTTCAACGATTATGATGAGGATAAGGGAGTTTAAAACTGAAATGCCACACCATACAAGTTTATTTCAAAAATCCATTATTTACAATGCCAATGTTGTGGTTGTTCTCTGGTAAGGGTTTTTGCTAAGCTTGGTGATTGATTGCTCCTGTCAGTTACTGGTTTCTGAACGGTCAATCACCCAGTTATGAATATTTATCACACCTTGGCAAATCCCTGGGAGGAGGCACCCAGAAGGTGGCTGGAAAGGGTAATAAATGTTTGGGAGGGTTTTCCAGAGGGTTCTAGTTCTCCTTGGGCTCTCAGGGAAATAGCGCCGGACGATCGGGCCGCTCTCCAGTGCGCATGCGCAGGGGTTCGGTGCTACAGCGCATGCGCACTCGCGGCTCGGCGTCTCGGCGGTCCGGCGCTCGTGCTAGCGCACTGGCGCACGCCTGTGGGCAATGCCGCATGGTTAGCGTCCCCTGGGCACCTTTAAAAGCCACCTGATGCACAGGCACTTTGCTGGTCTGTCTTTCATGCTTAGTGCCTGTGCTCCTGTGACCCCTGTGTTACCTGATCTGTCTCTGCCTGTGTTTGACCCGGATTGCCTTGACTCTGCTGCCTTTCTCCTGTGCTTGACCCCCTGGCTTGTGTAACGGACTCCGCTCTTCTTCTGTGCTTGACCCCCTGCCTGTGACCCGGACCGGCCTCTTGTCTCCTTGCCTGACCTCCTGCCTGTGACCTGGACTTTGCCTTGTGTCTTCCCAGACATCCTTCCCCTGCCTGTGTTTGCCACTCAGTGACTATCGTACTAGACCCTCGGCCGGGTCTTGAATACCTGCCTGCTGCTTTAGTTCCCCTTACCTTGGGAACCAGGTTCCGACTTGTGGCTCTCACCATCCCTTGCTCAGGACTGCACGGACTTCCAATCACCTCCTGTGTTAGACCCCCAGCCTGGTTCTTGGGCTCCTGCCTCAAACTACCTGCTGCCTGTCTGCCTGCCCAGGCCGGGTCCTCACCTCCTCCGGACCTTCACACAAGCTCCGCCCACCTGACGGGGGTGACCTGTGCCTCCTGGTGCCATTTGCTCCCTGTCCCATCTCCAGGGGGCAGACTGCGCTGGGTCGCAAGGGTGAACCGCTCTCGGCATCTCGGCCTCGGTAAGTACGTTTCTGACAGTACAGACCAGCCATGTCCGAGGCCGACAGAGCATGTTCTCCCCTTCAGATCCTGTGCCAGCAAATGGCAGCCCTTACTGAAGCTGTCCAAAAACTGCAAGTGGGATATACCCAGATTGACAGCCGCCTACAACAACTGACCGGGCCATCCGCACCAGCAGCTGTCAACCCTGCCACCACCAGTGGGGCGTCCTCTTCTGCCGTACCTACGAACCCCACGGTTATCATGGCCTCTCCAGAACCCAGGGTTCTTATACCTGAGCGGTTCTCTGGCGACCGCAAGAGTTTCAGGCTTTCAAGAATGCATGTTCTCTGTATCTGGCCCTCCAACCTAGGACCTTCTCCTCTGAGGTGGTGAAAGTAGGGTTCATCATCTCTCTCCTGGCCGAGGAACCCCAGGCCTGGGCCCATAGCCTGATGGAGCAAAGGAACCCTGTACTGAACTCTTTGGATACCTTCTTTGAGAGCATGGGCCAGCTTTACGACGACCCCCAGAAGGGGGCCACGGCTGAGACTACCCTACACAACCTCTCCCAGGGCTGGAGGCCTGTTGAAGACTACACTGCAGAATTTCGGAAATGGTCGGCTGACACCGGCTGGAACGAGCCGGCCCTTAAATATCAATTCCGCCAAGGACTATCAGATACCCTCAAGGATGAACTAGCCCGGATTGACATCCCGGACTCCCTGGAAGACCTAATACAAGCGGTCACCAAGATTGACCAGCGCATGCGGGAACGCCGCGCTGAACGCTTCCTAAAAACCTCGTCCAATTGGATGTTGCCCAAACCAAGTCCCGTCCAGCCCACCTTCCCTGCACCATCTGTTGCCGCCCCCGGAGTCGAACCCATGCAACTAGGCTTGGTCTGCGCTCCCTTGACCCCAGAAGAGCGCTCACGTAGGCGACAGGCCAACTTGTGCCTTTTTTGCGGGGGCTCCGGGCACTTCCTTCGCACCTGCCCCGTAAGGCCTAGTAAACTTCCCTAAGTTTAACTTTAACTATCAAGTCTCTGGTTTTTCCCAAACTTATATTACCCTCTTTGTTTCTCCACAGCTAACGGGAAAGGAGGTCCGCCTCCCAGCCATAATTGATTCCGGAGCATGCAGCTGCTTCTTGGATTCCTTCCTCGCTGCCAGGGTTCATCTCTCTCTTGTCCCCAAGAAGCAGTGTCTTCAGGTTCACCTAGCCAATGGGTCCCTTCCTCGTTCCGGCTTGATCACCTTAGAGACCAGTCCCATCCTCATCACCACCGATTCCGGCCATAAGGAACTCCTCCACCTGGACATCATCCCGTCCCCCATGTTCCCCATCATCCTGGGGCTCCCTTGAACCCCTAATTAATTGGCGAACGAAGGAGGTCTCTTTCGTTTCCCAATACTGTTCCCAAAACTGTTCCCTACCAGCCCCAGCTTCTTGCTCTGCCCTTGTTCCGGTGCCTATAGCCTGAAACATGTACCACCTATCTACTTTGAGTTCAAGGATGTCTTTGACAAGCAACAGGCTGACCGCCTACCACCTCACCGGCCCTACGACTGCCCTATAGACCTCCTACCTGGTGCCGCAGTCCCCTTCGGCCGTATCTTCCCATTATCTGAAACCGAGTTGAAGACCCTCAAGGCATACATTGACAAGAACCTAGACAAGGGGTTCATTCATCCCTCTTCATCACCGGCCGGAGCCGGTATCTTCTTCGTCGAGAAGAAGGATGGCTCGCTAAGACCCTGTATCGACTACAGAGAACTTAACAAAATTACCATTAAAAACAGGTACCCGCTTCCTCTCATTCCCGAGTTATTTCAGCGCTTTCGGTTTGCCCGAATCTTCTCTAAACTTGACCTTCGTGGAGCCTATAACCTCATATGGATCAGGGCTGGTGACGAGTGGAAGACCGCTTTCAGATCTAGATTCGGTCACTACGAGTACCTCGTAATGCCATTCGGGCTCTGTAATGCCCCGGCGACTTTCCAACATTTGGTGAATGACATTTTCCGAAGATACCTGGATGACTTCTTAGTGGTCTAACTAGACGATATCCTTATCTTCTCTGCTACCCCCGAACTCCACCAAATGCATGTTAGACTGGTCCTCACAATCCTTAGGCAACACAAACTTTATCTCAAGGCAGAGAAATGTGAATTTGAAAAATCTACTGTACAGTTTCTAGGATTTATTATCTCAACCAATGGGGTCGCAATGGACCCACAAAAGGTCCAGGCCATCCAGGATTGGCCAGCTCCCAAGGACAAAAAAGGAGTCCAAAGGTTCATCGGGTTTGCGAACTTCTACCGGAGATTCATCGCTGGCTTTTCCTCCATTGTGGCACCAATCACTCTGCTGACCCATCAGCACAGTCATTTCCACTGGTCCCCAGAAGCCCAGGCAGCCTTTGTCCAGTTAAAATCTCTGTTCTCTTCCGCCCCAATCCTACGGCACCCGGATCCCGCATTACCATTTGTGTTCGAAGGGGATGCCTCTGAAACGGCTCTCGGGCCATCCTCTCTCAGCATCAGGGCGCTAAAGCTCTCTTACACCCGGTGGCCTTTGCCTCTCGGAAACTGGGCCCTCCAGAGAGGAATTACGATGTGGGGGACAGGGAACTACTAGCTATCAAATTTGCCCTCGAAGAGTGGAGGTATCTCCTAGAGGGGGCATCTCATCCTGTCATGATCTGGACCGACCATAAGAATCTAGAATATCTTAGGACAGCTAAACGGTTGAGACCCAGGCAAGCCAGATGGGCCCTTTTCTTTTCTAGATTCAATTTCCTTATCGCCTACAGGCCAGGCTCCAAAAATGGAAAAGCCGATGCGCTCTCTCGGATGTTTCACGAAACTACCCAAGAAGCTGAGCCCAGTACCATTTTGTCCCCACAAAACTTCTGCTTGATCACCCAAGTTGATCTAATGACTGCTATTAAAACAGCTACCAGGCACAACCCGGTCCCTACCAATCTCTCCCTGGAAGAACGTGATGATTTGCTGTGGGCTGGGGAAAAAATCTTTGTCCTTCAAGGAGTGAGGTCTCTTGTACTTAGGACCTTCCATGACCACAAATTGGCAGGCCATTTCGGGTTCCAAAAAAACACAGAACTTGTCTCCCGCTCATTTTGGTGGCCAGGTTGGAGGCAGGATTGCAAAGATTATGTCGCCTCCTGCGTTCCATGTCAGCGCAGCAAGGGGCCAAAGGCCAAATCTTGGGGTCTACTGAAACCCCTGCCTATTCCTGAATGCCCATGGGCAGAAGTTTCTATGGACTACATTGTGGAGTTACCCCCATCAAAGGAATTCACCACCATCCTTGTCATTGTTGACCGGTTCTCCAAAATGGCACACTTTATACCTTTGGTCGGGACTTCTTTCTGCCTCAACCACTGCCGACGTGTTCTTCAGGGAAATTGTAAGGCTTCATGGGGTACCAAAGAGCATCACCTCGGACAGAGGTACCCAATTCACTTCAAAGTTCTGGAAGGAGTTGTGCAAATCCCTGGAAATAAAAATCTGCCTTTCCTCTGCCTACCATCCCTAGAGCAACGGTCAGACGGAGAGAACCAATCAAACCCTAGAGCAGTACCTCCGTTGCTTCTGTTCGGATTCCCAAAGTGACTGGTCCACTCTCCTACCATATGCTGAGTTTGCGTACAACAATTCCGTTCACTCCGCCACCAAGCAAACACCCTTCTGGGCTAACTTTGGCTTTCACCCCTCGTTTCTTCCTGGATCTTCCCTGGAAAACTCTGTCCCTGCAGTTCAGGACCGCATGGAATCTTTACAGAACAACTTTCAGAAGTTACAAAAAACAATGCAAGAGGCCCAGGATGGGTACAGCAAGTACTTTAATAAAGAAAGGAAGGAAAATCCTGCCTTCAGGATCGACAAAGAGGTCTGGATATCTTCCATCAACCTAAAATTGCCTGTTCCCTCTCGAAAGTTGGGGCCAAAGTTCATCGGCCCGTTTAGAGTTAAGAGGGTTGTGAACCCTGTAGCCTTTGAACTCGACCTACCCAAGACTTACAAGATCCATCCGGTCTTTCATGCTTCCCTTCTGAAACCCGTCACACCCAGCCCCTTCCCAGACAGGGAAAGACCACCACCTGTTCTGATCGAGGGCGAGAATGAATTTGAGGTGGAAGAAATCCTGAGCTGTAGGAAAATGGGCAGGCAACTTCAGTACCTGATCAGGTGGAAGGGTTACCCCCCTGAGTATAATTCTTGGGAACCCTCTAGGAACCTACACGCCCCACGCTTGATTCGGGCTTTCCACCAGGCTCACCCAGAGCTAATGTCCAGTTTAGGCGTCCAGAGGCCACCCCTCGGGGGGGGGGCACTGTCTGGGAAATAGCGCCGGACGATCGGGCCACTCTCCAGTGCGCATGCGCGGGGGTTCGGCGCTCCGGCGCATGCACACTCACGGCTCGGCAGTCCGGCGCTCGCGCATGCACACTGGCGCACGCCTGTGCACAATGGCGCACGGTTAGCATCCCCTGGGCGCCTTTAAAAGCCATCTGACGCACAGGCACTTTGCTGGTCTGTCTTTCCAGCTTAGTGCCTGTGCTCCTGTGACCCCTGTGTTACCTGATCTGCCTCTGCCTGTTTTTGACCCGGATTGCCTTGACTCTGCTGCCTTTCTCCTGTGCTTGACCCCCTGGCTTGTGTAACGGACTTCGCTCTTCTCCTGTGCTTGACCCCCTGCCTGTGACCTGGACCTGCCTCTTGTCTCCTTGCCTGACCTCCTGCCTGTGACCTGGACTTTGCCTTGTGTCTTCCCAGACACCCTTCCCCTGCCTGTGTTTGCCACTCAGTGACTATTGTACTAGACCCTCGGCCGGGTCTTGAATACCTGCCTGCTGCTTTAGTTCCCCTTACCTTGGGAACCAGGTTCCGACTTGTGGCTCTCACCATCCCTTGCTCAGGACTGCACGGACTTCCAATCACCTCCTGTGTTAGACCACCAGCCTGGTTCTTGGGCTCCTGCCTCAAACTACCTGCTGCCTGTCTGCCTGCCCAGGCCAGGTCCTCACCTCCTCCGGACCTTCACACAAGCTCCGCCCACCTGACAGGGGTGACCTGTGCCTCCTGGTGCCATTTGCTCCCTGTCCCATCTCCAGGGGGCAGACTGTGCTGGGTCGCA
Source organism: Lithobates sylvaticus (assembly GCA_028564925.1). Classification (NCBI taxonomy): domain Eukaryota; kingdom Metazoa; phylum Chordata; class Amphibia; order Anura; family Ranidae; genus Lithobates; species Lithobates sylvaticus. Next base: position 7,021,225 of record CM053038.1, read on the forward strand.
AGGGTGAACCGCTCTCGGCATCTCGGCTTCGGTAAGTACGTTTCTAACAGGCAGTCAAGAAATTGCAGGCTGGGCATCAGCAGGAGCTGGACAGAGGGCCAGGAGAAGATTATATAGTTACATAGTTAATCGAGTTGAAAAAAGTCCATTCAATTCAAGCAACAGAAAAAATAAATCACAAATAGAAAACCTCTATATGCACTATCCAATTCCTTCCTGATCCCCCAAGAGGCAATTGGATATTCTCTGGATTGACTATATCTAAAAATAATAGTATCCAGTTATATTATGTGCATTTAGGAAAGAATCCAGACCTTTCTTAAAACAATCTACTGAGCTGGCCAGAACCAGCTCTTAAGCCCCATACACACGCTCGGATTATCCGAGGACCAGGTCCGTCGGATCATGTCCGTCATACTTTGTCCGATGTTGGTTTTGCGTACACACGGTCGGACAAAGTTGTCGGAAAATCCGATCATTCTGAACGTGGTGACGTTTGTTGCCTACGACGGGACTACGTAGAGGCTAGTAGCCAATAGCTTTGGTCTTGTAATGTGATCTGAGCATGCGTAGCCCTTTGTCCGTCGGACAACCGTACACACGATCGGATTTGGTGTGATCGGACCGTGTTGTTGGGAAATCTATCCAGCAGGAGATAGGACTTTGTCCGTCGGACAATCCGACGTACACTGTCCGATGGTGCATACACACGGTCTGATTTTTCAACAACATTGTCCGATCGGACAGAATCCATGCAAAAATCCGACCGTGTGTATGGGGCTTTAGGGGTGTCTAATTCTAGTTTTCACAGCTCTTACTGTTAAGAAAGACACCTTTGTGTATTTAGAGAATACGTCTCTTTTCCTCCACACGTAAAGAGTGCCCCTTGTCCTCTGTGATAACCTTAAAGTGAATAACTCAACACCAAGTTCACTATCTGAAGTATTTATACATATTGATCAGATCCCCCTTTACCCCTTTATCTCCTCTTCTCAAGAGAGAATAAATTCAGTTCCTCTAATCTTTTCTCATAGCTGAGCTCCTCCATGCCTCTTATCAGTTTGGTTGCTCTTCTCTGCACTTTCTCCATTTTCCCAATATCCTTTTTTGAACTGGTGCCCAAAATATATTTAACCACTTCAGCCCCGAGCCTCTTTTTGAGATTTGGTGTTTACAAGTTAAAAACTTTTTTTTTTTGCTAGAAAATTCCTTAGAACCCCCAAACATTACATATATTATTTTTTGAACACCCTAGAGAATAAAATGGAGGTCGTTGCAATACTTTCTGTCACACCGTATTTGCGCAGCGGTCTTACAAGTGCACTTTTTTTAATTCAAAAATAAGACAACACTAAAGTTAGCCCAATTTTCTTTATATCGTGAAAGATAATGTTACGCCGAGTAAATTGATACCCAACATGTCACGCTTCAAAATTGCTCCCGCTCGTGGAATGGCGACAAATTTTTACCCTTAAAAATCTCAATATGCGATGTTTAACCGCTTCAATACAGGGCTTTTAAACACCCTTCCTTACCAGAGCACTTTTTGCGATTCGGCACTGCGTCGCTTTAACTAACAATTGCGCGGTCGTGCGACGTTACACCCAAACAAAATTGACGTCCTTTTTTTCCCACAAATAGAGCTTTCTTTTGGTGGTATTTGATCGCCCCTGCGGTTTTTATTTTTTGCGCTATAAACAAAAGAAGAGCGACAATTTTGAAAAAAAACACAATATTTTTTACTTTTTGCTATAATAAATATCCCATTTTTTTAAAAAAAAACAATTTTTTTCCTCAGTTTAGGCCGATACGTATTCTTCTACATATTTTTGGTAAAAAAAATCGCAATAAGCGTATATTGATCGGTTTGCGCAAAAGTTATAGCGTCTACAAAATAGGGGATAGATTTATTGAATTTATTATTTTTTTTTTTTTACTAGTAATGGCGGCGATTTGCGATTTTTTTTTCGTGACTGCGACATTGCGGCGGACACTTCGGACACTTTTGACACATTTTTGGAACCATTCACATTTACACAGCGATCGTTGCTATAAAATTGCAATGATTACTGTGTAAATGTGACTGTCAGGGAAGGGGTTAACACTAGAGGGCGCTGGAGGGGTTAATGTGTGTCCCTAATAGGAGTGATTCTAACTGTAGGGGGAGGGGACTTAAGGGGAGGAGACCGATCATGTGATCCTCTGTACTGGGATCACATGATCGGTCTCCTCCCCGCTGACAGGACGTGGAGCTGTGTGTTTACACACACAGCTCCACGGTCCCGCCCGGTCCCGTTGTTTTAACGGGCAATCGCGGGTGCCCGGCGGACATCGCGGGCGCCGGGCACTCGCACCGGGTCCCGAGCGATGCCGCGGGGGCGCGCGCGCCCCCCAGGCGGCCGGGAACCCGAGGACGTCATATGACGCCCACCCAGGATGGTAGATCCACCTTGTGGGCGTCATATGACTATGGGCGGGTATTGAACTGGTTAAACGATCACGGTGATATCTCACATGTGTGGTTTGAACACCATTTTCATATGCGGGCGCTGCTCACATCCCTTGTAATAGAAAATATGCATGACAGGACCTCTTAAATATGAGACCGGGGGTCAAAAAGTCCTCAGATCTCATATTTACACTAATATTCAATAAAAAAAAAAAAAGTAGTTTGAAAAAAATAATAAAAAAAGTCTATTTCAGAGCTATGGGCGTATGTGAAGTTTTGACGTCGCTTCTGCCCTGAAAAGGTATGGGTAGGGGCCATCTTCCCCTCACTCAGCTCTATACCACAGATGGGAGAGGACACAATCACTGCAGTCGGCGGGTCCACCAAGCGGCGGAGGGCCCTGGAGCGAGGTGGCCCCCCTCCCGCCGCTAATAAAAGTGAGCTTGCGGTGAATCCGCTGCAGAGACCACTTTTATCTGAAAGCGGACTGCCCGCTGAAGAAGAGGCTACCGGGGTTATGGTAGCTAGCTGCTGCCATAACAACAATATCCCTCTTCCATGTAACCACATTTTTATTCATACATGAAATAAATACGCAGAATCATGCTCTAGTACCTGGACCAACCTTGTGAACTTTCTCTTTCTCTATTCTTTCTTCTCCTTCCTTTTTTCTTACCTTTATTTTTTATCTAATTTTATGTTATGGTTCAATTTTTGATCATCCATATCTGCTCTATATTTATACATACTAGACCTATATAGGTACTAAGTTTTTTATAAAGATATCTTCCGTTAGATATTTATAGTTACAACTTTCATACTTATAAGATATAGTAACATAGAGCAGTTAATTAATTGAATGTATGTGATGAAGTTTAATACAAACAATAACATACTATGTTACCTATATATATAATTTAAAAATGGGAAGTGACCTTCGCGCTTTACTATTGGAAAGTGGAAAACAGTGATCCACACGTGTAAAATAAATAAATAAATATATAAATAAATAAATAAATAAATGTAGTACACCTGTAACTGTTAGTGCATAAAAGGTTCCTTGTAGACAATACAAGGTTAAATGCCAATGTGCCAAATGTGATACCCCTTAAAATCCATCCGGGGTTAAAATGTGTCAAGTGTAAATTAATGTAGTGTTATCCAGTGTAAATCAATAAAATAATTTATCAAGGAATATAACTAGCAGCTAAACCTAATAATGTTCACAATACACAACAACAAGATAATAAAGTAAAGTGATTCAGCGCATAAGTTAAAAAACACCCATCTAAGCAAATTGTGACACCTCTAATAATGATAAAGTTAAATGGTTAAATAAAAAGTAAATGACAAATAAATATAAGCACGGAAAGCGTAAATGACACTGATATATTATAATGTTCAAGGAGATAGTCTCTGATAGGTGGTAAGCTTAAATCCACTCTAATAAATGGATGATTCAAGAAAAACTGTAGAAGAATATATCCGGAAATGTAGCAGTCTGAGTAATTTCCGTGTCACTGATGCAATATGACAGCTAACAGTAGACTAGCCTTGTGTGATCCACAAAAGGGCTCTCTAGACTCTAACCTCATATATTCTTTGGTTTAGCGTGTTGTATCCGGCCACTGCAAACTCTCTCCCCAATCCGGGCTCTTATCCTCCTTTAGGCGCTCCATCCCGATGTACTAGACTCTCTCACTGGGGTGGATATCTTCTACCCCCTCAGCATCACCACCTGCTTCTCTTCTCTGCACCTCCTCTCTGAGGTGCAGAGAAGAGAAGCAGGGGGTGATGCTGAGAGTTTACACGTGGTCAGAGCTGATAAGAGATCCCATTTAGATGTTTGCTGATGCTACACCGTATAGAGGATATCCACCCCAGTGAGAGAGTCTAGTACATCGGGATAGAGCGCCTAAAGGAGGATAAGAGCCCGGATTGGGGAGAGAGTTTGCAGTGGCCGGATACAACACGCTAAACCAAAGAATATGTGAGGTTAGAGTCTAGAGAGCCCTTTTGTGGATCACACAAGGCTAGTCTACTGTTAGCTGTCATATTGCATCAGTGACACGGAAATTACTCAGACTGCTACATTTCCGGATATATTCTTCTACAGTTTTTCTTGAATCATCCATTTATTAGATTGGATTTAAGCTTACCACCTATCAGAGACTATCTCCTTGAACATTATAATATATCAGTGTCATTTACGCTTTCCGTGCTTATATTTATTTGTCATTTACTTTTTATTTAACCATTTAACTTTATCATTATTAGAGGTGTCACAATTTGTTTAGATGGGTGTTTTTTAACTTATGCGCTGAATCACTTTACTTTATTATATATATAATTTGTTTTATTATTTAACAAAGAGCTTATGTTTATACAGTACATCCTTGTACATGTAACCAATGTACTTTCATTTTATTGTGCAATCAATAAACCTTTTTGACAAGGAAAAACAGAAGTTGTCAAACAAACTTTCTGTCTTTCATGAATCAATGCTAGCTATTGCTTACTTACTTTTCTAGCAAAAACTCATCTCTGTGGTATTTTATTAACCAATTTCAGACCGGACCATTTTGCTGGCTTAAAACCAGACCACTTTTTGCGATTCGGCACTGCATCGATTTAACTGACAATTGCGCAGTCGTGCGTCGTGGCTCCCAAACAAAATTGACGTCCCTTTTTTTTCTGCACTGAACAATTTAGATGGGGTCTCCTAATGAAAAAGTGTAAAAAATCCATCACAAGGGATGAAGTTCGAGTTTGCTGCTACCATGGGTTCAAAGCAAATCCTGTAGGTTCCATATTTAAGGAACTTTTGTGCAGATTCTGGAGAATTATGAACTAGGGCCAGTAGGCTTAGAAGGGCAAATAAGTATACTTCTGAAAAGGCCAGCCCCTCACTATAAAAAAGAGGCACCTAGTAGCCATAATGTCATGGTATTAAAAGCCACTGTAGATAAAAGTGACAAACTGGATAAGGAGAGGAAATGGTACTTTAACTAGTTACGGACCGCCCGCCGCAGTTGTACTGCAGGAAGTTTGGTTCCCCTGCGCAAATCACTGTCATTGTATGTCGGGCGCGTACACTGCGATTTGTGGGCACGTGCTCCTCCCCGGAAGCTCGCCCCTGTGCCCATTTGCGGGCGGGGGGAGCCAACCAGCAGGCCACCCATGATCACTCCAGAGACAGGCAGAATGGGGATCTGTCAATGTAAACAAACAGATCCCCATCCTGTTAGGGGAGGAGAGAGAGATCGTCTGTTCCTAGTGATTAGGAACAGTGATCTCGCTCCTCCTCTAGTCAGCCCAGCCCCCATACAGTTAGCCAGGGAACACATTTAACCCCTTGATAACCCCTAGTGTTAACCCCCTTTCTGCCAGTGACATTTATACAGTAATCAGTGGCTATGTTTAACTCTGATCGCTGTATAGGTGTCAATGGTTCCTTCCAAAAAAGTTTCAAAAGTGTCCGATCTGTCCGCGCAATGTTGCAGTCCCACTTAAAATCGCAGATCACCACCATTACTAGTAAAAAAATTATAATAATAAAAATGCCATAAATGTATCCCATAGTTTTTAGATGCTATAACTTTTGCGCAAAGCAATCATTATACGCTTATTTCAATTTTTTTTAAACAAAAATTTCTAGCAGAATACATATTTGCCTAAACTGAGGAAGAAATTCATTTTTTTTAAACATTTTTTGGGGATATTTTTTATAGCAAAATGTAGAAATTATTGTTTTTTCTTTTCAAAATTGTCGCTCTTTTTTTGTTTATAGCACAAAAAAGAAACGTAGAGGTGATAAATAACACCAAAAGAAAGCTCCATTTGTGGGGAAAAAAGGACACAAATTTTGTTTGGGTACAATGTCATATGACGCGCAATTGTCAGTTAAAGCGACGCAGTACTGTATCGCACAAAATGGCTTGGTCAATAAGGGGGCAAATCCTTCTGGCCCTTAAGTGGTTAATTCAGATTGCTAGCTCTTGCAACTCTTTTTCTGTTTGTTTTTTTCAGTTTTATGTTGAATGGGCCTTTTTTGAACTTGGGGTGCTCAAAGTGTACCATTCGCTTGTTACTGATGACCATCTGATAATAACCATTTGATAATAATTGGCCAGCTGCAGGACAGTTTTGCATCAGCAAGTGGGGACAGTCTAAATGAACTACTGGCCAATTTCTATTTGCCAATCAAGGTGTCCCTGTTACCACTTGTTGTAAAAACATGTATTGCTGCAAAAACTAACCAAAAATGTAGTTATAAAAATTAATTAAAACAGATGTAAGCCAAGCTAACTGTAAAAGAACAAAACCCATAGCTAAATATGTACTATAATGTTGCAGTTGAAAAGGCACGAAAAGACCCTCTCCCTGGTGTACAGTATTTTTTAAGCATTTTTCACAATGGTACATATACCCATGACATGGCATAGCTCCCCATGTCTTTTCCTGGACAGCTTACTTAAAATGTCCAGAATTTAATAACAGGATTTCTGTGGGATTAATGCTAAGTTCGGGTTCACCAAATTTCAAATCGGATTTGGTGAAACCCCTGGAGAATTGAATGCAGATAGATACATCCCTATCCATTACTGACTTCTTAAAGTCATACTAAATAAAGAAGTGTTAATTGCCATAATTCTTGCACATACTGTATATCATATATATCATGTGTAGCGGTCACACTTTAACAAGTGTGCGCTATAAATGTAAATCTATTTTTTTCCTCAGAACAGTAATGGGGTTCTGAGGGTTAATTGTACAGGTTTGCTTTGGCATCAGTCTGGCTGGGCTGGGCTAAGGTTCCGCCTGGTCATGGGTGCAGTGAGGCAGTGAGCCGAGAACCAGGCCTGGTTGGATGTCTTAGGTACCAATCTTTCCCGGAGCCAATCAGTGGGCGCGTCTGGCCCTGCTGCGTAGTCTGGGAAGGGGTACTTAAGGTGCTGAAGTCACGTGTTCAGGGTTCGGCCGCAGTTCTTGGTTCCTGGTTCTGTACCGGGTAGCCCCGCGAGGGGTCCCGGGCCTAGGAGCGTTTGCCGTCCCGCAAGCATGGTCAGTCTGACCAGCCCCATATACCCGCATGGTCTGGGGCAAGAATCCGTCTGTTCATGAGTAGGGATGAGCCGAACACCCCCGGGTTCGGTTCGCACCAGAACCTTCGAACGGACCGAAAGTTCGCGCAAATTTTCGAACCCTATACGTTATAATGGACGCAAACGTTCGAAATCAAAAGTGCTAATTACAACGGCCAATATGCATGTTAATGTCATAAAACAGGTTTGGGGACCCGGGTCCTGCCCCAGGGGACATATATCAATGCAAAAAGAACTTTTAAAAACTAACGTTTTTTTGGGAGCAGTCATTTTAATGATGCATAAAGTGAAAAAAAAAAAAGTGAAATTTTCCTTTAAATATGGTACCTGGGGGGTGTCTAAAGTATGCCTGTGAAGTGGCATGTGTTTCCCGTGTTTAGAACTGTCCTTGCACAAAATGACATTTGTAAAGGAAAAAAAGAAGCCATTTAAAACCACTTGCGGCTTTAGGTTTGTTCTTAAGTAGAATCTGAACAGGTACATTATGAAGTGTAGCTCCATCCCAAAAAAATCTATTTTTAAGCTTTTTGGAGAACATAGGGAGGGGTTATCACCCCTGTAACATTTGCTGTCTTTGCACATCTGTTCAGAACATGTCACCTCACTTTCCGTCCCAATGACAAATGTTTTTGGAAAAGTGGGGTTTTAATTGAAACAAGGATTGGTGATAAAGTATCAGTAGAGAGGAGATACCTTTTTCCCAAATTAAATCTAACAGGATAGAATTTCCCTTCCTAGGGGTAGATTTCCTCTCACTTCCTGTTTTCTCTTTCCATTTGCAAGTAGGAGTCGTTTGTAAGTTGGATGTTTGAAAGTAGGGGCCTGGCGTACATACTCTGCAGAAATTTGCCCTATTAGATGTTGGTGTAGCCACAAGACTGGTGGGCACAGGAATGGGCCCTGCTGTGAGTTAATAGATCAAAATTTGTAATTGCATGCACCTGTTGAACAGGGCAGAAAAATTGGGGGTGGTGGTGGTGGTGGACGGTGTTGCCACAAGACTGTAAGCTCTCACAGTTACTCTTGGTGGGCGCAGGAATGGGCCCTGCTGTGAGTTATTAGATCAAGATTTGTAATTGCAAGCACCTGATGAACAGGGCAGAAAAATTGGGCCTTTGGCGGTGGTGGTGGACGGTGTTGCAACAAGACTGTAGGCCCTCATAGTTACTCTTGGTGGGCGCAGGAATGGGCCCTGCTGTGAACTATTAGATCAAGATTTGTAATTACCCGCCCCTGTTAAACAGGGGCTGAAAAATTGTGCCTTAGGCACTGGTGCTGGTGCCACAACACTGCAACCCCTCACAGATACTGTACTTGGAGCACAGCAGTCACACGTGTTGCGAAGCATTTTTTTATAAAAATTGTATGTACACGCCCCTGTTAAACAGGGGCTGAAAAATTGTGCCTTAGGCACTGGTGCTGGTGCCACAACACTGCAAACCCTCACAGATACTGTACTTGGAGCACAGCAGTCACACGTGTTGCAAAGCATTTTTTTAAAAAATTGTAAGTACATGCCCCTGTTAAACAGGGGCTGAAAAATTGTGCCTTAGGCACTGGTGCTGGTGGCATGGATCATTGAGGAGGAGGAAGAGGATAGTCAGTGAACATAAGAGGACAGTCACTCAGCATCAGCATAGGCAGTCTTGAAGGGATGTGACATTATAAATTATTCCGTTATATCCGCTTCAGGTGCCTGGTAGCTGGTGGTGATCCAAGACTGATTCATTTTGATGAAGGTCAGTCGATCAACCGAGGCGGTGGACAGGCGCACCCTATGATCGGTGACAAATCCTCCAGCAGCACTGAATGTGCGTTCGGAAAGAACGCTGGAGGCAGGACAGGCCAGTAGCTCAATTGCAAACTGTGCAAGCTCTGGCCAGTGATCCATCCTCAGGACCCAGTAAGCCAGAGGATTTTCGGTGGGAAAGGTGTCCAAGTCTGACCTTGCCCCAAGGTATTCCTGCACCATGTATATCAGACGCTGGCGATGGTTGCTGGAACCGATCATACCTTGGGGCTGCGGACTAAAAAATTGTCTGAACGCATCGGTCAGACGTCCACCTTCCCCACCGCTCCTTCTGCTACTGACCAAAGCCTCAGCAACTCGTCGCCCAGGACCAGGAGTTTGTAACCTCCCAGTTTCTGGGAACGCGTTGCACAGACCTTTTTGCAAGGCCTCCCTGAGATGTCTCATCCTCTGCTCCCTCTGCGACGGCAAGATAAGGTCCGCAACCTTACCCTTGTACCGTGGATCAAGGAGAGTGGCCAGCCAGTAATGGTCCCTCTCCTTGATCCGAAGAACACGAGGATCCTTCCGCAGGCTTTGCAGGATCAGGGAGGCCATGCAGCGTAGGTTAGCTGAGGCATTCGGTCCAGAGTCTTCTGGGTCACTGAGGATGACATGATCGCCAGCCACGTCCTCCCAGCCACGTACAAGTCCACTGGTTTGTTGGGACTGTACATCATCCCTAAAAGACTGCTGCTGCTGATGCTGAGTGCCAGGCTCCACCTCCATGCTCACACAATCCTCCTCCTCCTCCTCCTCCTCATCCTCTTCCTGTGTGATGGGTGGGACAGAAGGAACACTGTCCGGATAAAGGGGGCCTTGAGAGGCAAGGAAGTCCTCCTCTTCCTGCCTCTGTTCTGCCTCAAGTGCCCTGTCCATTATCCCACGCAGCGTATGCTCCAACAGGTGGACAAGAGGTACAGTGTCACTGATGCATGCACTGTCACTGCTCACCATCCTCGTGGCCTCCTCAAATGGTGAGAGGACAGTGCATGCATCCCTGATCATGCTCCACTGACGTGGGGAAAAAAAAACAAGCTCCCCTGACCCTGTCCTGGTGCCGTAGTCGCAAAGGTACTCATTGATGGCCCTCTGCTGCGTGTGCAGTCGCTGCAGCATGGCCAACGTTGAGTTCCACCTGGTGGGCATGTCACATATTAGGCGGTTCTTGGGCAGGTTCAGTTCCTTTTGCAGCTCAGTCAGCCGAGCACTGGCATTATAAGATCGGCGGAAATGCACACAGACTTTCCTGGCCTGCCTCAGGACATCCTGTAAGCCTGGGAACCTGCCCAAGAACCGCTGCACCACCAGGTTGAGGACGTGAGCCATGCAGGGCACATGGGTGAGCTGCCCCTGTCGCAGGGCGGAGAGGAGGTTGGTGCCATTGTCAGAAACGACCATTCCTGGCTTAAGCTGACGTGGCGTCAACCACCTCTCGGCCTGCCCCTGCAGAGCTGCCAGAACCTCTGGCCCAGTGTGGCTCCTGTCCCCCAAACACACCAGCGCAAGCACGGCATGGCATCTTTTTGCCTGCGTACTTGCGTAGCCCCTTGTACGCCTACGGAGCACCGCTGGTTCCAAGGACAGAGCACTGGAGGAAGAAGAAGAGGAGGGGGTGGAGGAGAGAGGTGTGTCACAACCAGTAGCAGTAGTAGCGTTTTGGAGGCGTGGTGGCGGAACAACCTCCAACACTACTGCACCTTGTCCTGCATCCCTCCCAGCTGCCAATAGAGTGACCCAATGGGCCGTGAAAGAAAGGTACCGTCCCTGTCCATGCCTGCTGGACCATGAGTCAGCGGTAATATGCACCTTACCGCTGACCGCCCTGTCCAGCGAGGCATGGACATTGCCTTCCACATGCCGGTAGAGAGACGGAATCGCCTTCCGTGAGAAAAAGTGGCGTTTGGGAACCTGCCACTGAGGAACCGCACATTGAACAAACTCACGGAAGGGGGCCGAGTCTACCAACTGAAAAGGCAGCAGTTGAAGTGCTAGCAATTTAGCCAAGCTAGCATTCAACCGCTGGGCATGTGGATGGCTGGGAGTGTACTTCTTTCTACGGTCCAGCAGCTGGGGCAGGGAAATTTGCCTGCTGCAATCGGACGTCGGTGTACTGCAAGTACTTGGTTGTGACACACCTAATTCTACACCTTCAGTCCTCTCAGAGCAGCTTTCAGAGAGGACTGAAGGTGTAGTGGGGATGGAGATCCCAGCTGATGAGGAGCAAGGAGAGGTCCGCTTAGTTCTTTGGTGTGGGTCTTTTATGTGTGCCTGCCAACGAGCTGCATGGCAGGTCGACATATGTCTGGTCATGCTTGTGGTGCCCAAGCGGCTGATGTTTTGGCCACGCGAGATACGCTTGAGACAAATATTGCAAATAGCAGTGGTGCGATCTGATGCACTCGTCTCAAAAAAGGCCCACACCAAAGAACTTTTCTGATAACGTGCAGAGGCAGCGCCCTGCACAGGCGGAGCTCTGCGGTGTTGTACAGTTGCTGTGCTGGCCTCTACCTGGCCTCCAGGGGGCATCCTGCCTCGTTGGACATGTGACGCCGCATCCTCCTCCTCCTCGTCCTCCTCCTCATCCTCTCTCCCTTCAGGCACCCACGTGGAGTCAGTGACCTCATCATCCCCTCCCTCTTTACCACTAGAGCAAACCTGGCAGTAAGCTGCAGCTGGTGGAACAGTACTGCCAGATTCCTCAAGCTGGGTATCATCATCCGAGCCTTCGAATCGTTGGGCATCCTCCTGGAGCATGTACCCAACACTGTGCTCAAAGAGTTCGGGGGACTCCTCAGGAGGACATGGTGGGTCTAGGGAAGGGGTGGCTGATGATGCCATTGAGTACGCGTTGGCAGCTGCTCTGCCAGTACCCTGAGCCTGGGTGAGAGAGGATGAGGAGGATGAGGAGGGCTTGGTCATCCATTCTACCAAGCCTTCAGCATGATGCGGCTCCACATGTCCAGCTGCCGAAAACAAAGACGCGCGTGTCCCATGGCCACGTGCTGATGACGATGCACGACCACGTCCACGGCCACGGCCACGTCCACTAGAAACAGAGCCTGCCTGCCCTGTGTTCTTGGCTCTGCACGCTCTGCCTCCCCTTGGCGGTCTTCCAGCCATTGTAGTCGGTAGTCCTGTGGGTGCTGCTGAGAAGAATATATAGGAGCTCTGTGTGATGCCACTAACACACTAGAAGTCCTATGGGTGCTTCTGCAAAGAAAATATAGGAGCTCTGTGTGATGCCACTAACACACTAGAAGTCCTGTGGGTGCTGCTGAGAAGAAAATATAGGAGCTCTGTGTGATGCCACTAACACACTAGAAGTCCTATGGGTGCTTCTGCAAAGAAAATAGAGGATCTCTGTGTGATGGGACTAACACACTTCAAGTCCTATAGGTGCTTCTGGGAACAAAATATAGCTCTGTGTGATGGGACTAACACACTTCAAGTCCTATAGGTGCTTCTGGGAACAAAATATAGGATCTCTGTGTGATGGGACTAACACACTTCAAGTCCTATAGGTGCTTCTGGGAACAAAATATAGGATCTCTGTGTGATGGGACTAACACACTTCAAGTCCTATAGGTGCTTCTGGGAACAAAATATAGCTCTGTGTGATGGGACTAACACACTTCAAGTCCTATAGGTGCTTCTGGGAACAAAATATAGCTCTGTGTGATGGGACTAACACACTTCAAGTCCTATAGGTGCTTCTGGGAACAAAATATAGGATCTCTGTGTGATGGGACTAACACACTTCAAGTCCTATAGGTGCTTCTGGGAACAAAATATAGCTCTGTGTGATGGGACTAACACACTTCAAGTCCTATAGGTGCTTCTGGGAACAAAATATAGGATCTCTGTGTGATGGGACTAACACACTACAAGTCCTATGGGTGCTTCTGGGAAGAAAATATAGGTCTGTGTGATGGGACTAACACACTTCAAGTCCTATAGGTGCTTCTGGGAACAAAATATAGGATCTCTGTGTGATGGGACTAACACACTTCAAGTCCTATAGGTGCTTCTGGGAACAAAATATAGGATCTCTGTGTGATGGGACTAACACACTTCAAGTCCTATAGGTGCTTCTGGGAACAAAATATATGATCTCTGTGTGATGGGACTAACACACTTCAAGTCCTATGGGTGCTTCTGGGAACAAAATATAGCTCTGTGTGATGGGACTAACACACTTCAAGTCCTATAGGTGCTTCTGGGAACAAAATATAGGATCTCTGTGTGATGGGACTAACACACTTCAAGTCCTATAGGTGCTTCTGGGAACAAAATATAGCTCTGTGTGATGGGACTAACACACTTCAAGTCCTATAGGTGCTTCTGGGAACAAAATATAGGATCTCTGTGTGATGGGACTAACACACTTCAAGTCCTATAGGTGCTTCTGGGAACAAAATATAGCTCTGTGTGATGGGACTAACACACTTCAAGTCCTATAGGTGCTTCTGGGAACAAAATATAGCTCTGTGTGATGGGACTAACACACGTCAAGTCCTATAGGTGCTTCTGGGAACAAAATATAGGATCTCTGTGTGATGGGACTAACACACTTCAAGTCCTATAGGTGCTTCTGGGAACAAAATATAGCTCTGTGTGATGGGACTAACACACTTCAAGTCCTATAGGTGCTTCTGGGAACAAAATATAGGATCTCTGTGTGATGGGACTAACACACTTCAAGTCCTATAGGTGCTTCTGGGAACAAAATATAGCTCTGTGTGATGGGACTAACACACTTCAAGTCCTATAGGTGCTTCTGGGAACAAAATATATGATCTCTGTGTGATGGGACTAACACACTACAAGTCCTATGGGTGCTTCTGGGAAGAAAATATAGCTCTGTGTGATGGGACTAACACACTTCAAGTCCTATAGGTGCTTCTGGGAACAAAATATATGATCTCTGTGTGATGGGACTAACACACTTCAAGTCCTATAGGTGCTTCTGGGAACAAAATATAGCTCTGTGTGATGGGACTAACACACTTCAAGTCCTATAGGTGCTTCTGGGAACAAAATATATGATCTCTGTGTGATGGGACTAACACACTACAAGTCCTATAGGTGCTTCTGGGAAGAAAATATAGCTCTGTGTGATGGGACTAACACACTTCAAGTCCTATAGGTGCTTCTGGGAACAAAATATAGCTCTGTGTGATGGGACTAACACACTACAAGTCCTATAGGTGCTTCTGGGAACAAAATATATGATCTCTGTGTGATGGGACTAACACACTACAAGTCCTATAGGTGCTTCTGGGAACAAAATATATGATCTCTGTGTGATGGGACTAACACACTTCAAGTCCTATAGGTGCTTCTGGGAAGAAAATATAGCTCTGTGTGATGGGACTAACACACTTCAAGTCCTATAGGTGCTTCTGGGAACAAAATATATGATCTCTGTGTGATGGGACTAACACACTTCAAGTCCTATAGGTGCTTCTGGGAAGAAAATATAGCTCTGTGTGATGGGACTAACACACTTCAAGTCCTATAGGTGCTTCTGGGAACAAAATATATGATCTCTGTGTGATGGGACTAACACACTACAAGTCCTATAGGTGCTTCTGGGAAGAAAATATAGCTCTGTGTGATGGGACTAACACACTTCAAGTCCTATAGGTGCTTCTGGGAACAAAATATAGGAGCTCTGTTTGCTGCCAGTGCCTGCCTGCCACGAACACACTACAAGTCCTATAGGTGCTTCTGGGAACAAAATATAGGAGCTCTGTTTGCTGCCACTGCCTGCCTGCCACGAACACACTACAAGTCCTATAGGTGCTTCTGGGAACAAAATATAGGAGCTCTGTTTGCTGCCACTGCCTGCCACGAACACACTACAAGCCCCTCTTTCTAAATGAATCTTTCTAAATGAATCTTTCTAACTAAATCTCTCTAACTAAATCTTTCTAACTGAATCTAGCAGAGTGACACAGAATGATCCTGCTCTCTCTAACGCCGGAACGCATGTGACCGGTCTTTTATAAGAGGGGGCGTGTACTAAAGCCCCTGAGCTGTAATTGGCTACAGGCGTCCTGCCTGTAGCCAATTATGGCTCTTCGAGTTTCCGGCGCTGTGATTGGCCAAGCATGCGGGGTCACAGTGCATGCTTGGCCAATCATCAGCCAGCAATGCACTGCGCCGGCCGCGCCGGCCGCAATGCATTGCGGGGCCTCTCGCATCACACGAACGTGATGCGAGCGGCCAAAATAGTTCTGGGCTCGCCGAGCGAGCGAACACCCGGTGCTCGATGCGAACATGGGTTCGCATCGAGCACCGGGCCCATCCCTATTCATGAGTCTCAGAGCTGGCTAGCCCGAGGCCCAGTAACTGAGGGAGGATTCAAGGCGTCCCGGTGTGCTCTCGGTATTGGAGGGACACGGCAACTCATACTAGTGACCAGGGGAGGACTCTTCGGCAGAGGGCCAACAAACTGGCTACTCAGTAAGAGCCTGTAAGCTGAGTTGTATGGACACTAAAAGAATCCACACTTCCACAGTACTGCCAAGGAGACAGAGAAAGTTCCAGGTACTGTAAGAACGGTTCCTACTATGTTCAGTTACAATTTAGTCTGTGGCAGAGACTTTTTCAAAGTTTCCGGATCATATTGTTGGCTGCTAGATCTCTGGCTAGAGGTTTATCCGGCGTTGAAGCACCCAGCTGTGAGTGGCTACTCTCTGGGTTGATTAGAGACATTCAGTGGATGTCAGCAGTTCAAAGTGCCTGAGTTTCTTCACCCGTACCCTCTATTCCCATCAGAGACTGTGTTATGTTGGATGTTACCACTGCAAAATAAAAACCTTTAAAATGACTTTTATGTGTCAGCATCTGAAGTCGTTGGGTACTAACCCTGGGAACCCCTGGAAGTTCCGAGGAGGTAACGGGTAAGCCCAAAAGTCAAGGCCGCCCCTCAAGGGGTTATGGCCGCTACACATGCCACTCTATGTTGTTGTTTTTTTTTTAATCCTATGAGTACTTTATTCCTGCAGCACTATTGTGTGGTCACAACTTCCCCTGCTTTTTGGCATCTGCAACTGCAAGGAAAAATGTCTCCCATGTATATTATAGCCGTATCATCACAAACCGAGTGGAATAAATAGTTTTAAATCCACATTGTAAGGCTATAGACAGGTACTGGCTGAAACCCTTCCACTTACAGTATCCATATAGTTGTGAACAATCTTGATGATCGGTTGCACAACATTCTGGAATTGAAGCGCTTTTTCGTATAGTGCTCACAGCCAGAGTGACAGCCCGTCCTATGCAGTCTTTGAGTTGTACACGGGCTGTATAATACGGGTCATATCTAATCCATTGATCCGCCTTACCTCTGAATGTTTTCACCAATCGTTATGGGACGGCTCAATGGATCAGACAGTTGTCAGCGGTCCGCAGCACCTGATAATAAATAATTAGGTGGTTTTTATGATGCCTCTACAGCCTGCTGCCCCATAGAAGCACCGACATTGGTCGGGACTCCTATCTAATTTGGTCGCCCGGGTCCACGGATTGTTTCATAGACACATAAATACAAAGTCTCAATAGGATTAACTACAGTCACTGGCCATATACTATTACTGTATAAAATGCATAGATTCATTATCGACACTGCCAGCAGCCAAAGAGTAAAGTTTTGCTAAAAACCCTTTGAAAAAAGATATAGCCTTTAGCACACTATGCAGGCTATCAACCCGATCGAACAACAACCGATATATAAAATAAAAATTAAAATAAAAATAAATACAAAAATGATCAATTAATCATATAGATACACCATTTCAGGGTGCACGATTGTCTATTCACTCTTTTTTCACACTTCATATTTTGTTATTTACCATTTTTATCTTTTATTATTATTTTTTTATTTTATTTTTGAACATGCCTATCCACACAGTATATAAGTGTTGTCTTGGACACTAACATTCACACCAGGAAGCACGTTCAAAACAATTTAAAATAATTCAAAATAACTTAAGACACACAGTGTACCTGTATCACTTTAGTAAGTATTATGCCGCGTACACACGAAGGGACAATCCCGCGGGATTATCCTCTGGACTGAAGTCCAGCGGATAATCCCCTCGTGTGTGGGCGCCGGCGGACTTTTTGGCGTCAAAGTACGGCGGACTAAAGTTTGAAGTTTTGTTTTCAAATTATCCGCTGGACTTGGAAGTCCAGCGGACAATCCCGCCGTTAGTGGGCAAGTCCGCGGGACTTTTGAAATGAAGGGACTTGCCGCTCATCGGCAAGTCCGTTCATTTAGCACGTGACTTCAGGTTACGTAGCTAGCGTAGGCAGTTACTGCCGCCGCGCTAGCTCCGTGACCTGGCATGGATTTAAAGGGACTCCCCACGCCGAAAAAACGGCGTGGGGGTTCCCCCCAAATCCATGTCAGACCCTCATCCGAGCACGCAGCCTGGCAGGCCAGGAAAGGGGTGGGGACGAACGAGCGCCCCCCCCCCCCTCCTGAGCCGTACCAGGCCGCGTGCCCTCAACATGGGGGGTGCCCTGGGGAAAGGGGGGCCGTGCGGCCCCCCCACCCCAAAGCACCTTGTCCCCATGTTGATGAGGACAAGGGCCTCTTCCCGACAACCCTGGCCGTTGGTTGTCGGGGTCTGCGGGCGGGGGCTTATCGGAATCTGGGAACCCCCTTTAATAAGGGGGCCCCCAGATCCCGGCCCCCCACCCTATGTGAATGAGTATGGGGTACGATGTACCCCTACCCATTCACCTAAGGTGTAAAATGTAAAGTAAAAAAAAAACACCCACACTTTTGAAAAAATAGTTTATTGCACTGCTCCGGGGGTCTTCTTCCGTCTTGGGGGTCTTCTCGCCGGACTCCCCGCCATTTACCAAGCTCTTTTACCGAGCGGGGGAAGTCCGGCTACCTTCTTCGTCGTCGCCGCCGTCTGGGGGTCTCGATCCGCCTTCGGGGGTCTTCTTCCGTCTTGGGGGTCTTCTCGCCGGACTCCTCCCCTCTCTTCTGCTCTTTTACCTAGCTCTTTCACGAGGGGAGGAGTCCGGCTACCTTCTTCGTCGTCGCCGCCGTCGTCTGGGGGTCTCGATCCGCCTTCGGGGGTCTTCCGGGGGTCTCTTCTGTTCTTGCGGCGGTCGTCGTCTTCCGCGCCGCCGGCGCCTTCTTCTTCTTGTCCTTCTTCTTGTCCTTCTTGTTCTTCTTCTTCTTCCGATGTTGACCCGACGCTCTCTCTGCCCGGAATGCCTGTGCCGCTCTGCGCTCGGACTTATATAGGGAAATGGGGGACAGGGTCACATGCACATGTCACATGGTGACCCCGCCCCCTTGTGTTGTCACAGTCCCAGCATCCTCCGGGACTGTGACAACACAAGGGGGCGGGGTCACCATGTGACATGTGCATGTGACCCTGTCCCCCATTTCCCTATATAAGTCCGAGCGCAGAGCGGCACAGGCATTCCGGGCAGAGAGAGCGTCGGGTCAACATCGGAAGAAGAAGAAGAACAAGAAGGACAAGAAGAAGGACAAGAAGAAGAAGGCGCCGGCGGCGCGGAAGACGACGACCGCCGCAAGAACAGAAGAGACCCCCGGAAGACCCCCGAAGGCGGATCGAGACCCCCAGACGACGGCGGCGACGACGAAGAAGGTAGCCGGACTCCTCCCCTCGTGAAAGAGCTAGGTAAAAGAGCAGAAGAGAGGGGAGGAGTCCGGCGAGAAGACCCCCAAGACGGAAGAAGACCCCCGGAGCAGTGCAATAAAATATTTTTTCAAAAGTGTGTGTGTTTTTGTACTTTACATTTTACACCTTAGGTGAATGGGTAGGGGTACATCGTACCCCATACTCATTCACATAGGGTGGGGGGCCGGTATCTGGGGGCCCCCTTATTAAAGGGGGCTCCCAGATTCCGATAAGCCCCCGCCCGCAGACCCCGACAACCAACGGCCAGGGTTGTCGGGAAGAGGCCCTTGTCCTCATCAACATGGGGACAAGGTGCTTTGGGGTGGGGGGGCCGCACGGCCCCCCTTTCCCCAGGGCACCCCCCATGTTGAGGGCACGCGGCCTGGTACGGCTCAGGAGGGGGGGGGCGCTCGTTCGTCCCCACCCCTTTCCTGGCCTGCCAGGCTGCGTGCTCGGATGAGGGTCTGACATGGATTTGGGGGGAACCCCCACGCCGTTTTTTCGGCGTGGGGATTCCCTTTAAATCCATGCCAGCTTGCGGAGCTAGCGCGGCGGCATTTACTGCCTACGCTAGCTACGTAACCTGAAGTTACGTTCGAAATGAACGGACTGCTCCGTGTGTGGGCAAGTCCGTTCATTTTCAAAAGTCCCGCGGACTTTTGGCCGGCGGATTATCCACTGGAGAAGTCCGTGCGTGTGTGGGCAAGTCCACACCCTCGGAAAGTCCAGCGGACCTAGCCGGAAAGTCCCGCGGGATTGTCCGCTGGACTAGGTCCGCCGGCAAAAGTCCCTACGTGTGTACGAGGCATTAGTTTCACTAGTATAATATTTAAATACAACTTCAATTCACTAGGTGGTTCTCGACAAGTGTTGTTCAATAAACCTCATCATAGCGATTTGGTTAGCGATTTCATCACAGCGATTTGGCTAGCGGATATATATAAATACCAATAATTGGTTATATTAATATCTCACTATTTATTCACTTCCTCACCCAC
Organism: Lithobates sylvaticus; assembly: GCA_028564925.1. Lineage (NCBI taxonomy): Eukaryota > Metazoa > Chordata > Amphibia > Anura > Ranidae > Lithobates > Lithobates sylvaticus. Next base: position 7,041,246 of record CM053038.1, read on the forward strand.
TTGCTATCACAATATATAGACTTTTTTGGAGAGTTTATATATATTCCACATATTTCGAGTATTATGTATATATTTCCTTTATTTAAATGTATCCCAACAGTTCTTACACACGATAAAAACATTTACTGAAATCGCAATTGGGTTGGGCTATTCCATTGAATGGACCCTCTAGGTGTGTACACACAACATTGTGTGCATTGTTTTATGCATTGTTATGCAATGTTCTTATTAGGTCTTATAAACTTTTCACTCAAGTTTGTCTTTAAACAACATCAGGCTTCTTTTAAAGTGGTCACTCTCACTCTGCAGGATCAGCCTAGCAACACATGTTGATATTCAATTAAACCTAGCTTTCAGCTGCTGGTAACAGCCTTTTTCCATCAAGCAATCAAGTGATGCATATCCTGTAAGCATATATATTTGTTATTAATTTGTGAGTTCATTAGCTATGAGTAAGCACTAATTGTGGTGCGAAACGCGTCAGCTCTGTACCCCCCCTTTTTTTGCCGTGTGTGGATTGTAGTGTTTTTTGCTTTTAAATAAACCCTTTGGATTTTATTTTCTCGGTGTGCGGCTGTCCGGAGTTCTTCCTTTTTGATTTCTAATCATTGTGCTATTAGCCAGCACCTGGGGCTCCCACACAGGAGCAGGAGCATTCGCTTGGGAAGGAGAGTCTTGGAGCAGTGGTTGTTTGTTTCTCATCTGCAAGGAAAAATCCTTGGGAGGGGCTTCTATTACTCTGATGATGTATGCTCTCTACAGTGTGCATCTGTATCTGGCCAGCCATGATTGGTGCTGTGCCAGTCACAGAAGAGTAATTTAAATTAGTATATAAATTTTAAATGACTGATTTACAGCTCAAAATAGATTTTTATTGAACATCAAATGTTTTTCTTTTGTGCATTAATATGGAGGCGAAGTTAAAGATGATTGACACTAGCTTTTATTTTGTTCGGATGGCATCTACATCCAAGGATCTTTGTTTTACTTTACAGATATTACCAATTACATTTAATATATTTAATACTGATTTCTTAGTGAATGTAATCCATCAGCATACAATATACCACCCCCCCGCACCCCCTAATATTTACTGGAGCCCCATCTCTGTCCAGTGATGTCCACGAGTGTCTTAGCCATCCGGTAATCTCTCTCCTGATTGGCTGAGACACAGCAGCGGCACCATTGGCTCCCGTTTCTGTCAATCAAAGTCAGTTAGCTAATCAGCAGAGATGGTTCAGGGGCCGAACCACAGCTCTTAATGGACACACGCTTTTGAAATTGCTTGCTGTGGGGGTACTTAACAGGAGGAAGGGGCCAGGAGCACAGAAGAGGCACCCGAGAAGAGGAGGATCTAGGCTGCTCTGTGCAAAACCACTGCACAGAGAAGGTAAGTATAACCAGTGGCGGCTGGTGCTCAAAATTTTTTGTGGACTGAAACTGAAAAAAAAAAAAAAACATCAATTGCAGCCTCACTGTGCCCATCAAACGGAGCCACTGTGCCCTCAAACGCAGCCACTGTACCCATAAATTGCCACCACTGTGCCCATTAAATGCTGCCACTGTGCCCATCAAACACAGCCACTGTGCCATCAAACACAGTCACTGTACCCATAAATTTCCACTGCTGTGCCCATTAAACGCAGCCACTGTGCCCATCAAACGCAGCCATTGTGCCATCAAACGCAGCCACTGTACCCATAAATTGTCACCACCGTGCCCATTAAACGCAGCCACTGTGCCATCAAGCGCAGCCACTGTAACCATCAATTGCCGCCAGTGTGCCCCATCAATTGCCGCCAGTTTGCCCCATCAATTGCCACCAGTTTTCCCCATCAATTGCCACCAGTTTGCCCCATCAAATGCTGCCAGTGTACCCCCTGCCCGGAACTTACCTGTCTCGGGTCAGCGCATTCCTCCATGATCCCTCCGATTCCTCGATGTCTTCTCCCATCCTCTTCTGCTATGATTGGACGCCCGATAGGCATCCAATCACAGCGCCTGTCACTTCAGCCAATCAGGTGACAGGTAACCAGACCCGGTGCACCTGATTGGCTGAGAGGTGGGTCAGTGTTAGGGAAGCTATTTATTTAATTCCCTAACACAGCACTGTGTAAGCAGCGAACGCACAGCAGTGCGCCCGCTGTTTACCAATTTGGAAAGCTATTAGAGCCCACGGCTCTAATCAGGACACCTATTAGAGCCGACGGCTCTTATCAGGCACTTCCAAAAACACCCCTGCCGCTGTAATTCAGATGCCTGGCGCCCGACAAGGGGCCGGACACCTGAATAGGGGGCGGCAGCGGCAACAATAGATAGATTCATGCAATGCATGAATCTATCTATTGAAGATTGACAGGGGCAGGAGAGAGAGGCGGCGCTCCTGCACCCTCTATGGACACACCGCCACTTTGTATAACATGTTTGTTATTTTTATAGAAAAAAAAACGAGACTTTACAATCACTTTAAGAGCTTAAAAGGGACACTGAATTGTGCATGCTCCGTAGAGGACAAAAGTTGGTCTACACAATCCCAGTCTGCAGTGGGGACACAGAGAAGATGGGAGAGACAGCTGAAGGCAGGATCAGCCAGGTATATTTCACTCTACACAACACAAATATTTTTGTGGCTTTATGAATATGAACACTCTGTTATATAGCATGTACTGGGAGTTTTTCATAGTCTGGGCTTAATGACACTTTAATTTTACTAGAAAGATTACATGCTAGTTATGTTTAGGGGTACAGGAACAGGCAGTATTACTTACTCTCCTCTCCCTCTTCGTCCTGAAGCTGCAGTCTATGGGCAGTTGCTCAGTGTCATCACGTACAGTACAATGCAGGCCTATTAACCCTAAATTATATGTAGCAGAGACAGGAGTGTGAACCTGACCAGGAATGGCTGCTGGAGGGACCATATTGGAGCGCAGAGTGAGATAAGTATTTCTATTTATCCCAGCACCCCTAGATAACAAGCATTTATCCCTTGAAGTGGTACACCCCTGCAATTTGACTTTTTCTAGTTCCTGGAGTTGGGCTTTAAGGCAGATGTAAAGCTCAAGCCACAAGCAGCTTAGCGTCACACGTATAATGGGTATAAATATGCTGTGTATTTGTACTGTGTGTATTGGTCACCAGGATGTGGTTTAGGCTAAATACCAGGTGACAACCCTCATATGTGAGGCAGTTTCCATCATAAGTATATTTACTCATTCAGCGAATACTAACAATTGAATTCTCACAGAAACAGGATGTTGTCTATTACCAAAGTTTCCACAGTCACTGTCCAAGGCCAGTCAGCTTTTAAAAATATTTGGGGATCACAAGGTAGATCGGTGGTTAGCTGCTTTATCATTGCAGAGCTGGAGTCCTACTTTTAATAAGCATTGCCTGAAGATGCATGGAGTTTACATGCTCTCCAACTGATTGTGTGTAGTCACACCATGAGCTCTGCCCCTTCCCAAAAAAAGCATGTAGTTATACATACTGAACATTAGGCCCATGCACACGAGACGCCGATGCAAACTCTGCTGAACGCATATTTTGAAAAGCAGAAACCTGCGTTTAAAAACACGCGTTTTGCCACGTTTTCATGCCACATTTAGCCGCGTTTTACCGCGTTTGCGTCTATAAGCGTTTGTAAAGATAACATCATATAGACCCTCCCCAAGCTCAGAAAGCATGTATTATTAACTATTTCTGCCATTTTGATCAGAGTGAGCAGTAGCAGCAGATGGAGAGCAGTTGTACACTTGCATTTGCCTTTTTCTGTGTTTTTTTTTTGGAAATGGATCCCATATTGAATATATGTCAGGAAATGCTCCTGTTGTTGCTCTTGATGAGGCAGCAACGTCGTCGCAAATTGTGTGAGAGGTCCAGAGTCAGAGCTCGTCGATATTGGACCCATCCGTTGATGGCACAGCGAATGTCCGTTGGATATTTCACAAACATGGTGGGGGGTTGGGGCTGACTAGACATTGGTATGCAGGTTTTTCTTTGTGAAAAAAAGGCATTGCTATGCTTTGGTCAGACTGGGTGGAGTCACTGATTAGATTAGAAATTGGATGAAGGGTTGGGGCATAGAAGTGGAGGCATTCCTCATTGTCTAAGCTACCTAAAAAAATAGAGTTTTTTATGGCATTGCATCAGTGAGTATATATGCTCTATGAACTATCTAGAGTAATTACGACATTTTAAACCAATTGTTTTTGTATTTTTTATGGTTTACCATCATATTTCTGAGTTTTCTGGTCCAAAAAATTGGGTTCCTTTAAAAACGCTTATAAGCTCAAACGCAGCTAAACGTCTTTAAATGTCTAAAACGTGGAAAAGCAAAGTGTCTGAACCCATTTTTTTGCTTCTGGAAAAACAAGGTTAAACGCAACTGCATAAGAACGGGAAAAAACGAGACTGTGTACATGGACACATAGGATAACATTGCATGCGTTCAAAAAACGTTTGAAAAACGTGTCCAACTGCCTCTGAACGCGCGTTTAACAGCGTCTCGTGTGCATGGGGCCTAAATGTTTACAATTTTCTTAATTTGTTTTTATGTGGCTTTCAAATTCTGAACCACTATACAAAAGGCATACATGGTTCCATAGTGAATCACAATAAAAAATGGCATGTCCATTGAGTTAAAAAAATATTTTGTTTATCACTACCCCCCCAGGAGCCGCTGGTGAATTAAATACTCCTGCTACTGGAAGCTCAAAAGGCCATACAGCAGACACACCACAACATATTAACACTTACATCACTAGACAACAACTATTTAATACTATAAGTGAATGACATTGTTGGAACATGAATACAATCTCACCTCATAATATAATGCAATGGTAAAATTGGGAATCTGCTGGAGTTCACTAAGGGCTTTGTTAGGAATATCCTCAGCTTGTGATCAGTCAACTAGAGATGTATTAAGAAGTAAAAAATGTATTTCTAATATGTTAACACATTAGGATCCCCTTCCTTACACACCAAAAGTTCGGCAAGGGATGAACAAAGGACACATCTCTTGTTACCTAAAACCTTCATAACCCAGCCCCTATTTTCCTATTGGCTGAGGAAATCACAGTTTCACTTATCTGGGTGAAATTCGATATATACCTTTATTATGTGAAGACTGCGCTCCCTTTACAATCTTAGTGTTACCATATATGGTTATACTGCAATCATCCTGAATTCTTACTGTGGAGTTAATTAAAACATACATAACAATTAATACAAAGTGCTCATAGGTGGGATTAAAATCAGTCTCAGGATTGTTTTCCAAATAGTCACACAATAAACATTTAAAACTTTTCTAATATTCCCTCCTCTTTGTGTGACTATTTTATCTCAACACATTTCAATAATAGTCCCTGTGTTATACACTTTCAGACTGTATGTCATTAAGTTGAGCTTCAATGTCCACATAGGTCTCCTCAGAGGTAGGAAGAGTTTGATACATCGTTCTTGAGACGGCAGTTTCAATCAGTTTTTGTGAAAGTCCTCGAATACAGGGAATACAGCAGCATCCACAAGTGACCAAAACAGCCAAAGCCACAGCGATTGAAATCAAACATGATGTGATAAGTCCAGTCCATTTACCGAACCATCCTTTAAGCCAGGTTGTGAATGGATCAGTAATACCTGAGTTTTCCGCTAATTCATTCGATAGAGCAGTCAGTCCTTCCAAGGCTCTGGTCACGGTCCCTCCAGGAGCTGTATTATTAGGGATAAAGGTGCTACACATGCTGCCAAACATTTTGCATACCCCTCCTCTTTCAGCTAAGACCATATCTAAAGCCATTCGGTTCTGCCATGCCATTAGAGATGTGGGGGCCAACTGTTCAGCTAGGCCCTTCACAGCATCCCTAGTGTAATTTACAAAACGTTGTTGGTTATAATATATATAGTTAATCCAGTCAACATTTTTATTTATAGTTACCCACCAGAAAAGAGACTCAAACCCAGCCGTCACCTGATTCCTGGCCTTAAACCCATCCGGCACCCCGCGAGGAACCCCAATCTCATCTATGTAGACCTGAGAGTCAAATGACCCCATGGGAGAGGTGTCCCTCCGATACCGTTGGTGACTCTTAGTCCACGGGTGTTCTGACAGGATCCTCAGGGGCATAGCCAGCTGGACCATAGCACAATCCCCTTGGGCATTGGCAGGTAGTCTAGCTCGTAGTTTCTTATCCCCACACATCCACCAGATGTCAGCTCTCTGAATGTCATGCTCAACCCAGTCACCGTTGTCTATGTTAATCCTCTCCACACAGTAGTCATCATGTAATTTCCCAAGATCTACCCCGCTACGGTTCCCTGGGAGTGCAAAACAAGTAAAATTGCCCGGATATGCAGTGACCGCTGGAGGTATCTGAGGTCTCTCCACTGGGGGAAACAACAAACTCAATGTGTGACAGGTAGAATTGGTTTCAGGTTTATAGCTCTTATTATATAATTGCAACATACATTTTAAACCTTTTGGATCTGTTTTGTGATCTAGAGGAAAAGGAACTGTTGCTAAATGTGGTCTGGTTCCGGTACAAACTAAACAGTTTTCTTTTTTTTTTTTATATTTAAGTTTTAACCGTGTACCTCAACCATTCTAACCACTCATTGCTTTCTTTTTATTACTTTTACCAGGACCTAATCTTTCACATGCACCTTTTCATCTTTTTAAATTGGACCTTTTAGGACAGAACCAAAATCGTTAGTACGTCTTTGTCTTAACAACCTAGACATGTATTCTGCTAGTGTGTGCTCAGTCTGCTCAATAGGTGTTTCATTTTGATATAAGGGTATATTATATAGCCTTTCATGTATCATTTCAAATGAGCTTAAACCTTCTTTTGTGGGTGTAATATGCATACTGGTCACTGCTACTAGTAGGCAGTACATCCAACTTTTACCTGTTTCTTTCCATAGATTTTATCAGTTTGCTTTTTAGAATGTCATTATGTCTTTCCACCAATCCAGCTGATTGGGGATGATAGGCACAATGGTATTTCACTTGAGTTCCCATCACTTCTGTCAAATGTTGTATAGATTTATTTTTGGGGTCCATTATCACTGTCTATGCATCTGCACTTCCTGTCGAGAATATCTCCTACCCATTTAGACAGGTCGTCTATAATTACCAAACAATATTTCTTCCTTTCACATTTGTCTAATTCAATAAAATCCATGCAAATGTATTGGAATGGATATTGCGGTGTGGGGAACTTCCCTTTCCGTGGTCTTATGCCTCCCTGAGCATTGTGTCTTGCACATATAATACATTGAGAGCAAAAAGTTTTTGAGTAGTTTGTGAAGCCATAAGCTGTACATACTTTATTTAACATCTCAGTCATCCCCCTGTTTGACACATGTGTTACTCCATGTGTCAAAACTGCTGCATACCTAAATAAGGACTTCGGCAATACCGGTTTCCCTTCAGGTGATGTGTAAATATTATTTATTATTACGCAACCCTTTATTTTCCAATATTGTTTTTCCCCGGGGGGTGCATTCTGCTGCATATCAGTAAGGACTGTGTGATCTATCTCTATAATTTCCTGTTCTGTCATTATTTGATGTGTTACTTGTGCCGCTATTTTGGCCGCTTCATCTGCCCTTTTGTTTCCCTTTGAGATGGGGTTCGGATATTTTGTGTGTGCTTGACATTTGCAGATTGCAAGCTCTTTTGGTAACTGTGTTGCATCCAGAAGTTCTAAAATGAAATCCGTGTGTGCAATTGGTTTACCACTGGAGGTGACCATCCCCCTGTTTTTCCATTTTTGTGCAAAAACATGTACTGTTGAAAAGGCATATTGACTGTCGGTGTATATGGTTACAGATTTTCCTTCTGATAGTATGCATGCTCTTGTCAGTGCTACAAGTTCTGCTACTTGTGCTGAATAATGTTTTGGTAGTGGCCTAGCTTCCAAAATGTCATCCTGTGTCACTACTGCATATCCAGTTGCATTTGTGCCATCCGGATTTTTCCTACTAGAACCATCAACAAAAAGTGTCATGTCAGGGTCAGCTAACGGTACATCTTTCAAATCCCTTCGTGGCAGTACCTTTTCAGCGATGGCAGCAGAACAGTCATGTTTATAACCATCAGTAGGGAGTGGTAGTAGTGTGGATGGGTTTAAAGTAGTACACCTCTGTATTGTTAAGTGAGGTTGTGCCAAGAGTATTGTCATACAGGAAAGGTGCCGTGCTGGACTCAAATGTGATATCTTTTGTTGTAAAAGAATAACAGACACTGCATACGGCACCTTAAGTGTCAGCGGGTGATATAGCACTATAGATGCTGAGGCCTTGACTGCTTCAGCTGCAGCTACCACTGCCTGTACACAGGGTGGAAGTGCTCTAGTTACACTGTCTAATTTTATAAAGTAGTAAACAATCGACCTCTAGTGCCCACCATATGACTGTAAGTACTGATGTCATGTGTCCTTCCCTTTTGTCTACTGTTTGTTCAAAAGATTTGTCATACTGTCAGGTCACCTGAGACCAGGTGACAGGTGCACTCAGTATGAATCGGAAGTGCACCGCTAGGTAGTGGACCTTAGGACTGACTGCTGTGGATTTTACCCAGGGAGATTCAGGACACAGATCTACTGGATCTCTAACACAGATCCCAATGTGAGCTAGAGCATAGATTCCCCAGGGCGCAGAGTCTAGGAGCCAGCAGGTGTTCACCAAAGCCTCTAGTGGTGAGGATGGACTTCGCTGCAGTCTGGCTCCAGGTCGCGGCCCCCAGGGTCTCACAGCTCACGCTTACAGTAGACTACAGGAGAAGGAAGCAGCAGGCTGGAACGACAAGGATAGTAAGGGGATAAGGCAGAGGTCACAGGTAACTAGCAGACAGGAACCACAGAGTACACACCAAGGTCGGTAACGGAAACAAACATAAAACAAACGGCAAACAGGAAGCCAAACACACCATGGATACACAATGGTTGATCAGCACCACTGGCTTGCAGTGCACAGGTTAATATAGGGTTCCCTGATAGGGCCTAGAGTGGAACCATGCTTAAAGGAGAGGTTATAAAAACCCCAGGTGAGAGTGGCTGGCCTCTTAGTCTGAACACATGGAGGGAGAGATAAGCAAACAGGGGAAGATTACTGCATAACCGTGACACATACCCAGGAAGGACACCATTTGTTTCTTTGTCTCTAAGAACTGTGTAGTCTACTTTTTTCCTTAATGTAATGTTCTAAACTCTAAAATACCTCCAAAGATTCAATTTTGTACTCATTCATGTGTTCTGACACCCACCCCATAAAAAGGAACCCGCCTCATTCTTCAGTTGTGTAGAAGGAGGGAGGTGGGGGGTGTCATGTCTGCACTTGAATTGGAGCTGGGAAACATGGATACTCTTTACCTAACATGAATGCACACAGAATCATAAATCAAACTACCAAATACTTCCTTACCTTGGAGCTGTTATTAACAATATTCTTTCATTTGTTCAAATATAAGTCCATCAAATATGCAGACATAAAATGTTTCCTAGCTTTTTCATTTTTTTTTTTTTTTTTATTTGGCATATAGATTCAATGTATATACATATATTCACACACACATACACACATACATCTCTGAATATTTTTCCTCAGACCCCAATATTTTAGCAGAATTTAAGAAGTCTTGAACCTCCTTTTGTATTGTTCCCCTTATTCTCTGGTCCTGAATAAAATTCACAGGGTCCTAAAACAGAACCTCCCTCCCTTTCTTTTTTTTTTAAACACATATTCTGATTCAGAACTTAGCCTTTTTAACTTTATAATATATGTACCCAAATAAACAGCATTGAATCATTAACACTTCACAGTTGAAAGTCTGTGAATTCTAAAAATAACATATGAAAGAAATATTTTCTTTAAAACTATTATGCAGACTTTCTTTCTGACCGAAAGCCCTGTTTTCACAGATTCACAACCAGACCTCTGTGTGCTAAAAGGGTTAATGCTGCCCCCTCTCTTCTGCTACCTCTGTCAGGCAATCTGCATTTTCTTGTTTCCGAGAAACACCTTTTTGACCATTTTTTTATTTTTTTTATTTTTTTTCATTTTTTTTTTAAACATCAAGCTCTCTGAGCTTCAATATTATTACACACTTCTCTTAGCAAAGCCCATTCAAATCCTAGTTTCCTTATGGCAGTAAAATTAGCACTGTCTCTGGACTAGACACATTTAAAATAATCAAAAACATCCTCAGTCTTTACTTTTCTCACTTTCCTCAAGCCACTTAATAATAATACAACATCTTATTCACTGACAGTATAATACTCCTTCCTCTCTACTGCCTTAGAACATCAACACTTTCTGCAATGTACTTCCTTTAACACCATGGCATGCTAAAATAATAAAGCAACCTGGTACCTTTTTTTTTTTAATTTCTTTTACCTAGTTTCAATATTTACAATATAAACTTTCCGTTTTGCCATGGCTGGTCAAGGGTTAACCTCTTGTTTTTTTACAGACACAACCTCTCACACAGGAATTTGAAAGGGAGGGGCTAGGAGAGCTGAAAATACACCCTGTAATGAATCATCACACTTATTTATTTATTTCTGAATGCAGCCATTCTTAGCTATTTTTTTTCTGCTTCTCAAATGTTTGTTGAACATTTAGATAACACTTACATCTGGTCTAATTCTCTTTTGCTAGACCCATCAGAAATATTAGATATTTACCTGATGCTGCAGCCCCAACTGTTTTGGCTCCTATGAGTCCAGCCATGGGTTGTCCCAGATATAGCACGGTCTCCCAGACAATGTTGTCCAGTGGTACCCGAGACAGTGCCATAACCCAAGACACCAGCTCTGGTCCAATCCCTATGGGCCATATAGTGCAATACCACCTGGTATGTTACATGTTTACCCTCTTAATACATCGGCTAGCAAAGTGTTTGCTGCCTTACAGAGCGAAGCCGTCATCAAGTATCTCTAACCAAGCATACTATAACACGAGGGAGGGGGCCAGTGGTATAACAGATGAGATCATCCTCTTTGTCCACTAGGGGCAGTTGGGCTTGGCATTTCTCCTTTGTTCTCTTTCCTTCTACCCTAAGTCTAGCTTGCTGGAGCCAGTACTCTGCCATTTCTAACCCATACCTTTTTTTTATTTTTTATCTTTGGGTCCTAACAACTTAAGCTTATCCACCAACTCCTGACACCCTTTCACAGTTAATTTACCATTAAATCCAAACTTCCTCTCCCACTTAGCACAATACTGAACGGACTTGGGGTCATTGCTATGCATAAATTTCTTATCACCTTGTAACGGCACATTAGGAACACGACAGGAACATAAACAAGCACAAGAAATTCCTTTACAGAGACTATTCCCCATTTCCAACGTTAGTGGAGTCCCTCATTAACCTATAAAACACTGGGATCGTGACCCTCCGCTCACGGTAATAAAAGGAATACCAGAAAAGTATAAACATCAACACTCCCTACACTATCGGGAAAATTAAAAAATAATTAAAACGTACCTCTGCAGTATTATTATAAAATGAGCTCGTAACATCAACAGAATGGTTAAACATGAGACAGGAGAAAATAAAACACACAGAAAAAAGTTAGCTTTGTGATCTTTTTAGATCACTTAACTAAATAGCGCTTAATGTGAATCTCTGACACTGGTATACCTCAAATCTTTTTTTTATCTGTCCGGACAGCAGGCAACATAATTTTTTACCTTAGACAACGTCCCCAAATGTCTCTGTCTACAAACACTGGATTATCAAGCTATTATACGATCAATACCAATGTCGGCAATTACAACACATTTAAACCAGAATCAAACAGAAAGAGAAGAAAAAGACTCTTAGAAAGAATTAAGAATAATTAAAATCTCTTACCTCTCAAAACACCACGAGGACTGGATGAGCAAGTTCGCAAACAGACAGTGTATTCGGGTGATAAGGCCCCCTGCCCCTCTTTAACCACTAACGTTGAGTGGGGGGACTTTTACATTTCAGTGATTTTCTTTCACCAAATACTCACCGAAGATGAAGAGGGCTCATAAATCCCAAATAAAAAGTTGTTTCCGGTTCGAAAGGACCACAAATGTTAGGAATATCCTCAGCTTATGATCAGTCAACTCGAGATGTATTAAGAAGTAAAAAATTTATTTCTAATATGTTAACACATTAGGATCCCCTTCCTTACACACCAAAAGTTCGGCAAGGGATGAACAAAGGACACATCTCTTGTTACCTAAAACCTTCATAACCCAGCCCCTATTTTCCTATTGGCTGAGGAAATCACAGTTTCACTTATCTGGGTGAAATTCGATATATACCTTTATTATGTGAAGACTGCGCTCCCTTTACAATCTTAGTGTTACCATATATGGTTATACTGCAATCATCCTGAATTCTTACTGTGGAGTTAATTAAAACATACATAACAATTAATACAAAGTGCTCATAGGTGGGATTAAAATCAGTCTCAGGATTGTTTTCCAAATAGTCACACAATAAACATTTAAAACTTTTCTAACAGACTTATTCACACCAGTGCATAGAGGTAACGCGCAGTAAAATGTGTGCATTACCAAAATGCATGCACATGTTGGCGCGTTGCAGTGCCATTCATTTTCATTTTGAATGGTATCCAAATTTCGGATGGGTACCAATAAATCAGCAGAAATTTGCTCTGTGGAGAGCCCTATCATCATCCACCCACTCAACATCCTTTGATTGAAAAATTGAAGGAGGGGGGTCAAAAATTGCTGGCCATACTTTGCATCTAATAAGATAATCTGCCTGATTGCATTGGAGTAGATACAGTATATTTATTGCTTACAATGACCCCATTGAGTAGATTCAATATTTGTCCTGGTGGTGATAATTTTCACGAAGACAAAAAGTGATGGAACATCCAAAATGTGATCGCTAATTTGCTTTTTGGAGACTCTAGTTCATAGACATTTCTAATATAAAGAGGAGAAGGGAATACATAGAAAAGAAAGAGAAATACAAATATTATAGAAAAAAAAAGAAAAGGAAGAGAAGATGAGAAAGGGGCAAAAGGGGTAGGTCATAAGAAAGAGGGAGAATCTTTCTATGGGCAAATTTGTTCTGGTGACATCCATCACTGGTTGTTTAGTCTCTTCCCAGATTAGTAAATCCTGTTCTGGGTCCTGGAACTTGGAATTTTAGTAGATAAGGGAGTAGAAATGAGCTTGGGTGTCCTCCAAACTCATCTTTACCCAGACTCTGAACTTGTCCTTTTTTTTTACTACAATGAGATTCGGTCTGGGTCATTCCCGCTGCACCAAATAGGTGGGCTGCATGGCAGACATGACCCAGCTCACAGCTCATTAAAATAAAAAAAACATGCAAATTCAGAGTTCTACAGATAATTTCAGAGAATGTCAGAGCACATCCCTACTTGGGAGGGAAGAAGCCTCCAATCCTGGGTCCATGTTTTTCTGGCAGCCAGTAATACTGATCGTGCAGGTGTGTGCAGGTTTTTGCAAGAGAGTTGACTACAGTGCAGGCCTCCATCCTTCTCAGAAGTTCATGTTGCTGTAAGATAGCAGGCAGAGGTGTATGTGTGTAGAAGGGTCGACCAACAAGTCTTGGGGGCCAGAGCAGCCGTGTTGCAAGAGCAAGCAGTAGGCTTAAAGTGATGAGTATTTGTATTTTGTAAAATTGGAAGATAAATGCTAAACACCTGCTGTGAGGACAATCCTTGTGTGATTTTGGAACTTTATTATAATAAAAAAGTGGCATGTACAACCCTAAAAAGAAGATTTTGTGAGTATATTGGGACCTTGGAAGTGCTATGCTTGAGCTATTTTCACACATATTGTAGATTATCCACTTAAGCCTCGGACCAATTTGCAGCCAAAGGACCAGGCCCCTTTTTGCGATTCGGCACTGTGTCGCTTTAACTGACAATTGCGCAGTCGTGCGACGTGGCTCCCAAACAAAATTGGCGTCCTTTTTTCCCCACAAATAGAGCTTTCTTTTGGTGGTATTTGATCGCCTATGCGGTTTTTATTTTTTGCGCTATAAACAAGAATAGAGCGCTATAACTTTTTGCTATAATAAATATCCCCCAAAAATATATAAAAAAAAATTGTTTCCCTCAGTTTAGGCCAATACGTATTCTTCTACATATTTTTGGTAAAAAAAATCGCAATTAGCGATTATTGATTGGTTTGCGCAAAAGTTATAGCGTTTGCAAAATAGGGGATAGTTTTATAGCATTTTTATTAATATATTTTTTTTTACTAGTAATGGCGGCGATCAGCGATTTTTATTGTGACTGCAACATTATGGCGGACACATCGGACATTTTTGACACATTTTTGGGACCATTGTCATTTATACAGAAATCAGTGCTATTTAAATGCACTGATTCCTATGTAAATGACACTGGCAGTGAAGGAGTTAACCACTAGGGGGCGGGGAGGGGTTTAGTCTGTGACGTGTGTTTTTTTTTACAGTAGGGGGCGTGGCTTTATGTCTGATGTCACTGATCGGCTTTCCCAATGACAGGGAACAGCCGGTCAGTGACAGGCAGTGTAGGAAGCATGGGGAGAGGTTTGTTTACACAGACCTCTCCCTGTTCTTCAGCTCTGTGACCCAATCGCGGGACACCAGCGGCGATCTGGTCTGCTGGTCCCACAGCCGCGGTCAAGGAGCTCAGGACCGGGTCATGAGCGCGCCGGCAGCGGCGCGCGCGCGATCCATGGCTGGGCACTTAAAGGAGGACGTACCGGTACGTGCTTTTGCCCAGCCGTGCCATTCTGTTGATGTAAATCTACAGGAGGCGGTCCTTAAGCGGTTATGCAATGGCACGGTTGGAGTCTTTGCTGAAAAGTAGGTACCATGAACTGTAAGTGCTATGAACTTTACTTCTCTGCATGAGACAATCTGGTTGTACAGGTGACGTGAACCTGCAGGAGAGAAACTAGAAGTCCTTAAAGAGACAGTACTTTTATTTTTTTTGATGAGCTGTACCAAGTACTTTAGTCTGTGCAATGAAGTGACTGCAATATTGTTCAATAAAAAAGACTACTGTGGACACCCTACAAATACCCAAACAAACACTGCCCGGGGACCAGAGTTAATGTCTGTTGATAGCAGTGACCCCAGCTACTGCAATTGTAAAGCCTAATCTGAGTGCCAGGAGAGAGTTGCCAATGCTGGAGAAAGCAGAGTTGTTACATGCAGAGGGCTGTGGCAAGTTTAAAGTCAAGATGCTTCAGGCAGAGAAGAAGTTGCCCATTTGCTTGCATGGCATTTGGCCAATGAGGGCATTGAATGGTGAGTTGTCCTGTTATTTGGAATACCACTGGAGATAATATTGTTACATAGTTACATAGTTAGCTAGGCCGACAAAAAGACACAAGTCCATCCAGTTCAACCAAAAAAAAGAAATAATAAATAAAAATAAAAAATATACCCCATTCTATACCTACAGTTGATCCAGAGGAAGGCAAAAAGAAAACCCCAGAAGAGCATGCTCCAATCTGCTACAGCAGGGGAAAAAAATCCCTTCCTGATCCCCCAAGAGGCAATCGGATTTTCCCTGGATCAAATTTACCTATATATGTTAGTACCCAGTTATATTATGTACATTTAGGAAAGTATCCAGGTCTTTCTTAAAGCAATCTACTGAGTTAGCCAGAACCACCTTGCTCAAGGCTGGCTTCTCTGCACAAGGCTGGCTTCTCTGAAGGAGCCTGGAGACTTTAGTTGAAGGATGCAACCTATTCCTAGTGAGAGAGGTCTATCAGGGGGTTGTTGAATCCAGTTGTGGAACAGTAATATCCTCTGGATTCTTCTAATATCGTCACCCTGCAATTTCAGATACCTGAACTCACCCCTAACCCTCTACCCTTTATTGAGAGACTTTGCTCTTTTTTCTAAATAAATAACCTAAAAGAGGATTCGGTGTCAGTTTCAACATTTCTTTGGACCACTTTCCACGGGATCCCCAAGACGGAGAAGCAAGTAAGTGAGGTAACGGTAAGCCCAAATAAAACCAGCAGCTCCTTCGGGGGTCAGTGCTACATAGTGAACCAAGTTTGTGCAGGAGAAAGGAAGAAGAGGACCTTTGTGTGAATAGGGAGGAAGTTGTCCCCTGCTTGTTCTGTGTTCTGGAAACTTTTTTTCAAGTTGGGCATCACATAATTGCCTACCCCATACACATTATCATCCCCTTAGAAAAAAAGAGCTGCTGGACACAGAAGGTTTTTTAATTTCATGCATAGAATGTGCCTTGTGCTTTTACAACCACTTTAAGCTCTACTTTTGCAACTTATATTGAGTTAGGAAATACAGATATATTCTATAGGTTTAGACAAATAAAACAAAAATTTTACATTATTTTATATCTATCCTGAACATTTGAACTGCATGATTTTTTATTTAATTCTGTAGTTGGCATAATCAAAATACATAGGCGTATTCTGGAAGGCAGTAAAAAAGTGCAATGACGATAAGCAAAGTGTAACATATAGATGACATATAAGCAAAATGTTTTAATTTTCTTGAGAAGCCATTATTAGTAATGTCTGTTATTTGTAAAGCTTAGTACTCTCTGAAGTTTCACAATTTTGCTGCCTCAGCTACTTTCTCCCTTGGGTGATTCGGCCCATATCCAGGTGTGCATACACAATTCCATCCTAAAAATAAAAGGAAATTGTTTTACTTGTCTTAGTGATCAAATGCAAATTAAACAAAGACTTCCTGACATAATGAAATAAAACAGCGGCAGGGGTTCTAACCCAACTCCCTACTATTAAACCAATGTGCTTTTTTTTTCTAGTCTGTGACTCTATTGGTGAGATTTCACTAATGCATGTCCCAATGAGCATAGGGATAGTTATTCTCCTTAGCGAGGTTATAGACTGCAACACGAACATGATATACAAGGTCTGTCCGGAAAGAAACCAGCCATGTAATATGAAAAATAGAGACTTTTACTGAAGAAGATGCAAGAAACAAAATAGGCACCTTGGGATCACACACAGAATTTTGGGCACAGTAGTTTTTGGAATACTCAGATCAGCCTCTAGCCTCTAGCCTCTAGTTCTTGTATTGTCAGTCGCGATAATTTGTTGATTGCAGCCAGTAGGTATTCTGTTTGTTGCAGGCCTTCTAGAACACTTTCAACAGATTCTAGACCACCTTTGAAGCATTTATGACAATTTTTTATTTACGCTGCACTCCCCAAATGCCTTCTGAATCATTAGAATAGTTTCTGCTGAGGAATGTTCAAGCCTAACGAAAAATTTGATGCCGATTCATTGCTCTACTCACTCAACAGACACACAGTACACATGCTCACTCTATTGCGTCTAGCGCCCCCCACTGGCAATTACAGCAAAGTTGTCATTGTTCACAAGTGCATTCCAGTCCACCTTTCTTGGCTGCCAGGTTACATTGATGTTCTGTAAACCGCTCATCTTTATTTTAACAATGGCTGGACTTTTTCCTGGACAGACCTCATATGTTCTTTCCTCTAACTGCTCAATGCAATTTTTTTTACTTTTTTCTACAACATATAGTCTGAATTTGAGGAACACTATTTCCAAAATGGGGCATTCAATATTAACTTGTTTGTTTTAGAAATGTAACAAAAAATAAAATGAGAAATTACGCTCAGAGGTCCATTCAGCAGGGTGAGGGGTTCCAGCTAACACATCAATTGACATAAATGATACTAATTAAATTAAAAAACAGCCCAGTGCTTTAGATAGACATAAAATGAATGTAAGTGTATAAATATTAAAAAAAAACAGGTGGTAAATAAAGATAGACATAAAATGAATGTAAGTGTATAAATATTAAAAAAAAACAGGTGGTAAATAAAATGTCCTAAGTGTCAACACCACAGTGACTCCTAAGCCTCGGATGATGTCAGTTATGACGAAACACGTTGGATGGAGACTGTAGTCATGATGTCACTGAGTACTCATGCCTAGGAAGTCACTCTTCCTAGGATGGATGTCTTTTACAAGTGCTGCTACTCATAATAATCTGTGAGTGTTATTCCTTTGTTTTAATAAAATGTTTCTAGTAGTTTTATATTATGTGGCATTGTTTTCCCTCATATGTTTAATGAATGGGATGCTGAGTTGTGACCGGCCATGAGTTTATATGTGGAACCCTATTGGAAAGCTTTATTCACTGTACTGAGACCAGTGGGGTCTTAATGAAGATGTGTTTATCCCTTTGAACTGTAGTTTATAACCACACATGCATGTCTGACTCTGTACTTATGGTATGAGAGTCCAATAGCTCTGGTAAGCAAGCATGTTTTTCTCCATGGTGGTGGATCACTGGATAATTGGGTGCATTACAGATTAGAACACGGTGACCTTTGAATCAGACATTTGGATTGTCACTGTGGTGTTGACTTTGGACTTTATTATTATCACCTAATTTTCTTATTTTTTTTTATATTTATAAATTTACATTCATTTTATATTTATCCAAAGCACTGCACTGGTTTTTACAAATGTAACCTTTTGGTAGTTACAGTAGTTGAAAGAAAACGCTAGTAGTTGGAAGCCAAATCTAACCACCTACCCTGTGCTAAGCACCTTCTGGTGCCTAAAATTTCCCGCTTCAATCCCTTTAAACTACAGGCAGAAACTTCCAGGCATGGGACAGAGTATAAAAAACTTGAAAAAAAAATGTGCTAAGAAATTTTCTGAATAAATAGTGTAAGCAGCAAACCTTCTGTGAGACATATACACAGTGAGTAAACATAAACTAGATAAAGGTTGTGCTATTCAATCATGTATATACAAATGTAAAAATTAGATGATTAGAACAGCCCACAAATGATGTGAAAGTAAATCCTGATGTCAATCTCCACCATCCACCACCGTAGTGATCTTAAATATCTGTGCCTCCACCAACAGCTGAAAGGCTCTCTTACCAGTTCCTATTGATCCCTCATTACAAGGGATCTTTAGCACTTGTGGCTTTAGCCCAGCCAAGGCCTTTCTCCAGGTACAGATGGTCTTCCAACAAGATCACCCCTTGGCACAGTATAAGATGTGGAGATTTCTCACTCCAGGTGATGCATACCCTCCGTCTGGAGGAAGCACAAAGACTCAGGCCTTGTGCTATTAGATGTTAGGCATGGGGCATACCAAAAAGTGTGCCCATGCATATAATACTGGATCTTGCTGGTAATTGACAGTAACGTGTTAAAGAAACTGGGATTGAAGTGACACTGACAATATATTTAAGCAATGGAGGGTACCCAGTACAGGGTAGGATTGTTTATTGGTTTGTGACAAGTTTGCCTAAAACTTTACTCTATCAGGCCCAAGATGTGTGACCATTTTTGTAAGTAAAAGTTTTGTAAATGTATAATAAATTGGAGATTTCCAAACATGTTTGGACTGGGTCGTGAGTCACTTTTACCAACTAGGATAAATTGCCATGTTTTTCACTGACTTTTGCATTTTAGCATTAAAAATGTAATATTCAAGGGACTAGTAATGTAATTATGTATTTACATGCAAGTAAGATCTTACTGAAGTCTCTCTATCCTTTCCCTCGGACTCTTGAGCATTTTTATCTGAAATACAAAATTGCATGTTGATTACTTTTCAGCGAAAAAATTATAAACGTATTAAATAAACTCAGCAAGAATGTCCCGTTACAGTTAGTAATGATCACAATCATGAGCATTCTGGTGTTTTGACTACTCCAATTAAATGTTCTAGGACTTATATAAAACTATGTTTTTTCAAAAAGACTGTACAGAACTTGAGAGCGATTTGCAGGCTTCCTCAGCATTGTCTTAAACTTATGCCCCATACACATGATCGTAAATTCCCCCAGCAAAAGTCCGATGTGAGTTTTTGGTCTGAAATTCCGACCATGTGTATGCTCCATCGGACTTTTGCTGGCGGAATTCCCACCAGCAAAAGATTGAGAGCAGGTTCTCTGTTTTTTGGTCGGAAAAAGTTCCGATTGGAAATTCTGATCGTCTGTAGCAATTCCGACTCGCAAAAGTCGACGCATGCTCGGAATCATTGAACTTCATTTTTTCGGATTGTCGTAGTGTTGTACGTCACCGCGTTCTTGACGTTCAAAAGTTCAGAGAACTTTTGTGTGACCATGTGTATGCAAGCCAAGTTTGAGCAGAATTCCGTTGGAAAAACCATCCAAGTTTTTTCTGATGGAAAATCCGCTCGTGTGTACGGGGCATAAGTCTCCCCTGGCATAGGATACTTGCAAACCATCTGCTCCTTTGAACTGAAGCATGTAAAATATTTTTTTTAGAGTTTACTAAAATAATGAAAATGTGTAAAACTGGCCTAGTGGTGTTGGTTTTTGTGTGTCAAAACTGTTTGACTGATTGTCAAGTGTCTGACTACTGTACAGGATGTGGGGATTGATCCTGGATGGGAAGCACTGTATGTTTCCCCACTGTCCCTATAAGGGGGGTGTTTGAATGCAGTCTTGGAATACTCAGGGGTTCTTACCGATGCAGAGTGAGGGGTTCCAGTTGGAAAGGGTTAACTTGCAAGTCCTTATGTGGGATCCAGAATTTGGAGGCTCAGAAAGAGCCTCCAGCCCTGATTACAGGGACTTTGATTCTGAAAGGTTTAAATGATAAGTTCACTTTTTGGGGGTAAAAAAAATAAAGGCACATATTTGTACAGGAAAAAAAGTACATTTATTATTTTATGCCTGGAAAGCATTGGGACCCATGATAAGTGGATCTGGGGTGCAATGTCAGACTCCTACAGACAATCCCTGCAGCTTTCAACCCATGCCTGCATACGGGCTGGTTGTTTACAAGCTGTGAATGAACTATGAGGCTGCTCATTAGCGACTTTGTAGTCTGTTCAGAACTATAAGGCTGATGGTATTTGTGGTCCAGGTCATTCACAGGAAATTGTGAATGAATGACACAGTTGTGTAGGTGGATCCCAGCATGGCTGCATTATTTTAAATATAGTAACAGCAAGCGCCGGGAGAAGATCCCCTCCCGCTGTCACTGGGAGGGGCTGCAGCTGCAGGGAACATGTAACATGTTCCAAAACTTTTAACCTGCCTGCAGGGGAGGCCTTAAAAGGGAAAGCAGGGTGTCAGCACCTGTTTGTGAGGTGGTGGGGAGCAGGACACAGTTGTGTGAGAAAGTGTGGACTGTCTTGCAACTGAGACGCTGTTTGTTGAGATACTGTTGCCTTTCCTGTACCCTGAAGCAGATGGGAATCGTAAACCCTGGTGTAGGACCAGTTTTCTGGTGGTGAGCCATTGTATTATCAATATACCAACTTATACCAATACACCAAATAAGCAATGGCCATTTCGTAGGCTAATACGCAAGGGATTGTCAAACAAAAGGCATGGGGAGCTGTGCAGTGCCATGGAGAGAGTGGAAAAGTGTCTTTGGAGGCTGCTAAAAGGACCTTAAAGACTAACTCCACTTTTGTGGGAAAAAGAATAGCAAATGATAAAACAAAATGTAGCATGTACAATTGCGACACAAGTCATATTGTAATTTAAAGTTATCAAAAAGTACCTTTCCTTTTTAATCTGCAGTGCTGTAACTTTCTGTAAAATGCAATGTAATTTGGCTACCTGGAGGCATTCTGTAAACAGATTGTGTACAGAATGCCCCCCCACAGAAATTTAATTTCCTGCTTGTGTGATTGGCTCACTGATTTTCCCTGAAGTCTGCACTAAGATACAAGTCAGATTTTTGGCATCCCCTGCAACAAAATGCCAGTTTTGCTGAGATACTCCCAAAGGGAAATCACATCTAAAGGGATGAAGACCCTGCCGTTTTTCTCATTTGAGCCCTACAGGTGCATCAGGTAATTATGAAATCACTCTCATACAGATTCATTTTGAACATGGACACAGACAAACATCTATTCCTTCATAATAACAAAAGATAAGAATCTGCAACAATATTTGTTAAAATCCCAGAGACACATCAGGGACGTGCCCAGTGGAGCAGTGCCAGCTGAGGCAATCACACTTACATGCACCGGGCTGTATGTGTGCTGCTCCACATCTTCTATACACTACCCCCTAGGCACTATCGTTTTTAAGGAAGTATAGTACTTCTATATTAGGGCAGTAATGTCACAAGGGACACCCCTTCCGTGAAGTATGGGCCTCTCTCCTTAGGGAAGGGGGGACTCACTGCATACTCAGCAAGTTGGGTGAACTGGGAATCAGGTTCACTGGTCAAGCAAATCACCTCTTCTATGTGAACCCAGGCTCATAGTGGCCTACTCAGATTTGTGGCCAGTTTTGAATTAAGCAATTGAAATTACTTATCTCTAGTCTCCAAAATTGTGATATTATTGCCTTTTATCCTACTGTAGAAATATTGTCTATGATCTTAATGTGAGGTTTCGCCATTAATTATTTCTGGAATCTCGGCACATTACCTTTCTGCTTGTATGTCCAAAAGAGATGAACTACCAGAGTCAATAGCAATATAAGACACACTGACAGAGCAAGACCCAGAGGACTTTGGCACACAGAGATGAATTCTTCAGTTTGATCTGTAAGATAATCAAAATATTACTACACATAAAACAGTAATAAACTGAAAGCCCCATGACATAATGGACAAATATGCAAAATGTCAAACAAAAGACACATACCATACACACAAAAGCATATCTCAAGCCAAAACACTTTTCTTTTTTTTAAATTTTGTATATAATAGTGAAAGGTTAAATAAAATCCTAGTCAGGTCTATGGGATCTTTTGCCATGGTCCAAACATTTTATAGTCTGAAAAAGACAGAGGTCCATCCACTTCAGTGAGTGTAGGTGTGTGTGTGTGTGTTATGCCGTGTACACACGGCCAGACTTTTCGTCAGCAAATGTCTGACGGAACAAATCCGTCGGACAATTCAACCATGTGTGGGCTTCATCAGACCTTTGCTGTCGAAAAATCAGATGGACTTTAGATTTAGAACATGTTTTAAATCTTTCCGATGGACTTGAGTCCGGTCGAAAAATCAGTTTGTTTGTATGCTAGTCCGACGGACGAAAACCGACGCTAGGGCAGCTATTGGCTACTGGCTATGAACTTCCTTATTCTAGTCCGGTCGTACGTCATCACGGTCGAATCTGTCGGACTTTGGTGTGATTGTGTGTAGACAAGACCTATTCGACGGAAGTCCGTCGAAAGTCCGTTGAAAAGTCAGAAGGAATTCAGTCCGTCGAAAAGTCCGGTCGTGTGTAAACGGCATTAGAGTCAAAAGTACCAAAATTCTCATACCCCTGTATATTTTTCTCAAACTATCAGCTAATACCACTACCTGGGACAGGGGGTTCAAATTTTCACTGCTTTAAACATAAAGAATCATCTAATCTCAAATGATCCAATCTGTAAAGGAAACCTTACGCTTGTAAAAATATCAGAGCTGCTGCACGCTAATAAACCTGAATACCAGGTCCAAAATTATATCTAACAAATAAAAGAAAGTGTGCTGTCTCCTTAAATCACAACAAATACATATGGTAAACTCCCACGCATGTGCAAAAGAAAGATTACTACCGTAATTCATTATAAACAATTCATCAAGGCAGTGCAATTTAATCAAAATAAATAAATATTCAATAATAATAAAAAAAAATTCAATATAATAATGGCATTACAAAAATATAGAACTACAGAAAAATAAATGACAAAAAAAAACAATTCATAGATCAGCCGTAATCAAAAAGTAAATTACTGTATTATATAAAGTCCATCAATGTGCCAAACAAGGTGCTCTGTGCTCAAAATGTAAAAGGTGCTTCAGTGCTCAAGGTGCTTGTAAGGGAATGGGGCTTCTTACCAGACCGCAATGACCTCAAATTATAGAGATCAATAACACTTAGCATTGTAGCTTAGAGGAGCCGACGCTCTCACCCTTTTTTTTAAATCTGGCAAAGGTTTATTGAGATGTCACAAATTTGTACAACCAGAAAGACATTAAAAGTACATGTAGTTCACATCAGATATCAATTCAGCATACCAGTACTGTAGTTCAGGTCATGGGAATGCTTTAAGCGCCCTTTAGAACCCTATCTAGGGTTGTGCACAACCGGGACACTAGGGCCCGCAGGTAGACAAGCATTAAACATTTGGAAAGCAAGGACATGCAAATTCCAGCCATAACATTACCAGCTAAATTAAACATTTCCATTTTTGTGATACATTTTACAAAAAAAGCCTGTCCATTACTAAATTAGCTGGGGCCAAACCAGGAGAAGCCAACCAACTACCCCATACCTTCTCAAATTTGGAAAAACTGCCTCTATGTTGATATATCAGCTTTTCTAACCTCAATGTTGTGCCCATCTGTGCAAGCCACACTTGCAAAAGGTGAAGGGCGAAGGGGGAGTACTGGAAGTCCAAAATTATATGAAGTAAAATTAAGTAAAATGAGCTTGCCATCCAGAAACAATGCTCTGGATGCAGCTTCTTTAACATACAGTGGTGTGAAAAAGTGTTTGCCCCCTTCCTCATTTCCTGTTCCTTTGCATGTTTGTCACACTTAAGTGTTTCGGAACATCAAACCAATTTAAACAATAGTCAAGGACAACACAAGTAAACACAAAATGCAATTTGTAAATGAAGGTGTTTATTAGTAAAGGTGAAAAAAAAATCCAAACCATCATGGCCCTGTGTGAAAAAGTGATTGCCCCCCTTGTTAAAACATACTATAACTGTGGTTGTTCACACCTGAGTTCAATTTCTCTAGCCACACCCAGGCCTGATTATTGCCACACCTGTTCACAATCAAGGCATCACTTAAATAGGAGCTGCTTGACACAGTAAGGTCCACCAGAAAATCCTTAAAAGCTACACATCATGCCGAGACCCAAAGAAATTCAGGAACAATTGAGAAAGAAAGTAATTGAGATCTATCAGTCTGGAAAGGGTTATAAAGCCATTTCCAAAGCTTTGGGAATCCAGCGAACCACAGTGAGAGCCATTATCCACAAATGGCGAAGACATGGAACAGTGGTGAACCTTCCCAGGAGTGGCCGGCCGCCCAAAATTACCCCAAGAGCGCAGCGACGACTCATCCAAGAGGTCACAAAAGACCCCACAACAACGTCCAAGGAACTGCAGGCCTCACTTGCCTCAGTTAAGGTCAGCGTTCATGCCTCCACCATCAGGAAAAGACTGGGCAAAAATGGCCTGCATGGCAGAGTTCCAAGGAGAAAACCACTGCTGAGCAAAAAGAACATCAAAGCTCGTCTCAATTTCTCCACAACACATCTTGATGATCCCCAAGACTTTTGGGACAACATTCTGTGGACCGATGAGACAAAAGTGGAACTCTTTGGAAGGTGTGTGTCCAAGTATATCTGGCATAGAAGGAACACTGCATTTCAGAAAAAGAACATTATACCAACAGTAAAATATGGTGGTGGTAGTGTGATGGTCTGGGGCTGTTTTGCTGCTTCAGGACCTGGAAGACTTGCCGTGATAAAAGGAACTATGAATTCTGCTGTCTACCAAGAGATCCTGAAGGAGAATGTCCGACCATCTGTTCGTGTACTCAAGCTGAAACGAACTTGGGTTCTGCAGCAGGACAATGATCCTAAACACACCAGCAAGTCCACCACCGAATGGCTGAAGAAAAACAAAATGAAGACTTGAGTGGCCTAGCCAAAGTCCTGACCTGAATCCTATTGAGATGTTGTGGTATGACCTTAAAAAGGCCGTTCATGCTCGAAAACCCTCTAATGTAACTGAATTAGGACAATTCTGCAAAGATGAGTGGGCCAAAATTCCTCCAGGATGCTGTAAAAGCCTCATTGCACGTTATCGCAAACGCTTGGTTGCCGTTGTTGCTGCTAAGGGTGGCCCAACCAGTTATTAGGTTTAGGGGGCAATCACTTTTTCACACAGGGCCATGATGGTTTAGATTTTTTTTCACCTTTAATAATAAACACCTTCATTTACAAATTGCATTTTGTGTTTACTTGTGTTGTCCTTGACTATTGTTTAAATTGGTTTGATGTTCCGAAACACTTAAGTGTGACAAACATGCAAAGGAACAGGAAATGAGGAAGGGGGCAAACACTTTTTCACACCACTGTACCTATTTGGTATTAAAGCACCAAGCAAACCTAGTATACAGTGTTTAGGATCCATGTCTATAGAGATCTGAAATGCGGAGTTCACTGTAGTAACCACCAGTGATGTAAGTAACTGAGTTAAAATAAACTGAGTTACCTAACGCAGTTACTTTAGAGGGTAACGAGTAATCTAACTGATTACTTTTCCCCTCATGGTAACTCAGTTCACATTACTTTGGCTTAGTTACCCCAATTACATCTACCGCCACTAGATGGCAGTAGTGTAATTCCGGTGTCCTGCCGAAAAAGTTCCCCCGCCGGATAAGGACCCCCTGTACTGCGCAGGCGCAGTACGAAGGACTACGGAGCTTCCGAATATTGCCGAACCTAAACAGCTCTGAGTGAACTCAACACCGCGCAGGTGCAGTTAACATGTAATTGTACGAGGCGATGCCGCACGCTCCCGATGCTCGTGCTACTCTGCAAGGGGCGTCTATCGTGTAAGTAAGTGGCGGGTCTAGTATTACTGTAACCAAGGGGCGCATTTATTATTATTGTTATATAACGAGCTCTGCCCATTAATTTAACATTCGCCCTCTTCTGTAGGCATCCGCCCCTTACACGATATAATAATAATAGACCCGCCCCTTACATGATATAATAATAATAGACCCGCCCCTTGCTTATACGCTATAACAGATCTGCCCCTTGGTTAGAGTAATAATAGAGCAGCCCCTTAGTTACACGATATATAACAATAATAATAAATGTGCCCCTTGCTTACAGTAATACTAGACCCGCCCCTTAGTTACACGTATAGAATATTTAAAAAAAAAAGTCAGTTACTTTGCTGAGTAACTAATTACTTTTCCAATGTAGTAACCAAGTTACTAACGCAATTACTTTTTGGGAGAAGTAATTTGTAACTTAACTAATTACTTTTTTAAAGTAAGATGACCAACCCTGGTAACCACAGCATTCCAGTAGCAATGAAGCTTCGGGCACCTCCATAGCGAGTGTATTAAGTCCCCTATATCCCTGTTACACCTAGCGCATATGGGGTCAGGGCGTATGCCCATGCAATGTAGCCTGAGTGCGGTACAATGGACTCTCAATAGGCTGTATAATTGTGACAGTCTCTGTGAGATGTTAAGAGAGCACCCTGGCAATGCCTCCAGAGCCTCCTCCCATTCATCTCCTGGGTTATCGCATATGTCCCTTTCCCACCTTTCACATGCAGAGCTAGGGAATTTCTCCAGATATACCCCCAGGAGCATAGCATAGCAGTTGGACATAAAGCCCTAGGTAGAATGGGAAGATTGGGGTCGTTGACATCTCAGAGGCCCCCAGAGACCGCTGAGAATTGACCGCATGTTTCAATTGCAAACAATATAAGAACATATTAGAGGGAATGCCATATCTAGACTGCAATTGTGCAAAGGAGATTAAATGACCATTAGTCATGATATGTTTGATATGCATCACCCCATACCCTTGCCATCTAGCCGCATGCTGCAACTTTGCCAATTCGGGGGAGGTTTGGTTATCCCAAATAGGACTGTACCCTGTGTAACCCATAACCTTTTGTAGTTGTTTATCTTTCTCCCATATTTTGTGTATAAGCCTATAAGTTGGATACTGTTTATTTGGTTTGGAAAAATGCTGCGCCTCAGCTAATTTATTGGTCCCACTAAACTGCAACATTACAGACAGGGTGGAGTCATCTACAGTACATTTTAGTTAACTAAAACTAATTTTAGTCATCTAAAATCGAATGGGTGTAGTTAAATTGTAATGCATTATTTAAGCATTTCACTACAGTTTCCAAACTCATTATATACTGCTGGAGTGAAAAATCGAATATGTTATTTTTTATGGTATTTAGGTTTGAGAATGCACTACAGACTTGTGTTCATTTTGACGTCAAATTAAAGTGTAGTTTTAGTCATACTCTTTTGACAAAAATGCCATTTTAGTTTTAGTCGTATTTTAGTAATCTCAATTGTTAAATCTCAAATCTTAGTCTTATTTTAGTCGACTAAAATAGTATTAATTTAGTCGACAAAAATGTTTTAGTCAACTAAATTAACACTGCCATCCACAAGCTTCGGCATAAATGTACATCAGAAATAAAGAGGGAGACGTCTCATAGCACAAAACACTTTAAAAACACTCAATTTATTATATAAAATATTGCACTTACACAGGAACAGAAACAAAAGGCGTTTCACAAACAGCTTGTTTGTGAAATACCTGTTTCATTACATGCAGGGACTTCGCTGCTAATTCTGGCCATTGGGGTCAATGAGCTGTGTGGAGATCCGAGGATGAAAGCGTCGGTTCCTCTAAGGTACATAATGTTGATCTCTATAATTTGAGATCATTGTGGTCTGGTAAGAGGCCCCATTGTCTAACAAGCACCTTGAGCACTGGAGCACCTTTTACATTTTGAGCACAGAGCACTTTGTTTGGCACATTAATGGACTTTGTATTATTTTTTTTTTGATTATGAGTGATTCATGAATTGCTTTTTTAGTAATTTATTTATTTATATATGTAGCAATATGGACTACAACCTTAAAATTGCAGCGATCCTCTGGTATTTCTGTGCATCAAATGTCCCTCTAGTGCTCAGTGTTATCAAGTGACCTCATATTTGTGAGCTAAACAAAAGGGATTGTGGGGCGTGTAGTTCCTCAGACTTATAATTGCTTCACATGATCATGAGCCTGGACTACATATCCCAAGGATCTTTGCTACCATCAGGGAGATTGCTGGGATTAGCTATAAAAGAAGAAAAAGCCCACGCGGAGGTCTCTTCCTCCTGGGCCTGACATGAAACTGACCTCTCCATGCTAGTTAGAGGGGTCGCGGCCTACCACGCGGTGTAACACATTCCAGCCCAGATGAGAGGGGCCTAGCTCTGTTGGTTGTCATCTGACATCCCTCCAGCACCACTCCAGTCACCTGCCAGTTGGTGTACCAAGCTTCACATCGGAAGATTGAGACAGGGATCCTCTGCACGAGTGTGACTACATGAGATATTGTGCGGAAGACATCGGTCTGGTCGTTGCTGAGAGGGCATTTGCCCAACCTTTATCCACCCTTTGTCACGGTTTCACTGGGACACTTTACACAGACATTCTTACCTTAGGAATACTTTACTGAACCTGTTTTGAACACTGTGCTTAGACATCTTTAGCCTTCTTCATTACAAGGAACCTATTGCTTCCCACTACATCTTTATTGGATTTCAGTTAATGACCTACTACATAACGGTGAAGACCATCAGATCTGCAACAGGGACACTACAGCTATTACCGATTCAAGGGCCATTATACCATCACTTCTAATGCCCCTTACACATGATCTGAAATTCCACCAGCAAAAGTCCGATGTGAGCATTTGGTCAGAAATTCTGACCGTGTGTATGCTCCATCTGACTTTTGCTGGCGGAATTTCTGCCAGCAAAAGATTGAGAGCAGGTTCTCTATTTTTCCGTCGGAAAAACCATACAAGATTTTTCCGACGGGACTTCCGATCGTGTGTACGGGGCATTAGCCTGATCTCTCATTAGGGTAACAGTTATAGGCCGGCCAGGGTCCATCTTCAGCAGTGTGTCAGTATAATCTGTTAGATGTATTTATCTGTCAGAGGTACTCACCCGGGCCGAGATGCTGAGAGCTGCTCCCCTTGCGACTAGGTGCACAATGCCCCTGGAATGGGTACAGGAGGCACCGGGCACAAAGATGCACGAGTTGCCAGCAGGTGGGTTGCAGGTGGCGTGCAGTAAGGCTGTTGACCGTGTGGAGATAAGGCTGCACTGGAAGTAGACACCTGGCAGGACCAACACAAGGCAGAGGCTGTAGAGGGACCAGGTCACACACTGGGAGATAGTCCTGGGGTGCATAGGTGGATGAACCAAGTAGTAGGAAGTCCAGGAAGCCAGGCCGAGGGTCAAACACAGGTAAGCAGGCAGAAGGATATCCAAGAGGCAAGCCAAGGGGTCAAACACTGGTAAGTAACAGAGGAATGTCCAGGAGGCAGGCCGAGGGTCAAACACAGGTAAGCAGGCAGAAGGATATCCAAGAGGCAAGCCAAGGGGTCAAACGCTGGTAAGTAACTGAAGAATGTCCAGGAGGCAGGCCGAGGGTCAAACACAGGTAAGCAGGCAGAAGGATATCCAAGAGGCAAGCCAAGGGGTTAAACACTGGTAAGTAACAGAAGAATGTCCAGGAGGCAGGCGGAGGTCAAACACAGGTAGGCAGGCAGAAGGATATCCAAGAGGCAAGCCAAGGGGTCAAACACTGGTAAGTAACAAAAGAATGTCCAGGAGGCAGGCCGAGGGTCAAACACAGGTAAGCAGGCAGAAGGATATCCAAGAGGCAAGCCAAGGGGGTCAAACACTGGAGAGTAGCAGCGGTGGTCAGAAGAGGTCCGGGTCAAGCACAGGTAATCAGGCAGGTAAAAGGAACAGGATACAGGATACAGGAGCCAGGTACTCAGGAAGTAGAGACAACAAACCAGCAATTTCTGAAGGGAAGGAGAAGGCCTTTTATAGGCCAGGTAAGTGGTCAGGTGGGGTAACTGGGCGAGTGCGCACCCGCTTTCTGACAGAGCCGCGCACAGACGTGCGCCGCGCTGGGCGAGCCAGGACACATACCCGAGCGCCGTGAACCCGCGCATGCGCACCCGCCGTACCGCGTACCTGTGTGCGCTGCTGAACCGCTCTGCCGCGCATGCGTACTCTAGGGAACCGGCGCTGAAGCGCGATTTTTCTCTGTCATTATCCCTTCAGGTGCTAGCAGTATTTCTTTGAGGAAGTGTATATAAGATACTGGTTTGTTTGCCAATGTCTTGTGTCATTCGGAGGAATTCCTTTGCTGAGTTGATGCTGTTGCCTAAAACTCAGCAGATCTATTACCTCCTCTTTGCAACAACATCTCTTTTAATCTGTTCTAGTAAATATTATCAGAACATAAATACACAGAGTTGTGTGATTTATTACTTTAAGGTGGTTCAAGGATGTCTGAACCCAGAGTGTCAGGTGGGTTGTAATGTTCACCAGATCATGGCAGTGAAGATGAGCAGTTAATTCCAAGCAGTTCCTGGTCGTGTTACATATAGTTCCCTATTTTTAATATGCCATTACTGTATTGCATTATTATAATTTTTTTGATTAATTTACTGTAAGTATTAATTTTGCTTGAATTGCACAGCTTTGATGAGTTTTTTTGTTATGAATTAGTATTCTTTCACATGCACATGTGGCAGTTCACCATATGTATTTGTTGTTATTTAAGGAGACAGCACACTTTCTTTTAATCTCAAATTATGGCCATATGTCTTCTTCAGAGACCTTTTAGAGTAAACAGTTTATTGCCAGTACGACAGTCACTATTGATACATACTTTGTACTTTATGATTATATGTCCTTCAAAAGTAATTGTAAAGGTTAGTTTCTTTTTTTTCTTTTAAATAACAAACATGTCATACTTACCTGCTCTGTGCAAGGGTTTTGCACAAAGTGGTCCCCCAGTGGTGCTTCTGGCTCCTCCTCCTCAGCGAGTGCCCCCACAGAGAGCCGTTATCCATGGGGGCATTCGTGTTGGCGTGCTCCCGAGTCCTGCTGCTGTGTTTATTGACACCAGGTCTCGGCCCCGCCCCTGGCTCCTGTGTCATTGAATTTGATTGCCAATGGCTCCCGCTGCTATCAATCTATCCAATGAGGACCTGAGACAGTGGCTGGAGCTGCTGTGCTTGTCCCCATCGCTGGAATGATCAGGCTCAGGTAAGAAAAAGGGGGGCTCTGGGGAGCAGCTGCAGAGCAGTAGGTTTTTCACCTTAACGCATAGAATGCATTAAGGTGAAAAAACATGAGGGTTTACAACTTCTTTAGGCACCTCTTCTGTAGGATGAATAAGTGTAATTTTTATAATTGTTCCTCATGGCTGAGTTCCACCAGCCCCATTTTTAATTCAGTTGCCCTTTGTTGCGCTCTTTTTAAGTTCAGGAACTAAATCTTGTAGATTGGTGAACAAATTTTAACTGCCTACTAAAGATGATGCCAAACCGGTGTTTTGGAAAGGGGTAGAGTTATTGATGTATCTCTTGAAAAAATAAATGTTTTAGTGCATGCAGATAATTAGCTGACTTTGTTAGCTGCAGCCTGGCATTGCTTGCTATTGTTACGTTTGTGGTCTATAAGGGCCCCCAAATCTTCTTCCATCAGCAATTCCCCAAGAGGAGCCCCTTCAAATGTGTATTTTGCATGTATATTTTTAGCACTCAAGTACATAACTTTGCATGTTTCAGTAATGAACCTTGTCCACCATGTAGCTGCCCATCCCTTCCTGTAACATTTCTATATCCTGTGCCGAGTTTGTTTTCCAACATAACTTGGTAATGTCCGCAGACACTGAAATTTAATAATTTTCTCTAAACATGTTATCATTTATAAACAAGTTAAAATGTTTTTAAAATTATGCACCCCCCCCCCCCCCCAATACTTACCTGCTCCAGTGATGTGCACGAGATTGGCTGATCTCCTGCTCATTGGCTGAGAGACAGCAGTGGCAGCCATTGGCTCCTGCTGCTGTCAATCACAGCCAGTGAGGGAGGGATCTGGGGCTGAGCCCTGTTTTGTATAGCTTATGAACATACAGAGTAGGGCTTGGGAGCGAGTGCGCACAAGTGCCACCATAGCAAGCGAGCGGAGGAGCCAGGAGTGCCGGCAAGGGACCTATAAAGAGAAGGATCGGGTCTGCTCTGAGGAAAACCATTAGACCCCTTTTCACACTGGGGCGATTTTCAGGCACTTTAGTGCTGCAAGCAGCATCTTTTGGGGCGGTTTGGGAGTGCTGTATATAGCGCTCCCAAATCTCCCTGCTCATTGGAATGAAAAGTGCTTCCGAAGCGCTGGAACACAAGAGTTTTTAACCCCTTCTTTGAGGTTAAAAGCACCCCGCTAGCGCCCAAAAAGCGCAGCTTAAACAGCACTAAAGTGCCGCTATAACGAGCAGCGCTTTAGCGCTACCATGGCCACGGCCCCAGTGTGAAAGGGATCTTACACAGAGCAGTTAAGTATAACATGTGTATTATTATTTTATTTTTTTATGCAACCTTCAATATCACTTTAAACAGCATTGACCTCAAGACAGAACCTGAGGCACACTGCTCAGAAGCTTGGATGATTTTCAGAATGAGACATTTACCACTAATCTCTGGACTTGTACCTGTAACCAGTTTTCTATCCATGTACATACAATTTCTTCAACACCAATAG
Organism: Lithobates sylvaticus; assembly: GCA_028564925.1. Lineage (NCBI taxonomy): Eukaryota > Metazoa > Chordata > Amphibia > Anura > Ranidae > Lithobates > Lithobates sylvaticus. The sequence continues at coordinate 7,074,574 of CM053038.1, forward strand.
ACCTTCATTTGATATGCTACGAGACTTCCTCTTTCCAAATGAATACTCATTTTCCCATAGAACAGGTTGGTCTTAAAAATTCTTGAATATACTGTCACATACCATTTAACAAAATACTTTACATACTATTGATGTGAGGCTGACTGGTCTGTAGGTTCCTGGTATACATTTGCACTATGCTAATTATTTTATCCCATTCAAATCAGTAGGGCATGGCTGGGAAATTGGGAATAGTAGCATGGCTATAACAGAGCTAAGCTGCCAGGAGACTAGCAGGTACCATCTCATAATGGTGTTTTGAATCTGATTTTATGTCAGCTACCAAGGTATGTTTAGTATGATGTTATTGCCACTACCTTTTTGTTTATTAACCGCTTGCCAACTGGCTCACGCTGATATACGTCGGCAGAAGGGCACGTACAGGCAGATTAACGTACCTGTACGTTGCCCTTTAAGAAGCGGTTTGCGTGCCAGCGCCCACCGTGACCTCTGTGAGTGTGAATCGATGTCCACTGGGATACCCGCGATCGTCTCACGGAGAGGCAGAACTGGGAAATGCTGATATAAACAAGCATCTCCCGTTCTGCCTAGTGACAGGACACTGATCACAGCTCCCTGTAATCGGGAGCGGTGATCAGTGTCGTGTCACACATAGCCCTCCCACAGTTAGAATCACTCCCTAGGACACACTTAACCCCTTCACTGCCCCCTAGTGGTTAACCCCTTAGTAATCAATGCACTGATCGCTGTATAAATGTGAAAATGTGAGTGGTCCCAAAATAGTGCCAAAAGTGTCCGATCTGTCCGCCATAATGTCGCAGTCACGATAAAAATCGGTGATCGCCACCATTACTAGTAAAAAAAAAATATATTAATAAAAATGCCATAAAATGATCCCCTATTTTTTAGATGCTATAACTTTTGCGCAAACCAATCAATAAAAAATTATTGCGATTTTTTTTTACCAAAAATATGTAGAAGAATACATATCGGCATAAACTGAAGAAAAACATGTTTTTTTAATATATTTTTGGAGGATTTTCAAAATTGTCGCCCTTTTTTTGTTTATAGCGCAAAAAATAAAAACTGCAGAGGTGATGAAATACCACCAAAAGGAAGCTCTATTTGTGGGGGAAAAAGGACGTCAATTTTGTTTGGGAGCCACGCCATGGTCAGTTAAAGCGACACAGTGCCGAATCGCAAAAAAACGCTCTGGTATTTTGCCAGCTTTCCCTCAGATTTACTGCGATCTACAGCAACTGCACTTTCAAGTGTACTTGTAGTGCAGAGTGGATTTGCCTTTAGTAAATCAACCTCTCTGTGTTTAATTCAACTGGATACATACACATACTGTACCTATTCTGCTGCACAATTGATTATTTGATATCATGAATAATTACATTAACTATTACTTACCCCTTTCTAGTATGGTCCAGTGGACCTGGACTGGAGAAGTACTAATCCAGACTTCACAGGTCACATGATCCCCATAGTTCATGAAGCCTTTGGGAAGGGAGAGTAGGTTTTGGAAAATCCAGGTGCCATCAGGTTCCCTTGTAGAGATCATTTTGCCTTTTTGATATGTGCCAGAGATGTTCCAGGTAATAAGAACTAGGCGAGAAGTTACTCTCACTGCACAAACAAGCTGGATGACAGTGTTGATAGAAGGATAGTGAGAGTGAACTAGGAGGTGGATAGGAATTTTGGGTTGGGAAACTTCTGCAAGTGATGATTAGAGAAAGTAGAATATGAGCAATATAATCCATATGAAACACAACTTTCAAACTTTTGAGGGGGTAGGCAGTTTGAGGAGTCAGAAAAGCTTCATCAAAGTCTAGCTGCCATCCAGTTAATCAAGAGATATATGATTTCTTGACAATTTTTCAAAGAATATGAATGATAACAGAAAAACTTTGGTTAGTGTTTGGCTGAAGCCACGGTTGGGTAGACCAACTCAAATTTCATCCACAACTGCCAGGAAAATTATTTGGGATGCAAAGAAAAACCCACAAATAACTTCAGGTGAAACACAGGACTCTCTGAAAAAAAAGTGATGTGGCTGTTTCAAGATGCACAATAAGGAGGCATTACTATGCAAATGCCACAAAGTATCCCACTTATAACACGCTAAACAGCACAAAGACAAACCTCAAACCTCCTGGCACAAAGACATTTGGAGTGATGAGACTAAAATTTAGCTTTTTGGCCACAACCATAAACGATACCTTTGGAGAGGAGTCAACAAGGCCTATGATGAAAGGTACACCATTCCTACTGTGAAACCAGACCCTTTGGGTCTGGTATGAATATTAAGGGGAACCCGAACCAAAATTAAAAAATAAATTGTGTGGGGGTCCTCCTAAAATCCAGCCCTTCAGGTCTGATATGAAAATTAAGAAGAACCATGCGCCAAATAAAAAAAGATGGCTTAGGGGTCCCCCTCAAAATGGGAATCCTGCACTAGAAAAAATGGCGTAGGGGTCCCCCCAAAATCCATACCAGAGCCTTATCCGAGCACGCAACGTGACAGGCCATAGGAAAAGATGGAGGGATGAGAGAGCACCCCCCTCCTGAACCGTACCAGGTCACATGCCCTCAACATGTAGAGGGTGCTTTGGGGTCTGACCCCAAAGCACCTTGTCCCCATATTGATGGGGACAAGGACCTCAGGGGGCTTATTGGAATCTGGAAGCCCCCTTTAACAAGGGGACCCCCAGATCCCGGTCTCCCCCACTATGTGAATTGGTAATGGGGTACATTGTACCCTTACCATTTCCCCAAAAAAGTGTCAAAAATGGTAAAATAAGACAAGTGCTTTATTAAAAAAAAAAATGTCCCGCAATGTAAATTAACTCCGCCTGACACCGCCCCCTCTGACGCCATGGGGCTTCCCCCTGGCGTCAGAGGGGGTGGGGTCACCCATTTACCTCACTGGGTGGCCCCACCCTCAGCTATATAAGAACTGTCACAGAGAAGAACATGTGATTGGATAGGTGCCTCAATTTCAATTCACTTTAGATTGTACACACAGCGCTGCACAATGGTATGTTTGTTTGTTTTCTATTCTATGTAAAAAACGGATAAAGAAAAACCACTGAGAACTCTTGCAAATAGAAGTGCTCACGGCATATGAATTTTCCCAACACACTTGAGGAAAAGGGAAGTTGCTTTTTTTATTATTTTTTTGTATTTATTATAAATAAATGTAATCCAATATCCACTTGCAGACAATCCTTCTTATATTCCTACAATATATAGTGTATATATATATATATATATATATATATATTGCTAGTGGATTCATTTAGGAGAAAATCATTTTTTGCCATTGTCCCAAACTAAATACATCTGAACCAATCAACCAGGGATAGATTGGCCAGTGTATGTGGACCCAGCAGCACATGAATGAATTAACACATCAATTTAATTAATTAACACACTGGTTCATTATATACACTTGTTCACACATGGTTGAAGGGTGGTTTAACCTTCCTGAGTTCTACACATAATTTTTGAACACATATTTGGATCTTATATATATATTTTTTTCCATCACTAATTAATTGCACAAGGCATTTGCAATTAAGCACATTGCACTTTTTATATATATTTTTTATTTATTTATTTGACACTGGATATTAATGCTATTAATTTATGGCACTAGGCATTTGCAAGTAAGCACATTGCACTTTTTATTTATTTATTAACTGACACTGGATATTAATGCTATTAGGTTTACTAATATTTTTAGGTTGATTTAGCGCACTGATTGTTTACAGTATTGTACACTATATTTTATGCCTTGAATGTAACTGCTTTGGAAAACAGTTACATTGATGGGTTTAGTTCCCCTTTAATGCTAGCTGAGAAAAATAACTTAAGTTTTAAGTAAGAACACCTTAAAACATAAGGCCCATAAACTTTGAGATACATACCACAGAAGACAACTGTAGATGTCTTAAAAAAGAAGGTTGAGGGAAAACCAGGAGATGGTGTTGAAAATTGGGGTTTCATGTTTGTTGAAGACTATAGTTTAGGGTGTTATTTAGTTTTATTGTGCAGTAGAAATGCCTAGCCTCCACAGAAATCTAGTTAAAAGGGAAGCTGACTGAGATACTTTATTGCATCCCAAAAAAAATTATTCTACTGCCCATTCAACACTTGGATTCACTATAGCTTTCATTTAGCAGCTAGTGCTTCCTTCTCTCACCAGAAAGCCTTTAAAATTAATATAATGTAACAGATAAATCTGTAAATCAATTATCAGGAACCCGCTCCTGTATTTTCTCTCTTCTGCTCTTCATACATTAACTCACTGTCACAAGTCCAACCCAGATAACCAAGAAGATCCAAATGTGGGATGTAATAAAAATCTGAATCCAGTATTGTGTTCCCTGCCTGATCAACCTTTCTGCAGCCAACTTATGCAAAACACAGTATTGATATTGAAAACCTTACCTTGTACAATAAGAAATGTTCCATTTGCAATGGTTCTGGAAAATGTATCATATGTGCAGTAGTAGACTCCAGAATCTTTTGGCTTTGCTTTGTGTATTTTCAGACTTGTGTTATAACGATTGTGCTGACATTCATAATCATTATCCTTATCATATAGACAGGATATGACAAGAATATATCTATCTCCTGGTGTCCAAGTCTCTTGATACCATTTGATTCTACCCCCAGATTCTAAATTAACATTAGACACACATCCTATAACTGCAGTATCACCGATGTCAACTGACACCATCTCCTGAGGCTGATACAAGACAATATGAGCTCCAGCCACTGCGAAAATAAATAAATATATATGAATAACAAAAAGTAATGCAGTAAACTAATAACCAAAAATTATATTTTGGGATACAAATATATATATATATATATATAAAATATATACTGTAATATATTATATATTTGATATATAATATATATTTATTTTTAAATATATTTACATTTATTTTTAAGTACATACTTAATAGTAATATTTGAGACAAAGGCCAAAATATAAAAAATCATATTACGTTTTAATGTATCAAATATTAAAACCTTGGTGCACAATATCACAAGTGGTAAAATATTCTATTGAGTTTTATTACTAACAGAGATTTAAATGTAAAATTTCCATGTTCTTTGCTTCCCTGTGCTAAATATGTTTTTTTAATTTAAAATTATCTGGGCTTGAATAACAATCTCCATTTAGCACATCACACTTTTTGCAGTCCTCATTGAATTACAAACTTGAATATGAATTTTTTTTTTAAATAAAAGACCCTAGACGTTAACATAATGGAAGTGCAAGTACAATACAGAAATACCAAAAGTATTTTTAAATCAAGTGATGTCCAAGGAGGTTGTTTTCTTTCCACAAAAAAAAAGATAATATGACCCATTGCAATAACTATATATAAACTGTAAGTGACTTGGATTGGTTAAATTTAGTTTTAATCCAGTCTAGGTAGATTTCTTGGTACTCAAATATCTGCAATTATTGTTTAATGCTACAGGTGAACAATCTGCTTTGCCACCTCTGACCTAAAGTGTATATACAGGCATACCCCACTTTTAAGTACACAATGGGGTGTATTTACTAAAGCTGTAAAGTGCAAAATCAGGCTCACTTCTGCATAGAAGCCAATGAGCTTCTAATCCCAGCTTGTTCAATTAAGCTTTGGTAATAAAACCTGGTTGGTTTCTATGCAGAAGTGAGCCTAATTTTGCACTTTACAGCTTTGGTAAATAAACCCCATTGTGTACTTAAAAGTGGAGTATGCCTGTACACCCTAACAAGGACATGTGTAGCCCTTCCAGCTCTTATCTTAGACTAAGGCTGGCCCCACATGGATACATTTTTTTTTTCAATCAGCCAACGGTCTGATCAAAAAAAATGAACTGATTTCCCCATCCACAGAGGCGAGGTAGATGGAGGAATTGTCCCTGCTATGTTGTTGTATTCTGACTGCAGGGACTCTTCTGCTTTCAGAATACACTGATTAACGCTGCAGCTAATCGACCAAAACGTTTTCAATAAGCCCGTTTGTGAGAAGCCAAACATTAGATCGACTTCTCATAAACGGGAATGGCCATAGATGGATCGAAATTTGGCTGGTACCTACTGAACAAATTTCGATCCATTTATGGCCAAATTAAGAATAATTAACCTTAGTTTGTAGATATCTGAAATTGGAAACTGTTAATTAGTTTAGAAAAGACATCTGGAAGGGTTGGCAGCATTCCATCTGCAAAAATACTGTGTTTTGCCATCCTACAATAGTTTTTTTAGGCTAAGCCTCTCTAAACAAGAAAACACTGGAAAATGTGCATGTATTGCAGAAATGTTAATAATCAAATGTGAATATTAAAAATTTGAAATCTGAGAGGGCGCTGTGACCTTCACTCCCCCACAAGTGAGGGTCGCAGCACTACCTCAGATCTCAAATTCTGAATATTCAAATTTGAATATAAGTGTTTGGTCTGAATTTTAAGGTGGCAGCAGAGGCCAGATGAATAATAATTTTATATAATAATATTTTTTTTTTTTTTGTGCAATGCACACAAAAATTGCACTCTTGAGCGTGGGGTATATCATTTGACTTTGTTGCAGAAATGTACGTACCGTACACCATAACTCACAGACCGGGCAAAGAGGGCATTAATCAGAGAGGCAGCACAGAGACCTAAGGTAACCCTGGAGGAGCTGTAGAGTTCCACAGCAGAGACTGGAGCATCTGTACATAGGACGACAATAAGCCGTACACTCCATAGAGTTGGGCTTTATGGCAGAGTGGCCAGAAGAAAGACATTACTTTCAGCAAAAAAACAATTGGCATGTTTTGCGTTTGCGAAAAGGCACGTGGGAGACTCTCAAAATGTATGGAGGAAGGTGCTCTGGTCTGATGAGACTAAAATTGAACTTTTTGGTCATCAAAGAAAACGCTATGTCTGGTGCAAACCCAACACATCACATCACCCAAAGAACACCATCCCCACAGTGAAACATGGTGGTGGCAGCATCATGCTGTGGGGATGTTTTTCAGCAGTCAGAACTGGGAAACTGGTCAGAATTGAGGGAAAGGTGGATGGTGCTAAATACAGGGATATTCTTGAGCAAAAACTGTACCACTCTGTGTGTGATTTGAGGCTAGGACGGAGGTTCACCTTCCGGCAGGACAATGACCCCAAACACACTGCTAAAGCAACACCTGTAACATGTAACATGTAAATTAGTTGGAATGGCCTAGTCAAAGCGCTGACCTCAATCCAATAGAAAATCTGTGGTCAAACTTAAAGATTGCTGTTCACAAGCGCAAACCACCCAACTTGAAGGAGCTGGGGCAGTTTTACAAGGAGGAATGTGCAAAAATCCCAGTGGTAAGATGTGGCAAGCTTATAGAGACTTATCCAAAGTGACTTGGAGCTGTGATAGTCGCAAGAGGTGGCTCTACAAAGTATTGACTTTAGTGGGGTGAATAGTTATGCACATTGAACTTTTCTGTTATTTTGTCCTATTTGTTGTTTGCTTCACAACAAAAAAAAATCTTCAAAGTTGTGGGCATGTTCTGTAAATTAAATGATGCAAATCCTCAAACAATCCATGTTAATTCCAGGTTGTGAGGCAACAAAACATGAGGGGTGAATACTTTTGCAAGGCACTGTATATATATATATATATATATATATATATATATATATATATATATATACATAATGTACATATGGTGCCATGTTAAACTTGCAGTGATCAGTATAAGAGCGTGAGAGTAATAACAACAAATTTAACACACCTGCTCCCCATTCACGTATGAGTAAGCACTAAGCATAGTGCGAAACGCGTCAGATTTGTACCCCCCCTATTCTGCTTTGCCGTGCTTTGGATTGATGTGATTCCAGCTTTTTAAATAAATGTATTTGAATTTTATCTCTTCCTGGTGTGCGGCTGTCCGGAGTTCCTCCTGATTTCCAACCTGCTCCCCATTCACACCTGAGACCTTGTAACACTAACAAGTCACATGACACCTGGGGGGTGGCTAATTGGGCCCAATTTGGACATTTTCACTTAGGGGTGTACTCACTTTTGTTGCCAGTGGTTTAGCCATTAATGGCTGTGTGTTGAGTTATTTTGAGGGGACAGCAAATTTACACTGTTATACAAGCTGTACACTCACTACTTTACATTGTAGCAAAGTGTAATTTCTTCAGTGTTGTCACATGAAAAGATAGAATAAAATATTTACAAAAATGTGAGGGGTGTACTCACTTTTGTGAGATACTGTATATATATAAAACATTTTCACGATTAGTGGTACTGCTGTGCATTTTCCAAAGTATATCGTACCATTTTGTAAAATGTCATAATTAGTTAACAAAGATTTGCACCACACATAAAATCTATTTTTATTTGTGTGTTTGTTATGCTACTAAGAGTTTATTTTCAGAAGATTTTAATGTAAGTTTTTTATTGTTTAAGAATATTAAGGCTATAAGGATAGTAAATCTTCCCACTTTTGTGGGATTAAATAGGGCACATATCTAAACAAGGATTTCTGTACTCGGAGGATCTTTAACCACTTGCCGACCGGCTTACGCTGATATACGTCGGCAAAGTGGCATGGGTGCGCAAAACAACGTACCCGTATGTCGCTGCATCATCCGCTGCTAGCAGGCGCATGCCCCCACCACGTGCCCTTAAGGGCGTGCCCGCGGACACGATATCTGCCGGTGGCCCACAATCGTGGCACGGAGGGGCAGAACGGGGAGATGCCTTTGTAAACAAGGCATTTCCCTGTTCTGCCTAGCAACATGACAGGGATCTACTGCTCCCAGTGATCGGGAGAAGTGATCTCTGTCATGTTCTAGTGAACCCATCCCCCCTACATATAATAAACTAAGGAATCCGCGCTTAGGAAATAAAACTGCAGCCCCCCAATAAAGTACTACACACTAGTGTGTAATAGAGAAATGGAATTGGATAAGGGGTAGTGGCGCTGTTCAATAAAGGTATAAAAAATGTGCTAAAAATTCATGTGAGCTGTGCAAAGAAAAAGGAATGCAGTGAATTCATATAAAAAGTAATAAAAAATAGAAATATATAAATATGATCAATAATGATCTCCACACTTGAAGTGGGTTATTCCAAAAAATATATGGACAATAAGTTATGTGCAAAAAGGCTGGCAAATATATGTGGATATATTAATGTGAATGAATAAACAACAATAAAAAATATATATAATTTGTTAAAGTGACTCCGTGACACACCCCTAATTAATAATAAAACTATTAAATCCGTGTAAAATTATTACATAAAAATATTACATAAAATTAAATATAAAAATAGACGATATTGTATCATGTGTGTATATAATATTCCAAGTGAACCGTGGTGGTAAACAGTTAAAGTGCTCAGATCCGTGTGTACTCCAAACAATATATAATAAAAAGTCTTTAAAGCATGTCAAAATAAGGGAATGAGATGAAGACAAGTGTCCAGACAGTGATGAAAAAATATAAATAACAGTTGATGACGTCTTGTTTAAAACTCAAAAAATTCCTGTAGCGAATGATTCCAGCAGAACATACGGATAGCCGGTGAGTTTTTTCAGTGCTCCCCTCCTTCCATAGAGTGACCCCTATTAAGCAAACACTCACCAGAGTGCCTAACCCCTGCAGGGGTGATAGGCATATAAAATCCTCAGCAGGAAGTGTCGAAGTCTTCCTCTGTAAGGTAGGCGATGGAGGAGATCCTCTCCAGTTGGTGTGTTCACCTGTTCCAGTAGCTGGAGTTGTAGGATGCACCACCGTGCAGTCCGTATGTGAAGGAAAGAAGACGTCCAATGACGAAACGTACGTAAGGTGATACCCTGGTACACGTCACGTCACTTCCGCCTTGCGGTTTCCGGTTTTTCCTAGCTTACTGTTGGAACGCATGCCGGATACCAGGGCTTAGCGGTGTCATCATCGCACAGCCCAGCGCTGCGCGCTCTGCTCATATTTTTATCCTCATCTTGTTTTACCTTTTTGGATTCTGTTATAGCCTTTGTGGCTATCCCCCCCCCCCCCTGGTTTTTGCTTTTTACTAGCATTTTTAAAAAAATAAATATCCAACTATTATTACAGAATTACACTATTAGTCTCATCTTCTTTCCTTCACATACGGACTGCACGGTGGTGCATCCTACAACTCCAGCTACTGGAACAGGTGAACACACCAACTGGAGAGGATCTCCTCCATCGCCTACCTTACAGAGGAAGACTTCGACACTTCCTGCTGAGGATTTTATATGCCTATCACCCCTGCAGGGGTTAGGCACTCTGGTGAGTGTTTGCTTAATAGGGGTCACTCTATGGAAGGAGGGGAGCACTGAAAAAACTCACCGGCTATCCGTATGTTCTGCTGGAATCATTCGCTACAGGAATTTTTTGAGTTTTAAACAAGACGTCATCAACTGTTATTTATTTTTTCATCACTGTCTGGACACTTGTCTTCATCTCATTCCCTTATTTTGACATGCTTTAAAGACTTTTTATTATATATTGTTTGGAGTACACACGGATCTGAGCACTTTAACTGTTTACCACCACGGTTCACTTGGAATATTATATACACACATGATACAATATCGTCTATTTTTATATTTAATTTTATGTAATATTTTTATGTAATAATTTTACACGGATTTAATAGTTTTATTATTAATTAGGGGTGTGTCACGGAGTCACTTTAACAAATTATATATATTTTTTATTGTTGTTTATTCATTCACATTAATATATCCACATATATTTGCCAGCCTTTTTGCACATAACTTATTGTCCATATATTTTTTGGAATAACCCACTTCAAGTGTGGAGATCATTATTGATCATATTTATATATTTCTATTTTTTATTACTTTTTATATGAATTCACTGCATTCCTTTTTCTTTGCACAGCTCACATGAATTTTTAGCACATTTTGTATACCTTTATTGAACAGCGCCACTACCCCTTATCCAATTCCATCCCCCCTACAGTTAGAACATCCTGAGGGAACACAGTTAACCCCTTGATCACCCCCTAGTGTTTAACCCCTTCCCTGCCAGTGACATTTACACAGTAGTCAGTGCATTTTTATAGCACCGATCACTGTATAAATGCCAAGTCATGATAAAAATCGCAGATCGCCACCATTACTAATAAAAAAAAAAATATTAATAAAAATGCCATAAATCTATCCCCTATTTTGTAGACGCAATAACTTTTGCGCAAACCAATCAATATATGCTTATTGCGTTTTTTGTTTTTTTTTACCAAAAATATGTAGAAGAATACATATTGGCTTAAACTGTGGAAGAAATTCGTTTTTTTATATATTTTTTTGGGATATTTATTATAGCAAAAAGTAAAAAATATTGTTTTTTTAAAATTGTCACTCTTTTTTTGTTTATAGCACAAAAATTAAAGCCGCAGAGGTGATCAAATACCACCAAAAGTAGGCTCTCTTTGTGGGAAAAAATGGGTGTCAATTTTGTTTGGGTACAACGTCGCACGACTGCACAATTGTCAGTTAAAGCGACGCAGTGATGTATCGCAAAAAAGAGCTTGGTCAGAAAGGGGGTAAATCCTTCTGGGGCTGAAGTGGTTAAAGAGATAACACAGGTAAATGCATGTATTGCAAAAATGTACTATATATGCTTTTTTTTTTTTTTTTTTTCATTTTCCCTTTTATTTTCCCATACTGGATTATTTCCTGTTGGAATTAATTTAAATAAAAAATAAAGTTACAGTATGTAACACAAATAAAGGTTGCCAATATCTGACACTAGTATAGGTATCAAAGGGGTAGATTCAGTAAGAAAAATGCTTGCAAATAAAGCTCGCAATGAATTTTGACAGAGTTTTATATTGACCTGAAAATGCTTGTTTAAAATTGAAAGTTTTCTTGCAAAGTGAACATGCTTTATGCCTTTAGTAAATTGACCTTGTGTTCACTTGGTGTAGTTAAGTGTTTTCTATTATTAGTCAATTTTATATATTATACAATAGTTATTTATTTATTATTTATTTATTAATTCTTTACAGGTAACAGCTAACACTAATAATATATTAATGGTGGACTAGTTGCACAGTGTTTTGAATTAAAATTTAGCAAATCATACAAATTCACAATCATTTTACAATTATCAAAGCTTACAAGCAAGTTGCAGAACCCCTGGGGATTAATCAATAATCTCTGCATCAACAAAGTATTCAATAATACAACAAAATACATTGATAATATTGTTTAAAATGATTCCTACCTTTGAACAAAATGAAAAAGGTGATACGTTTCATTTCTCTTTCCCTTGATCTACTGCGTACCACATACTACTGTATGAATTGTCTTTTAACTGTACTATTCTATCACTAACGGACATGCCCCTCCTTCCCGCCTCCTCAGTCATGAAGACCACTCACACAAACTCTTTATGTGCTCATCAGAGGTGAAAAGAACTTCAGAATCATTGTGATTCTAATTGTCAATTGCTTGTGTGGTAACGGTTAATAATTAACCAAATGTATTTTATATCTTAACACATTTGATGAGTTTTATCCATTTTGAAATTTTACAATTTTTGCTTACTGTAATTTCTGTATTTTATGGTTTTACCTTTGTGAGGGAATTATAAGAATATGTACAATGAGCATGGTACCTTTTTGTTCTCTTAACTGAAGGAATTGCAGAATTTTTCTTGGTCCACACACATTGGGATTAACCACTTGACCACTGGGCACTTAAACCCCCTTCCTAACCAGACCAATTTTCAGCTTTCGGTGCTCTCACACTTTGAATGACAATTACTCAGTTATGCAAACTGTACCTGTGACAGACCTAGCCGGGACACAGGCTGTTGGAGGGGACTGAACGCGAGCCTATTACCTTGCGATTATGGGCCCTGGCATTTGGGGGAACAGTGCTCTTTCAGCTGCAAGCCTGGGACCCCTGAGCTGGTGTTACTTGGATTCAGGTCCATGCTGGCCCCCCAATACACATAGAATCTGTATGTGTATTTGGCATATTAGCAAGAGACGCTAATGTCATGACTCTTGAACTCCAGCCACCTGTCTGTTATGTAATTGAGTATAGTCTGGCTTGTAAGAGTGTTTCACCTATTGTTGTATGTGCTAATTAACCCTGCAATTGAATGATGGAGCCCAGTGTTGATTGAGATAATTAGCTCATGCTAATTAGGTTAGGCTTTAGTCATCTGGCTGTATATATGTGTGACATGTCAAATAAAGATTCATTCCTGATGTGCCCTACACTGGTGTTGTCTGGTGACTGGGTGGGCTAAACGGTCTTGGATTGTATGGTACCGGACAGAGGAAGCATTTACGGCGGACATCTTGGGTACGAGGTCCGTCACAATTGGCTGGCAGCGGTGGGATCGTGCTTCCTTGTCGTGAACACATCCAAACCATCACCTGGATCCAAGGCCCAGATAGCAGAGGTACAGATACGTCATGGAAGAGGAATTCGGAAGGAGGTTGCGAGAGATGCGGATACAGCACAGAGGATCAGTATCGGTACAGGTCCTGCTGGGATGGTATGATTCTGTTCGCCTACAACTCTGGAAAGAAGCGCTAGCCTGTGAGCAGCGACACCAGGGAAAAGTTCTCCCCTCCATCCATGTAAGGTACTGGTCGCAGTATGAAGTACGAATGCTGTTATTGGGGGAACAACCGAAGCAGGAGTGGACAGCTGAGTTAAGCAGGCTGATCCAGGCAGAAATGCGTTTGGACGAGAGCTACAGAGCCCTCCGGTGGTATGTAGCCCAAGTGTGCCCGTGGACAGCCGATGACAGGCCCACGAAAGGCTTTGATTATAATGGCCTGGGATTGTTGTACTGGAGGCTGTCAGAGGACCCCGACTTTGGGAGTGATCTGGAGTGGCGTTTGGAGGAAATAATGGAGCACAGAGAGCAAATATTGAACGTCTCGGAAGTGCTCTGGGCACAGGAAGATTTGGAGTTCCTGGCCGCTCAGGAACGGGAGCTGGAGATTGCCTACATACAACTGCTAGACTCTGCTCAGCAGCAGGATGGGGCTCCCTTTGCCTGGGACTATCAGGAAATACCAGCAGACAGCTCTGAAATCCTGGCTGAAGAGTCAGCAATGTGGCATAGTAACAGAGTGCTTTGCCCACCTGCCCCCGCAGCTATGGACGTGGAGGTCTTATGGCGGATGCAGCAAGTGCTGACTGACCTTGACAAACCTGTTAATGCACAAAATGAGGTTGGATGGAGGAATATGCCTGTCCAGCAGCATGCAAGAGAATCGGCAGTGGAAAATCTGGAGATTGCCATCCCCAAAGCTGAAGTGCTGACAACAGGGCAGAGCTCTGCTAACCTCTGCCCAGCACCGATGGCATCTTCTAGGTTCCACGGACAGATGGTGAACCTCTATCCCCAGCCATCAGTTGTAGAGACTGGGGATTTAATAGACTTTTCTGCTGAGGAAAAACAACCTGATGAGCCTCCATCAGAAGAGCTGGTATTAGGGCCAAACTTCACTGAGCTCTGCCCAGCACCAACAGCAGTATCCGTGGAGTTACAAGGAACTTCCCCAGCTGAAGCGCAGGTCACCGGACAGAGGGTCCAAGACCTCTGCCCCACACCCGTGGCAGTTATGGAGGCTCAGGGTGAGAAGGTGGCAATCACTTCCCAGCAGCATATACAGGGGGATAGGGGAGAGGAGGTGTTTGTCGTCCCTCCCCAACAGTTGGCCAGGGTGGAGAAAGCGATCTTTCCTCCCCAGCAAAGATTTGTGCACCTGGGAGACAGTACCAGAGACATGTTGTCCCAGCAGCCAGATGTGGGAGTGGAGGAAGCCAGCCTCCTGCCCCAATGGTTAACCAGAGCGGAGGATGTGGAGTCCCCAGCAGAAGTGCTGGCAACAGGGCAGAGTGCTACCCACCTCTGTCCAGCACCAGCAACAGCTGCGGAGTTCCAGGGAGCTGGGGCAGTCGGCCTCTCTCCCCAACAGTTAGCTGGAGGAGATGATGTAGGGAAGCTCCTACACCCAGCTGAACTGCTGGTAACGGAACAATGTGCTGCTGGCCTCTGCCCACAACTAACAGAGGGCAGATTTCCTGTAAAGGGGGATGGGACTGCAGTCCCCACCTGTATACCCCCTGGATGCTGGGCGGTTGGCCCAAATCCCCAACAGCATGACGGAGTGATCCCAGTCACCCTGTCTTCTCTCCAGCGGCTGAAAAGACTCCAGGGAGAAGGACCAGTCCGGGCCTCTCCCCAGCGGCGGATATGTTCTCTGAGAGAGGCAGAGGTTGGCTGGGTAAGGAATACTACATTTGGAACTATTTGTTTGGGGTACTGTGTGGATCCCAGCATTAGAGGACTGGAACCACTGACTAACTTCGGAGTCAACCCGTCTGGGGTCTCCTCCTGTGTTAGTCTCCTGCCGAAAGGGGAGAAATGTGACAGACCTAGCCGGGACACAGGCTGTTGGAGGGGACTGAACGCGAGCCTATTACCTTGCGATTATGGGCCCTGGCATTTGGGGGAACAGTGCTCTTTCAGCTGCAAGCCTGGGACACCTGAGCTGGTGTTACTTGGATTCAGGTCCATGCTGGCCCCCCAATACACATAGAATCTGTATGTGTATTTGGCATATTAGCAAGAGACGCTAATGTCATGACTCATGAACTCCAGCCACCTGTCTGTTATGTAATTGAGTATAGTCTGGCTTGTAAGAGTGTTTCACCTATTGTTGTATGTGCTAATTAACCCTGCAATTGAATGATGGAGCCCAGTGTTGATTGAGATAATTAGCTCATGCTAATTAGGTTAGGCTTTAGTCATCTGGCTGTATATATGTGTGACATGTCAAATAAAGATTCATTCCTGATGTGCCCTACACTGGTGTTGTCTGGTGACTGGGTGGGCTAAAGGGTCTTGGATTGTATGGTACCGGACAGAGGAAGCATTTACGGCGGACATCTTGGGTACGAGGTCCGTCACAGTACCCATATGAAATTTTGGTCCTTTTTTATACACAAATAGAGCTTTCTTTTGGTGGTATTTATTGACTCCATTATGGAAAGAAAACACCCCAACGTATAATCTATGAGGCATGAAAATACAGCAATCATATAAAAGAAGTCCTTTCTAAACAGAGTCTTTATAGTATTGCAGCAGCGCTTATGTCCTTATTTCCACCGAGGACCCTATGGTGAATAAACCACGAATAAAAAATTGAATCAATATGATCTGATAAATTGTAACCACGTAATAGTCCCTTGTGTGAAATAGTAGCAGCTTCCACTGAATATTTCCACAGGTATTCACCACGTGCGATATAAACTCCCCTATGGGGATGCACTCACCAGACCACAGATTAATATAAGCCTTTCAATAAGTCATTCCGTGTCAGTGTTCCTCCACTTTCTATCTCCTTTGCAGCAGAATAGCAGGATAGCATACCAATTCCCCTCATAGACAAAAAAAGGTTGCATATAGTGTAATACTGTTTTCAAACACATAGACTTTATTGAGCATATATCTCCCCCCCTTAGTATAAACTGCGTACCATCAATCAGTTAAAAGAAAGCATTGAGTTTTAACTGTGCCTGATAATGTGCTGTCTCCACCGGAAAAAGCGTCTCCTCACCGCTGTATAGAACAGCGCTTGATTTCCTGTTGCCTGGTTCCCCTTGGAGCACACGCTGAGGCGCAGAACTTCACTTCCGGTTGTAGGTCACGTCCCTAAGGTTTCGTCACTTCCTGACTTCATCTGAGGGCGTGACCTACAAACCGGAAACCAGCCTTTATCTATACCCCGGTCATGGATCTCCCAATCTTGGGCCTGTTAGATTTGATTGATGTGCACTGTGCGCAATCAGAGCATGCCGCTCTGCTGCGCCCTCTTACACTCAATGATGCTGGTTTTAATACACATTTTAATTGTCAGCAAAGCATTATGGAATAAACGAACACTGCACATTATCAGGCAAACAGCTTTAGATGTGCATATGTCATTATATACCATACATAATATTCGTTTTGGGCTCACATATTCTATCTCCCCATCATTTGCATATGGTATCGTGGGAATGCTTATAAAATCACCCCTGGGCAGTGTATGGGTTACTTAGATCAACGATTAAAGAACCCCCTATCTCCATGACTATGTGCAAATATGCAGCGGCCACCCCTTGAGATCTGCATTACATTTTTCTATTGCAATGGTGAGATCGCCGGGATCGATCGGCCGACCGTCTCCCCATGTATGGTTATACTTCAACGATTTTTATGTTTTATTCTCTATTCCCCTCTGGTGGATTTATGTAATATCTCCACCCTTATCTGTACTGATACCATATGTAAATCATTTGTTTGTGGTTTTGACGGAGTGACATCAATACTTGTGCTTCAAAAAGGAAAATTACAATATCCATTAAATAAATGCATCCTCTAGATTGCTCTGTAGGAGATCTTATGCGCCTATTTTTAGTATATATAGCCGACCCTCCAATCAACATATTGTCGACCATCCAATCAAAATATATTACAGTCCACAACCAAACAGTGATATTACTTAATCCCCGTTAGAAACAATTGTGGGTACGCCACACGATCTATATATATATATATATATATATATATATATATGCATGAAATAATTTCCCCCGACCCTATTGATAACTTCTTATAGGTGGATAAGGGGTTATGTATGTCTACTTAAAAATAGAAATGCTATAACGGGCGCCAAAAAAACTAAATTATATGTAAAATTATATACAAATATCCAGATCAAAAGTACAAATATCCAGATCAAAATGTTAATATATGAATAAAAGTCTAAAAATATATATAAAATATATATGGATGTGAATAAAATATACGCAAAAAATATATATAAATATAAAATATGTATATATATTAAAAAACTAAAAAATAATTTTTACCTTAAAAATAATTAAAAATAATCAATAAAAATACCCCAAAAAATATTTTATGTTAAAATGTCATATATATAATAAAATATATACGCATAAAATTTACATGAGTATTTACATGTTGCTTTTCAAGGTAATCGTGCCAAATGTAATGTCCTACTAAAATTAGGGTGTTTATTCTGTACTCTTCCCTTCATATTAGGTATCGCTGATGAAACAGTTAATATCTAATTCTACATTCAAGCCTCTGGGTACTAGTACATCTGTAGCATAAATCCATTGTGTTTCGCGTTTTGAAAGCTCGCGAACCATGTTGGTGCCCCTCCAATGTGGTTTGATTTGTTCAATCCCCCAGAACAATAAACAATAGACCTGTTGCGTCCATGTTATGCTTCAGTTTTAAATGTAGGGATACGTTATGATCTTTGTATCCTATCTGTATGTTATGAATGTGCTCCGCAATTCTGATGCGCAATTTCCTTTTAGTGCGGCCTATGTACAACAGCCCACAGGGACATTTTAGTGCGTAAACTACATGTGTGCTGTTGCACGTAATAAATTGTTTAATCGAGAACTCTTGTTTGTTTGCCGGTGAAGAAAAGGATTCCAGCGCTCTACATGGACTCGTCACCTCTCTGCAAGCTTTGCATCTTCTGCACGCAAAAAATCAATTTTGGTCCCAAAACTTTGGGGGGCGCTTTGGTGGATCCACTATTTTACACACAAATTTGTCTCCAAAACTTGTTGATTTTCTATAGATGGATTGAGGTCTAGGTGGCAATTTTGTCTTTAATTTTTTATTTAATAATAAAACATGCCAGTGCTCTTTAAAAATTGTTTCAATCTCACGATATTGGGCATGGAAGCCTGAGATGAATCCCCATTCTTTGCTGTTTATGGTTTTGATCTCATTTACTGGTACTTCTTTTATTAAGTGTTCTTGCATAGCAAGATCACTTATTGTTATCTCACATATATATTATTATTATTATTAAGTGTTCTTGCATAGCAAGATCACTTATTGTTATCTCACATATATATTATTATTATTATTAAGTGTTCTTGCATAGCAAGATCACTTATTGTTATCTCACATATATATTATTATTATTCTTATAGCCAAATTTACCACCCTAACTCCTCCCACAGTTTTTACGCTACATATACCGAATATATACCAAAACGTGCGGATTGTTCCCGAATGGTGTGCTATTACTTTGTGGAACATTTTTCCGAATGGTTCACGAAATATCGTCATTTTTGCAGCGAAATTTGTCCCATAGGAATGAATGGAGAAATGTTCAAAACTAGAGTGGGAGGTGACAAAAGCTCTGAGGGGAATTATAGCTCCTCCCACACAGCCCTGAGGGCAATTATAGGTAGTCCCACACAGCTCTGAGGGGAATTATAGGTAGTCCCACACAGCTGAGGGGGATTATAGGTAGTCCCACACAGCTGAGGGGGATTATAGGTAGTCCCACACAGCTCTGAGGGGAATTATAGGTAGTCCCACACAGCTCTGAGGGGAATTATAGGTAGTCCCACACATCTCTGAGGGGGATTATAGGTAGTCCCACACAGCTCTGAGGGGAATTATAGGTAGTTCCACACAGCTCTGAGGGGGATTATAGGTAGTCCTACACAGCTCTGAGGGGAATTATAGGTAGTCCAACACAGCTCTGAGGGGAATTATAGGTAGTCCAACACAGCTCTGAGGGGGATTATAGGTAGTCCCACACATCTCTGAGGGGGATTATAGGTAGTCCCACACAGCTGAGGGGAATTATAGGTAGTCCCTCACAGCTGAGGGGAATTATAGGTAGTCCCACCCAGCTGAGGGGGATTATAGGTAGTCCCACACAGCTCTGAGGGGGATTATAGGTAGTCCCACACATCTCTGAGGGGAATTATAGGTAGTCCCACACAGCTGAGGGGGGATTATAGGTAGTCCCACACAGCTCTGAGGGAATTATAGGTAGTCCCACACATCTCTGAGGGAGATTATAGGTAGTCCCACACATCTCTGAGGGGGATTATAGGTAGTCCCACACAGCTCTGAGGGGAATTATAGGTAGTCCCACACAGCTCTGAGGGGAATTATAGGTAGTCCCACACATCTCTGAGGGGAATTATAGCTCCTCCAACACAGCTCTGAGGGGAATTATAGGTAGTCCCACACAGCTGAGGGGGATTATAGGTAGTCCCACACAGCTCTGAGGGGGGTTATAGGTAGTCCCACACAGCTGAGGGGGATTATAGGTAGTCCCACACAGCTCTGAGGGGGGTTATAGGTAGTCCCACACAGCTCTGAGGAGAATTATAGGTAGTCCCACACAGCTCTGAGGGGAATTATAGATAGTCCAACACAGCTCTGAGGGGGATTATAGCTCCTCCAACACAGCTCTGAGGGGAATTATAGGTAGTCCCACACAGCTGAGGGGGATTATAGGTAGTCCCACACAGCTCTGAGGGGGGTTATAGGTAGTCCCACACAGCTGAGGGGGATTATAGGTAGTCCCACACAGCTCTGAGGGGGGTTATAGGTAGTCCCACACAGCTCTGAGGAGAATTATAGGTAGTCCCACACAGCTCTGAGGGGAATTATAGGTAGTCCAACACAGCTCTGAGGGGGATTATAGGTAGTCCTACACAACTCTGAGGGGAATTATAACTAGTCCCACACAGCTCTGAGGGGAATTATGAAATTTGAAAAGAAAAAATTAAAAAAAAAAAATAATAAAAAAAAAAAAAAATAATAATTTTAGAAAAAAAAATGAAAATTAGGAAATTTAAAAAAAAAAAAAATTTTGAAAAAAATATTATTTTAGGAAAAAAATATCATTTAAAAAAAAATAATAATTAAAAAAAATCATTAAAAAAAAAAACATTTTTGAAAATTTATAAAAAAAAAAATAATAATTTTAGAAAAAAAATTAGGAAATTTGAAAAAAAATAATATTCTTTGAAAAAAAAATAATAATAATAATTCAAAAAAATAATTAAAAAAATGTTTTTTTTATAAAAAAAAATCAATCATTTTAAAAAAAAAAAGGAAAATTAGGAAATTTGAAAAAAAATATCTTTTTGGAAAAAAAAATAATTTTTGAAAAAAAAATAATTTATTTTTGAAAACAATTTTTTTTTTTAAATAATTAAATAAAAATAAAAAAAAAACATTTAAAAAAAATCATTAAAAAAAATAAATCATTTTTCAAAAAAATAAATAAAAGTTTAGTTACTCAAGCCACTCCACCCAGTTACTCCGCCCACTCCAGTAGGTGGAGGCAAGAACACGTCACACAATTTCCCCAGAAATTGTATCTTTTCTAGTTATTATTATTCTTATAGCCAAATTTACCACCCTAACTCCTCCCACAGTTTTTACGCTACATATACCGAATATATACCAAAACGTGCGGATTGTTCCCGAATGGTGTGCTATTACTTTGTGGAACGTTTCGCCGAACGTTTCACGAAATATCGTCATTTTTGCGGCGAAATTTGTCCCATAGGAATGAATGGAGAAATGTTCAAAACTAGAGTGGGAGGTGACAAAAGCTCTGAGGGGAATTTTAGCTCCTCCCACACAGCTTTGAGGGGGGTTATAGGTAGTCCCACACAGCTGAGGGGGTTATAGGTAGTCCCACACATCTCTGAGGGGGATTATAGGTAGTCCCACACAGCTGAGGGGAATTATAGGTAGTCCCTCACAGCTGAGGGGAATTATAGGTAGTCCCACCCAGCTGAGGGGGATTATAGGTAGTCCCACACAGCTCTGAGGGGGATTATAGGTAGTCCCACACATCTCTGAGGGGAATTATAGGTAGTCCCACACAGCTGAGGGGGATTATAGGTAGTCCCACACAGCTCTGAGGGGAATTATAGGTAGTCCCACACATCTCTGAGGGAGATTATAGGTAGTCCCACACATCTCTGAGGGGGATTATAGGTAGTCCCACACAGCTCTGAGGGGAATTATAGGTAGTCCCACACAGCTCTGAGGGGAATTATAGGTAGTCCCACACATCTCTGAGGGGAATTATAGCTCCTCCAACACAGCTCTGAGGGGAATTATAGGTAGTCCCACACAGCTGAGGGGGATTATAGGTAGTCCCACACAGCTCTGAGGGGGGTTATAGGTAGTCCCACACAGCTGAGGGGGATTATAGGTAGTCCCACACAGCTCTGAGGGGGGTTATAGGTAGTCCCACACAGCTCTGAGGAGAATTATAGGTAGTCCCACACAGCTCTGAGGGGAATTATAGGTAGTCCAACACAGCTCTGAGGGGGATTATAGCTCCTCCAACACAGCTCTGAGGGGAATTATAGGTAGTCCCACACAGCTGAGGGGGATTATAGGTAGTCCCACACAGCTCTGAGGGGGGTTATAGGTAGTCCCACACAGCTGAGGGGGATTATAGGTAGTCCCACACAGCTCTGAGGGGGGTTATAGGTAGTCCCACACAGCTCTGAGGAGAATTATAGGTAGTCCCACACAGCTCTGAGGGGAATTATAGGTAGTCCAACACAGCTCTGAGGGGGATTATAGGTAGTCCTACACAACTCTGAGGGGAATTATAACTAGTCCCACACAGCTCTGAGGGGAATTATGAAATTTGAAAAGAAAAAATTAAAAAAAAAAAATAATAAAAAAAAAAAAAATAATAATTTTAGAAAAAAAAATGAAAATTAGGAAATTTAAAAAAAAAAAAAATTTTGAAAAAAATATTATTTTAGGAAAAAAATATCATTTAAAAAAAAATAATAATTAAAAAAAATCATTAAAAAAAAAACATTTTTGAAAATTTATAAAAAAAAAAAATAATAATTTTAGAAAAAAAATTAGGAAATTTGAAAAAAAAAAATATTCTTTGAAAAAAAAATAATAATAATAATTCAAAAAAATTATTAAAAAAATGTTTTTTTTATAAAAAAAAAATCAATCATTTTAGAAAAAAAAATGAAAATTAGGAAATTTGAAAAAAAAATATCTTTTTGGAAAAAAAAATAATTTTTGAAAAAAAAAAAATTTATTTTTGAAAACAATTTTTTTTGAAATAATTAAATAAAAATAAAAAAAAAACATTTAAAAAAATCATTAAAAAAAAATAAATCATTTTTCAAAAAAATAAATGAAAGTTTAGTTACTCAAGCCACTCCACCCAGTTACTCCGCCCACTCCAGTAGGTGGAGGCAAGAACACGTCACACAATTTCCCCAGAAATTGTATCTTTTCTAGTTATTATTATTCTTATAGCCAAATTTACCACCCTAACTCCTCCCACAGTTTTTACGCTACATATACCGAATATATACCAAAACGTGCGGATTGTTCCCGAATGGTGTGCTATTACTTTGTGGAACGTTTCGCCGAACGTTTCACGAAATATCGTCATTTTTGCGGCGAAATTTGTCCCATAGGAATGAATGGAGAAATGTTCAAAACTAGAGTGGGAGGTGACAAAAGCTCTGAGGGGAATTTTAGCTCCTCCCACACAGCTTTGAGGGGGGTTATAGGTAGTCCCACACAGCTGAGGGGGTTATAGGTAGTCCCACACAGCTGAGGGGGGTTATAGGTAGTCCCACACAGCTCTGAGGGGGATTATAGGTAGTCCCACACAGCTCAGGAGAATTATAGGTAGTCCCACACAGATCTGAGGGGAATTATAGCTTCTCCCACACAGCTCTGAGGTGAATTATAGGTAGTCCCACACAGCTTTGAGGGGAATTATGAAATTTGAAAAAATAATAATAATAATTTTAGAAAAAAAAGGAAATTATGAAATTTGAAAAAAAAATGAAAATTAGGAAATTTGAAAAAAAAATGAAAAATAGGAAATTTAAAAACAACAATTTTTTGAAAAAAAAAATATATTTAGAAAAATAAAAATATATTTTGAAAAAAATATATATTTTGAAAAAAAATCATTTTTAGAAAAAAATATTTTTGGTAAAAAGTCATTAAAAAAAAAAATAATAATTAAAAAAAAAATCATTAAAAAAAATTGGGGGAAAAAAATCATTTAAAAAAAAATAATTTTGGAAAAAAATGTCATTCTTGAAAAAAAAATAATTTTTATAAAAAAAAATCAATAATTTTAGAAAAAATATTTTTTGGAAAAAAAAAAATCATTAAAAAAAACACAGCTCTGAGGGGATTATAGGTAGTCCCACACAGCTGATGGGGAATTATAGGTAGTCCCACACAGCTTTGAGGGGAATTATGAAATTAAAAAAAATAATAATAATAAGAGTGGGAGGTGACAAAAGCTCTGAGGGGAATTTTAGCTCCTCCCACACAGCTTTGAGGGGGGTTATAGGTAGTCCCACACAGCTGAGGGGGTTATAGGTAGCCCCACACAGCTGAGGGGGGTTATAGGTAGTCCCACACAGCTCTGAGGGGGATTATAGGTAGTCCCACACAGCTCAGGAGAATTATAGGTAGTCCCACACAGATCTGAGGGGAATTATAGCTTCTCCCACACAGCTCTGAGGTGAATTATAGGTAGTCCCACACAGCTTTGAGGGGAATTATGAAATTTGAAAAAATAATAATAATAATTTTAGAAAAAAAAGGAAATTATGAAATTTGAAAAAAAAATGAAAATTAGGAAATTTGAAAAAAAAATGAAAAATAGGAAATTTAAAAACAAAAATTTTTTGAAAAAAAAAATATATTTAGAAAAATAAAAATATATTTTGAAAAAAATATATATTTTGAAAAAAAAATCATTTTTAGAAAAAAATATTTTTGGTAAAAAGTCATTTAAAAAAAAAATAATAATTAAAAAAAAATCATTAAAAAAAAATTGGGGGAAAAAAATCATTTAAAAAAAAAAATTTTGGAAAAAAATGTCATTCTTGAAAAAAAAAAAATTTTTATAAAAAAAATCAATAATTTTAGAAAAAATATTTTTTGGAAAAAAAAAATCATTAAAAAAAACACAGCTCTGAGGGGATTATAGGTAGTCCCACACAGCTGATGGGGAATTATAGGTAGTCCCACACAGCTTTGAGGGGAATTATGAAATTAAAAAAAAAAATAATAATAAGAGTGGGAGGTGACAAAAGCTCTGAGGGGAATTTTAGCTCCTCCCACACAGCTTTGAGGGGGGTTATAGGTAGTCCCACACAGCTGAGGGGGTTATAGGTAGTCCCACACAGCTGAGGGGGGTTATAGGTAGTCCCACACAGCTCTGAGGGGGATTATAGGTAGTCCCACACAGCTCAGGAGAATTATAGGTAGTCCCACACAGATCTGAGGGGAATTATAGCTTCTCCCACACAGCTCTGAGGTGAATTATAGGTAGTCCCACACAGCTTTGAGGGGAATTATGAAATTTGAAAAAATAATAATAATAATAATAATTTTAGAAAAAAAAGGAAATTATGAAATTTGAAAAAAAAATATGAAAATTAGGAAATTTGAAAAAAAAAAATGAAAAATAGGAAATTTAAAAACAAAAATTTTTTGAAAAAAAAAATATATTTAGAAAAATAAAAATATATTTTGAAAAAAAAATATATATTTTGAAAAAAAATCATTTTTAGAAAAAAATATTTTTGGTAAAAAGTCATTTTAAAAAAAAAATAATAATTAAAAAAAAATCATTAAAAAAAAATTGGGGGAAAAAAATCATTTAAAAAAAAATAATTTTGGAAAAAAATGTCATTCTTGAAAAAAAAAAAAAAATTTATAAAAAAAATCAATAATTTTAGAAAAATTTTTTTTTTGGAAAAAAAAAATCATTAAAAAAAAGCAGCTCTGAGGGGATTATAGGTAGTCCCACACAGCTGAGGGGAATTATAGGTAGTCCCACACAGCTTTGAGGGGAATTATGAAATTAAAAAAAAAAATAATAATAATAATGAAAAATGAAAAATAATTGAAAAAATAAATTATATTTTGAAAAAAAAATTTTTTTAGAAAAATCAATCATTTAAAAAAAATATAATTTTGGAAAAAAATGTCATTCTTGAAAAAAAAAAATATTTAAAAAAAAAAATCAATCATTTTAGAAAAAACATTTTTTGGAAAAAAAAATCATAAAAAAACACAGCTCTGAGGGGATTATAGGTAGTCCCACACAGCTGAGGGGAATTATAGGTAGTCCCAAACAGCTCTGAGTAAAAAAAGTAAAAAAAAAAAATTTTAGAAAAAAAATATTTAAAAAAAAATAATTAAAAAAAAAATCATTAAAAAAATTTTTTTTGAAAAAATAAAACATTTTTGAAAAAAAAAATAAAAAATGTCATTCTTGAAAAAAAAAATAATTTTACAAAAAAAAATCAATCATTTTAGAAAAAAAAGGAAAATTAGGAAATTTGAAAAAAATAAATCATTTTAGAAAAAAAAATCATTTAAAAAATAAAATCATTAAAAAAATAATCATTTTTGAAAAAATAAATAAAAAGTTTAGTTACTCAAGCCACTCCACCCAGTTACTCCGCCCACTCCAGTAGGTGGAGGCAAGAACACGTCACACAATTTCCCCAGAAATTGTAGATTTTCTAGTTTTAATTTTATCCTCCAAGCATGTATTCCTTGGTACGTTTCCAATCTCCTCGATCACTTTGTGTAATACCTCTGGATCATACCCCCGAGCCACGAATCTCTCTGCCAGAATGTTTGCTTGTGAAATATAATTTACTTCTTCTGAGCAATTGTGTCGTACCCTCATGAATTGGCCCTTGGGGATGTTTCTTAACCACTGAGGGTGGTGGGAGCTTGTTGTGGGGAGATAGCTGTTTCTGTCCGTTTTCTTAAAAAACACCATAGTTTCAAGCTTGTCATCTTTCTTATATACCTTTACGTCTAGAAAGTGAATCTCCTTATCACTCCATTCTGAGGTTAATCTGATATTTTGATCGTTTATGTTTAAAAACTTTATAAAACCATCCAGGTCATTTTCTGTACCTGCCCAGATAAAAAAGAGGCCATCGATAAAACGTTTGTAAAAGATAAGTTCTGGTCGTTGTTTATTAAAAATCGTCTTATCCTCCCACTCTGCCATAAAAAGGTTTGTGATACTTGGGGCAAATTTTGCCCCCATGGCTACGCCGATCTGGATATTTGTATATAATTTTACATATAATTTTGTTTTTTTGGCGCCCGTTATAGCATTTCTATTTTTAAGCAGACATAACCCCTTATCCACCTATTAGAAGTTATCAATAGGGTCGGGGGAAATTATTTCATGCATATATATATATATATATATATATATATATATAGATCGTGTGGCGTACCCGCAATTCTTTCTAATGTGATTAAGTAATATCACTGTTTGGTTGTGGACTGTAATATATTTTGATTGGATGGTCGACAATATGTTGATTGGAGGGTCGGCTATATATACTAAAAATATGCGCAGAAGATCTCCTACAGAGCAATCTAGAGGATGCATTTATTTAATGGATATTGTAATTTTTCTTTTTTGAAGCACACGTATTGATGTCACTCCGTCAAAACCATAAACAAATGATTTACATATGGTATCAGTACAGATAAGGGTGGAGATATTACATAAATCCACCAGCGGGGAATAGAGAATAAAACATTAAAATCGTTGGAGTATAACCATACATGGGGAGACGGTCGGCCGATCGATCCCGGCAATCTCATCATTGCAATAGAAAAATGTAATGCAGATCTCAAGGGGTGGCCGCTGCATATTTGCACATAGTCATGGAGATAGGGGGTTCTTTAATCGTTGATCTAAGTAACCCATACACTGCCCAGGGGTGATTTTATAAGCATTCCCATGATACCATATGCAAATGATGGGGAGATAGAATATGTGAGCCCAAAACGAATATTATGTATGGTATATAATGACATATGCACATGTAAAGCTGTTTGCCTGATAATGTGCAGTGTTCGTTTATTCCATAATGCTTTGCTGACAATTAAAATGTGTATTAAACCCAGCATCATTAAGTGTAAGAGGGTGCAGCAGAGCGGCATGCTCTGATTGCGCACAGTGCACATCAATCAAATCTAACAGGCCCGAGATTGGGAGATCCATGACCGGGGTATTGTCATGAAGATCCTGCCAGAAACCTAAACCCGGGCCGTCCCGGCCCTCAGATTCCACTGCGCATGCGCGCCCGGGCGCGTGCACGTGTGCAACCGTGCACAGGGAGACGGGCGCGTGCTCTAGTTAGCGCCAGCCAGCCTATTTAAACTTGACCTGAGCAGACGGTCTTTGCTGTCTGCTCTACAGCGTTGTGGTGTGTGTAATCTGATCCTGATTTATCTGTCCTATTGACCCGGCTTACCATTGACTACCCAGCTATCTGCCTGTACCCGACCCCAGCTTGTTGTGACCATCCTTCTGCCTCATCCACTGTACCTTGATACCAGTTTGATTCCTGACCTGACTTCCTTGATGAACTCTGGTTACCTGCATGGTCCCTGTCCGGTCTGCAGTCTGATCCCTGTGAACCTGATCACCTGTATTTCTCCAGCCCATTCAGTGGTTCTGTTTCCTGCTCCCAGTCTGATCACCTGCACGGATCCATCCTGCTTTGCTGTGCAGTCTGCTAAGCTGTTGTCCAGATCCAGCCAGCTCTGCTATCCTGTTTACCTGTGAGCCTGCTTACCTGTTCAGTTCCAGTCTACTCTTCTGTCCAGTCTGCTAAGCTGTTGTCCAGATCCAGCCAGCTCTGCTATCCTGTTTACCTGTGAGCCTGCTTACCTGTTCAGTTCCAGCCTGCTCTGCTGTCCAGTCTGCTAAGCTGTTTGTCCAGATCCAGCCAGCTCAGCTATCCTGTTTACCTGTGAGCCTGCTTACCTGTTCAGTTCCAGTCTACTCTGCTGTCCAGTTTGCTAAGCTGTTTGTCCAGATCCAGCCAGCTCAGCTATCCTGTTTACCTGTGAGCCTGCTTACCTGTTCAGTTCCAGTCTACTCTGCTGTCCAGTCTGCTAAGCTGTTTGTCCAGATCCAGCCAGCTCTGCTATCCTGTTTACCTGTGAGCCTGCTTACCTGTTCAGTTCCGGCCTACTCTGCTGACCAGTCTGCTAAGCTGTATATCCAGATCCATCCCGCTCTGCTATCCAGTCTGCTAAGCTGTTGTCCAGATCCAGCCAGCTCTGCTATCCTGTTTACCTGTGAGCCTGCTTGCCTGTTCAGTTCCGGCCTACTCTGCTGACCAGTCTGCTAAGCTGTCCGTCCAGTACCAGCCAGCTCTGCTAACCTGTTTCCCGGTGATCCAGCTCATCAGTCTGTATCCAGTCTTCCCTGCTATCCAGGCCTCCACCGTGTCCGCTAAGTTGATTGGTCTCTGCAATTTCGGGCTCGCACCACCAGGTACGTGACAGGTATAGATAAAGGCTGGTTTCCGGTTTGTAGGTCACACCCTCAGATGAAGTCTGGAAGTGACGAAACGTTAGGGTCGTGACCTACAACCGGAAGTGAAGTTCTGCGCCTCAGCATGCGCTCCAAGGGGAACCAGGCAACAGAAAATCAAGCGCTGTTTTATACAGCGGTGAGGAGACGCTTGTGTGGAGACAGCACATTATCAGGCACAGTTAAAACTCAATGCTTTCTTTTAACCGATTGATGGTACGCAGTTTGTACTAAGGGGGGAAGATATATGCTCAATAAAGTCTATGTGTTTGAAAACAGTATTACACTATATGCAACCTTTTTTTGTCTATGAGGGGAATTGGTATGCTATCCTGCTATTCTGCTGCAAAGGAGATAGAAAGTGGAGGAACACTGACACGGAATGACTTATTGAAAGGCTTATATTAATCTGTGGTCTGGTGAGTGCATCCCCATAGGGGAGTTTATATCGCACGTGGTGAATACCTGTGGAAATATTCGGTGGAAGCTGCTACTATTTGACACAAGGGACTATTACGTGGTTACAATTTATCAGATCATATTGATTCAATTTTTTATTCGTGGTTTATTCACCATAGGGTCCTCGGTGGAAATAAGGACATAAGCGCTGCTGCAATACTATAAAGACTGTTTAGAAAGGACTTCTTTTATATGATTGCTGTATTTTCATGATTTGCATATTTTAAGCAGCTGCTATCACCTGTTGGGGTGGAATATATTTATATATATATATTTTCTATTTATTAATTTTTATCCATTTTAAGGAGTTTATATCCAAGTAGCGCGGAGGGGTGTACCTAGTGGTGGGCATTTGTGGTTACACTCTATTTTTTATAATCTATGAGGCATATTGAGTCTTTTGAACATGTCATTTTTTTCTACAAGTTTTTGTAAAATGTGCAAAAAAATGTGGAAAGAAAATGAAAACGCATTTATTTTTTTTATACAATACAATTTATACAATATTTCTAACACATAGCATGTACATGGCAAAAATTACACCCCAAAACATTGTCTGCTACTCCTCTTGAGTATGGCGATATCACATTTGTGAGCTGGCATGGCGGTGAAAAAACACCCCTCTCCATTGAAAAGAATGGAAAAGAGCTTCAAAAGCACCTGAAAAGCTCTTCGAAAGTGCCCAGTGGTTTACTGGCAGTTACAAGCGCCTCAATGTGAAAATGGGCCTTAGGCTACTTTCACACTGGGTTGGGTGGGCACCAGCGGTAAAGTGACGCTATTTTTAGCGCGCTTTACCGCTGTTTTAGCGGTGCTATTCGTTTTAACCCCCCACTAGCGTCCGAAAAAGGGTTAAAACCGCCGGCATAGCGCCGGTGGTTTAGCGGCACTGCCCCATTGTTTTCAATGGGAAGGGACGCTTTAGAAGCGGTGAATAAGATGTGGCTTGCAGGACTTTTTTGGCCGTCCTGCAAGCGCACCCACTCCAGTGTGAAAGCCCTTGGGCTTTCACACTGGAGACACAGGAGAAGCCCTTTTCAGGCTCTACACAGGCGCTATTTTTAGCGCTGTAGCGCCTGTAAAGCGCCTCAGTGTGAAAGTAGCCTTAGTGCTATAGCTATTTTAGCTGTGTGACAGGTAAAGTATAACCACTTTTATTTAAAAAATAAATACCTCTGGATGATTTTTGTACATGTAAACAATTTAACAAACTGTTGTAGATTCCTACCTCTTTCTTTTTTTTTTACAAACGCTGTTTGTATCACATTGTCCTTTTCAGACTGAGTTCTGAATGGGAGGGTGAGCCTTCATTATAACCATCTGAGCAAATCCCAGAGGTTGATTTGCTAAAACTGTAGAGTGCAAACTCTGGTGTAGTTCTGCACAGAAACCGATAAACTTCCAGGTTTTTGTCAAAGCTTAATTGAATAAGCTGCAGTTAGAAGCTGATTGGCTACCATGTACAGATGCATCAGATATTGCACTCTGTAGTTTTAGTAAATAAACCCGAGTGTTCTAATGAGGAAAGATGCTGCATCTACACTGCTACAGTAGCAAGCCTTTTGGGTATCTCTGAAAAACAAAATCCCTATTGCAAGGATGCCTAAAATTGTATTTCTATCCTAGTGCAGACTTCTGATAAAATCAGTGAGCCAATAATAAATGCAGAACCGGAAACTCCTGGGGGCATTTCATATAACAACAGTATACATAGCACTTCACAATTGTTACATTGCTTAGATTTTTTTGACAGTTTTGGGAAATGCCTAAATCAATTTTAGTACAATACAATATGGCTTGTGTAGCAATTTCTTGCCCAAATCTCTTATAAGTGTTAAAATATGTTTTTAAAATCTGCAGTTTGATTTGTGTAAAATCTAATATGTTGCTGTTGCCATAGGGGCAGTAGGTGAGGGTAATCTGTTATGTAGCAGACTGGCATTTGGATTTTTTTTTTGTTTCTGAGGGCTGTCTGCAACTCTCACTCATAGTAGTAATTTGGTTCACTATATATTTTTTTTATTTTTAGATTCTTTACACATGCCTCAGTACTTGTGAGTTCTCATAGTTAATGTCTGAGTTCGCCTGGACTCTGGGTAAGACTGGCTCTTATTTCCACTACTTTAGGGGTGTATTTTTGATATCTATGTGAGAATTCTTCACTTTATAAGTGTAGCACTCTCCTAGTTAGGGTATAGGATGTTAGCTAATATTAGTTTGACTCCTTTGTAGCCACTGGTGCAACGGTTGATTATTCTAGTCTGCTCCGTTTTTCACAGGCTGCTGGTCTGATTATTTCACCCTGCATTCTAGAGGGTTCTGGAATCACAAAAGGAGGAAAGACAGAGAGGCAGCCAGAATATTTTTGGGGACCCAGGCAATCCTTGTGGAGATGTGCCCATATAAAAGTCGGCTGGAAAGATGCTTGAGTGTGTTTGAGGTCCCAGTTGTAGCATAGATAGGGGGCCTATTTCAAAGTCCTATCCAGGATTTTGGTCTGGAGAGCTCGCTGAGGAGTACCCGGTGGAAAGTGGAGTAGGGTGTCCAGTTGTCCTGTGGTATTGTGAGTTTTGTTTTTTCCCTCACTGAAGAGTGCTTGGTGGATATCAGAAGGTGCAACTGATTATCGTGTGGCATTGTGAGTACTGACCTAAACTCAGAGCTCTGGAGACTGTGTGCAGTTTTCTGTTCTTCAAAAAGGTACTAGTCCTTACTCAGTCGAAGGTTCTTTTGGGAACTCATATTTCATTTCTTTTGGCAGTTTTGTGACACAGTGCCAGTTCAGTGAGAAGCATCTTCTAACAATTTATTTATTTTTGGGGGGTATCCCATGTTCCTCTCACCTCATTCAAGTTTAATATGCAATAAAAGCATAAAAGACACTCCGAGTCCCTAGACTGTTATTGAACCAGAGAGAGAGAGAGGGAAGAAATTATGTGCACCTGGCTGTGTTTTCACTACATATATTTTGGGTTTGTTTCAGTCACTGGGCTCTGTGTAAGGTTTCCTATACAGGCTGGTGGATACTTGCGTGATTATATTTAAACACAAGTGCTTTCTGTTGGTCTCATGTCTACTATTTTGGAGACCTGGTTCTATGTTCTATTTATCAATAGAGGTTGGTATGTATGGAAGATACCTGGCGCCATCACAAAAAAAAAAATACAGAATTATGATTTTGACAAAATTTTTTTTACAGAATTCTGACTTTGAAACTCAGAATTCTGAGATTGAAAGTTAGAATTGTAAGTTTAAAAAATAAAATAAAAAAATCTACAGAATTCTGAGATTCAAAGTCATAATTCTGAGTTTTAAAAGTCATAGTTCTGAGTTTAAAACTCAGAATTCTGAGATTTAAAGTCATAATTCTGAGATTTAAAGTCATAATTCTGAGTTTCAAAGTCAGAATTCTGAGTTTGAAACTCAGAATTCTGTAGAATCTTTTATTTTTTTTTAAACTTACATCTCTGACTTTAAATCTCAGAATTCTAACTTTCAAACTCATAATTCTGTAAAAAAAAAAAAATATTCAAAATCATAATTCTGTATTTTTTTTTTTTTTATGATGGCCCCAGGGCTCTTCCATAGTACATCAGGACTGAAACAGTCTTAGTAAATTTAAAGCTGAACTCCAGGAACAAAACCTTTTTTTAAATTCTTTATTTTAAAAGTCAAGGATAAAATACAGCACATGACGTTAATTAGCATTGACACATAGTATTAGCCGAGGACAAGAGTCTGACGATAGTTTCCCAGAGTAACAATCAGTATAATATGTTCCATGATGTTAATGATAGAGGAGCAATGCCAACCAGCATGGTATGTATACAGAAGTACCTGTCTAGTTAGAAGCCAATTAGATTATTGTGATACAATACATAATAAAATGTAATTACATATAAAAGCCTTTCGCACATTTATTGCCAATATTTGTGTTTCAAAACAGACCTCGATGACAGAAAGCAGATTTCACACAGATGACATATTTACTTCATAAAAACATTATTGTGCCATAGACAGTATACCCCATTTCCTTACCACAAGAACTGCCCCTCTTGGATGCGTTTCACCACAATAGGCTTAGACCTAGAGATGATGGAGGCTAGGGGGGAGTCTCAAATATACCAGAAATAGTTAGAAACAACAATGAAACCTTTAAAGTGGTTGCATCTGTTATAGGCACTGCCCATCAGAGGAGGTTCTTATTCCGGCATTGCTCTTCAGGGGCATATACACTGTATTATCAAAAGTATTGGGATGCCTGCCTTTACACACACATGAACTTTAATGGCATCCCAGTCTTAATCCGTAGGGTTCAATATTAAGTTGGCCCACCCTTTGCTGCTATAACAGCTTCAACTATTATGGGAAGGCTGTCCACAAGGATTAGAATTGTGTCTTTGGGAATGTTTGACAGTTCTTCCGGAAGCGTATTTGTGAAGGCGGGCACTGATGTGGATGATAAGGCCTGGCTCCAGTCTCCGCGTATTCATCCCAAAGGTGTTCTATTGGGTTGAGGTCAGGACTCTGTTCAGGCCACTCAACTTCCTCCACTCCAAACTCGCTCTTCCATCTCCAGCGGCAGATGCTGTTTGCAGGAGACAGCCGACAACGGCTGGGAAATGACTGGGAAGTGACGTCACCCATAGAGTTACTATGGGGCTTCCATTGTCGGTTGTCTCTCCTGCACACTTCTACACACAGAAGCTGCCGCTGACAGCTCACTGCGGGACCAGACTGGATTGCTTGCGGGACCAGACTGGATTGCTCGCAGAAATGTTCTGGTGAGTATTGATAACCCTCAAAATTGTACACATTTTATCACGTTACAACCAAAAACATAAATGTATTGTATTGGGATTTCATGTGATAGAACACAAAGTGGCACATAATTGTGAAGTGGAAGGACAAAGAATAAATGTTTTTCAATTTTTTTTACAAATAAATATATGAAAAGTGTGGTGTGCATTTGTATTCAGCCCCCCAGCGTCAATACTTTGTAGAACCACCTTTCGTTGCAATTACAGCTGCAAATCTTTCTGGGTATGTCTCTACCAGCTTTGCACATCTAGAGAGTGACATTTTTGCCCATTTTTCTTTGCAAAATAGCTCAAGCTCTGTCAGATTGGATGGAGAGCATCTGTGAACAACAATTGTTTTGCCACAGATTTTCAATTGGATTTAGGTCTGGACTTTAACTGGGCCATTCAAACACATGAATATGCTTTAAGTGAAACCATTCCAATGTAGCTCTGGCTGAATGTTTAGGGTCGTTGTCCTGCTGGAATGTAAACCTCTGCCCCAGTCTCAAGTCTTTTGCAGCCTCTTAAGCCCCATACACACTATCAGTTTTTCTGCAGATTTTTTCCTTCAGGTTTACCAAAACCATGTAGTGTAAGGGCCTGCCTGATTGCATACAAATAGAAACTCCTAAGGTTTGACCTCATATTATATGGTTTTGGTAAATCTGAAGGAAAAACTCAGCAGAAAAACTGATAATGTGTATGGGACTTTACAGGTTTTCTTCTAAGATTGCCCTGGATTTGGCTTCATCCATCTTGCCAGTAACTCTGACTAGCTTCCCTGTCCCTGCTGAACAAAAGCATCCCCACAACACGATGCTGCCACCACCATGTTTCACGGTGGGGATGGTGTGTTTAGGGTGATGTGCAGTGTTAGTTTTCCGTCATACATATCGTTTTGCTTTTGGGCCAAAAAGTTAGATGGTCTCATCTGACAGAGCACCTTCTTCCACATGTTTGCTGTGTTCCCCGCATGGCTTCTCACAAACTGCAAACAGTTATGGCTTATGGCTTTCTTTTAACAATAGCTTTCTTCTTGCCACTCTTCCATAAAGGCCAGAATTGTTGATTGCACGACAAATAGTTGTCCAGTGGACAGATTCTCCCACCTAAATCTGTGGATCTCTGCAGCTCCTCCAGAGTTACCACTTGGCTGCTTCTCTGATTAATGTTTTCCTTGTCTGGCCTGTCAGTTTAGATGGATGGCCATGTCTTGGTAGGTTTGCAGCTGCGCCATATTATTTACATTTTCGGATAATGGATTGAACAATGCTCCGTGAGATGTTTAAAACATGGGATATTGTTTTATAACCTAACCCTGCTTTAAACTTCTCCACAACTTTATCCCTGACCTGTCTGGTGTGTTCCTTGGCCTTCATGATGCTGTTTGTTCGCTAAGGTTCTCTAACAAACCTCTGAGGGCTTCATAGAACAGATGTATTTATAGTGAGATTAACTAAACACAGGTGGACTCTATTTACTAATTAGGTAACTTCTGAAGGCAATTGGTTCCACTAGATTTTAGTTAGGGGGCTGAATACAAATGCACACCCCACTTTTCAGATATTTATTTGTAAAATATTTTGAAAACCATTTATCATTTTCCTTCCACTTCACAATTATGTGCCACTTTGTGTTGGTCTATCACATAAAATCCCAATAAAATACATTTACGGTTTTTGGTTGTAACATGACAAAATGTGGAAAATTGTAAAGGGTATGAATACTTTTTCAAGGCACTGTATAAAAATGTCTTCTTTACAGGGCTAGATAGATTTATTTTAAATGTGGCTGAAAATAGATTTAGAGTTAGTTTTTTTTTAGGTTTTGGGTGAACATCTACTTTAAGTCAATGGGATTTGTACTTTGCCGCAGGTGAAAGGACTACTGGCATCACCTTGGTATCTTGCAGTACTTATTCCAGCATCTTGCTGATCCTGAGTAAAGGCTCATGATAGCCATTTTAAATAAAGTGAGGTTTGGGAGTAAATTCCCACTTCAGGCTGGGTTCACACTAGTGCGAATTGGATGCAGATTTTTTTCTGCATCCAAATCGCACAGCAGGAGATTGTGAACGGCTCTCCATGGAGACGGTGCACATATCTCTGCAGCGGCTCTGGTGCAATTTGCAAAGGAGCCCTGTGCATCTTTTGGTCCATTTCAGGTCCAAAATTCGGGCTGAAATCAGACCTGAAACTGAACGGAGCCGCCCTGGACTCCTGCTGTGAGCCGCTGCATGCTCATATGTGAACCCAGCCTTAAATAGTGAGGCTTTAGCATTATCCAGATTTCTGGTTCTAATTCTTTTGTGGAGATGTTAGTAGTAATTCCAGGAGAGATGTATTGCGAGGATGAGCATAAATAGAACGATTAGAATCACAGCCGATCTCACATAGAAGAAAAACGTGCGTGCGGTGGTCACACTATGATCTGTTTCTGTAAAACAACAATGACAATGTTTAAATAGCTATTAAGCAAATGTTTTCAAGCTGATTTATATAAATAAGTAATAATAAATCAACACAGCTAAAAATGTATAAATTACAAGTGTTTACAATAACTAAAGTCATAAAACATAGGCAGTATAAGCATAGTGAAATGTTTCAATTAACTGACTTTCCAAGCAAAAGTTTCATACTAAGTACACTTATCTAGACATCTGCTAGGAACTATTGTGCAAAGTCTGAGTTGGTATATGGATTTCTATATATAATAATATCTAATCTTAACACCAATAATAACAATAAAAGGGTAGAAAAAGCTGTGGTATTTATTAAAGAGGAAGTAAAGGCTCTTAAAAAAAAAAAAAAAGACACCCTGCGAGGCAAAGGCATAATGAGCTAGTATGCAAATTGAACTTCTCTGCTCAATTTTTAGCTCAAAATTAAAACATACAGATCAGATTATCAAAATTAAAATATACAGAACTCAATAGTGAACCCTATGGACTAAGACTGGGATGCCATTAGTGTGTGTAAATTATGTTATTATTTTAAAACCATGGAGAAGCCAGGTTTCTGGGAAATTCATGTTTTGGTGTTCACCGCGCATGCAGTGTGGCTTCCTCAGCTCCCGGGACACATACTTAGCAGCACATACTTCTCAATCCCAGTTCCATGTAAGCACTTTAGCTGTAACATCTTCCTCCTTTCTCCTTCCTTTTATGTTGGAGTTTCAACTAGAACTTATTGTTTTATATTTCTTGCAGAATAGTGGATGCACCCGCTCCTGATGAAGTATTTGAGTAACACGAAACGCTTTGAGAATTGATAGGATGCACCATGTTTTATACTATTATTATTAATGCATATACTATACAATCACTGCTATTTTATTCATTTCCAATGCAGAGTATTAACTCCATACATTGGTTACTGGAATGTGCTGCTATTTCGCTTTTATATGAGTGTGTACGTGCATGAACTGTTTAGAATATGTGCTTACAATTTTATTTTTATGTATTCATGTACTGTACTTTATCCATCTGTGTATATATATATATATATATATATATATATATATATATTCAATGGCTTTGCTATATATTTCATACAGAGTGTGATTTTATACCCTCTTTATGACAAATAAATTACAATGCCTAGCCATTTATACGTGTATTACCTTACTTGATTGCCGCCTGCCTCACACGAAGTCCCAACTCCCTCTCTATATTCAATTGAATCAGGGATGCAGGCAGATAGTACACAGTGCCTCATGCAAAGACCCAAATCTTTTTTCCCCTCTCTTTTGTGCATGCGTGTAAAAGCAGGCATCCCAATACTTTTGGTAATATAGTGTATATAAAGTGGATAAACAAAGAAGAACCTCACTTACTTTATTCAACTCTATTCCAAGACTGATTCCAATCTAATTTCCCTTCTTAAGAGGGTCATAATAGACCACACATTTGCCATTGGCCCCAAACTGCTTGATTCTTAACTCAATACTCCAGTCAGTCATTTCAGAAAATGGTTACTGACAACCAGGCCCAGACCGGCCATAGGGCAGACCAGGCATTTGCATGGTAGCCTGGGACCGCATGGGCTGGGGCCGCCTGCTCCATGGCCTGGCCGCACAGTGGGAGTTTAGTGGCGGCCCGGACAGGGTTAACGCAGGCCGCGGCCGCCGCTCCCTACCGCAATGCGGCCGTGCCTGTGTCTTCTCCGGCCGGAACTACAAATGAAGTTAGCGGCTGCATGGGCTGAGCTGTGTGTCTCTCACACACAGCTCAGCCTCTAAACCGCTGCTGACAGTTCTGCTCTCAGCTCTCAGCTTGGACGGACTGCTTCCTCCTCCCGCCCCTCTACTTCTGTGTCTGCCCTGCCCACACACTCGGGGAGAACATGTGAAGGAAGTTTTACCTCAGAAGATGCATGCTACAGACAGCCTCTGCCTGAGCCTCCATCCTGGGGTGAGTAAGATCACCCTCTCTCCTGCCTCCCTCTGTGTAAAACAAATTTAAGGGGTTCTCTGTGGACTCTGATGCAAGAGGGGGGCTTTGATGACCAGAGACCCCCTTACATCAGAGTTCCAGCATGGACTCTTTACATGAGATCCCCTCTTAAATAAGGGTTCCCGTTTACTTTAGAGTCCACAGAGCTCCCCCTTACAGTAAGACCACTTTCACACTGGGGCGGCATCGGCGGTAAAGAGCCGATATTTTTAGCGGCGCTTTACCGTCATTCTTTCAGAGGTATTTGGCCGCTAGCGGGGTGCTTTTAACCCCCTGCTAGTGGCCGAAAAATAGTTAAAACCACCCGCAAAGCGCGTTTGCCAGCGGTTCAGCCGCGCTGCCCATTCATTTCAATGGGCAGGAGCGGTGGAGGAGCAGTGTATACAGCGCTCCTCTACCGCTCCAATGCTCCCGATGCTGCTTGCAGGAGTTTTTTTAACGTCCTGCCAGCGCATCGCCTCAGTGTGAACGCACTTGGGCTTTCACACTGACACTGTAGGGGAGATGTTTTACGGGCACTATTTTTAGCCCAAAAGCACCTGACAAATGCCCCAGTGTGAAAGGGGTCTTAGTGGAAATTCTGCAGACTCTAAGGGGGTCCTGTGTGGAATCTGATGTAAGGGGGTCCTGTGCGGACTCTGATGTAAGGGGGTCCTGTGTGGACTCTGATGTAAGGGGGGTATTGTGCAGACTCTCATGTAAGGGGGCTCTGACGTAAGGGGGGTCCTGTGCAGACTCTAATGTAAGGGGGCTATGATGTAAGGGGGGCTCTGTGCGGACTCTGATGTAAGGGGGCTCTGTGCGGACTCTGATGTAAGGGGGCTCTGATGTAAGGGGGTCTCTGCGGACTCTGATGTAAGGGGGCTCTGATGTAAGGGGGGTGCTGTGCGGAGTCTGATGTACGGGGCTCTGATGTAAGGGGGGTCTGTGTGGACTCGTATGTAAGGGGGCTCTGATGTAAGGGAGGTGCTGTACGGACTCTGATGTATGGGGCTCTGATGTAAGGGGGGGTCTGTGTGGGCTTTGATGTAAGGGGGTCTGTGCGGACTCTGATGTAAGGGGGCTCTGATGTAAGGGGGTCTGTGCAGACTCTGATGTAAGAGGGCTCTGATGTAAGGGGGCTCTGATGTAAGGGGGTCTGTGTGGACTCTGATGTAAGGGGGTCTGTGTGGATTCTAATGTAAGGGGGGTCTTGTGCGGACTCTGATGTAAGGGGGCTCTGATATAAGGGGGTCTGTGTGGACTCTGATGTAAGGGGGGTCCTGTGCGGACTCTAATGTAAGGGGGGTCCTGTGCGGACTCTAATGTAAGGGGGCTCTGATGTAAGGGGGGTCCTGTGCAGACTCTAATGTAAGGGGGCTCTGATGTAAGGGGGTTCTGTGCAGACTCTGATGTAAGGGGGGTTCTGTGCAGACTCTGATGTAAGGGGGGTCTGTGTGGACTCTGATGTAAGGGGGCTCTGTGCAGACTCTGATGTAAGGGGTCTCTGATGT
This sequence comes from Lithobates sylvaticus, assembly GCA_028564925.1. NCBI lineage: Eukaryota > Metazoa > Chordata > Amphibia > Anura > Ranidae > Lithobates > Lithobates sylvaticus. The sequence goes on from CM053038.1 coordinate 7,115,068, forward strand.
AAGGGGGGTCTGTGTGGACTCTCATGTAAGGGGGCTCTGATGTAAGGGGAGGTCTCTGCGGACTCTGATATAAGGGGGCTCTGATGTAAGGGGAGGTCTGTGCGGACTCTGATGTAAGGGGGCTCTGATGTAAGGGGGTCTGTGCAGACTCTGATGTAAGGGGGCTCTGATGTAAGGGGAGGTCTGTGCGGACTCTGATGTAAGGGGGCTCTGATGTAAGGGGGTCTGTGCAGACTCTGATGTAAGGGGGCTCTGATGTAAGGGGAGGTCTGTGCAGACTCTGATGTAAGGGGGCTCTGATGTAAGGGGGGGTCTCTGCGGACTCTGATGTAAGGGGGCTCTGATGTAAGGGGGTCTGTGCGGACTCTGATGTAAGGGGGTCTGTGTGGACTCTGGTGTAAGGGGGCTCTGATGTAAGGGGGTCTGTGCAGACTCTGATGTAAGGGGGCTCTGATGTAAGGGGAGGTCTGTGCGGACTCTGATGTAAGGGGGCTCTGATGTAAGGGGGTCTGTGCAGACTCTGATGTAAGGGGGTCTGTGTGGACTCTGGTGTAAGGGGGCTCTGATGTAAGGGGGGGTCTCTGCGGACTCTGGTGTAAGGGGGCTCTGATGTAAGGGGGTCTGTGCGGACTCTGATGTAAGGGGGTCTGTGTGGACTCTGGTGTAAGGGGGCTCTGATGTAAGGGGGTCTGTGCAGACTCTGATGTAAGGGGGCTCTGATGTAAGGGGAGGTCTGTGCGGACTCTAGTGTAAGGGGGCTCTGATGTAAGGGGGTCTGTGCGGACTCTGATGTAAGGGGGTCTGTGTGGACTCTGGTGTAAGGGGGCTCTGATTTAAGGGGGTAGGAGGAGCTGGAGATCTGCACAGTGCACAGAGAGAAAAGGGGGGCACTGTGATTACAGAGAAAAGGGGGGGAGGATATTACAGGGGCACTGTAATATAAAGGGGCCTGCCTGTAAAGGGGCACTGTAATCATTACAGTGCCACTTTACAGTGCTGTCCCAATTATATGTCCCCTGTACATTACAGTGTGGAGGACAACGACACCAGCCACCCCTGCGAATGCCTACCGAATCCCCCCCCTCCGGCTCCTGAAAAAATTGGCTGCTCAGTCTTAAATGCACGGGCCTATTTTTTGTCCCAGTCCGGGCCTACTGACAACTGCCACTTTTAAGGAACTTTTCTGATATATGATTATTTATTCTCTCCTAAACTGACGATTAGTTAGGCCAGTTGGTTTCACTTGCTTTAAAGCTGCCTGTGGACATTATCGCTTGAGAACATCCTCTGACCATTTACAGATGGACCAAAAAACATTTGTACATCTGCAGGCCTTCAACCATGTCTGATGGCTAAGCCTGCGTGGAAGAAATAATTGATTGGCTGGGATGAATTTTTTAAGCTGATGTCCATTGGCTTCCTTCATGACAGAAGGGCATCTGTGGTTCTCCCCCTTTCTACGTCATAGGGACAAACAGACAAGTTTATGTCTTGCACTGGTCTATGTTCTGCTTTTATACAGTACACTCACAGAAATATAAATTATTTGTAATTTTGTTGTATTACTATTTATTTATTTTTTTGGTATGTAGCCCAAGTGTGCCCGTGGACAGCGGATGACAGGCCCACGGAAGGCTTTGATTATAATGGCCTGGGATTGTTGTACTGGAGGCTGTCCGAGGACCCCGACTTTGGGAGTGATCTGGAGTGGCAATTGGAGGAAATAATGGAGCACAGAGAGCAAAGACTGAATGTCTCGGAAGTGCTCTGGGCACAGGAAAATTTGGAGTTTCTGGCCGCTTAGGAATGGGAGCTTGAGATCGCCTACAGACAGCTGCTAGACACTGCTCAGCAGCAGAGTGGGGCTACCTTTGCCTGGGACTATCAGCAAATACCAGAAGACAGCTCTGAAATCCTGGCTGAAGAGTCGGCAATGTGGCATAGCAACAGTGTGCTTTGCCCACGTGTCCCCGCAGCTATGGACGCGGAGGTCGTATGGCGGATGCAGCAAGTGCTGACTGACCTTGACAAACCTGTTTCTGCACAAGACGAGGTTGGATGGAGGAATGTGCCTGTCCAGCAGCATGCCAGAGAATCGGCAGTGGAAAATCTGGAGATTGCCATCCCCAAAGCTGAAGTGCTGACAACAGGGCAGAGCTCTGCTAACCTCTGCCCAGCACCGATAGCATCTTCTGGGTTCCACGGACAGGAGATGGTGAACCTCTATCCCCAGACACCAGTTGCAGAGACAGGGGATTTGATAGACTTTTCTGCTGAGGAAGAACAACCTTGTGAGCCTCCAGCAGAAGAGCCCAGCAGAAGGGCCAAACTTCACCGAGCTTTGCCCAGCACCAACAGCAGTATCTGTGGAGCTACAAGAGACTCCTCCAGCTGAAGCACTGGCCACCGGACAGAGGGTCCAAGACCTCTGTCCAACACATGCAGCAGTTCCGGAGGCCCAGGGTGAGAAGGAGATGGGCACTCCCCAACAAGGATTCATGCACCTGGAAGACAGTGATAGAGAAATGTCATCCCAGCAGCCAGATGACGGAACAGAAAAGGAAGAGGCCGGCTCACCTTCCCAATGGCAGCTACACCATTTAGGAGTGGAGGAAGCTAGCCTCCTGCCACAACGGTTAACCAAAGCAGAGGTTGTGGAGCCCCCAGCAGAAGTGCTGGCAACAGGGCAGAGTGCTATCAACATCTGCCCAGCACCGGCAACTGTGGAGTTACAAGAGACTCCTCCAACTGAAGTGCTGGCCACCGGACAGAGGGTCCAAGACCTCTGTCCCACACCTGCAGTAGTTCTAGGGGCCCATGGTGAGAAGGTGACGGTCACTCCCAAACAGTTAGCCGGAGTGGATGATGTGGGGTCCTCAGCTGAAGTGCTAACAGGGCAGAATGCTACTGGCCCCTACACACAACTACAGCTTGAGCTGATATTAGGGGGGACTGCAGTCCCCACTTGTATACTCCAGGGATGCTGGGCGGTTGGCCCAAATCCCCAACAGCATGATGGAGTGATCCCAGTCACCCTGTCTTCTCTCCAGTGGCTGAAAGGACACCACGGAGAAGGGCCAGTCCAGGCCTCTCCCCAGCGGCGGGCATGTTCTCTGAGAGAGGCAGAGGTTGGCTGGGTAAGTAATGCTATGTTTGGAACAATATATTTGGGGTACTGTGTGGATACCGGCATTGGGAGACTGGAACCACTGACTAACTTCGGAGTCAACCCGTCTGGGGTCTCCTCCTGTGTTAGTCTCCTGCCGAAAGGGGAGATATGTGACAGGAGTGACTTTGGGTCGGAAGTTTGTGGAACTCAGCTTGCCCTGAAGAGTTCTGGAGGCTCCTTGTCCAGCTTCCCCGGACCTTCTTATGTCTAAATCACCCTGTGTCTCGTATAATAGGGGCACAGGGTGAATGAGAACCCCACTATAATCTGTGCTAGTCAGATTCAATGGTGTATATATGTATATATAATGTGTGTTGTCCCATGCTGTTGGACTATTTGCTGTGATTCGTTTAGGGTGTGGCTGTATTCCAATGTTCTATTGTGTCTGTCTGCCTTAGATATTATGGGATGTGTATCTCTATGGAGGGAGGGGGGATTCCTCCAGCAGCCCCCCTGCTAAAGCCCCATACACACGGTCGGAAAATCCGACCACCAAATCCATCGGATTTGGTCCGACGGATTTAGTCCGACACTGGTGTTGCATACACACGGTCGGACAAAGTTGTCGGAAAATCCGATCATTCTGAACGCGGTGACGTTTGTTGCCTACGACGGGACTACGTAGAGGTTAGTAGCCAATAGCTTTGGTCTTGTAATGTGATCTGAGCATGCGTGGCACTTTGTCCGTCGGAATTCGCTACACACAATCGGAATTGGTGTGATCGGACTTTGTTGTCAGAAAATCTATCCAGCAGGAGATAGAACTTTGTCCGTCGGACAATCCGATGGAAACTGTCCGATGGTGCCTACACACGGTCGGAATTTCCGACAACATTGTCCGATAGGACAAAATCCATCGGAAAATCCGACCGTGTGTATGGGGCATAAGACCGTTTACTGATGAGAAGTTAAACACACCTGACCTGTGTTAACATTGTCATTGGACAGTCTAACCTGCCCTGTGTTCCAAGGGTGGGGGAAAGTGTTTTGAAGCGAGATATCTGTGTGTCCATGTGTGATAATAAATGAGTTTGTTGTTTGCCACCCTACACAGAGCTACGACTCGTGAATGGGGAAGCTAAATGGTCTTGGATTGTGTGGTACCGGATAGAGGAAGCATTTACGGCGGACATCTTGAATACGGGGTCCGTCACACTGTGGATATGACCTCAGGGGGCCGCTATTTACATATGAATACCGGTAGAATACATTTAAACACATGGTCTGCGGGTGATTCATCTGTACACAACAATAGGGCAGAGCTGGGCAGCATTAGTAGCAGCACTTCACACTGAGATATTGGGACACAGCACAGGACTAAAACCTCAAGGGACGGGGGAATTTAAACCAGGATAGTTGGCAAGTATGAGGCAGCTGCTTTGGGCCCCACAACAATGACAGGGCCCAGGGCAGCTGCCCCCTTTGCCCTGCCTTAAAAACGGCCCTGAGTGACACAAGCAAATAGTTATGAAACATAACTAAAATGATCATTGCTATCATTGAAATGTTATTGTATTCTAGCATTCTATTTGACCTACATTTTCAGATCCAGTCTTATTCAAAAGTCAATAAAACAATAACAAATAAAAAATATTCTGAAGGCATACCCTACCAGGTGTGACAGTTACCTTTTTTTTCTATTGTCCAATGTATCTGGACAGGAAAGTGACTCAGCCACACTTCACAAGTCGCATTGTCTCCATAGTTCCAGGTGTCTTTTGGAAGTGAGAGGACATTCTGGAAAGTCCAGGTGCCTCCAGGTTCTTCCTTAGAAATCATTCTACCCTTGTGTGGTATTCCAAAAACATTCCAGGCCATCTTAACTGTATAAAGAGAAGTACTGACTAGGCAAATCAACTGGATGTTTGTGCTCGGAGAAGGATGTTGAAGAGGAGTCAAGAGATGGATGGAACTCTTAGGTGTGGGACTGTCTGTGAATTAGGAATACATGAAAAATATAGGATAAGTAATTCTCATGAAACACAAAATTAATTTTTATTTACAGATATGGGAATAGACAGTAAATTTCTGAGTATTCTGTGCATTCATATCTGAGATGCCATGTTGGTATATAAAGTAAGCCATACTGCCAGGTGCCATGAGTTTATCTTTCTGATTCCTCTGCCTCCAGTTCTCTCCATCTCTCACTGCTCTCTTTACGGAACCTTTATCTCCCTTTGTGTCCTGTTCCTGCACTTCTCTCCACCGCCCTACACCCCTCCCTGCACTTCTCTGAGCCCCCTTCCCTACACCCCATCTCCCTGTTTGTCCCTTCCCCACTCTTCTCTTCACCTCTCCGTGCTGCCTCCCTGCATTTCTCTTCACCCCTTGCCCTACACCCCATCTTCATTTATGCCACCTACCTGCACTTATATCTACTCCCTGTCTTGTTCAATGTATTTTATTGAAGTTTTAACAGTTACAGGATAGGCACTGTGGACAGCAGTAGTACAATTACACATAAAGGTCCAATAAATACTTTTAAGAAATCCCTTAATGGATGGGTGCTGAATAAACAATATTGGGAAATGTATTCGAAAATGACAAATGTCCTTCCTTATTTTAATGTTATTTATCAAATCATTTTTCTCCCTTTTTATTGGTTGGTAACTGGATGGACTTACTGTATGTATTTGGTTTTTCAACCAGACTAACTATGTAGAACTAAATATAGCTGGTAGAGGACATTAGCAACCTTTCTACCCCATTTCTCACATTCCTTATCCCGTTGTGACCCCTCCCTGCACTTCTCTTCTTCTCTCTGCACTCCTTCCTTGCACTTCTCTCAACCTCTTTGTGCCCCCTACCCTACACTCATCTCTCTTTGCACCCCATCCCTGCACTTCTCTTCATCTCTCTATGTCCTCTTCTGACACCTACTGTATATACATTCCTAATAATGCATAATGTAAAGTGATTGTAAAGGTTTTTTTTTTTTTAAATAACAAACATGTCATACTTACCTGCTTTGTGCAAGGGTTTTGCACAGAGCGGCCCCCGATCCTCCTTTTCTGGAGTCACCCGGCAGCGCTCCTAGATCCTCCTCTTCTCGAGTCTCGACGTTTTCCATGGGGGCACTTGTGCAGGCCTGCTCCCGAGTATGGCTGCTGCGTCCATTGACACAGACAGCAGGACTCGGTCCTGCCCCCAGATCGCGTGTCACTGGATTTTATTGACAGCAGCGGGAGCCAGTGGCTCCTGCTGCTATCAATCTATCCAATGAGGACCTGAGACAGTCGCTGTAGCTGCTGTGCTCGTCCCCGTCGCTGGAGCGATCCGGTTCAGGTAAGAAAAAGGGGGGCTCTGGGAGGCAGCTGCAGCACAGAAGGTTTTTCACTCCTTTAAAATAACCACAATTTAATAATACAAATTAGTGTATAGAATTGATAGTACAGAAAATCATCATAAAATACTTTAAGAGTAATATATATGATTTCCTTCAATGCAATTGCCCCAAAATTGCAGGATACACTCTTTATATGAAATGAAATATCATCACAAATCTATTTATGATAAAGTAAATCAATAGCTCAATTCATTATTACATCCATAAATCATTCTCAGCAATAAACTAAAACTAAACATGCATTGAAGATTACTGAATCCACTGTAAGGATTGGGGCTCAACTCACCGCCACCCCCTCCCCCTTTCAATCGCCTGATCTGTACTCCCTTACCCCCATTTTAGCCCTTTCCTTCAGCCCTATGGTGCCCTCTCTTTTCTTCTCTACGTTCGTAGCTCCATGACAAAGTTTCCAATCTATTGAATGAAGACATAGGGCTTGGGGTTTGGGGAGAGGAACTCAATGCTTTCATTGCCTGTGTCTTTACGAAGGTCTGGTGGAGCAAAAGCAACTCTTATGCATGGGCCCAGAAAGATTGTTGGGCCCCGGGCAACCACTTAAATGTTCCAGGTAGGGATACACCACTTGACATATGCTGCTAAAAAATTCATCTTGTTTACTGGGGAAGTAATATTAAGTTCAGGAGAGTACGGTTGCCATCAGATTTTACCATAGACATCACCCTATGCCTTTGACAATGTGCAAGGTGCATAGACACCAGGACAGTTGCTACATTCTAGACAAGTCAACCGACAATAAAGCCCCATACACACGGTCGGACAATCCGCGGACCAGGTCCGTCGGACCATGTCCGTCATACTTTGTCCGATGTTGGTTTTGCGTACACACGGTCGGACAAAGTTGTCGGAAAATCCGATCATTCTGAACGTGGTGACGTTTGTTGCCTACGACGGGACTACGTAGAGGCTAGTAGCCAATAGCTTTGGTCTTGTAATGTGATCTGAGCATGCGTGGCACTTTGTCCGGTCGGACAACCGTACACACGATCGGATTTGGTGTGATCGGACCGTGTTGACGGCAAAGATTTCCAGCAGGAGATAAGACTTTGTCCGTCGGTCAAACCGACGAACATTGTCCGATGGTGCATACACACGGTCTGATTTTTCAACAACCTTGTCCGATCGGACAAAATCCATGAAAAAGTCCGACCGTGTGTAAGAGTAGAAAAGAGTGAAATGAATGAGCAACTCAGAGATTAATGATACTGTTTAAAACTAAAAACACAATTTACAGTATTATTCCATTTTATCCTATACTGTTTATAACCCCCTAATGAGAATGGGGGCTGCCTATGAAAAGCGTAAGCAGGTGTCATCAAGTTTAGAGTTCAAGATGTTCTGCTTGACTCGGATCAACTATCTGTTTCTGAGAATCCTCTAACCAATCATTAAAGGAAAATAAGTTTTGGGACTTTAAATGAGGCTAGCACCAAAGGGATGCCCGCCTCCATCCCCATCAATAGTTTGCAAAGGGAGAGAACAGGAATGGGACTTTAAATGAAGCACACATCAGTAAAAGAATAAGTCAAGTGACTATAATATTTATTTTATATAGTCCATGATATGTTATAAAACATTTTGGGCATCAACCTCTAAAAATGCTCTGGGCATACAGCCCCTACACAATAAATCATGGACTAATATTACACAATAGTTCACAATCCAATAAACATTCATATAAGGCACCAAAGACAGTAGATGCATGTATATACGTTTCTTGCTGTGGTTGAACCCAAAATGGCCAAGGTAACCATGTTAACTAAATAAAAAAATGTATTAAAAATTGCCATAATAATTAATTATGAATGGGAGAAGATCATATGAATCTTGGTATTCCATGATTGAGGTAAAAGATAATGGCTAAAGGCTCTACGCGTTTTGCGGTATTGCAACCGCTCATCAGGAGCATACATCATGGAATAATTCAAAAAAATGTATAAAAAAGAAAAAAATGTAATTATTGCATAAAAATTGCCCATTTTGGGTTCAATCACAGCAAGAAATTTATATACATGCATCTACTGTCTTTTGTGCCTTATATGAATGTTTATTGGATTGTGAACTATTAGTCCATGATTTATTGTGTAGGGGCTGTATGCCCAGAGCATTTTTAGAGGTTGATGCCCAAAATGTTTTATAACATATCACGGACTATATAAAATAAATATAATAGTCACTTGACTTATTCTCTTACTGATGTGTGCTTCATTTAAAGTCCCATTCCTATTCTCTCCCTTTGCAATCCTCTAACCAATGGTGTTGGCACCTGGGACTGATCCACCATTATATACAGTATTTCCTGGTGCCTCCATGGCAGCATACCTGTGATAGAGCTCCGCCTCGACTCCTCCCTCAGGACTAGTGAATAGCATAAATTAAAGGCACCGTCCCTCCCCCAACATTCTCCTTTTTTTTCCTCATACCTCTTGCGCTGGTGAAGAGTAGCAGATGTCCATACCTCTGCCTTCGGCAGCGTCCGCCGGGTTTAGCCTTTCCCGTGCGAAGTCCCTGTTCTTGGGTCCGCTCAATGCACTGATAAGACTGGGAACCCCTCTGTGGATCTGTGGGGTCTTTTGCAGAGTTTCCTCACAGGAACGCAGTCTGCCGCTTTCTAGGATGAATCGCAGCGAGTCGCAGATGGATCAGCTCCCTCCCTTGTAGATGCACAGTCTCAGGCCGGTTACTTTTTTTTTTCTCTCTTCCTCTCTTCTCTTTTTCCCTCCTCTTTCTCTCTCTCTCTCTCTTCTCCCCTTCCCCCTCTTTCTTCCCTCCATATAGATGTGCCTTGTAATTTGCTTTCTTGCCCCCCTTTTCTTACAGGAATGGCTCCAAATACTCTGTCATGGGGGGGGCCGCAGGAGCGCTCTTTAGTGCTCCTTGCATTCGGCTGTCAGGTCCCCCCGTGGTCGGCGTCCTCGCCGCCCGATGGGCGCATGTGCGTTCCGGGGTAGTGTGGGGACGCCGACTGGCGAGGGCTCCGTACAGAGCCCACGGCGCCGATAGCTACTGCGCATGCGCGTGCGCATGCGCAGTGGCCTGACCGCCCGGCGGCCATCTTGGTTTCTGGAAAAAATTCCAGTTTTGCCCTTACTACTTTTTTTTCAGGTAGGAGGTGGTTTGGGATTAGCCCATCCACCTCCTTTTGTATTAAAAGGCTAGCAGCAGGGTCATGGCTGTCAGTATTGTTTCAGCTGTGCCCTGCGAGCCTCTTTGCTGACCGTCTCCCGGTAGGTGTTCCCCAAACGAACCTTTTTTTAAAAAGTCGTGATGATTAGGCAGGTTTTAAAATAATATAAAAGAATATACTTTTTTTTTTGTGTGCGGTGTATACACGGGAAGTCTCTGTAAAAAAAAAAAAAAAAAAAAAGAGAGAGATGGGGGGGAAGGGGGGCGGGAGGGGCACACGTGTATGCGCATAAGCTTTTGTATGCAAGTATATGTTACATATAGGTACTCATGTATACGCTTAAATCTACATAGTCCTTTTCTCTCTCTCTCTTCCCCTATCTTACTATATTTCCGCAGCTGATCCCTCTGCCCAACCGCGCTATGAGTTATTCATCTCGTAACAAAGATCCTCCTACGTCCAATAGGTATGAGACCAACTGTACGTGAGTATATAAAAAAAAAAAAAAAAAAAGTGCACTGCATGAATCTAACATAGATTCTTTGCATCGTAGCCCTGCCCACTCCAAAAGCACCAAGAAGTCGTCAAGACGCAGCGACAATGATGACAGCCCAGACCGCAGGTCCCGTTCCTCTCATCATGGGTCCCGGTCCTCACGCCACGAATCAGAGAGGTCAAGATCCAGAAGACGAGACCGGTCGCCTTCCCCTAGAAGTGGCGCAAAGAAGAAGTGCTGGACATGTGGGGCTACGCCTCTACCGGGCAAACTGGTCTGTAAGGACTGCTTCAGGGACTACGCGGCCAACCGCGAGCTCGAGAGTCAACAGGTCGTGGATCTGCTTAAACGGACAATGAGGGACTCATTCTCCGAGCTAGCAGCCCTGGTCCCCGTTCAGCCAGTCCCACGGACACAGGCAGGGGAGACAGATCACGAAGTCCCAGGTCCTTCGGCAGTCAGTACCCCCCCGCCGCCGTCACGGCTGGCCGAGAAATTACCACCTGAAGACCCCTCAGGGGACTCTTCAGAGGAATCAGAGCCGTCTGGATTCAGCTATGCCCTGGTCCCACCATTCATCCAAGCGGTCAAGACCGCGATCACCTGGGAGGAGGCGGAGGAACCACCTCAAAAGTCCAGGAGTTACTTCCCATTCCTCAAAAGGAGACAGATTATCTTCCCTCTGATGGGGGAGATCTCGGAAGTCATTCAAAATGAATGGTTAAGGACCGACAAGAAGCTCTCCGTGGGCCGGCTCAATAAACTTTATCCTCTACCAGAGGCTGAAACGCAGTCGCTGAACTCCATGCCGGTAGTAGACGCGGCCGTGGTGCGTTTAGCGAAGAATGTCACCCTCCCAATGGAGGATTCCGCTTCCTTTAAAGATCCTCTAGATAGGCGGATCGATCTGGAGCTTAAGAGGAGCTACTTGGCCGCAGGAGCCGCCTGTAAACCGGCCATTGCCCTCACTTCTGTGTCAAATGCCATCAGAGCCTGGACAGACAACATCGAGACGGCCCTACGACAGGAGGTCCCTAGGGAAGACATAATAAAAGCCTTGGAGGAACTTAGACTGTCGGCAGACTTTGTCGGAGAAGCGGCCATTGACACCATCAGATGCTCGGCCCGGTCTATGCTCCATTCTGTGATGGCAAAGAGAGCCTTATGGCTGAAGCCCTGGACGGCTGATCTCGCCTCCAAGCAGAATTGGTGTAAGATCCCATTCGATGGCAAAGCGCTATTTGGAGACAAATTGGAGAAGGCTATCTCCAGGGTGACAGGGGGGAAATCTGGTATGCTCCCCCAGGACAAAAGGGTGCGAGGACCCAGAGGAGGTGCGTCCAGGTTCCGCCAGTCAAACGCCAGGGACTTTAGACAGTCAAGGTACTTCAGAGACAACAGAAGGCCCTGGAGAGGCACCCAAGCTTCCTTTTTGAGCAGAAAAAACAAAACCCCTAGGACCCCTCAGGAGCAGAAGCAGTCCTTTTGACGCCGGGCCAGTCCAGAGACTATCGGTAGGAGCCAGACTAAAGTCTTTTGTCCCAGTCTGGACTACCCATTGCCAAGACCCCTGGGTTTTATCAACAATCCAGTGGGGACACTTTTGGAAGTTCTCTCACACTCCACCTCCCATATCCTTCAAGAGAACCGAGATCCCGGCCTCACCGTCAAAGGCGCAGGCCCTAGTACAGTTTATAACATCCCTCCAGCTTCAGGAGGCGGCTGTACCGGTTCCCTTGTCAGAGCGCTTCACAGGCTTCTACTCTACCCTGTTCCTAGTACCCAAAAAGACAGGTGGTTGGAGGCCAGTGATATACCTGAAGAAGCTCAATCTGTACATCAGCACCGAAAGCTTCAAGATGGAGTCCCTGCAAACAATTATCCAAGTAGTCCAACCGATGGATTGGATGATCTCGGTCGACCTGCAGGATGCTTACCTGCATGTCCCAATTCTTCCTGCATTCCAGAAGTATCTGAGGTTTGCAGTGGGCCAAACCCACCTACAGTTTCAAGCCCTACCCTTTGGGCTGTGCACCTCCCCCAGAGTGTTCACCAAAATATTGATATCCGCTCTGGCCCCCCTTCGGGAGAAGGGCCTGAGGATATACCACTACCTGGACGATATCCTCCTACTAGCCAGCAGTCCGGAGCAATTGGTACATCACCGGGAGATCCTTCTACAGTCCCTAAGAAGACTGGGATGGCTGATAAATATGGACAAGAGTCAATTAACACCAACTCGACAGATGGTCTACCTAGGTGCGATGTTCAACACTCAGGAAGGGACAGTGTCATTACCTCCTTCGAAGGCAAGGATCATCATCCGCAGGATGCGCAAGACCATCCAGAGCCAGTATCTGACGGCATCACAATGTCTGAGTCTTATTGGCACAATGTCCTCTTGCATTCCCCTGACGCCTTGGACCCATTGGCACCTGAGATACTTTCAAACAGGTTTTTTGGCTCAGTGGAAGAGACAGCGTCTCTCACAGACAATCCTGCTGACGGGAGTAATGCGCAGGAGTCTGCGCTGGTGGACAATCCCGGAGAACCTCTCCAAGCCTCACCATCTGGGCTCCCTCTCTTGGACCACGGTCACATCCGATGCGAGCGGGCAAGGCTGGGGGGCCCATTGCGGGGAAACCAGGATTCAAGGCAGATGGTCATGTTCTACCCAGGGAGTGGTATCCAACATCTTGGAGATGAGGGCAGCCTTCTTGGCACTGACCACTTTGACATCTCAAGTCAGAGGGCGGAGGATACTCCTACGCCTGGACAACAGGGCGGCTGTCTCATATCTGCAGAGGCAGGGAGGCACGCGCAGCAGATCGCTCCTCAGGGAGGTAGAGCCGATCATGCTCTGGGCGGAAAAGAACCTCCTGGATCTCAAAGCAATGTATCTCCCGGGCAGACTAAACACGGAAGCAGACTCGTTATCAAGAAACTTCCAAGACATCAACGAGTGGGCCCTCCATCCCCAGGTCTTCCTTCAGATCTCCAACCTGTGGGATCCCCCTCAGGTGGATCTATTTGCCACCCCGGAGAATGCAAAGCTGGACAGATTTTTCTCCCGCCTGCCACACACGCAAGCCGGGGCAGTGGATGCCCTGACGTGCCCCTGGAGGTTCACGACAGCATATGCCTTCCCTCCCCGGCCACTAATATTCAGGTTCCTCCTGAGGGTCCTCAGGGAATCAGTGCAAGTGTTGGCGGTGCTCCCGTATTGGCCGAAGAGACCCTGGTTTCCTCTGGCCATGCGTCTCAGCGTGAGTCCTCCAATCAGGATCCCCCCTTTCCCTCATCTTCTGTCGCAGGGCAACCTGGTTCATCCGAACCCACAAAAACTAGATCTCCGAATCTGGAAGTTGAGAGGCGAAGGTTTGAAGCCTTAGGGTGTTCCCCAGGGGTTGTTTCAACACTACTGAGGGCCAGAAAGCCGGCGACCAACGCTATCTACTCAAGAATCTGGAACAAATTCTTGTCTTTCGCTACGGATAAAGGCTTTGACCCAATCCTTCCCTCCACACCCAATATTTTGGGTTTTCTTCAGTCAGGTCTTGACCTGGGGCTCGGTCTGAGTTCTCTCAAAGTGCAGGTAGCAGCTATTTCCGCAGCCACAAATAAAAGATGGGCAGAGGATCCTCTGGTGGTCACCTTCCTCAGGGGGGTGCTAAAGATCCGCCCTCCTGCCGGGCGGCCGTTCCCTAAGTGGGATCTGTCCCTAGTCCTGGAGGTCCTATCTAGCCATCCATTTGCTCCAGTAGAACAAGTGGCAATCTGGAACCTATCACTGAAAACTGCCTTCCTGTTAGCCATCACATCCGGCCGAAGAGTTTCAGAACTGCATTCGTTAGGGATAGGGGACGACCATATCTCCTTTTTCCCAGACAGAGTGGAACTCCGTCCCCTTAGGGGCTTCACGCCTAAAGTCACTACCACAAGCCATATGGCAGAACCTTGGGCACTACCAGTATTCACAAATACGGATTCAGAGTCCTGTCACGAGCTAGACATCTCCAGAGTGCTCAGGGCTTACCTCGAAGCCACCAGTCCCTTCAGGGACTCCGAGAGACTTTTTGTGGTACCTTTCGGTAAATACAGGGGGAAAGAAGCTTCCATCAGAACTCTGGCATCTTGGGTCGTAAAGCTGATTCAGAAGGCCTACAGGGTGAAGAATATGGAACCTCCTTCCCGAGTGAATGCTCATTCCACAAGGGCAGTCTCAGCTTCCTGGGCAGCAAGGGCTAATGTTTCATTGGAGACGGTTTGCAGGGCCGCCACCTGGTCTTCTCGCCATACCTTTCTCAGGCACTACCATATCGATCCAGGAGCTCTCACTACTGTTGAGTTCGGAAGGAGGGCAGTCCAGGCTGCAATGTCCTTTTCTGATTAAACATTTAACAAGCATTATCCCACCCTTGTCAGCTAGTTATTTATCACAGGTATGCTGCCATGGAGGCACCAGGAAAACGGAAAATTGTATCATACTTACCGTAATTTTCCTTTCCTGGTGCCTATCCATGGCAGCATACGCTCCCACCCTCGGTATGCTATATTACAGAGAATGTTGGGGGAGGGACGGTGCCTTTAATTTATGCTATTCACTAGTCCTGAGGGAGGAGTCGAGGCGGAGCTCTATCACAGGTATGCTGCCATGGATAGGCACCAGGAAAGGAAAATTACGGTAAGTATGATACAATTTTCCGTTTTATAGTATTTATCTGATCTTCTTGTGTTGTTTTTATTGCTAAAACTTTGTTAATATTTTCTTTATTTGGGATTTATTAACCAATAGCAGACCGCGCTATAGCTGAAAGAAGGCTACAGCGCAGTTGTCCAGTTCTGGGAGGCCGTTCATAGTCCTTCTAGAACCCCATCCCCTGCTTGTCTCCTGCAGAGCACACCACAGCTGATCACAGATCGGGTAAGGGTCAAATCACAGGGGTTCATGCATATCCTATGCGGCAAAGTCCATCAGTTAGATTGCTAAATGGGAAGCCAACTGTATATAAAAACATTACTCAATGGTATAAGTCCAATATCATAATTTCCCATAAGCTTTGAAATGTATTTTTCTTTACTCTTGTCTTGTATACAATACAGGAAACATCATATATAACATGTAAAGGGTATGCCCAAGCATCACGCTAATTAAACTAAAATCCCTGCTTTTGCTTTCATTTTTTTTCTTTTATCTTGTTTCTTTACTGAGAAACTCTAGTTCTCATTCATCATCTCCAGGCTTGCACAATTCTTGTAGCAGTAGATGCTGGGGGGTCAGTTACTGTAGACATAGGTGTATTCTCTAAAACAACATCCCTCTTTTTTTACACACAGTTTTTGGGCAGATTCTTGGGAAAGAAGGCAGCAACATTGTTCTGCTGCACATCCAATCAATGCATACATGTGGAGTGGGACTGAGAGGGGGATAAAGTGTAATTCTGTAGTTCAGCAGGTAGGCTTGACAACACTGTTTGGGAGTTCAGTCCATAGAAAGTATGTGTTTTCAGCCTGAACAGGAAATTAGAAATGCAATACATTTTTGACAAATCAACAGATATTATTCTTTTCTTGCAAAGATTTTTTTCGTTATTTTACCCTGGTGTGTACTGAAAAAACATATTTTTTATTTATACCTTGTCTTAATTTATATATTTTTTGAAATATTGTTCTTTGCTGTATGTGATTAAATGCATTGTTTTTGATCATGTGCTAATTAAATTGCAGATATTTTCCTGATGAAGTGGTTCAGTCCGCGAAACTAGTAGAAATACTGTCCGTGACCAACTATCCCACTGTGATCTTCCCCATCAGGGGAGTATTATCTTGGTGATACACATGTACCATCACCTATTTTTTAACCACTTTCAGACCGGACCATTTTGCTGGCTTAAGACCAGACCACTTTTTGCGATTCGGCACTGCGTCGCTTTAACTGACAATCGCGCGGTCGTGCGACGTGGCTCCCAAACAAAATTGACGTCCTTTTTTTCCCACAAATAGAGCTTTCTTTTGGTGGTATTTGATCGCCCCTGCGGTTTTTATTTATTGCGCTATAAACAAAAAAAGCGCGACAATTTTGAAAAAAACACATTATTTTTTACTTTTTGCTGTAATAAATATCCCCCAAAAATATATAAAAAATTTTTTTTTTTCCTCAGTTTAGGCCGATACGTATTCTTCTACATATTTTTGGTAAAAAAATTAGCAATAAGCGATTATTGATTGGTTTGCGCAGAAATACAAAATAAGGGATAGTTTTTATAGCATTTTTATTAATAAATTTTTTTTTACTAGTAATGGCGGTGATCAGCGATTTTTATTGTGACTGCGACATTATGGTGGACACATCGGACATTTTTGAAACATTTTTGGGACCATTGTCATTTTTACAGCAATCAGTGCTATTTAAATGCACTGATTCCTGTGTAAATGACATTGGCAGTGAAGGGGTTAACCACTAGGTGGCAGTGTAGGGGTTAAGTTTTTTTTAGGGGCGTGTTACTAACTGTGGGGGGCGTGGCTGTGATTTAGTGAACACTGATCTCTGCTCCAATCACAGGGAGCAGAGATCAGTGTCACTAGTTGCTAGGCAGAACGGGGAGATGCTGTTTACTTCCGCATCTCCCCGTTCAGCCATCCCATGAGACGATCGCGGGTATTCCCGTGGCAATCGAGTCCGTGGGACCCGCGACCAGACTCACGGGATTGCACGGCGGCAAACTTAAAGGGGATGTACCTGTACGCCCTTTTGCCTGCTCGTGCCATTCTGCCGACGTACATCGTCATGCGCCGGTCGGGAAGTGGTTAACCTATTACTGTTATTTTTGTTATGTATTGTGTATCAATAAACTTTTGTATAATTTTTTTTACATGACTGCTCATCTATTTGAACTTACCTTCATTGTATTGTACCGAGATAGTCCAACTGCCCCCTAGCCCCTTGGGGAGTACCTGGCTGGGGACTCTGGACCAGGCTCCCAATCCCTTTATCTCTAAAAATTTCTGGATGATGCTACAACTTCTAACTGACCTTATCTATTTATTATTATTGTTCCCAGAGGCTATTCATAATTTTCTGTTATTTTTACCTTAGATATTGATAAGTTCTCTTTTATCTTGTTGGTACCTACGCCTATCTGTGCCCTGTTTAGCTGTGCAGATAATATTTGTATCTGGCTTTTCACTCTCTTTTGGAGAATCCTCCATGAGACCAATGTTTGTACTATTTTCCTCTGTTATTATGTAACGTGTTCTTACATACTAAATGCTTGTAGTTTAATCTCTAAAATTGTGTAATAAAAACATATTTATCCATAAGTAGCCCTCCATAGCTTACATATGATGTTATCATAAAGAGATATCCATTGACATCATATATGTAGGCCACGATACCTTATATATTGTGTCATCATAAAGAGATATCCACTGATGTCTTATATGTAGGCCACGAAAGCCTACATATTTTGGTATTGTAAAGAGATAGCTACTGCTTCTACATAAATTGCATTTTCCAGGTCAACAGAGAGCAGCTCCACCTGTTTTTAGCCATAATGTGTAGACCTGTGAACTGCCGAAAAATTTGTTTGTTTTCGTTCTTAATAGTTATTTATTAGAAATTTGGATATTCGGAAATTGAAAAATTCAGAAATTTGGAAATTGAAAAATTCAGAAATTTGGAAATTGAAAAATTCAGAAATTTGGAAATTGAAAAATTCAGAAATTTGGAAATTGAAAAATTCAGAAATTTGGAAATTCAAAAATTCAGAAATTTGGAAATTCAAAAATCCGAAAATAAGAACGAAAATCCAAAAATTAAAAAAGAACAAAAATAAAAAATAAAAACAAAAATCCCAAAATTCGAACATCAGAAAATTCAAAAATCCAAAATAATAACTAACTAACTAACTAATGATAACTAACTATAAAATTATAGGTATTGTAATTTTCTTTCAAATTTGTCTGTTAGTGAATGTAATGAATATGAATTTTTCCGAAGTTATGAATTATCCAAAATAACGAATGCCGCATCTAAACGAATGGAACGTAACAAATTAATAATAATAAATAATAATAAAACATTTTTTATTATTATTATTATTTATTTATTTATTTATTTTAATTTGATTTTATTAGATATTTAGCAAGGGTTACACACAGAGCACATAGCCAGGAACAACATATTCCAATGCATCCTTATGTTAAAAGAACAGGGATTAAATAAAACCTCTAAACCAATTCATACAAGCTCGAAATAAAAATAGTATGTGTATTTCTTTCTGTTCTTCCATAGCCTCTATATTGTGCTATTGAGTGTTCCCCGTGGGTTTAGAACTGCCCCAAGAAAGTAAAGAATGAGAGAAAGCAGAAAAGAGAAAAGAGAGGAAGTAAATAAAAAAAATAAAAAAAACAAACATACACAAACAGACAGCAGAGATAGGTTGATGGCTTCACGACCACAAAGCCATCAACCTAGGTCCCCACCACATGTATAAGTAGTGACTTTAGAAAAAAAAAAAGTAGTGACTTTTCACAAATAGGATCTCAGCATGTTAGAGTTCAAGAATTTGTTCCAGGGTGTCCACAGAGGAAATGAGATAGGCTGTCAGTGCATCAGGTGTAGGGATGGGCCCGGTGCTCGATGCGAACCCACGTTCGCATCGAGCACCGGGCGTTCGCTCGCTCGGCGAGCCCAGAACTATTTTGGCCGCTCGCATCACGTTCGTGTGATGCGAGCGGCCCCGCAATGCATTGCGGCCGGCGCGGCCGACGCAGTGCATTGCTGGCTGATGATTGGCCAAGCATGCACTGTGACCCCGCATGCTTGGCCAATCACAGCCCCGGAAACTCGAAGAGCCATAATTGGCTACAGGCAGGACGCCTGTAGCCAATTACAGCTCAGGGGCTGTAGTACACCCCCCCCCCCCCCCTATAAAACGCCGCCACGCCGTCTGCGCCGGTCACATGCTGTTCCGGCGCAGATTGAGCAGGCTGATTCTGTGACACTCTGCTGCATTTAGATAGTTAGAGAGATTCACTTACAGAGATTGAGTTAGATAGATTCAGTTACAAAGATTGATTGAGAAAGAGGGGCTTGTAGTGTGCTCGTGGCAGGCAGGCAGAGCTCCTATATTTTGTTACCAGAAGCACCTATAGGACTTGTAGTGTGTTCGTGGCAGGCAGGCAGAGCTCCTATATTTTGTTACCAGAAGCACCTATAGGACTTGTAGTGTGTTCGTGGCAGGCAGGCAGAGCTCCTATATTTTGTTACCAGAAGCACCTATAGGACTTGTAGTGTGTTCGTGGCAGGCAGGCAGAGCTCCTATATTTTGTTACCAGAAGCACCTATAGGACTTGTAGTGTGTTCGTGGCAGGCAGGCAGAGCTCCTATATTTTGTTACCAGAAGCACCTATAGGACTTGTAGTGTGTTCGTGGCAGGCAGGCAGAGCTCCTATATTTTGTTACCAGAAGCACCTATAGGACTTGTAGTGTGTTCGTGGCAGGCAGGCAGAGCTCCTATATTTTGTTCCCAGAGGCACCTATAGGACTTGAAGTGTGTTAGTCCCATTACACACACAGAGCTATATTTTCTTCCCAGAAGCACCTATAGGACTTGAAGTGTGTTAGTCCCATTACACACACAGAGCTATATTTTCTTCCCAGAAGCACCTATAGGACTTGAAGTGTGTTAGTCCCATCACACACACAGAGCTATATTTTGTTCCCAGAAGCACCTATAGGACTTGAAGTGTGTTAGTCCCATTACACACACAGAGCTATATTTTGTTCCCAGAAGCACCTATAGGACTTGAAGTGTGTTAGTCCCATCACACACACAGAGCTATATTTTGTTCCCAGAAGCACCTATAGGACTTGAAGTGTGTTAGTCCCATCACACACACAGAGCTATATTTTGTTCCCAGAAGCACCTATAGGACTTGAAGTGTGTTAGTCCCATCACACACACAGAGCTATATTTTGTTCCCAGAAGCACCTATAGGACTTGAAGTGTGTTAGTCCCATTACACACACAGAGCTATATTTTGTTCCCAGAAGCACCTATAGGACTTGAAGTGTGTTAGTCCCATTACACACACAGAGCTATATTTTGTTCCCAGAAGCACCTATAGGACTTGAAGTGTGTTAGTCCCATTACACACACAGAGCTATATTTTGTTCCCAGAAGCACCTATAGGACTTGAAGTGTGTTAGTCCCATCACACACACAGAGCTATATTTTGTTCCCAGAAGCACCTATAGGACTTGAAGTGTGTTAGTCCCATCACACACACAGAGCTATATTTTGTTCCCAGAAGCACCTATAGGACTTGAAGTGTGTTAGTCCCATTACACACACAGAGCTATATTTTGTTCCCAGAAGCACCTATAGGACTTGAAGTGTGTTAGTCCCATTACACACACAGAGCTATATTTTGTTCCCAGAAGCACCTATAGGACTTGAAGTGTGTTAGTCCCATTACACACACAGAGCTATATTTTGTTCCCAGAAGCACCTATAGGACTTGAAGTGTGTTAGTCCCATCACACACACAGAGCTATATTTTGTTCCCAGAAGCACCTATAGGACTTGAAGTGTGTTAGTCCCATCACACACACAGAGCTATATTTTGTTCCCAGAAGCACCTATAGGACTTGAAGTGTGTTAGTCCCATCACACACACAGAGCTATATTTTGTTCCCAGAAGCACCTATAGGACTTGAAGTGTGTTAGTCCCATCACACACACAGAGCTATATTTTGTTCCCAGAAGCACCTATAGGACTTGAAGTGTGTTAGTCCCATCACACACACAGAGCTATATTTTGTTCCCAGAAGCACCTATAGTGTGTTAGTCCCATTACACACACCTATATTTTCTTCCCAGAAGCACCTATAGGACTGTGTTAGTCCCATCACACACACAGAACTATATTTTGTTCCCAGAAGCACCTATAGACTTGAAGTGTGTTAGTCCCATTACACACACAGAGCTATATTTTGTTCCCAGAAGCACCTATAGGACTTGAAGTGTGTTAGTCCCATCACACACACAGAGCTATTTTGTTCCCAGAAGCACCTTGAAGTGTGTTAGTCCCATCACACACACAGAGCTATATTTTGTTCCCAGAAGCACCTATAGGACTTGAAGTGTGTTAGTCCCATCACACACACAGAGCTATATTTTGTTCCCAGAAGCACCTATAGGACTTGAAGTGTGTTAGTCCCATCACACACACAGAGCTATATTTTGTTCCCAGAAGCACCTATAGGACTTGAAGTGTGTTAGTCCCATCACACACACAGAGCTATATTTTGTTCCCAGAAGCACCTATAGGACTTGAAGTGTGTTAGTCCCATACACACACAGAGCTATATTGTGTTCCCAGAAGCACCTATAGGACTTGAAGTGTGTTAGTCCCATTACAGTCACAGAGCTATATTTTCTTCCCAGAACACCTATAGGACTTGAAGTGTGTTAGTCCCTACACACACACAGAGCTATATTTTGTTCCCAGAAGCACCTATAGGACTTGAAGTGTGTTAGTCCCATTACACACACAGAGCTATATTTTGTTCCCAGAAGCACCTATAGGACTTGAAGTGTGTTAGTCCCATCACACACACACAGAGCTATATTTTGTTCCCAGAAGCACCTATAGGACTTGAAGTGTGTTAGTCCCATTACACACACAGAGCTATATTTTGTTCCCAGAAGCACCTATAGGACTTGAAGTGTGTTAGTCCCATCACACACACAGAGCTATATTTTGTTCCCAGAAGCACCTATAGGACTTGAAGTGTGTTAGTCCCATCACACACACAGAGCTATATTTTGTTCCCAGAAGCACCTATAGGACTTGAAGTGTGTTAGTCCCATCACACACACAGAGCTATATTTTGTTCCCAGAAGCACCTATAGGACTTGAAGTGTGTTAGTCCCATCACACACACAGAGCTATATTTTGTTCCCAGAAGCACCTATAGGACTTGAATTTTGTTAGTCCCATCACACACACAGAGCTATATTTTGTTCCCAGAAGCACCTATAGGACTTGAAGTGTGTTAGTCCCATCACACACACAGAGCTATATTTTGTTCCCAGAAGCACCTATAGGACTTGAAGTGTGTTAGTCCCATCACACACACAGAGCTATATTTTGTTCCCAGAAGCACCTATAGGACTTGAAGTGTGTTAGTCCCATTACACACACAGAGCTATATTTTGTTCCCAGAAGCACCTATAGGACTTGAAGTGTGTTAGTCCCATCACACACACAGAGCTATATTTTCTTCCCAGAAGCACCTATAGGACTTGAAGTGTGTTAGTCCCATCACACACACAGAGCTATATTTTCTTCCCAGAAGCACCTATAGGACTTGAAGTGTGTTAGTCCCATCACACACACAGAGCTATATTTTGTTCCCAGAAGCACCTATAGGACTTGAAGTGTGTTAGTCCCATCACACACACAGAGCTATATTTTCTTCCCAGAAGCACCTATAGGACTTGAAGTGTGTTAGTCCCATCACACACACAGAGCTCTATTTTCTTCCCAGAAGCACCTATAGGACTTGAAGTGTGTTAGTGGCACACACAGAGCTCCTATATATTCTCCTCAGCAGCACCCACAGGACTTCTAGTGTGTTAGTGGCATCACACAGAGCTCCTCTATTTTCTTTGCATAAGCACCCACAGGACTTCTAGTGTGTTAGTGGCATCACACAGAGCTCCTCTATTTTCTTTGCAGAAGCACCCACAGGACTTCTAGTGTGTTAGTGGCATCACACAGAGCTCCTCTATTTTCTTTGCATAAGCACCCACAGGACTTCTAGTGTGTTAGTGGCATCACACAGAGCTCCTCTATTTTCTTTGCATAAGCACCCACAGGACTTCTAGTGTGTTAGTGGCATCACACAGAGCTCCTCTATTTTCTTTGCAGAAGCACCCACAGGACTTCTAGTGTGTTAGTGGCATCACACACAGAGCTCCTCTATTTTCTTTGCATAAGCACCCACAGGACTTCTAGTGTGTTAGTGGCATCACACAGAGCTCCTCTATTTTCTTTGCAGAAGCACCCACAGGACTTCTAGTGTGTTAGTGGCATCACACAGAGCTCCTCTATTTTCTTTGCATAAGCACCCACAGGACTTCTAGTGTGTTAGTGGCATCACACAGAGCTCCTCTATTTTCTTTGCAGAAGCACCCATAGGACTTCTAGTGTGTTAGTGGCATCACACAGAGCTCCTATATATTCTTCTCAGCAGCACCCACAGGACTTCTAGTGTGTTAGTGGCATCACACAGAGCTCCTCTATTTTCTTTGCATAAGCACCCACAGGACTTCTAGTGTGTTAGTGGCATCACACAGAGCTCCTCTATTTTCTTTGCATAAGCACCCACAGGACTTCTAGTGTGTTAGTGGCATCACACAGAGCTCCTCTATTTTCTTTGCAGAAGCACCCATAGGACTTCTAGTGTGTTAGTGGCATCACACAGAGCTCCTATATATTCTTCTCAGCAGCACCCACAGGACTTCTAGTGTGTTAGTGGCATCACACAGAGCTCCTCTATTTTCTTTGCAGAAGCACCCACAGGACTTCTAGTGTGTTAGTGGCATCACACAGAGCTCCTCTATTTTCTTTGCATAAGCACCCACAGGACTTCTAGTGTGTTAGTGGCATCACACAGAGCTCCTCTATTTTCTTTGCAGAAGCACCCACAGGACTTCTAGTGTGTTAGTGGCATCACACAGAGCTCCTCTATTTTCTTTGCAGAAGCACCCATAGGACTTCTAGTGTGTTAGTGGCATCACACAGAGCTCCTATATATTCTTCTCAGCAGCACCCACAGGACTTCTAGTGTGTTAGTGGCATCACACAGAGCTCCTCTATTTTCTTTGCATAAGCACCCACAGGACTTCTAGTGTGTTAGTGGCATCACACAGAGCTCCTCTATTTTCTTTGCATAAGCACCCACAGGACTTCTAGTGTGTTAGTGGCATCACACAGAGCTCCTCTATTTTCTTTGCAGAAGCACCCATAGGACTTCTAGTGTGTTAGTGGCATCACACAGAGCTCCTATATATTCTTCTCAGCAGCACCCACAGGACTTCTAGTGTGTTAGTGGCATCACACAGAGCTCCTCTATTTTCTTTGCAGAAGCACCCACAGGACTTCTAGTGTGTTAGTGGCATCACACAGAGCTCCTCTATTTTCTTTGCATAAGCACCCACAGGACTTCTAGTGTGTTAGTGGCATCACACAGAGCTCCTCTATTTTCTTTGCAGAAGCACCCATAGGACTTCTAGTGTGTTAGTGGCATCACACAGAGCTCCTATATTTTCTTCTCAGCAGCACCCACAGGACTACCGACTACAATGGCTGGAAGACCGCCAAGGGGAGGCAGAGCGTGCAGAGCCAAGAACACAGGGCAGGCAGGCTCTGTTTCTAGTGGACGTGGCCGTGGACGTGGTCGTGCATCGTCATCAGCACGTGGCCATGGGACACGCGCGTCTTTGTTTTCGGCAGCTGGACATGTGGAGCCGCATCATGCTGAAGGCTTGGTAGAATGGATGACCAAGCCCTCCTCATCCTCCTCATCCTCTCTCACCCAGGCTCAGGGTACTGACAGAGCATCATCAGCCACCCCTTCCCTAGACCCACCATGTCCTCCTGAGGAGTCCCCCGAACTCTTTGAGCACAGTGTTGGGTACATGCTCCAGGAGGATGCCCAACGATTCGAAGGCTCGGATGACGATACCCAGCTTGAGGAATCTGGCAGTACAGTTCCACCAGCTGCAGCTTACTGCCAGGTTTGCTCTAGTGGTGAAGAGGGAGGGGATGATGAGGTCACTGACTCCACGTGGGTGCCTCAAGGGAGAGAGGATGAGGAGGAGGACGAGGAGGAGGAGGATGCGGCGTCACATGTCCAACGAGGCAGGATGCCCCCTGGAGGCCAGGTAGAGGCCAGCACAGCAACTGTACAACACCGCAGAGCTCCGCCTGTGCAGGGCGCTGCCTCTGCACGTTATCAGAAAAGTTCTTTGGTGTGGGCCTTTTTTGAGACGAGTGCAGCAGATCGCACCACTGCTATTTGCAATATTTGTCTCAAGCGTATCTCGCGTGGCCAAAACATCAGCCGCTTGGGCACGACAAGCATGACCAGACATATGGCGACCTGCCATGCAGCTCGTTGGCAGGCACACATAAAAGACCCACACCAAAGAACTAAGCGGACCTCTCCTTGCTCCTCCTCAGCTGGGATCTCCATCCCCACTACACCTTCAGTCCTCTCTGAAAGCTGCTCTGAGAGGACTGAAGGTGTAGAATTCGGTGTGTCACAACCAAGTACTTGCAGTACACCGACGTCCGAATGCAGCAGGCAAATTTCCCTGCCCCAGCTGCTGGACCGTAGAAAGAAGTACACTCCCAGCCATCCACATGCCCAGCGGTTGAATGCTAGCCTTGCTAAATTGCTAGCACTTCAACTGCTGCCTTTTCAGTTGGTAGACTCGGCCCCCTTCCGTGAGTTTGTTCAATGTGCGGTTCCTCAGTGGCAGGTTCCCAAACGCCACTTTTTCTCGCGGAAGGCGATTCCGTCTCTCTACCGGCATGTGGAGGGCAATGTCCATGCCTCGCTGGACAGGGCGGTCAGCGGTAAGGTGCATATTACCGCTGACTCATGGTCCAGCAGGCATGGACAGGGACGGTACCTTTCTTTCACGGCCCATTGGGTCACTCTATTGGCAGCTGGGAGGGATGCAGGACAAGGTGCAGTAGTGTTGGAGGTTGTTCCGCCACCACGCCTCCAAAACGCGACTACTGCTACTGGTTGTGACACACCTCTCTCCTCCACCCCCTCCTCTTCTTCTTCCTCCAGTGCTCTGTCCTTGGAACCAGCGGTGCTCCGTAGGCGTACAAGGGGCTACGCAAGTACGCAGGCAAAAAGATGCCATGCCGTGCTTGCGCTGGTGTGTTTGGGGGACAGGAGCCACACTGGGCCAGAGGTTCTGGCAGCTCTGCAGGGGCAGGCCGAGAGGTGGTTGACGCCACGTCAGCTTAAGCCAGGAATGGTCGTTTCTGACAATGGCACCAACCTCCTCTCCGCCCTGCGACAGGGGCAGCTCACCCATGTGCCCTGCATGGCTCACGTCCTCAACCTGGTGGTGCAGCGGTTCTTGGGCAGGTTCCCAGGCTTACAGGATGTCCTGAGGCAGGCCAGGAAAGTCTGTGTGCATTTCCGCCGATCTTATAATGCCAGTGCTCGGCTGACTGAGCTGCAAAAGGAGCTGAACCTGCCCAAGAACCGCCTAATATCTGACATGCCCACCAGGTGGAACTCAACGTTGGCCATGCTGCAGCGACTGCACACGCAGCAGAGGGCCATCAATGAGTACCTTTGCGACTACGGCACCAGGACAGGGTCAGGGGAGCTTGGTTTTTTTTCCCCACGTCAGTGGAGCATGATCAGGGATGCATGCACTGTCCTCTCACCATTTGAGGAGGCCACGAGGATGGTGAGCAGTGACAGTGCATGCATCAGTGACACTGTCCCTCTTGTCCACCTGTTGGAGCATACGCTGCGTGGGATAATGGACAGGGCACTTGAGGCAGAACAGAGGCAGGAAGAGGAGGACTTCCTTGCCTCTCAAGGCCCCCTTTATCCGGACAGTGTTCCTTCTGTCCCACCCATCACACAGGAAGAGGATGAGGAGGAGGAGGAGGAGGAGGAGGAGGAGGATTGTGTGAGCATGGGGGTGGAGCCTGGCACTCAGCATCAGCAGCAGCAGTCTTTTAGGGATGATGTACAGTCCCAACAAGCCAGTGGACTTGTACGTGGCTGGGAGGAGGTGGCTGGCGATCATGTCATCCTCAGTGACCCAGAAGACTCCGGACCGAATGCCTCAGCTAACCTACGCTGCATGGCCTCCCTGATCCTGCAAAGCCTGCGGAAGGATCCTCGTGTTCTTCGGATCAAGGAGAGGGACCATTACTGGCTGGCCACTCTCCTTGATCCGCGGTACAAGGGTAAGGTTGCGGACCTTATCTTGCCGTCGCAGAGGGAGCAGAGGATGAGACATCTCAGGGAGGCCTTGCAGAAAGGTCTGTGCAACGCGTTCCCAGAAACTGGGAGGCTACAAACTCCTGGTCCTGGGCGACGAGTTGCTGAGGCTTCGGTCAGTGGCAGAAGGAGCGGTGGGGAAGGTGGACGTCTGACCGATGCGTTCAGACAATTTTTTAGTCCGCAGCCCCAAGGTATGATCGGTTCCAGCAACCATCGCCAGCGTCTGATATACATGGTGCAGGAATACCTTGGGGCAAGGTCAGACTTGGACACCTTTCCCACCGAAAATCCTCTGGCTTACTGGGTCCTGAGGATGGATCACTGGCCAGAGCTTGCACAGTATGCAATTGAGCTACTGGCCTGTCCTGCCTCCAGCGTTCTTTCCGAACGCACATTCAGTGCTGCTGGAGGATTTGTGACTGATCATAGGGTGCGCCTGTCCACCGCCTCGGTTGATCGACTGACATTCATCAAAATGAATCAGTCTTGGATCACCACCAGCTACCAGGCACCTGAGGCGGATATAACCGAATAATTTTTAATGTCACATCCCTTCAAGACTGCCTATGCTGATGCTGAGTGACTGTCCTCTTATGTTCACTGACTATCCTCTTCCTCCTCCTCAATGATCCATGCCACCACACCAGTGCCTAAGGCACAATTTTTCAGCCCCTGTTTAACAGGGGCGTGTACTTACAATTTTTAAAAAAAATGCTTCGCAACACGTGTGACTGCTGTGCTCCAAGTACAGTCTCTGTGAGGGCCGTGTTGCAGTGTTGTGGCACCAGCACCAGTGCCTAAGGCACAATTTTTCAGCCCCTGTTTAACAGGGGCGTGTACTTACAATTTTTTAAAAAAATGCTTCGCAACACGTGTGACTGCTGTGCTCCAAGTACAGTCTCTGTGAGGGCCGTGTTGCAGTGTTGTGGCACCAGCACCAGTGCCTAAGGCACAATTTTTCAGCCCCTGTTTAACAGGGCGGGTACTTACAATTTTTTAAAAAAATGCTTCGCAACACGTGTGACTGCTGTGCTCCAAGTACAGTATCTGTGAGGGCCGGGTTGCAGTGTTGTGGCACCAGCACCAGTGCCTAAGGCACAATTTTTCAGCCCCTGTTTAACAGGGGCGTGTACTTACAATTTTTTAAAAAAATGCTTCGCAACACGTGTGACTGCTGTGCTCCAAGTACAGTATCTGTGAGGGCCGGGTTGCAGTGTTGTGGCACCAGCACCAGTGCCTAAGGCACAATTTTTCAGCCCCTGTTTAACAGGGGCGTGTACTTACAATTTTTTAAAAAAAATGCTTCGCAACACGTGTGACTGCTGTGCTCCAAGTACAGTATCTGTGAGGGCCGGGTTGCAGTGTTGTGGCACCAGCACCAGTGCCTAAGGCACAATTTTTCAGCCCCTGTTTAACAGGGGCGTGTACTTACAATTTTTTTAAAAAATGCTTCGCAACACGTGTGACTGCTGTGCTCCAAGTACAGTATCTGTGAGGGCCGGGTTGCAGTGTTGTGGCACCAGCACCAGTGCCTAAGGCACAATTTTTCAGCCCCTGTTTAACAGGGGCGTGTACTTACAATTTTTTAAAAAAAATGCTTCGCAACACGTGTGACTGCTGTGCTCCAAGTACAGTCTCTGTGAGGGGTTGCAGTGTTGTGGCACCAGCACCAGTGCCTAAGGCACAATTTTTCAGCCCCTGTTTAACAGGGGCGGGTAATTACAAATCTTGATCTAATAGTTCACAGCAGGGCCCATTCCTGCGCCCACCAAGAGTAACTATGAGGGCCTGCAGTCTTGTGGCAACACCGTCCACCACCACCGCCAAAGGCCCAATTTTTCTGCCCTGTTCATCAGGTGCTTGCAATTACAAATCTTGATCTAATAACTAACAGCAGGGCCCATTCCTGCGCCCACCAAGAGTAACTATGAGGGCCTACAGTCTTGTGGCAACACCGTCCACCACCACCGCCAAAGGCCCAATTTTTCTGCCCTGTTCATCAGGTGCTTGCAATTACAAATCTTGATCTAATAACTCACAGCAGGGCCCATTCCTGCGCCCACCAAGAGTAACTGTGAGAGCTTACAGTCTTGTGGCAAAACCGTCCACCACCACCACCACCACCCCCAATTTTTCTGCCCTGTTCAACAGGTGCATGCAATTACAAATCTTGATCTATTAACTCACAGCAGGGCCCATTCCTGTGCCCACCAGTCTTGTGGCTACACCAACATCTAATAGGGCAATTTTCTGCAGAGTATATACGCCAGGCCCCTACTTTCAAACATCCAACTTACAAACGACTCCTACTTGCAAATGGAAAGAGAAAACAGGAAGTGAGAGGAAATCTACCCCTAGGAAGGGAAATTCTATCCTGTTAGATTTAATTTGGGAAAAAGGTATCTCCTCTCTACTGATACTTTATCACCAATCCTTGTTTCAATTAAAACCCCACTTTTCCAAAAACATTTGTCATTGGGACGGAAAGTGAGGTGACATGTTCTGAACAGATGTGCAAAGACAGCAAATGTTACAGGGGTGATAACCCCTCCCTATGTTCTCCAAAAAGCTTAAAAATAGATTTTTTTGGGATGGAGCTACACTTCATAATGTACCTGTTCAGATTCTACTTAAGATCAAACCTAAAGCCGCAAGTGGTTTTAAATGGCTTCTTTTTTTCCTTTACAAATGTCATTTTGTGCAAGGACAGTTCTAAACACGGGAAACACATGCCACTTCACAGGCATACTTTAGACACCCCCCAGGTACCATATTTAAAGGAAAATTTCACTTTTTTTTTTCACTTTATGCATCATTAAAATGACTGCTCCCGAAAAAACGTTAGTTTTTAAAAGTTCTTTTTGCATTGATATATGTCCCCTGGGGCAGGACCCGGGTCCCCAAACCTGTTTTATGACATTAACATGCATATTGGCCGTTGTAATTAGCACTTTTGATTTCGAACGTTCGCGTCCATTATAACGTATAGGGTTCGAAAATTTGCGCGAACTTTCGGTCCGTTCGAAGGTTCTGGTTCGAACCGAACCCGGGGGTGTTCGGCTCATCCCTAATCAGGTGTGATCATACCTCCAGACTCTATAACTTTCACAGAGACTAAATAATATCCACTAATTTGGGTTATTTTTACCAAAGAGATGTAGCAATATAAATTTTGGCCAACATTTCTGAACAAAAATGACTTATTTGCAAAATTGTATCGTAGAAACTAAAAAATATTTTTTTCACTTATGTCGCAAGAAATACAAAAACCCAGTGGTGATTAAATACCACCAAAAGAAAGCTCTATTTGTATGAAAAAAATGATAAAAATGTTGTTTGGGTACAGTGTTGCATGACTGAGTAATTGGCATTTAAAGGGTGAAAGCGGTGAAAGCTGAAAATTGGTCTGGGCTGGAAGGGTGTGTAAGTGCCTTGTATTGAAGTGGTTAATAGTGAGAGCAGCTTGTGTATGCTAGTGTCTGAGTATAAGTGTTAGTAATGCAGAAATAAGTAATTATTATTATTTTTATTATTAATTAGTTACGTTCCATTTGTTTAGATGTGACATTCGTTATTTTGGATAATTCGTAACTTCGGATAAATTCATATTCGTTACGTTTACTAACAGCCAAACTTGAAAGGAAATTCCAATACCTATAAGTTAATAGTTAGTAATAGTTATTATTAGTTAGTTAGTTATTTCAGATTTTCAAATTTTCGGGTTTTTTAATTTTCAGATTTTCGTTCTCATTTTCAGGTTTTTTAATTTTCAGATTTTCGAAATTCAGAATTTTAAAATTTACGGATTTTCAAATTTTTTCAGAAATTCCTGAATTTTCGAATTTCAGATTTTCGTTCTTTTAAATTTTCGAAATTTTAATTTTTGGAAAAATTTGTTAAACAGGTTTTCGTTATTTCTAATATTTACGAATTAACAAATTTGTCGAATTTAGTTGAAAAACGAATTCCGAACGAAACAAATTGCACATGTCTAATAATGTGTTGAAAATCCAAATGCATCATCAGGGACCTTGCTATATGACCAATCTCAAAAAGGTTTACCACCTTACTTGACATAAAAGGCACCCTGTCCTTACAGAGTCACTTATAAACAAAGCCAACCCTGTAAAACAAGAGCTTATATACTTACCTTTTTAGCGGTTTGTGTTGATTGTGTTGTGGTGTTCTTCTTGATCACTGCAAATATTAAACACTTCTGCACGTGTCAAATACCTGACCTCCTTACTGTAAGTTGTGGATGCTACCACCGATTCATACATCTTGTAGTGACATATGAGCCAGAAAGAGGAAACAAAGCGTGTGGCAGGAGGAACAGGAAAGGTAGGTGTACATGCTTTTCTTTTAGAGGGTTTGCCTTGCTTAGGTATACATGCTTTACTTTTACAGGATTGACTTTGTTTACAAGTGGCCTCATGATGACAGAGTCTGCTTGGGCAGAGGGTGGTCTCCCTTACGGTCCGACTCGCAGCCCCTGATAGGATAGACAAGAGGCAGGGGAGTGCGGAGTGGTACGAGAGCCTGGTGTGGATGATCCAGGAGCTGGAAGCAGGATTATCCTCAAGCAGCAGGTGGGTAGGCTGAAACACAGGCAGTCAGGTGCGGAGCAGGAGCTGAGCAGGCAGATCAAAGTACAGGCAGGGTTCGGCAACAGGCAGGCAACAACGGTACAGCAGGAGCAGGCAGGAGCGAGGTCAAACAGGCCAAGGTCAGGTGCAGGCAGAAGTCAGGGGTATCCAATAGGCAAGCCGGGTCATCAGGAGATCAGGTACACAGGAACACAGGTTACAGGCAACAGGAACAAGGGTACGGGGGAGCTGATGATCAGGCAGCAAGGAGCAGAGTAGGCAGCAGACCTAAATAGGCCGATTGGCGCCAAATGGCGCACACGCACCGGCGCGCACATTAGCGCACACACACCCACTATCGCGCGTGCGCCCGAACACCAGCACGCTCCCCAGTGCCACCAGGATCGCAAACATTAGCGCGCACATTAGCGTGCACTGGCGCACATCGGCGCGCACATTAGTGCCAACAGGAGAGCGCGGGCCAGCGCGCACAGGCGCACACCAGCACGGCCAGTCAGGTAACCTCTCTGACAGGCAGGAAATATATCTCCCACATGCAGTATATACAGTATGTCATCTGTGTATTTAGCTGTTTGCCTGGAGTTAGGCTGTAACCCCTGACCACCAACACATATCAAAATGGTCAACTTTAACACTCACACCGCATATATACTAATGTTTATGCCATGAGAGCATGCACACTGTAAGCACCCAGCACAAAGACCAAGCTGTTAAAGAGAGCTCCCTGTCCAGACTAAAGATTGGTAGCCCGACCAGACCAGCTTCAGTTTAAGTGATCAACATGACAGTGGTCATGTGATCGCTGATCCTGCCCCTGGCATTCCAAACTCTTTAAAGGGACACTGTGGTGGGTATAAAAGGGTTTTCTTATATACAGATTCTTACGTTGCCCAGTACTTACTAAACTTGCACGTCAACCTCTAGCAAGGGTCTGGGGCCCCGTTCTAGCAATATTTTCCCCTAATCCAAAACCTTGACTTTTTAGACTTTAGCCCACAAGCCACATTTGCTAATAAATAAAAAATCTCCAGATATATCTCATTTATTTGTGTTATCTTGATTTTAGCTTAAATAAATACAATGTTGGGTCCTTGGAAGTCCAAAAAGTCAGGGTTTTTTTCGATTTGGGAAGAGGATTCACACATTGTCCTGAAAGTAATATCTTACCTTTTACAATTAGTGATGTCCCATTGCCAAAATGTATAACAAAAACATAATGAAACGTACAGTAATAAACTCCAGAATCGCTGTTTTGGACATTGTAAATCTCCAGGATTGCCTTAGTGTCAGTGTTTTTACATCCATATTTATGGACATCATTGTCCTTGAAACAGGTCTTCACACATACTGGACCTTCTGCAGCTTTGTAGCTCTTTTTGTACCAGGAAATCAACTCTCCATCCTTTATACTATCACTGGGTACACAGCTGATGACTGCCGTGGCACCAACGTCAACCGACACAAAGTTCTGAGGCTGATACAGAACTATCTGGGCGACTATCACTGAAAAAAAAGTTTGGGATTTATTAATTATTTGTTATTAAGTATTTTTTCAATTCCATGATAAATATTGATCTACAAGACTTGTGCATCTTACAGGTTGATCTTACTTTGCTTGAGTGTATATAGGGCAGCACTTCTCAATGGGGCAGCAGGACAGTTTTATTTTTTATTTATTTATTTTTTAACATTATTGTAAGTGTATTTTTACCTTTGAAATCAAATTTAAGAAAATTCAAGTGATATTAAACATACACTTTAGTTGACATTGTCCCTTTTATTTCCATATATGGATGATGGCACTGTAATTATACAATAATTTTAATTGAAAAATTATACAATAATTTTAATTGAAAAATTATACACTAATTTTAATTGAAAAATTATACAATCATTTTAATTGAAAAAAAATGCACAGGTTGCAGATCAACAGTTTATCCACACAGGGGGATCAGGTGAGAGACAAAAATAACACAGAACATCAATGACTGAATTTGGGATACAAAGTAAAAATAAAAAATGAATACCTTAAACTGTTTTCAATTGTCAAAAAAATATATGTTTAAAATCAAATCTTTTTTTATTTTTGGCAATAACATGGTATAGTAAATACAATAGCTGGCAGGGAAGATTCATCCATCCATACTGTTTAGCGTGGGTGGAGGAATTGATAGATTATAGTATATGGCCAGTGTAAGCTAGATATCAGTAGATGATGATACAGAGTTGGTTAAAGTGTATCCATAACCCAAACTTTTTAGTTTAATATTTGGCTCAGAGTTAAGAAGGAGAGAAATAGAGGTAGGGGCTACATAACTGGGTTAAAAGGGGTTGTTTGACATAGAAGAGACTTTGAAGTTAAGATAGCCCAGTAATGTTAATTGTTTGTAAGACACATGATAGAAATAAGAAACAGTTGGATGTTCTGGGTGGTCTTTAACCGCTTCCCGACCGGCCACTGCATATATACGTCAGCAGAATGGCACGGGCAGGCAGAATCACGTACCTGTACGTGATCGTGCATGTGCCTGCTCCGTGACCCCGGCCGCGGGACCAGCGGACCCGATCGCCGCTGGTATCCCGCGATCGGGTTACGGAGTGGAAGAACGGGGAGAGGTCTATGTAAACAAACCTCTCCCCGCGCTTCCTACACTGACTGTCAGTGATCGGCGGTTCCCTGTCATCGGGAACGCCGATCAATGACGTCAGACGTACAGCCACGCCCCCCTACTGTAAAAAAAAAACACAACACGTCACACTGACTCCTCCCCGCCCCCTAGTGGTTAACCCCCTAACTACAACTGTCATTTACATAGGAATCAGTGCTATTTAAATAGCAGTGATTGCTGTATAAATGACAAATGTCCCAAAAATGTGTCAAAAATGTCCGATGTGTCCGCCAAAATGTCGCAGTCACAATAAAAATCGCTGATCGCCGCCATTACTAATAAAAAAAAATATATTAATAAAAATGCTATAAAACTATCCCCTATTTTGTAAACGCTATAACTTTTGCGCAAACTAATCAATAATCGCTAATTGCGATTTTTTTTACCAAAAATATGTAGAAGAATACGTATCGGCCGAAACTGAGGAAAAAATATGTTTTTTTATATATTTTTTGGGGATATTTATTATAGCAAAAAGTAAAAAATATTGCATTTTTTTCAAAATTGTCGCTCTATTTTTGTTTATAGCGCAAAAAATAAAAACCGCAGGGGCGATCAAATACCACCAAAAGAAAGCTCTATTTGTGGGAAAAAAAGGACGCCAATTTTGTTTTGGAGCCACGTCGCATGACCGCGCAATTGTTAGTTAAAGCGACGCAGTGCCGAATTGCAAAAAGGGGCCTGGTCCTTTGGCTGCCAATTGGTCCGGGGCTGAAGTGGTTAAGTCTTAGAAGGGAAATGCAAAAAATAATTATTTAAACTGAAGTGTTACTTTTATCTTTTACCCCTTACCTTGAATAATTAAGTATTCTATACAATCATTGTTTTTTTTTTTTTTTGCTTTTCCATCTCAAAAAATGTTTCATGTTTTAATGTAGTTAAATGTTTATTGTATATAGTGCATACTGTTTAACGTACTATACAACTAGAGTAAGTTTTGAAACTTTATCAAAAAGCATGGCAAAATGTATTTCTCTTATATTTTATTAATTTCTAATTTGGTATTAATGTGTTAAGGTATGCATGTATTTAACATAAAAGATAAAAAAAAATAAGTTGCTTACCTTTAGAAAACAGGAGTAAGTCAATAAGTTTCATGTTCGCTTGCCTCTAATATCGCTTGTGGTTTTCCGTGAAAGATTTGAAGCTAATACATACGACCCATAAAACACTGCTCTTGTCAACATCCTCCTCGAGAGGGCCAAAAAAATACCCTGTAATTAAACTAGAAATTAGGACAAACTTTTTTTTCAAAACAAGTGCTAAACTTTTAACCTTTGAACGTGTCTAAGGTTAAAGTGTATCCAAACCCCCAAAAATTTAATATTTCAGGTTATTTGTTTTTATTGTAGAGGCTACATTCATTTTCTTTTCTTTTTTGACACGTTAACAGAAAGTGTGTTTAATGATGCTGGACAACATTTAACTTGGTTCAGTGGACAGCAGTGCAGGAGGACATGAAGTTTTTTTATTAATACAGTGTAGTGGGTTGATCAAATCAGGATTAAAACCAAAACTTAAAGCTGGAGATGGACATTCAAAAGTTTCACAATAAAAATGAACCTGTGCTTTCCCTTTTTTGGGAGAAGCAACAGGGCACACTTGACCAATCCTATTTGGGTTATACATTTTCACTATTCCCACCCTCCTTATGAGACAATTCTGGGTTCGTGAGTGGCTAATCCCCAAGTGCCAGTGCTGTCACATGGGAGGGAGGGGAGTGAGATACATGCTCCCCCATAATGAGAAATACCAGATATTTGTCTTTGTTTGCACTGGTGAGTACGGATATAGCCATTGGAGGAAATGGGCTAGAAGTGATTGTGGAAATAAGCGGGGGCTGCTGGACATTTTGGTGCCCAGAAAATTGTCTTCCGACCAGGTTAATTTGAGGTGTTTTTTTCAATCCATATGTGAAATGGTTTGCCTTTTATATAAAAAACTTAGGATAGTTTTTTTTGTAGCTCCAACCATTTTCCTACAGTAAGGTTTAAACATTTAGTACTCTCAGATGTTCCTTTACTACATTTTGTTGGCCTCGAACCACACACCAAAGTCACAGTGTAAATGTCTTATTGTGTTATTTATACATAGTTATGTTGGTCATGTGTGATTTTATAATCACACACATAGGTTGGACTTGATGCACTTGTGTCTTTCTTCGACCTCACCTACTATGTAACTACTATGTGGCACAGAGATGTAATACTGACAAGAAAGAGGCATACAATGTTGGTTAAGTAACTCTAATATTCTTACGCTCCTAACACAACTTTCTACCCAAAGCAAGTTCCTGGTACTCTATTGGGAGATTGCCAGTTAAGGAACGTATTGATGGTTGAGCAGAGCCAACATTTACATTATAACTAAGAACAGAATAAAGACCCATATCATATAGAAGGTCAATAATATTATCATAGCATTTGTTAATGTTGCATCCCTTTATAACACAGTAAAATAGCTATTGGCAGGATCAATAAAACATTTCCACCTTGTGCAGTAGGCACAGGTATCCAGTAAAAGTGACAATTCAAAGGGTCAGGAGAAACCGTACAACACTGGCAGGGGGTTTACAACACTTAATTTGTATCTATCTATCTATCCAAAACAGAAAAAAAAAACTCTATACCAACCTGACAGCAGTTGCTGAGCAGCAACAAGCACCATTGCTGCTTAGCAACTTCTTTTAAGTTGTTCCTCCATGAGGTTCTAATATAAATCTGTGAAGTCACTAGTTTCTCTGAGTCCAATTCAAGTTTTATCCTGTGTTGAAATATAGATATAAAAATACGGGATAATCAACGCTGACAAAATTTTGATAAATAGATAAAGCACTGCCGACTCAACCGATAGGGTGGGGTTTCAGAAGCCAAAAATACCATATATACAATTGGATTGAACCAGAAAGGTTAAACAGGGGCTTCAATTAGAAACACTCTGTGGCATAGGTGCAAACTTTATTGATACAAATTACAAAAAGTGGCAGAATTGCCAGTGAACACATATAAACCTTCACCAATCCATATTAAAAACTTCATTACAACATTGTCAGGAAAATTGAAAAAAAAAAAAAAAAAACAACCTGGGCTCACAGGCATACATGCAATCACACCAAGGACTAGCCAAGTGACCAGTAGTTAAAACTTGATAGTGAGCATCAAGTGACACCCAAGTTCTCTGCAGATATGCAGGTAAACCAAGGATCCTTAGATCAAACAAATGTTTATGTTATGTCATTTTATATATGAGATGACCCAATGTTACTAGGTTAATTTTATATTTCATACTCGCCAGCCACTCCATGTTCACATTGCCAATTCGGTCACATACTTCATATAAAGTCACAAACCTTCTTTATGCTAAAGGTTGACCTAGGTCAGTGCCAGGGTAATGCCCGTACACACGGTTGGATTTTCCAATGGAAAATGCTCAATGGGAAATTCCGACCGTGTGTAGGCTTCATCGGACATTTTCCATCGGAACTTTCGACACAAAATTTGAGATCTGGATCTCAAATTTTCCGACAACAAAATCCGTTCTTGGAAATTCTGATTGTGTGTACACAATTCCGACGCACAAAGTTCCACGCATGCTCAGAATCAAGTACGAGACAGAAGCGGTCTGGTAAAACTAGCGTTCATAATGGAGATAGCACATTTGTCACGCAAATTTTTAAATCTTTTAATGCAGCGCATTTTCTTCTTCTTTTGAATGCTAGAATAATGAAGTTGTTTTGCTGCTCATATTCACACAGAGTTCTCACAAACTGATTTCTTTATTATTTCTCGTGATCTCATGAATATTTTTTATAATTTTTCGTCAGATCTATCTTTAATAATGTTTAGAATTTTTGGTTATAGTGTTGTAAGATAAAAAAATTAAAATAATACAATCATGTAACAGTGTACATCATATAAATGATATCCAAAGAATGACATAAAAAAGTGAAATAAAGAACAATCCGAAGCATACAGTAAAAATACCATAGAAAGGGTACATACAAAAGTATCAAGCCGCTAAGACATAACAACAACCCTGAACTGCCGTTAGTCCTGTGCTAACAAAATGTGCCTATGGGTTTTCCAGGCTTCCCATCTGCAATCAAACAGGTGCAACTTATCTTGTAAGGTATACAAGATCCTTTCCATTATCATCACAATATCAATTCTGTTTAGTATGGAGGAAAGAGGAACTACAGGGGATTTCCAATGGAGAGCAATGGCCCACAGAGTGGATACACAAATAGTATGTATGAGGCATTCTTCCCTGTGGAGGATCCCTGGGATTGTTGCCCTCAGTAAACACATTGGGACCGTGAGCTGCAAAGGGGTTCCAGTTATTGCCAAAGCCACGGCCGTCACTTTTCCCCAAACCAGGGACTAGCAGCGCACAGTCCCAAAAAATGTGTCTGAATGTGCCGGGCTGTTGGCAGCCTCTAAAGCACAATCCAGACGTTCCTTGGAACATTACCTGGAGTCTGGAAGGAGTGTAATACCACCTGGTCATTACCTTGTAGGCCGTTTCTCTGACCGCCAGTGATTTAGTGGCCTTACGTAGATTTGTCAGCATGGTATCCCAGTCCTCAGGGGCAAACTGTTCATCATAAATCGGACTCCCATTTATTTCTATATAGAGGATCACCTGAAAAATACGAAGCCAATGCCATTTTGTAGAGAGTTGAAATGTGGCCCTTATCTCTAGGGGCATCACGGCAGATCTTTTCAAATGATGTGGGGGGGAGAAAGGGGTAAGGTTATAATGGGTTATATAAAAATGCTATATCTGTATAAAGTGAAAGTGTCCTCGAAGTGGAATTTGTTTTTGTGCATGAAGATGTTGGAACATAGCAAATGTATCTCCAATCTGAAGATCCGCTAAAGTGATCAGGGAATTGGATTTCCACCATGCAAAACTTTCAGGGTGAATAAACGCAGTAGCGAATAGTGGAGGAAAGGATAAGCCTGGGGGGGGGGGGCAGGTGAAATTAGGCTAAGCTTGCTTTTATAACCAGAGGGTGATTGAATAGGAAACGATGGAGTTGAGGGAAGAAAGCTTATGTGTAAAGTTGGAGGGTGACCATAGCATGCAAATGAGGCAATAGGGCCTAGCGGATTGGCCAAAAATTTGACCCAGGGTACTTTCGAGTCTGGGATATTCCACTGCGCTATCTGGGAAAAACTAGCCAAGAAATAGAACCAAAGGTTGGGAGACCAAGGCCTCCAGTAGTCTGGGATTTATAAAGAATGGGGAAGAATGGGGAATTGGAAAATCTGGGGCGTTTATTCAGCCAAATAAATCTATTAATATCTTGTTGTAGCTTGTCAATACAGGATTTAGGAATATTAATAGGGAGGGATCAGAATAGGAATAAGAGTTTCGGTAACAGGGTCATTTTAACTGCTATGACTCTCCCTAAAAATGATATTCGGTATGTACTAAAAATTTTAAGCAGGTTCTGCATTCTGGACAAACATGCTGGGTAGTTAGCCTCATAAATAGATGAGAATTGTGGTGTGATGTAGATGCAGAGGTAAGGAAATTTGTCATTCGACGATTGGAATGGGAAAGATCTTCAGAGTGTTTCATACTGGGCAGAGGGAAGATTAACTGGAAGCGCGGTAGATTTAGTTATGTTTATCGCGAGTCCAGAAATAGAGGCAAATTTAGTTAGTATGGTACACAAGTTGGGAAGAGAGACATGGGGTTGGGTCATAAAAATCATGACGTCATCTGCATACATGCAGAGCTTAAAGTGGGATTCAAGGGAATAACCAGATATGTCTGGGTGTTGTTTGATGGCGATTGCAAGGGGTTCCAATGCTAGGGCAAATAATAAGGGAGACAGAGGACATCCCTGTCAGGTGCCTCTGCCCAGTGTGGGTTGGCGTGGTGGCGTGAGTTGCAACCAGGCAATTTAATTCTTGTTTTGGGCTGATAATATAGGGCCTGTATAGCATGTAAGAATTCATCTTTAAAGCCCATTTGTTGTAGGACCGAAAATAAATAAGGCCAGAGAACGCTATCAAAGGCCTTATTGAGATCAAGGCTCAGTAGTAGAACCTGCTTTTTGTGTGTGTTAGCGTCTTAAAGAACGTTCAGGGCTAGGCGAATGTTGTCTGTGATAAGTCTATTTGGGATGAAGCCAGACTGATCAGAAGAGGTTTCAATAATATTGGCCAATCTATCTGGTAGAGCACGACTGAAAATTTTTAGGTCATTATTTATGACTGATATAGGCCTGTAGTTTTGTGGGAGAGAATGGTCCTTCAGGGGTTTTGGTAACGGGGACATATTGGCCAAGTTCAGCTCATTTGGAAAACCTTCTCCATCAAGGACTTTGTTAAACATGGTGGTTAAATGTGGGGTCAAAACAGGGTCAGAGTGCTTGTAATAACTGTCAGTGAACCCATCTGGGGGCGACCGATCTTTTAAGGGATTTTATTACCCTGAGAAACTCCTCTTATGTAAAAGGTGCATTTAGGGATTCTACTTGAGAGGATGTTAAGGAGGGTAGCGGTAAAGAGGATAGCCAGTCCTGTGAAGCTTGAGATGGGAAGGAGGGAGGATGGGAAAGTAAGTTAGAATAGAAATTTTCAAACACCGTCAGTACTTCTTTAGGATGCAAGACCATATGACTGGAGTTATTGCAGTTTATATAGATGAGGGGGATGTATGGTCTGATTTAACTTATGGGCAAACATAGAGGAAGTCGAATTGCTATGTAGAAGGAATTTGACCTTAGACCAATATAGGGCCTTCTCTGTTTTGGAAGACAAAAGGGTGTCTAATTCAAGCCGTTTCTAAGCTACCAATTGTGCATTGGACAATGTCAGATTCCCTATTTGTATTTTGTATAAATCGTCTAGTTCCATGGTCAGCATGTATATTTGCTGCCATCATTCCCTATTTTTTTTAGAGGCTATGCTAATGAGCCAGCCCCTTAAAACCGCCTTATGGGCTACCCACAAAGTGCTAGGGGATATTTCCAGAGTGTTGTTTAAGGTAAAGTATTCTTGAATGAAGTTTGAAATTTCTTGTCGTGTGATAGGGTCTGCTAGTAGGGAGTCATTCAAACGCCATGAATAAGGGGTGTCCGATAGGCCTATAAGGGTTGTACTTAGGGCCATGATATTATGGTCAGACCATGGACATACAAGAATTTCTGAGTTTGTGGAGTTGGCCAAAATAATAAGGGTGCAGAAAATGTAATCCAGTCTAGCAAAAGAGTTATGTGGGTGAGAATAAAATGTGTAGTCCCTAGCTCCAGTGTTATGTGAACGCCATGCATCCGCTAATTGTAAAGATTGTAGTGTTTTGGATATAGATTTGGAAAAGCCACAGAGGTATGGGAGGCTGTGTATCTGTCTATTTGAGGGTGAGCCACAAGGTTAAAATCGCCACCGACATACATATGTGGTGAGGAATATCGTTCTAGGATTTTAAAAAATGTGGCAAAGAAGGTGGCTTGTGCTACATTAGGTGCATACACATTTGCAATTGTTATTTCCCGTCCAGCTAACCTCCCCTTGATTATAAGAAATCGACTATCAGGGTCTCTATAGACCTGTTGTACCTCTAAGAGGAATGTGTTATGCAACAATATAGCTACCCCTCTAGATTTTGTTTGGTACAGAGTAAAGAAAGCTTGCTATTAAGATCTGTGAAAGAAGGTAGGATGCTTGTCGGAGGCAAAGTGGGTCTCCTGTAGCAAGACAATTTTGGCTCCCAGTTTTTAGTAGGTCGTAAAGGCTTTTTTTCCGTTTGTGGGGGAATTAAAGCCCTGCACATTGTGCGTAACACAGTAATTACCATTTGTAAAATTAGGTCAGGTTAGGTTCACCTAATTCCCTTGAACTCAGTTCACCGCCAGAATTCTCCAACACAAGGGAAAAGCCAAATGGGAGGTATCCTTCAGAGTATACAGTATTAGGCGCATTGCAGAGTATGTTATGAATGAAATGCTTTGGTAACTGAAAAAAATAAAAATTAACAGAAGATATTTAAACAAGTTAAGAACATAAAAATTAACCAGCATAACTATTCTGAATTGGTAAAATATTGGGTCAGGATGCAAATAGCATAAACCTGAAACTGAGAAATTGGTCATGTAAGGGGCGAAAGCGCCCCTAACTCCAAAAGTCATATTGTGAATTTGGTTAGAAGTCACGATATGAGTGGAGATGGGTGGCATGGTAACGACATCCGCCGAACTAGCCAACAAAATTTAAAAATCATGCATAGTGTATGCATCTCACCATTACGTATAACAGGAGACAGAAAGCAAATAATTGCAGTCTGTGTCCACGTCCAGAGCCTAGAGGCAGGTCCCTTCAAAGAACCTGGAGGTAGTCTCAATACACCTCTGTACAGTTTTTTATAAAGAGTTATGTCCACTAGCAGAACAACAAAAAAGGGGGGTAATTCCTCACAAATATTCCTGGTAAAATGTGTGGATAGTCAAGAGTCTTAGAGACGTCCAAAGAAATCCAGAAGCCGCTTAGGGTGGGCGTGTTCCATTAATTGTATAGTCTGGATAGATATCCCACCAAGAAGTAGTGTATAGTGGACAGGATGAAAAAAACTATGCAGAGGGACTTCCAAAAAAGGACACTAGGTGGAGATCTATCCACAGAAAACATCAGTCAGTGTTAAACTCAGATAGATGGTGTAAAGAGAGTTTAATCCCAGATAAAGTGGTCAAAATATACTCATACATTCAATGGAGGTTAGGACCAAAATCCTGATGGACACTTCTTCTGTTGCGTCTTGGAGAGGGTGTGCGCCAGATTGGTGTTGGTCTGGGGGTGGCAGGTGGACAAGTGAGGGCATCCGGATCCAACAGGTCCAATTTTACTAAAAGTTCTTGTCCCTCCAAAAGTGTGGTAGCTGTATATGTAGTACCGTTATGGGGGACATAAAGTTTAAAAGGAAAGCCCCACCTGTACCGTATGCATGCAGCAGCTAACACCGAGGTCACTTATTTCATCTTGCGGCGTCTATCCAGGGTCGCTGGGGAAATTTCAGGATAGATTTGCACAGGAGTGCCATCCAGGGTGATAGACTGAGAG
The DNA here is from genome assembly GCA_028564925.1 of Lithobates sylvaticus. Taxonomy (NCBI): domain Eukaryota; kingdom Metazoa; phylum Chordata; class Amphibia; order Anura; family Ranidae; genus Lithobates; species Lithobates sylvaticus. Next base: position 7,158,633 of record CM053038.1, read on the forward strand.
TTGCGGGCAGCCCTGAGGATCTCCTCTTTTATAAGAAAGTCTTTAAGGCAGAGTACAATGTCTCTAGGGGGGTGAATGCGGTCACAAGTAAATGCCTCCATCTCATGATCAGGCAGCAATGATTGAAACAGCTTGCACATGGCAGGGAATAGGTCATTGTTAGATTCAGGAATCCCCCTAATCCTGAGATTATTCCTGCGATTACAATTGTCGAGATCTTAGATTTGAGATTGCAGCTGTGTGACCGTTGCAGTGAGGGTTTCATTTTCCCTAGAGAGGTCATTGTGAGCAATGCTAAGTTCGTCATGCTTGGTTTCTAAACTATCAGTGCGTGCTCCCAAAGCAGCAATTTCCTGAGTCAGGGTGTTTGTGCTTTTGTGCAATTCCGTCTGGAATTTAGTGGATGATTTTACTATATATGGACTCCAGACTTCTTTCTAGATCCTCTTTTGTGAGGGGGGCAGAGTACTCAATGTCCTGAAGTGGAGCGGAGTCAGCCTGTGAACGCTGTGAAAACACAGAAAAGTAGCGTTGTTACTCAGTTTGTAATGTTTAAAACTAATTGTCTATTCAAAAACCATGTAATTATCAATTCTAGGTGCGAGAAAAATAAATAAAATAAGAAGCAAGTGGGGAAGAAAACCAGTGTGTTTTTGGCAACAAGTCCGTGTTCCAGGGCAAGCTTGAGGAAGGAGCGTGCCTGTTTTTTCATCCACAGTGCGCACGCTCCGAAACGTCGTCACTATTGCTAGTGACGCCACCGTGCTCAACGCCTGAGTCTCACTGTAGACTGGAACCAAGCCTCGGTCTCAGTCTGCACATTCAGAAAGGAAAATCCTGCTGGTCGGGACCACGGATCTTGATGGAAGATCAACTCACTGGCAAATAACGCTGGTTGACGCCACGCAAAGAGGACATTGTGCTGAAAATCTTCTACATTATATGTAAGTGGATGTATGTACCTGTATGTTTAATAAATGCAACTGGCTCTAATCCGGTGGCGCCTTTCTTGTTTCTTTGTGAATGCTGTGAGGAGGGAGGGCTGCCGGCGCCATCTTGAGACATGCCGAATCTCTCCTGTGACTGCAGCAGATAGTTAGTTAAAAATCTCTGCGCCGTCCCCGCCACTTTTTTCCTCTTCGGCGGCATGCACAACTTGATCCTGGGGGTGATAGCAGTGGTTGTGGCTATTATCGCCGTTTTCTGGCCCCAGGAAGCAGGCTAGACAGAGTGTGTAGAGCAGAGCTACTTCAACATGCAGCCGATCCCGCGGAAGCCGCGCATGCGCTTTTTTTATTTTATTTTTATTTATAGTGATCTCCATAATTGTTTCTTTAATTTTGTGTCAAGTTACCACAACATCATTATTATCTTTTATTTTTTTAACCTCAAGGAGGTTGGTTTGTGTTGGTGTCCCTTGTTAATTTGACATTGTATTTTTGAAATGTACCTGCCTACTCACAAACAAACTGTCCTTTTTGAAGTAAAACACATAGGCAAGTATTTGTGAAAAAGAAATAGCCATTTATTCTGATTCATAAGAAAATAAAGGGAAACGCTGGAGAAACTGGAGAAATTAGTGAAGCCTTTGTACCCCAGGGCACACATCAATTATTTTACAGTCAAAATTGGTGGCCTGAGGAGACCTTATAATAGTGAGCACAATCCGGTCCAGGACTACAAGAGATCAGGAACAGCAGCAGATTACATATTTGTCCCCAGGCTGTGGTCTTACAACAGCCTGCATCTTTTGTCAGACCAGACTGAACCCAGGCCACCACTCTCTTGTCTTCCTTCCACACTTCCTGCCAGGCTTGCTTCCAGGCTGTTTCTCTGGTGTTGTAGTTGTGGCAGGAGATGGAGGAGGAGGACCATGGTTCTCACAAACTCAACTCACAAACGTGGCTTTGGCTTGTGAGTTTGCCCCTCAACCCCTTATTTAGGGCTTGTAACATAACTTCCTCCTCCATTTCCAGCATTTTGCAGGCTGCCATGTAGGCATAGTCCTCTTGAAGAATGGGGGATTTCTGAGGGCCGCAGTAGCCTTCAGAAATAGGCCAAGTGTTGCCTCCTCCAGGTTACTCCTCTTCCTGCCACTTTTTTGTGGAAGACGGAGGGGAGGGACCTGGGATTCTGGCAGGCTACTGGCCCGGCCACCTCCTGGCTGCCACTTTCCATGGCCTGGCTGAGGCTTTCCTGTGTATGAAAAAAGGGACATAGTTTTAGTTTTTGGTTCATCAATCACACACAATTTTCAGCTCATGAATGTTGCAAATTGAATGTTAATAAATAGAAAAGACTATCATTCTGACCCCAATCATTTGTGGCCACTACTGTCTATTGATATGTAAAACCCTTTGTAAAATCTGAAATTACTGATCAATAATAACATCTAGTTAACATCATTAATGATTTGACTAGAAATATGTTGAACAATGCTATACCTTGCTCAAGCTGGGCTCCTCCACTTCTTTCTGGCTGGAAGGCCCAGGTTGGACATCGGAAGCCTCAGCTGAGGTGGAAGGAAGCCTTGAAGGAAGACTGGAGAGTGCTGGCCTGGGTTCAGTCTGGCCTGGCAGAAAATGCAGTCTGTCATAGTACCACAGCCTGGGTACATAAATGTCATCTGCTGCAGCTCCTGATCTCTGGGAATCCTGGACCTTCTTGCGCTCCCTATTATATGTGCTCCTCATGCCACCAATTGTGGCCTTCAAATAGTTGATGTCTGCCGTGGGGATCACCAGCTTTACATATTCCAGCAATTGATCTTTTTTTTGTTTTATTGTTATAAAAGGGGTGATTACCTGCCACAGACAGGGCAGCTTCCTGTACATATCAATGAATATGGGGATAAAGTCCTGATCATTCAATAGATCCATTTTATCTGCAAGACACAACACAAGACAAACCCTAGTGTCAGGCTAAACTCTCCTAATCTTGTCCCAATATAGGCCTTAATCTATAAGCAGTATAGGCCACTGATGCACAAAGTTAAAACTGTACCTTTGTTCAAACGATTGGCATTTCTGATACACCTTCCTCCTCTCACAGATTGTACGTATGACGCACGCATGTTATGCTTTATATACACTGTGCATGCGTGAAACTCCGCCCGCCCCAGACGTTCTTTCTAGTCTAATCCCCTTGTCTTTCGGTGCAGTGGGAGAGCACAAGGCGGAGACAGAGCAGGTGCCTGAGAGTAGCAGCAACAGGAATCACAAATGTCCCGATCCTGGAGGATATTGAAGGCCTCAAATAAGGCCTTTATAGAGATGGTGGAGACGGTGGACATCTTCAAGAGGTCCGACTATGATGGGAAGCATTGACCTTACCCAAACCCAAATGTGAGAAAGGCCAAGATCATGACTAAAGTTCAGAAAAGTCTGCAGAAGAGTTTTGGGGTACGGCGATCCAAGGATCAACTGAGGAAACGATGGTCAGACCTCAAATTGAGGGAGCAGGATCAGTACAGAAGAATCAAGAGTGTGCTGCAAAAAAGTAAGTATTTTGTTGTGTGCTCCTATTCTTATTACCTTCGTGCTGCTCCATGTTCTTTTCTTTACTGTTGTTTACAGTTTCAAGGTCGTGGGCACAGTAATCATTCGTAGTAAACATCGTTCAAGACAATGTTTTTGGAAGATGCAGGTTAACTACATTTGGTCATGCCTATTTGTCTTAAAGGACGTTTAGTACATTGTTGTCTAGATGGGTTTGTAACTAGAATGAAATGTAAACTTGATTCAATGTAAGGAGAGGACACTCAGCAGCTGTTTATCTGGAGGCAGGAGCACTATTGTGGGACACAGAACTACATTTTTAGGGTGTCCCACACAAGTGCTCCAGTGGGTACTAGGGGTGCCTCCATGTGTGAAACTTTACCCAAAAAGGTAAGTATTCCAGCTTGAAGAAAGTGAAAAAATCTTGTGTTTAGCTTTGAACTCTGCCAAAACAGACAATTGTACGACACTTCCAAGCAATGTTTCATATTCCTATTACTTGCATCAAATATCTGTGTGCTAAGTATGACTTTATTTTATTCACATAGGGGAGAAAAGACTCGGGACGTCTGAGGTCACCAGGGACCCCCTACCTCCTAAAGAAGGGGAAATCCAAAAACAACAACCAGAGGATGTGGAGGAATGAGAGGTTTATGAAGTGGGCCAAATAATGACTGGTGAGTGTCTGAGACCACAGCTTCAGGTAATAGATGGATGCCTGCATATTATTAAAACATGGTGTGTTTTTTTCTTTTAGTTGATGTGGATGTTGTGGAAGAAGAATCTAATTTCACAAGAGCAAGTGCACACGTACCTCATCGGGGAGATCATGGTGTGCAATCGGGATTTACAGAAGATCAAGAAAGATATCAATGATGTTGAAAAAATACTCAAAAGCATGGGATCAGGAGGGAAATCCCCATTTTGACTGTCAATTTGTGTACATTATCAAAATTTGGCTTTCACAGGGGTGACATCACACCATCTGATGAAGGCAACATCAACACAGTTTGGATATACTAATGTCTGATATTGCCTTCACTTTGTCAAAGTTGAACTTTGGAAGTTCCTCAGTTGTGTATTGTTTTATGGTTTTAAACATGCCTGTTTTAACACAAAAAAGGCTATTTGTACTGTCCAAAAAAAAATGTTCTTACTAAAATATGTTGGTTATTTCAAAAATCCTTTTCTAACGCATATGTGAATGCGCACAGAGTAAAAGGTTTTGTACTCAACAATGTCTGGCTTCTTCTTTCAATGCTCAATATAATTGTTTGGACTAAGTTGGTGTTTGCACTGAATTGGGGGGTTATTTAATAAAGGCAAATCTACTTTGCACTGAATTTCATTGAATTTCTCCTTAAAAAGTTGTGTAAAATGCAGCATGCAAGGATTATATGGTTATGTTTATATTCCGCCATTTTGATTGGCGTAAGGAATAGGCGGAACCACTCTTCTGGTTCTGGTCAGACGGTAGTTATAAACCCTCTGGTTCGGGGTGAGGGTCCTCATTGCTTCAAAACGGTCGGGTGGTCAGAACGAACTAACAGAAAGCACTGAAAAACAGAAAGGCCGGAGCTGAAAATCATAAACGAGTGGACAAGAACGCACTGAAAATCAAATACGTAATATAAATACGAACCCACAAGCACAAACTGAAGAGCAGTAATGATCAGAAAAGCACAAGGCTGAAAAGTGTGAATCGTCTCACCAAACTTCTACTAACATGAGATTGTCAGAAGGAGCCCAAAGGGTGGTGCACTGGCTATTGAACTTCCTCTTTCTAGTCCCGTTGTATGAGTTGTACGTGTTGTACGCCACCGAATTCTTGACGTTCGGAATTTCCAACAACGTTGTGTGAACGTGTGTATGCAAGACAAGCCAACATCCGTCTGAAAAAATACCATGGATTTTGTTGTCGGAATGTGCGATCGTGTGTATGCGACATTTGTGTTTGGGTCAAAGGTCAGGGTCAGCATATTTTTGACAGTATAAATATATATTTATGTCAGTGTCGGTGTGTTTTAGGTAGGACCAAAAAAAAAAAAGAAAAGCAAAATATGCACTATTGCTTTTGGGGCTGTATTACGGGTACAAACAACAAATAACATACACATTTGAGGTATTGTTGCGATCTCCAGGAGCAGAAGAATTGATTTTGAATTGTTCTTTGGTGGTAGGTTATGGTAGTAACAAGAAATAAGAAATATACAGCTACATTTTAAAACAATATATATATATATATATATTTGTTTTACTATTTTGGGTCAGTTTTCCTTTGATAATAATAATAAAAATAAATAAAAATCAGGAGATATCCATAACAGTGGCGTCTCCAGCTTTCATATTTAGGGGGGGCACATGGGGGGACAGGGACAAAAGTAGGGGGGCAACTATAAAATTTAATTATATATATATATATATATCCTGGGGCCCTTTACTACAATCCCACAATGGGCCCTTTCACATGTTCTGCAGTGAGCTCCCTTCCTACTGTATTGAGGCCCCCTAGAGTGGCAGAAAACAAGAGATATATGTCACCAACATACCAAGAAAATATAAGGGTCCAAAGCAGTGGGAGAACTATCAGGGTTGCAAAGGTTGTCTTGCCAAAGGGCCTTGGTGTTCTGCCACTGTGGGGTTCCCCAGCCTCCTCTTGCTGTCCTGCCCCTGCTATTGACTGCACTGGTCTAGCATCTGTCTCCTTGGTAGTGGTGGCTGTCTATTAGGACCTAGTGCTGGTGACATTATGGGTGCATGCAGGGGAAGGCTGGCCCTATTGGTTGTAGAGAGCCAAGCCCCCAGCTGGTCACATAGCAGCAGTAATGCTGTATAACCTTCTCTGTTGAAATGCTGATTGGGATATGATCCAGGTGATGCTTCCAGTCAGATCTAATAAACACAGTATTTATTAGCATCAAGAGTACAACCACATCAACCAGCATGAAAAAATTAGGGACATCATTCGGAAACATTGGACCATTCTGACTGATGACTCTAAGATAAGTAAACTTATTTCCAATCATCCTATGATCACCTTTCGAAGGGCCACCTCACTGAAAGACCATTTGGTTCAAAGTGAATTCCGAGATGAGCAAAAACGTTTAAAACACTGCTCAATCCTCGGCTCTTTCCCATGCGGCCACTGCTCGTGCTGCCAGTATATCCAACGCCAAAAAAACCTTTGTCTCCCTAATGGGATGACCTTTGGACCAGCCCACTTTGCCAATTGCCAGACGAAGGGCGTTGTCTGTATAATGACATGTGAGTGTGGGGCATACTATGTTGGCAAAACGAAGCAGGAATTCCACTGCCGGATGTCCAAGCACGTCTACTCAATGCAAATTGGGAACCACTACCTACCACTCGGCCATCATGTGGTTCAAACACATGACTATAAGATGCCGAAAATATCCTTCACCGTGCTCGACCGAATACATATTCCGGATCGAGGCGGTGATTGGAATAAATTATTGCTACAACTAGAACAGAGATGGATTTTTAGATTACAGGCTACATCTCCGCCTGGACTCAATGAGTCCATCTCCTTCACCCCATTTCTGAAGGGGTTTATGTCTGGGAAAACACAATAATATAATGTTCTCCGGACAATCATCGAGTAAGACGTGCTTGGACATCCTAAGTGCAGGGAGCCTTTACCCTTACATCAGGATTTCAATTTTTCTCTTTATATCAAAATACAAAAATACAATTATATCTAGTCACACACCTTTTTATTAACTGCATCACATATAACACCCAGTGCACCCATATGCACACCAGTCACACTCATGCATTTTTGCATTAGTTAAGATGCTAATTATTTATTTAATTGTTTGCCACCCCCACCCTTGTTCTTTTTCATACATTTATCACTTTGATGTGGCACCTCGCTCTTTCTTCTCCCCCCCCCTCTTTTTCTACTTTTCCCTCTTTCCTCCTCCTTCTTGTTCCCCCCTACCCCCCCCCCCCTTCCCCTCTCTCCCCTATTCCTTCCTTTTTCTTTCTTTCTTCTTTCCATTTCTCCCTTTCTGTTTCCAATTCCGTTCTTGTTCAGGCTTACTCCCCTGCCCCTTCCACCATTTTCTCCTCCCATAACACTCCTCGTTCCAGTCTCATTCCTTCTTTTCCCCTTTGGGCTTTTCACTTATCCCATCGGCTGACTCTATGTTTCACCCTTTCTATACATGTGCGCGCCATGTATTTTCACTTCCTATCTTATTATTTCTTCCTTGGTTCTATCACGTTGTTCCGTTTCCCCTTGGAAAACTCCTCTCTCGTCTCCCTTTTTTCTTCTCCTTCGTTTCTCTCTTCCCCTTTCCCTTTTTCTTTTTCTTGCTCTTTCTCTTTTTCTTTTTCTTTTTCTTCCCCGTTTTTTCCTTTTTCTTTTTTCTTTTCCTTTTTTCTGTCCCTCCCCTTTCTTTCTTCTCATTACCCTCTTCCTTCCCTCTTTCCTTCCCTTGTTTTCACTCCTCTTTTGCCCTCCCCTGCTTTCACTAGCACTGCAGCTTCTACCTTTATCCTTCATCAGCACCATATCTTTTATTTCACTCCATTTCACTTGTTAACCTGCCAGTCACCATTACACAAGTGGTCATTGTTTTTTATATATATATATAACCTCTAGCGGAAAGTGGACATTTAGACTTGCATTTGCAGATTCGGGCCATATACAAAAATAATTAACTACATAAATTGTAGTTTAAACCATTCGGAATGTAATTGGTCGGTATTGAACTCCCAATGGCAGGTGCGATTCTATCTGGGGGACCCCTCCTGGCGCTCTGGCCGCCGTGATGCGCGCCTACATGTGAGGCTACTCATCGGATGTGACCCCTCGTAAGTCACACTCTTGGTCTACTACCTCCTGGCCCGGCCCGCACTGTGTGGAGAGCGCTCTTTCGGAACCACCTGAGGGACAAAGAGCCGTACCAGGGAAACGTTACATGGAAATCACAACATATCAGGAATATACGTCTCTGGGTAAATATTGTATAATGTTGGACTACATATATACTTTTTCTCCATCAAACAGTATGGAGAACACTATATGAAACATTTACATTATTGCAACATGTTTGTTCTTTTTTTGCCCTTTTTTTCCCTCTTTTAGCAGACAAATTCTCCTCTTGAAGAAGACCTATACAAAAATAAGGGTCGAAACGCATCAGACTTCCTTTTACTTCGCCAACACTGTTTTGTTGTAACGTATTGTAAAAGTCTTTTGTCTGCCAGTGCATCTGCACTTTTATATATATTCTACTGTTTTGTTTTGTTTTACTCTCCCATTTTTGGGGACCCATGTTTCATATACATTATGTCAATATTGTGACATCTTTAATAAAAACTTATATTTAGATAACCTTCTGTATCATATCTATTATTTAACTCTTTTTAAACTGCTGCCAAAAAAACCCACATACCCTTTCGGGGGGATTTTTTTCTTTTTTTTTTTTTCTTTTCTTAGCCTCTAGGGGTGAGCAGCAACCATACCATCTCCCACTATGTCTTCCCTTTTCTACCGTATGTTCAGCAGCCATATGGGCTCTATGCCTGTAAGGTGTGGGCTTTGATCAAAAAAATCACTATGATATTTAACACTAGGATTTGACTAGGAGCATCACCTGGATTGCATCACGATCAGCATGTCAGAGAAGGCTGCACTGCTGCTAAGCAACCTGCAGGGAGGTCAACTGTCTACTCTACAACCATTAGAGATGGGCTCAGGTGTGTTTGAAATCCCACATGCCCAATCCCGCCAGGAAGCCGACACTGCACATGGCTAATCACAGGCAGTGAGACATTCCTGATCTGTGCAGCTGCGGACCGGGAAATGTCTCACTGCCTGTGATTAGCGATGTGCAGTGTGGGCTTCCTGGCGGGATCGGGCATGTCTGATTTTGAACATGCCCAGCCCATCTCTAACAACAAATTGTGCTGGCTCTCCTGTACATCAGCCCCATAAAGTAACCAGCACTGGGTTCCAATGTGCCGCCGCTGCCATGGAGACAGAGACCATCGCTGTGAATAGCCGGGACAGGACAGCAACCCTGGTAGTTCCACCACTGTTCCACACTGGGAGGATTCCCCCATCCACCTATAATGTGTAGATGGGAGAATTGGATAATTTCTTTTTTTTTCCATTCAACCTACTAGTTGAATGAAAAAAGTGATCAATGTATGGGCTGCCTAAGTGCTAAGACCAGCCATAGGCAGTTTAAATCTCAGCTGGTTCAGCAGGAACTGGCTGAGATTTGAACCATTAATGAGCAGGCTGAATGTACCAAGTTGATCGATTAAATTGGGTACAACCAGCCTGCCAGATACTCTTATGATTATCACTAGTGGTTGCTATAGCCACTAGTGCTAATCACTGTTTGTTGGGCGAATACAATTGCTGGGCATGAAGGATTTTCCCCTGTCACCACTGTCTGTGTTGATGGGGGAATCATGCAAGTTTCTTTTCTGCAATCTGTGGATGCAGGAAAGAAATTTGCACCGTCTATTACCTGCCTAACTGAAAGTGAAAGTAAATTGTGAAGGTCTTGAAAGAACATTAGAGGGGGAGGGACAGATGGGGGGAGAGAAGGGATGGAGATAATGCAGTGATTACAGTGTACTGCAGTGCACACACTTACCCACGGGTCCAGGCTAGAAGCTCAGGCATCATTGACACACAGCCAGAAATGCTGCTGATTTTCATATTTTCCGCCCACACATTCCCTCTCTTCAGATACAGTTGCAAGCCGGGGATAGTGTGGGTGGGACTGGAAGACTCAGGAGGAACAGGGGCGGGGGGAGGAGGAGGAGCTGTATTCATCTCTGCTGTAACGTACATGAGGAGAGTGAGGGGGCTGGCTGGACTCGCTGGGCTGTGAAAGAGTGTCATAGACTGACAGTCGGCTCAGCTTGCAGTCACCACTCTTGGAATTTACAGGCTGGTTCTCCTATCCTAAGGACAGGAGAAATCAGTCTGTTTTTTCAGTAACTGAGAGTCCTGGTGGAGTCAGGAGAAGGAGCAGATCGGGCGGCCATGGTTGTGTGAGCGCTCGCATTATGCAGTGTCAGCGAGCAGAGGGAGGGGGAGGAATCACCCACAGGAGCTGACTGGGGATGCTCTCCCTCTCAATAGAGACTGTGTTACTCCAGCGGCGGCCTGAGTAAGATGTGGCACATCCGCTACGAATGCAAAAAAAAAGACATCGCCTTTTTGTAAAAAAATGGGGGGGCACATGGTGGGGCACAGCATAATGTTGGGGGGGGGGGGGGTCAGGCCCCTCTAGGGACGCCATTGATCCATAACTATTTACTACCAAATTAAATCCCAATTTTTCCTGAAAAAGAACTAAGTATAATCTATATGGATGCACAAAGTAGTTATGTAGTTAAAGCGGTTCAACACTGTGTTAGAAGTTTTTTTTTTTTTGTCAATTGTGCAGTAATGTGCTTTGCATATTTATCACTCACTTGTTTTAGTTCTGGGTGTTACTGCTGCCGTTTTTCGTCCGCAATGTGAAGTTTTAAAACCGGTTCATGACGGCTTCCATCTTCCGTGTGGGCACCTGAAACCACACAGGCCCATTTCTTCCGGGTTGCTGGCCCACAATGCCGACATCTCGCGAGATTTCGGAAGATGTGACCGAAATCTCGCGAGATTTCGGAAGGTGCCCGCACAGACTCCTGGGATCAATGACACCAGATCCCAGGAGACAGTGCGGCGTGACGAGGATCCCCGCACAGACCCCGCCCACCCCCGCAGAGACAGAGGACAGGAAGTCATCGATTACAAGGTAAGTGACAAAAAAAAAAAAAATACATTTCATTTAGTACTCTTTGCCTGATTTGGAAGGCAAAGATATTTACTAAATGAAATGTGTGCAGAACCGCTTTAATAGTAATGATATGTATGGTTTTACTAACATATGTCAAAATTGCAAAATTGAGCATATTCATTTAGATTTGTTTTATCCTTAGGTGTGAAAGGGTTAAAGTGAAATAAAATCTAGAGTTAGGCTGTAAAAAAAGGTCAAAATCTAATAAGATTCAAAAGCTATTCTTACAAACCGTGCATTCAAGAATAAAACACAGATACAAGGTACCTCATCTTATGATTTATTAATTAATGAATGTGGTATACTGTATTGCCTATTTTTGCTTTCCTATAAAGCATCACATGAAAAAATAAGCAGCAGAAGCAAAAGTGCACAAAAAATGTATCTTGGGGTTCCACTGAAATCAGGTGCAAAGCTGATGGGGTCTTGTTATTATTTTTTGCGATTCCAGTGATGTATCCGCAGTTCTGCATAGTGGATTCCATCCTATATGAATAAAAATAACATTGAAATGACAGAAAGAAGATGCAAACCATATCATATATAGTAGTTGCCCAATGTCTCTGGCATGAATGGACTGTCCCATTTAGAGCCTGAATGGAGAGAATTTAAACAAGACCTGAACTCTGAAAGCTGTACCCAAATAAGGCAGGCACAGAGCAAAGGGCTAGGAACCAGTTTTGTCTGTGGTCACCCGGCAGCTGATCTTTTCCCTAGGACTGAATAATCATACTTGCGTTTGTTGCTTTTTTTGTAAATGCAGGACTTTGTTTCCTCATGTTTGAGCTATTCCCAATAGACACAAATGCTCCTGCGCTTGGGAGTGAGACTGACCAAAGTATGTGTGTTATATTTCCATCTAATAAGGATAAGCCATGTCTTGATGCCCTCTAAAGACTGGGGAGTCTGGTATTCTGAAGCCACAAGGGGAAGAAAGAAAGGACACAGCAACCTAGTGCATTATCCTTAAAACCATTGTTTTTATTGATAAAAGTGGTATTAGACATGTATTCGTTTTCGTCCGAATGCATTTTCGTCCAAATTTCAGGTATTTTCGTTATCGTTTTAACAAACGATAACGAAAGTGCAGAATCCGAAAAACCAAAGATCTGACATAAAGAAAGTTTTCGTTGTGACAACAGTTCGATATATATAGGAAATTCGACGCTGACAATAACAATCTGTGTCCATTGAACCTGTGGTCGAATGTGCCTAACCTTAACTCTATTAGTCCAAGATTATTCTACATAGAGAGAAAAGATTCGACGTAGAGAGGAAAGATTCGACATAGAGAGAAAAGATTTGACGTAGAGAGAAAAGATTTGACGTAGAGAGAAAAGATTTGACGTAGAGAGAAAAGATTTGACGTAGAGAGAAAAGATTGCTGCTGGAATTGGGTGGAATTGCAGCTAAACTATACAGTCATACAGTTTAGCTGCTCCGTCGAATCTTCTTTGAACATTCGACAGACACCATAAGCCTTCAATGACAGATTCGACCTTAATTAATTTGGATTTTCGGACTAATGCAATTTTTATTTTTTTTTCAAAACTCTTTATTCCAAATTTTTCATTACATAATAGTTTACATTATACATTTTTATATACTTTTACATTTCTTTATATAATACAGATTATAATTACATTTGCTCCTTCCTTTCATTCCTTCCTCTCTCACCCTCTATGGTCACTTAACCACATGCCGACCGGCGCACGACGATATACGTCGACAGAATGGCACGTACAGGCAGGAGGGCGTATATATACGTCCCTCCTTTCGCCTGTCCGTGCCATCGGGAGCACGCCGGGAGCGGCGCGCTCCCGCGCCGGTCGGGACCCCCGTGAGTCCGGCCGCGGTCCCCGCGGACTCGATCGCCGCGGGGACTCCCGCGATCGTCTCACGGAGCGGCTGAACGGGGAGATGCCGAGATAAACAGCATCTCCCTGTTCTGCCTAGCAACTAGTGACGCCGATCTCTGCTCCCTGTGATTGGAGCAGAGATCAGCATTCACTAGCTGACAGCCACGCCCCCCCACAGTAAAAAACACACCCCTAGGCCTACTTAACCCCTACACTGCCACCTTGTGGTTAACCCCTAAACTGCTAGTGTCATTTATACAGAAATCAATGCATTTAAATGCATTAATTGCTGTAAAAATGACAATGGTCCCAAAAATGTGTCAAAAATGTCCGATGTGTCCGCCATAATGTCGCAGTCACAAAAAAAAATCGCAGATCTCCGCCATTAATAATAAAAAAAAAATTATTAATAAAAATGCTATAAAACTATCCCCTATCTTGTAAACGCTATAACTTCTGCGCAAACCGATCAATAATCGCTTATTGCGATTTTTTTTACCAAAAATATGTAGAAGAATACGTATCGGCCTAAACTGAGGAAAAAAAATGTTTTTATATATATTTTTTGGGGATATTTATTATAGCAAAAAATAAAAAATAATGCATTTTTTTCAAAATTGTCGCTCTATTTTTGTTTATAGCGCAAAAAATAAAAACCGCAGGGGCGATCAAATACCACCAAAAGAAAGCTCTATTTGTGGGAAAAAAAGGACGTCAATTTTGTTTGGGAGCCACGTCGCACGACCGCGCAATTGTCAGTTAAAGCGACGCAGTGCCGAATCGCAAAAAGGGGCCTGGTCCTTTGGCTGCAAATTGGTCCGGTCTGAAAGTGGTTAATACTATATTTTCAGATATTCCTCTATCCGTTGTTAGCCATGTTCTATTCCATTTTGCCCATATTTTTTCATACCTTCGCCCGTTTCCCCTTTGTTCGTACATTATTTTTTCATAGGGTAGGACCTGATTTACTGCTCTCACCCATTGGGTTACTGTCGGGGGATATGGCTGAATCCATTTTTCTATTATTTGTTTTCTTGCCAGGAACAATACTCTATTATCTCTCTCTTCCCTCAATATCCCCAACAAACATAATTCCATCGTAGCTATAAAAGGTTTATTCAAGACTTTTCCTATTTTCCTAGCTACTTGTTGCCAGTATTTTCCTATTTTACCACAGTACCACATTACATGAAGGAAGTCTGCTCCCCCCTGCCCACATCTAGTACATCTTGGTTCAGTCATCCTCCCCATTTTATACAATCTATTTGGAGCCAAGTATGTCTGATGTATTATATTCATCTGTATTATCCTGTTATTCATTGCAGGGGATACCTTCCAGTGGGAATTACAGGCTTCATCCCATTCATGATCGCTCATGTCTGGGATAGCCTCCTGCCACTTATCCCTTATTTTCAGTGGTTCGCCTTCTATTTTCTTCTGTAACAGGTGTGTGTAAATCTTTGCTATCAGTCCCTTAGGTCCCTGTGATCTCAGGATACCTATAAGGGCATATTTGGATATTTTTATTTCCTCTCTTCTAAACTGTGTCTGTAACACCTGCCTCAACTGAAGGTATCTGTAAAACTGTTTACTCAATAAATTATATTGTTTACACAGGTTTTCGTAGGTTAGTATTACATTTTTGTCATATAGCTGACCAAAAGTTGTTATCTTATTCTGCTTCCAGAATTTACTATCCTCAAAGGCTTCCAGTTGTTCAAATTTTGGGTTGTTCCAAAGCGCAGTTTCTGTTGGGATTCCAACAAATCCCGTCAATTTCTTAGCCTCTCTCCATACTGTCCTTGCCAGTTTCAAGAGGGGAATTTTTACTCCCACTCTCCTCAAATCTTTTAATTCTAATCCCGTCATTAAATCATCTATTTGCATTTTACTAAGGAGATATTCCTCTATCCTTGTTATTTTTTCCTGTCCTACCCATGATCTTAGATGTTTCAATTGCCCTGCCAAATAGTATAAATATAAATCCGGGAGGGCCAGTCCAGCTTCTGTCTTTGGTCTTTGTAGTTTATTAAATTTTAATTTACATCTTCCATATGCCCAAATGAACCGAGTCATCTGCGAGTTTAATTTTTTAAATATCTGTTTTGGTATTTTTACTGGGGAGTGTGCAAATACATATAAACACTTGGGTAATATAATAGATTTTATCAGGTGAATTCTGCCTGCCATTGATATTGGTAGCTTTATCCATATTTCCAATTTTCTCTTTACATATTCTACTAGTGGGAGTATATTAGCTTCCATCTCTTCTTCAGGTTTCAACGTAATATTTACTCCTAAATATTTAAAAGCGTCAACTATTTTTAATGGGGTCTGAGCTCTCCTTTCATTACCTGTTCCCAGAGGCATCAGTGCGGATTTTTGCCAATTTATTTTTAACCCTGAGAACCTCCCGTATGTTTCTATTATTCTCATTGCTTCTGTCAGAGATGCTTGCGCATCTCCCATATATAATATAATATCGTCCGCATATAAGCCTATGTGTTCAGTTTTTTCTCCTACTTTAATCCCTTTGTATTTATCTGATTGTCTGAATCTATTTGCCAGTGCCTCAATTGCCAGAGCGAATAATTGCGGTGACATTGGGCAGCCCTGTCTTGTTCCTCTATATAGTTTTATTGTAGGGGATAATATACCGTTTATTAGCAAATTGGAGCATGGTTGTTTATAGATTATTCTCACCCATTTTCTAAATTTTTCCCCAAATCCATTCCTTTCCAGGACTGTCTGTAGAAATTCCCATTCTATGGAATCAAATGCCTTGGCTGTATCCAGCGATGCCAAGGCACTTGTTTCCGGGATAAACTCTCTCATTTGTGTCATATATTGCGTCCTTCTAATATTAATTGATGTGGATTTCCCTGGCATAAAGCCAGTTTGATCCTCCGCTATTATAAACAAGATTACCTGGTTAAGCCTATTGGCAAGCACTTTTGCCAGTACTTTATAATCTATATTTAATAACGATATTGGCCTATACGACCCACACTCAGTTCTGTCTTTCTCTGGTTTTGGTATCAATATGACTGTAGCATCATACATGGAAACAGGCATTTCTCCCCTTTGGAACGCCTCTCCATACATTTTGGTCATAACTGGTACCATAATTTCTGCATATCGCTGGTACATTTCCAGTGGTATGCCATCTGGTCCTGGGGACTTACCCTTTCCCAGAGAAAAGATAGCTTCTCGTACTTCCTCTTCCTCTATGTCCCTCTCTAACTCCTCTTTTTGTTCCTCTGTTAATTTAAGGAAGTTCAAGTCCTTCAGGTATTCCTCTATCTCTTCTCGTGTACAGGTCAGTGTTGATGTATACATATTAATATAGTATTTTTGGAATGTCTCAAGTATCTCATCTAATGTGTTTACCATCTCTCTTTTTTCATTTTTCACCTCTGATATTGCTAGTGATGGGGTTTGTCGTTTTATCATAAAGTTCAGCATCTTATTAGATTGTTGTCCTTGTTCAAAGTTTTTTTGTGCATATTGGAGTTTCTTACGCTTTGCGTTAATTATTAGTTGGTTCTTATATTGCCGTGATGAGGCTGCCCATCCTATTTGGTTTATATTTGAGGGGTCCCCTATAAACCTATTTTCTGCCTGTGCACAGAATTGTTCCAATTCCTCCTCTTCCTGTCTATTAGTGCGTTTAATGTATGATATTGTTGATCTTGTTATCCCCCTCAAATATGCCTTAAATGTATCCCAGAGTACTCCATCTATTTTCCTGTTGCTATGTGCTTCCAGGAACATTCCCATTTGCTCTGGAATTCTATCATTTAATCCTATCTGGGTTAACCATTGAGCCTGTATCCTATAGCCCGGTTTTATTCTTTTTGGGCCTATTTTTAGCTCAAAGGTTAATCCAGAATGGTCGGACACCCCTCTTGTCATGTACGCCACAGACCGAACCATTGGCAGGATCTTTTCATTCCCCATTGCCATATCTATTCTAGACATGCGCCCTCTCCCTGGCGCATGCCATGAGTAAGCCCGGGTCCCAGGGTTTCTGATCCTCCACAGGTCAGCCCATCCTACTTCATTCATAAATTTCTCCAACACCTTCGGCCCTTCCCCTCCTTTATGCTTACTTCTTCCGAACCTGTCTAATTTTGGGTCTAAGCACATATTGAAATCTCCCATACATACGACATGTGCCTCTGGATATTCTGACATAAATATCACTGCCTCTTTCAGTACTCGCATTGTAGCTGGGGGGGGGTTATAAATCCCCATGATTACAACAGGCATTGCATGCACCAACGCAAAGACAAAGACATATCTTCCATCGGGATTAGGGATGGGCCCGGTGCTCGATGCGAACCCACGTTCGCATCGAGCACCGGGCGTTCGCTCGCTCGGCGAGCCCAGAACTATTTTGGCCGCTCGCATCACGTTCGTGTTAGGCGCGCGGCCCCGCAATGCATTGCGGCCGGCGCGGCCGGCGCAGTGCATTGCTGGCTGATGATTGGCCAAGCATGCACTGTGACCCCGCATGCTTGGCCAATCACAGCCCCGGAAACTCGAAGAGCCATAATTGGCTACAGGCAGGACGCCTGTAGCCAATTACAGCTCAGGGGCTGTAGTACACGCCCCCCCCTATAAAAGGCCGCCACGCCGTCTGCGCCGGTCACATGCTGTTCCGGCGCAGATTGAGCAGGCTGATTCTGTGACACTCTGCTGGATTTAGTTAGGTAGAGAGATTCACTTACAGAGATTGAGTTAGATAGATTCAGTTACAAAGATTGATTGAGAAAGAGGGGCTTGTAGTGTGTTCGTGGCAGGCAGGCAGAGCTCCTATATTTTGTTACCAGAAGCACCTATAGGACTTGTAGTGTGTTCGTGGCAGGCAGGCAGAGCTCCTATATTTTGTTACCAGAAGCACCTATAGGACTTGTAGTGTGTTCGTGGCAGGCAGGCAGAGCTCCTATATTTTGTTACCAGAAGCACCTATAGGACTTGTAGTGTGTTCGTGGCAGGCAGGCAGAGCTCCTATATTTTGTTACCAGAAGCACCTATAGGACTTGTAGTGTGTTCGTGGCAGGCAGGCAGAGCGCCTATATTTTGTTCCCAGAAGCACCTATAGGACTTGTAGTGTGTTCGTGGCAGGCAGGCAGAGCTCCTATATTTTGTTCCCAGAAGCACCTATAGGACTTGTAGTGTGTTAGTCCCATCACACACACAGAGCTATATTTTGTTCCCAGAAGCACCTATAGGACTTGAAGTGTGTTAGTCCCATCACACACACAGAGCTATATTTTGTTCCCAGAAGCACCTATAGGACTTGAAGTGTGTTAGTCCCATCACACACACAGAGCTATATTTTCTTCCCAGAGCACCTATAGGACTTGAAGTGTGTTAGTCCCATCACACACACAGAGCTATATTTTGTTCCCAGAGGCACCTATAGGACTTGAAGTGTGTTAGTCCCATCACACACACAGAGCTATATTTTGTTCCCAGAGGCACCTATAGGACTTGAAGTGTGTTAGTCCCATCACACACACAGAGCTATATTTTGTTCCCAGAAGCACCTATAGGACTTGAAGTGTGTTAGTCCCATCACACACACAGAGCTATATTTTGTTCCCAGAAGCACCTATAGGACTTGAAGTGTGTTAGTCCCATCACACACACAGAGCTATATTTTGTTCCCAGAAGCACCTATAGGACTTGAAGTGTGTTAGTCCCATCACACACACAGAGCTATATTTTGTTCCCAGAAGCACCTATAGGACTTGAAGTGTGTTAGTCCCATCACACACACAGAGCTATATTTTGTTCCCAGAAGCACCTATAGGACTTGAAGTGTGTTAGTCCCATCACACACACAGAGCTATATTTTGTTCCCAGAAGCACCTATAGGACTTGAAGTGTGTTAGTCCCATCACACACACAGAGCTATATTTTGTTCCCAGAAGCACCTATAGGACTTGAAGTGTGTTAGTCCCATCACACAGACCTTTATTTCCTTCCCAGAAGCACCTATAGGACTTGAAGTGTGTTAGTCCCATCACACACACAGAGCTATATTTTGTTCCCAGAAGCACCTATAGGACTTGAAGTGTGTTAGTCCCATCACACACACAGACCTTTATTTTCTTCCCAGAAGCACCTATAGGACTTGAAAGTGTGTTAGTCCCATCACACACACAGAGCTATATTTTGTTCCCAGAAGCACCTATAGGACTTGAAGTGTGTTAGTCCCATCACACAGACCTTTATTTCCTTCCCAGAAGCACCTATAGGACTTGAAGTGTGTTAGTCCCATCACACACACAGAGCTATATTTTGTTCCCAGAAGCACCTATAGGACTTGAAGTGTGTTAGTCCCATCACACACACAGACCTTTATTTTCTTCCCAGAAGCACCTATAGGACTTGAAGTGTGTTAGTCCCATCACACACACAGAGCTATATTTTGTTCCCAGAAGCACCTATAGGACTTGAAGTGTGTTAGTCCCATCACACAGACCTTTATTTCCTTCCCAGAAGCACCTATAGGACTTGAAGTGTGTTAGTCCCATCACACACACAGAGCTATATTTTGTTCCCAGAAGCACCTATAGGACTTGAAGTGTGTTAGTCCCATCACACACACAGAGCTATATTTTGTTCCCAGAAGCACCTATAGGACTTGAAGTGTGTTAGTCCCATCACACAGACCTTTATTTCCTTCCCAGAAGCACCTATAGGACTTGAAGTGTGTTAGTCCCATCACACACACAGAGCTATATTTTGTTCCCAGAAGCACCTATAGGACTTGAAGTGTGTTAGTCCCATCACACACACAGAGCTATATTTTCTTCCCAGAAGCACCTATAGGACTTGAAGTGTGTTAGTCCCATCACACACACAGAGCTATATTTTGTTCCCAGAGGCACCTATAGGACTTGAAGTGTGTTAGTCCCATCACACACACAGAGCTATATTTTGTTCCCAGAAGCACCTATAGGACTTGAAGTGTGTTAGTCCCATCACACACACAGAGCTATATTTTCTTCCCAGAAGCACCTATAGGACTTGAAGTGTGTTAGTCCCATCACACACACAGAGCTATATTTTGTTCCCAGAAGAACCTATAGGACTTGAAGTGTGTTAGTCCCATCACACACACAGAGCTATATTTTGTTCCCAGAAGCACCTATAGGACTTGAAGTGTGTTAGTCCCATCACACAGACCTTTATTTCCTTCCCAGAAGCACCTATAGGACTTGAAGTGTGTTAGTCCCATCACACACACAGAGCTATATTTTGTTCCCAGAAGCACCTATAGGACTTGAAGTGTGTTAGTCCCATCACACAGACCTTTATTTCCTTCCCAGAAGCACCTATAGGACTTGAAGTGTGTTAGTCCCATCACACACACAGAGCTATATTTTGTTCCCAGAAGCACCTATAGGACTTGAAGTGTGTTAGTCCCATCACACACACAGAGCTATATTTTGTTCCCAGAAGAACCTATAGGACTTGAAGTGTGTTAGTCCCATCACACACACAGAGCTATATTTTGTTCCCAGAAGCACCTATAGGACTTGAAGTGTGTTAGTCCCATCACACACACAGAGCTATATTTTGTTCCCAGAAGCACCTATAGGACTTGAAGTGTGTTAGTCCCATCACACACACAGAGCTATATTTTGTTCCCAGAAGAACCTATAGGACTTGAAGTGTGTTAGTCCCATCACACACACAGAGCTATATTTTGTTCCCAGAAGCACCTATAGGACTTGAAGTGTGTTAGTCCCATCACACACACAGAGCTATATTTTGTTCCCAGAAGCACCTATAGGACTTGAAGTGTGTTAGTCCCATCACACACACAGAGCTATATTTTGTTCCCAGAAGAACCTATAGGACTTGAAGTGTGTTAGTCCCATCACACACACAGAGCTATATTTTGTTCCCAGAAGCACCTATAGGACTTGAAGTGTGTTAGTCCCATCACACACACAGAGCTATATTTTGTTCCCAGAAGCACCTATAGGACTTGAAGTGTGTTAGTCCCATCACACACACAGAGCTATATTTTGTTCCCAGAAGAACCTATAGGACTTGAAGTGTGTTAGTCCCATCACACACACAGAGCTATATTTTGTTCCCAGAAGCACCTATAGGACTTGAAGTGTGTTAGTCCCATCACACACACAGAGCTATATTTTGTTCCCAGAAGCACCTATAGGACTTGAAGTGTGTTAGTCCCATCACACACACAGACCTTTATTTTCTTCCCAGAAGCACCTATAGGACGTGAAGTGTGTTAGTCCCATCACACAGAGCTCCTCTATTTTCTTTGCAGAAGCACCCATAGGACTTCTAGTGTGTTAGTGGCATCACACAGAGCTCCTATATATTCTTCTCAGCAGCACCCACAGGACTTCTAGTGTGTTAGTGGCATCACACAGAGCTCCTCTATTTTCTTTGCAGAAGCACCCACAGGACTTCTAGTGTGTTAGTGGCATCACACAGAGCTCCTCTATTTTCTTTGCAGAAGCACCCATAGGACTTCTAGTGTGTTAGTGGCATCACACAGAGCTCCTATATATTCTTCTCAGCAGCACCCACAGGACTTCTAGTGTGTTAGTGGCATCACACAGAGCTCCTCTATTTTCTTTGCATAAGCACCCACAGGACTTCTAGTGTGTTAGTGGCATCACACAGAGCTCCTCTATTTTCTTTGCATAAGCACCCACAGGACTTCTAGTGTGTTAGTGGCATCACACAGAGCTCCTATATATTCTTCTCAGCAGCACCCACAGGACTTCTAGTGTGTTAGTGGCATCACACAGAGCTCCTCTATTTTCTTTGCATAAGCACCCACAGGACTTCTAGTGTGTTAGTGGCATCACACAGAGCTCCTCTATTTTCTTTGCAGAAGCACCCATAGGACTTCTAGTGTGTTAGTGGCATCACACAGAGCTCCTATATATTCTTCTCAGCAGCACCCACAGGACTTCTAGTGTGTTAGTGGCATCACACAGAGCTCCTCTATTTCTTTGCAGAAGCACCCACAGGACTTCTAGTGTGTTAGTGGCATCACACAGAGCTCCTCTATTTTCTTAGCAGAAGCACCCATAGGACTTCTAGTGTGTTAGTGGCATCACACAGAGCTCCTCTATTTTCTTTGCAGAAGCACCCACAGGACTTCTAGTGTGTTAGTGGCATCACACAGAGCTCCTCTATTTTCTTTGCATAAGCACCCACAGGACTTCTAGTGTGTTAGTGGCATCACACAGAGCTCCTCTATTTTCTTTGCAGAAGCACCCATAGGACTTCTAGTGTGTTAGTGGCATCACACAGAGCTCCTATATATTCTTCTCAGCAGCACCCACAGGACTTCTAGTGTGTTAGTGGCATCACACAGAGCTCCTCTATTTTCTTTGCAGAAGCACCCACAGGACTTCTAGTGTGTTAGTGGCATCACACAGAGCTCCTCTATTTTCTTTGCAGAAGCACCCACAGGACTTCTAGTGTGTTAGTGGCATCACACAGAGCTCCTCTATTTTCTTTGCATAAGCACCCACAGGACTTCTAGTGTGTTAGTGGCATCACACAGAGCTCCTCTATTTTCTTTGCAGAAGCACCCACAGGACTTCTAGTGTGTTAGTGGCATCACACAGAGCTCCTATATATTCTTCTCAGCAGCACCCACAGGACTTCTAGTGTGTTAGTGGCATCACACAGAGCTCCTCTATTTTCTTTGCAGAAGCACCCATAGGACTTCTAGTGTGTTAGTGGCATCACACAGAGCTCCTATATATTCTTCTCAGCAGCACCCACAGGACTACCGACTACAATGGCTGGAAGACCGCCAAGGGGAGGCAGAGCGTGCAGAGCCAAGAACACAGGGCAGGCAGGCTCTGTTTCTAGTGGACGTGGCCGTGGACGTGGACGTGGTCGTGCATCGTCATCAGCACGTGGCCATGGGACACGCGCGTCTTTGTTTTCGGCAGCTGGACATGTGGAGCCGCATCATGCTGAAGGCTTGGTAGAATGGATGACCAAGCCCTCCTCATCCTCCTCATCCTCTCTCACCCAGGCTCAGGGTACTGACAGAGCATCATCAGCCACCCCTTCCCTAGACCCACCATGTCCTCCTGAGGAGTCCCCCGAACTCTTTGAGCACAGTGTTGGGTACATGCTCCAGGAGGATGCCCAACGATTCGAAGGCTCGGATGACGATACCCAGCTTGAGGAATCTGGCAGTACTGTTCCACCAGCTGCAGCTTACTGCCAGGTTTGCTCTAGTGGTGAAGAGGGAGGGGATGATGAGGTCACTGACTCCACGTGGGTGCCTCAAGGGAGAGAGGATGAGGAGGAGGACGAGGAGGAGGAGGATGCGGCGTCACATGTCCAACGAGGCAGGATGCCCCCTGGAGGCCAGGTAGAGGCCAGCACAGCAACTGTACAACACCGCAGAGCTCCGCCTGTGCAGGGCGCTGCCTCTGCACGTTATCAGAAAAGTTCTTTGGTGTGGGCCTTTTTTGAGACGAGTGCAGCAGATCGCACCACTGCTATTTGCAATATTTGTCTCAAGCGTATCTCGCGTGGCCAAAACATCAGCCGCTTGGGCACGACAAGCATGACCAGACATATGGCGACCTGCCATGCAGCTCGTTGGCAGGCACACATAAAAGACCCACACCAAAGAACTAAGCGGACCTCTCCTTGCTCCTCCTCAGCTGGGATCTCCATCCCCACTACACCTTCAGTCCTCTCTGAAAGCTGCTCTGAGAGGACTGAAGGTGTAGAATTAGGTGTGTCACAACCAAGTACTTGCAGTACACCGACGTCCGATTGCAGCAGGCAAATTTCCCTGCCCCAGCTGCTGGACCGTAGAAAGAAGTACACTCCCAGCCATCCACATGCCCAGCGGTTGAATGCTAGCCTTGCTAAATTGCTAGCACTTCAACTGCTGCCTTTTCAGTTGGTAGACTCGGCCCCCTTCCGTGAGTTTGTTCAATGTGCGGTTCCTCAGTGGCAGGTTCCCAAACGCCACTTTTTCTCGCGGAAGGCGATTCCGTCTCTCTACCGGCATGTGGAGGGCAATGTCCATGCCTCGCTGGACAGGGCGGTCAGCGGTAAGGTGCATATTACCGCTGACTCATGGTCCAGCAGGCATGGACAGGGACGGTACCTTTCTTTCACGGCCCATTGGGTCACTCTATTGGCAGCTGGGAGGGATGCAGGACAAGGTGCAGTAGTGTTGGAGGTTGTTCCGCCACCACGCCTCCAAAACGCGACTACTGCTACTGGTTGTGACACACCTCTCTCCTCCACCCCCTCCTCTTCTTCTTCCTCCAGTGCTCTGTCCTTGGAACCAGCGGTGCTCCGTAGGCGTACAAGGGGCTACGCAAGTACGCAGGCAAAAAGATGCCATGCCGTGCTTGCGCTGGTGTGTTTGGGGGACAGGAGCCACACTGGGCCAGAGGTTCTGGCAGCTCTGCAGGGGCAGGCCGAGAGGTGGTTGACGCCACGTCAGCTTAAGCCAGGAATGGTCGTTTCTGACAATGGCACCAACCTCCTCTCCGCCCTGCGACAGGGGCAGCTCACCCATGTGCCCTGCATGGCTCACGTCCTCAACCTGGTGGTGCAGCGGTTCTTGGGCAGGTTCCCAGGCTTACAGGATGTCCTGAGGCAGGCCAGGAAAGTCTGTGTGCATTTCCGCCGATCTTATAATGCCAGTGCTCGGCTGACTGAGCTGCAAAAGGAGCTGAACCTGCCCAAGAACCGCCTAATATGTGACATGCCCACCAGGTGGAACTCAACGTTGGCCATGCTGCAGCGACTGCACACGCAGCAGAGGGCCATCAATGAGTACCTTTGCGACTACGGCACCAGGACAGGGTCAGGGGAGCTTGGTTTTTTTTCCCCACGTCAGTGGAGCATGATCAGGGATGCATGCACTGTCCTCTCACCATTTGAGGAGGCCACGAGGATGGTGAGCAGTGACAGTGCATGCATCAGTGACACTGTCCCTCTTGTCCACCTGTTGGAGCATACGCTGCGTGGGATAATGGACAGGGCACTTGAGGCAGAACAGAGGCAGGAAGAGGAGGACTTCCTTGCCTCTCAAGGCCCCCTTTATCCGGACAGTGTTCCTTCTGTCCCACCCATCACACAGGAAGAGGATGAGGAGGAGGAGGAGGAGGAGGATTGTGTGAGCATGGAGGTGGAGCCTGGCACTCAGCATCAGCAGCAGCAGTCTTTTAGGGATGATGTACAGTCCCAACAAACCAGTGGACTTGTACGTGGCTGGGAGGAGGTGGCTGGCGATCATGTCATCCTCAGTGACCCAGAAGACTCCGGACCGAATGCCTCAGCTAACCTACGCTGCATGGCCTCCCTGATCCTGCAAAGCCTGCGGAAGGATCCTCGTGTTCTTCGGATCAAGGAGAGGGACCATTACTGGCTGGCCACTCTCCTTGATCCGCGGTACAAGGGTAAGGTTGCGGACCTTATCTTGCCGTCGCAGAGGGAGCAGAGGATGAGACATCTCAGGGAGGCCTTGCAGAAAGGTCTGTGCAACGCGTTCCCAGAAACTGGGAGGCTACAAACTCCTGGTCCTGGGCGACGAGTTGCTGAGGCTTCGGTCAGTGGCAGAAGGAGCGGTGGGGAAGGTGGACGTCTGACCGATGCGTTCAGACAATTTTTTAGTCCGCAGCCCCAAGGTATGATCGGTTCCAGCAACCATCGCCAGCGTCTGATATACATGGTGCAGGAATACCTTGGGGCAAGGTCAGACTTGGACACCTTTCCTACCGAAAATCCTCTGGCTTACTGGGTCCTGAGGATGGATCACTGGCCAGAGCTTGCACAGTATGCAATTGAGCTACTGGCCTGTCCTGCCTCCAGCGTTCTTTCCGAACGCACATTCAGTGCTGCTGGAGGATTTGTGACTGATCATAGGGTGCGCCTGTCCACCGCCTCGGTTGATCGACTGACATTCATCAAAATGAATCAGTCTTGGATCACCACCAGCTACCAGGCACCTGAGGCGGATATAACCGAATAATTTTTAATGTCACATCCCTTCAAGACTGCCTATGCTGATGCTGAGTGACTGTCCTCTTATGTTCACTGACTATCCTCTTCCTCCTCCTCAATGATCCATGCCACCACACCAGTGCCTAAGGCACAATTTTTCAGCCCCTGTTTAACAGGGGCGTGTACTTCCAATTTTTTAAAAAAATGCTTCGCAACACGTGTGACTGCTGTGCTCCAAGTACAGTCTCTGTGAGGGGTTGCAGTGTTGTGGCACCAGCACCAGTGCCTAAGGCACAATTTTTCAGCCCCTGTTTAACAGGGGCGGGTACTTACAATTTTTTAAAAAAATGCTTCGCAACACGTGTGACTGCTGTGCTCCAAGTACAGTATCTGTGAGGGCCGGGTTGCAGTGTTGTGGCACCAGCACCAGTGCCTAAGGCACAATTTTTCAGCCCCTGTTTAACAGGGGCGGGTACTTACAATTTTTTAGAAAAATGCTTCGCAACACGTGTGACTGCTGTGCTCCAAGTACAGTATCTGTGAGGGCCGGGTTGCAGTGTTGTGGCACCAGCACCAGTGCCTAAGGCACAATTTTTCAGCCCCTGTTTAACAGGGGCGGGTACTTACAATTTTTTAAAAAAATGCTTCGCAACACGTGTGACTGCTGTGCTCCAAGTACAGTATCTGTGAGGGCCGGGTTGCAGTGTTGTGGCACCAGCACCAGTGCCTAAGGCACAATTTTTCAGCCCCTGTTTAACAGGCGCGGGTACTTACAATTTTTTAAAAAAATGCTTCGCAACACGTGTGACTGCTGTGCTCCAAGTACAGTATCTGTGAGGGCCGGGTTGCAGTGTTGTGGCACCAGCACCAGTGCCTAAGGCACAATTTTTCAGCCCCTGTTTAACAGGGGCGTGTACTTCCAATTTTTTAAAAAAATGCTTCGCAACACGTGTGACTGCTGTGCTCCAAGTACAGTCTCTGTGAGGGGTTGCAGTGTTGTGGCACCAGCACCAGTGCCTAAGGCACAATTTTTCAGCCCCTGTTTAACAGGGGCGGGTAATTACAAATCTTGATCTAATAGTTCACAGCAGGGCCCATTCCTGCGCCCACCAAGAGTAACTATGAGGGCCTGCAGTCTTGTGGCAACACCGTCCACCACCACCGCCAAAGGCCCAATTTTTCTGCCCTGTTCATCAGGTGCTTGCAATTACAAATCTTGATCTAATAACTCACAGCAGGGCCCATTCCTGCGCCCACCAAGAGTAACTATGAGGGCCTACAGTCTTGTGGCAACACCGTCCACCACCACCGCCAAAGGCCCAATTTTTCTGCCCTGTTCATCAGGTGCTTGCAATTACAAATCTTGATCTAATAACTCACAGCAGGGCCCATTCCTGCGCCCACCAAGAGTAACTGTGAGAGCTTACAGTCTTGTGGCAACACCGTCCACCACCACCACCACCCCCAATTTTTCTGCCCTGTTCAACAGGTGCATGCAATTACAAATCTTGATCTATTAACTCATAGCAGGGCCCATTCCTGTGCCCACCAGTCTTGTGGCTACACCAACATCTAATAGGGCAAATTTCTGCAGAGTATATACGCCAGGCCCCTACTTTCAAACATCCAACTTACAAACGACTCCTACTTGCAAATGGAAAGAGAAAACAGGAAGTGAGAGGAAATCTACCCCTAGGAAGGGAAATTCTATCCTGTTAGATTTAATTTGGGAAAAAGGTATCTCCTCTCTACTGATACTTTATCACCAATCCTTGTTTCAATTAAAACCCCACTTTTCCAAAAACATTTGTCATTGGGACGGAAAGTGAGGTGACATGTTCTGAACAGATGTGCAAAGACAGCAAATGTTACAGGGGTGATAACCCCTCCCTATGTTCTCCAAAAAGCTTAAAAATAGATTTTTTTGGGATGGAGCTACACTTCATAATGTACCTGTTCAGATTCTACTTAAGAACAAACCTAAAGCCGCAAGTGGTTTTAAATGGCTTCTTTTTTTCCTTTACAAATGTCATTTTGTGCAAGGACAGTTCTAAACACGGGAAACACATGCCACTTCACAGGCATACTTTAGACACCCCCCAGGTACCATATTTAAAGGAAAATTTCACTTTTTTTTTTTCACTTTATGCATCATTAAAATGACTGCTCCCGAAAAAACGTTAGTTTTTAAAAGTTCTTTTTGCATTGATATATGTCCCCTGGGGCAGGACCCGGGTCCCCAAACCTGTTTTATGACATTAACATGCATATTGGCCGTTGTAATTAGCACTTTTGATTTCGAACGTTCGCGTCCATTATAACGTATAGGGTTCGAAAATTCGCGCGAACTTTCGGTCCGTTCGAAGGTTCTGGTTCGAACCGAACCCGGGGGTGTTCGGCTCATCCCTAATCGGGATCTCTTTTTTCTCTAATACACTCCCATGTTACCCCTCGATGGACCAAAAGAGAGACCCCTCTTGAATATGTAGTATGACATGAGTGGCTTGACCATTGTATCCAAGGTTTTTCTAGGTACTTCAATCTCTCTTTAGTCATATGTGTTTCTTGGATACAAATGATCTTTGCCTGCACCTTGTTAATTTCTGAAAAAACCTGTGTTCGTTTTAATTGCGTTCCCATACCTCTCACATTCCATGACAAAAATGTGTGTTGATTACTCATGTCTAATGTATTTTATTTTAGCCATTATTCCCCCGAAAAATAAAAGGAGAGGAAAAATAAATCGTATGTCTCTTTTTCCTTTCCGTGACCATTCTCTTTTCTACCATTCTCCTCTCATTCATCCCTTCCATTCCATTCATCCATACCATTTTTTTTAGGGCATTACCAACATATTGCATTTCTGCTGTTATATAGGTAATTAATTTCGATTTCAGCCTGTCTGCACCTACCCTTTTCCCGCTTAATCATAAATATAAGGGGCGAGGGGGGAGCCGCCAAGGAGGGGGGAGGAGAAGGCATCCCCTCCTTTCACCCTCTCCCTCCCCTTTTTATTTAAAAAAAAATAAAAATAAAAAAAATAAAAAAAAAACCCGAAACACCACACAGCAACAACGAAAAAAAAGAGAAAAAAAAATGTATATATTTTTCCTGTTCTCTCCCTTCCCCCACCTCCCTCCCTCCACCTCCCTTCCTCCTTCCTTGTGCACACCTCTATATTTTTATCCGTTCACTCCCCATCCCTCCCCCCTTCCCCCATTTATTTGTGTTTATAGTGTTTATAATGTGTCTCTTGACCTTACTCTAGCCTTTCCTTATTATTGTGTCTTAAAAAGAAAAAAAAAAAAATAATAAAAAAAAAAAAAAAGGGGGAAAAGGTAAAGGAGAAAGATTCCTCTCTCTCTTCCCTCTCTTCCCCTTATTACTAGTGCTTATTTCAATGTGTTTCACTGTGAGTTTAGCTCCATTTTACTATTTATACACACCCCATCACCCTCCATTTGCCCCCCCTCCTCCCCATCCCTCCCGTTCCCCTATCAAATGAACACACAAATAAACATTTACGTTTTACCTTTTCCCATTTCTCCCCTCAAAAAAAAAGAAAAAGGAAAGGGGGGAAAAAAAGAGACGAAAAAGGCAGAGACCAAGAAAAAAAAAATGAGAAAGGAAGAAAAAAAAAAAAAAACAAAACACATCAGAAAAGAAAAAAAACAAATCAATAAATTATTAAAACTTCTTCCCTTAACCTAAGGGAAGAAGAAAAAAAAAAAGGGGAAATAAAAACAAATATAAAGTAGGGAGAGTGTCCCTCTCATCCCCCCTCCTCCGCCCCCTCCCCCAAAGTCCCAGTATTCTTGGTGTCTCATATCCTTTCAGGGCTTCTCTGTTTCTCCTATCGAGGCATAGGCCTAGTTATTCCCAGCCAGTCTTTAGCTTGTTCAGGTGTACTGAAAAACAAAGTCTTTCCCCCTTCCTCCACTCTCAGTCGTGCTGGGTATGCCATAGAATATTCAATTCCTGCCTCTCTCATTTTTCGTTTTATTTCATAAAATGTTGCCCGTTGTTTTTGCAGCTCCAGAGAGAAGTCTGGGAATATTGATATTTTGCTATTTTCATAGCGAATCTCTCCTTTTTGTCTTGCTTTCCGCAGAATTGTGTCTCTGTCTCTGCAGTTTAGTAATCGTGCCAACAGGGGTCTAGGGGGAAACCCTGGTTTAGGTGTTACTGCCGGGACCCTATGCGCTCTCTCCACTGCATATGCTGCTGATACCTCCATATCTGGGAATACATTTTTCAGCCATTTTTCTATAAAGTCACCAGGATTAAACCCTTCTGCCTTTTCTGGTAAACCGATTATTCTTAGGTTATTGCGACGCATACGGTTCTCAAAATCATCAGATTTTTGATGCCACAGGGTAATCTGTTTTTCTATTGAAGCTATCGTTTTGGGCATAGGGGTAACAGTATCTTCCAATAAAGCAGTCCTATTTTCCATTTCCATCATTCTCTCTCTTATGCTCTGCATATCATGCCTGATCAGTCCTATATCATTTATAATCTCATCCATTTTACCTGTTAGGGCTGCATTACTCGAGTGGATGGCCTCCATTATCTGGGAGTTCATCTGTTCCAGGGTCAGTTTGGGATGTTTCTCCTGTTTTTCTGCAGCTTTTCCGGACTGCGGCATGGGCGTGTTGAGCTTCTGGATATCCAGCGCTGATGGTCCACCACTCCGTGTCTGTGGGGGGCTACGCCCGCCGTCTTGCTTATCCGTTCGAGCAAATTCTTTAAGACGATCGGCCGCCGACTGCTTACTGTTACTCATCGCACCAAGCGATCGTTTTCGCGGGTTTCACGGGTTTAAAGTCTCGTTAGCGGCAGTCGATCAGGGTTCCGTAGGAGACTCGGGCATCACCAAGCGATCGTTTTTGCGGGCTTAGGGTCTCGGTAGCAGGGACTATTCAGGATACTGTCGGAGACTCAGGCTGATCTCAAACCTCCCGCTGTTCACATCCGAACGCCGCGTCCGACCGTCACATCCGGTCGCGTCGGCGGAATCGGAAGTCAGGCCCAAAGCGACTAATGCAATTTTTAACGAAAAACTAAATAAATTAAAAAAGAATTTCGGGAGTAACTAAATAAATTTATTTTTCGGATCAAAACGAAATTCGGAAACAAAATATTTCAGTGTGCACATGTCTAGTAAGTATTATGCTCACAAGATTACAGTTGGGTAAAAGCTCATCATATGGTCCAATATCAAAATGCATCACATGATACCGTATTAGTCAGTCTGTCTAATTTGGTATCATGTGATGTACCACTTTTTATCAATAAAAACAATGGTTTTAAGGATATGCACTAGGTTGGTGTGCCCTTTCTTTCTATCTCTTGTAGAGCTGCCCCCCATGCCTGATAATCTTATGACAGATGAAAAAATAATCAAGCAGCAGAGAAAGTTCAAAACAGTTCAGAACCACAAAATAAATGAAGAAGCAGAGAGATTTTTGCATTTCAGCTCCAACACGGATAGTAGTGAGCAGCACAGTGGTGACATTGCCAAATCTCATAGTAATAGTAACACACTCAGGGATGAGCCTAGGTTCATTCAGAACCCAGAGGTTAGCTGAATTGCTGAATTACTGAGCCAATAGGATGTGGACAGGAGATTGTGCACCATACAGATGTAAGTATACAAAGGGATGGGGATGCTCCTAACATCATTGACCTAGTATTTCTATGTTGCTATGGATCTCCTGTCTCAATCCCATCCCAATCTCAATCATTGGAATGGATGTGATTATGTGGCAGCTTCCTGTGAAGCTTGGACCAAGTTCAGCTCCAAACCCTGCTGATTATTACTTTTATATAATACTAATGAGACTGAAGTCATAGGTGCAGCCTAAGCACAGGAAGTACACTGCTATTTATCAGAAGTTATGTGGTCAGAGACCAGTGTCAGAGTTTACATGAACTATGGCACCAACATCCCGTTTAGACAAAAACAGAACATATAGAAGATATGGGACATTAAAGGTGCAGATCTTTGAAGACAACAATATATAATGTAAGAAAATATATACACATTTTATTAAATGAACATCAATAAAAAAAACAGTGCATAGAGTATAGTCATGGCTATGGATATGTGCAAGGCATCCTAATATTGACAATGATTTACTCTGACCACGTTCATGCTTTCTAGATATTTCGCCTTATGGCTTCTTCAGGAAAGAACGTGAAAATTCATTAAATACCGAAACCTCATGTTGTGAGTCTAGAGGCCCAAACTGTATTGAATTTAAAATGAAAAATGGATTCCGTCAGAATGCTGCATCCACACTCCATAATGCCAGGTCACCCATAGGGAGGGGTGAAAAGTAATATGCTAACAGCAAGTTTATAATGATATCCCACTTCAGAAAAAATTATCTGGAAAAAATAATAAACTACTACACTGGAAGCCTCTACCGTCTGAAAGGGAACAGGAATTGCAAGCAGAATCATCAAAAGGGGTACTCAATATTAGATATGAAGGGAACACCCCCTTCCATCAAATAGGGGCACAGATTACCCCAGGAAAGAATGAGAACGAAGGATGATAAGCACCCTGCTCAACAAACGATGCCTGTTTTCCTTTTCAGGACAACGTGAGGCCTCCAGGGATCCCAACCTATTTACCAGAAGGAATTCAAGACAAAGGGTAGATTTTACAGGGTACTGCTTTGGCACAATTAACATTTCTAGATGATCCCTAGAAGATTCAAGAGAACAAATCTTCACTTTTTAGCTCAGGTTCACTCTAACTTGAAAAAAGGTGCAGCTAGGATGATTATTGGGGTAGGTTGAGGCCCAGGACCAGTTTTACCAAATGCTGCAAATAATGCCTTCAGAGGCTTTAAATATTGTAGACATAAGACCCTGTCTTCCAATAGGAATTGCAGTTCTATGAAGTGAACTGAAAATCATTGAAGGGTAATAAAGAGAACTTATGAGAACATCAAACATCCAGTCAAGTGCAGGAAATGTTTTAAATTCACTTACAAATTAGATAGATATCACTTCATTATACACTATATTATCAAAAAGTATTGGGATGCCTGCCTTTACATGCACATGAACTTTAATGGTATCTCAGTCTTAGAGGTAGATTTACTAAAGGCAATTACTAAAATACACTTTGCACTTACAAGTGCACTGCAAGAGCACTTGGAAGTGCAGTCGCTGAAGATCTGAGGGGGACATGCAAGGAAAATAAAAAACAGCATGTTTGCTTGAACATGATAGGATGATAGAAATTAGCAGAGCTTCCCCTCATTTCAGATCTTCCCTCAGATCTACAGTGACTGCACTTCCAAGTGCACTTGCAGTGCACAGTGGATTTGCCTTTAGTAAATCAACCCCTTAGTCTGTAGGGTTCAATATTGAGTTGGCCCACCCTTTGCAGCTATAACAGCTTCAACTCTTCTGGGAAGGCTGTCCACAAGGTTTAGCAGTGTGTCTATGGGAATTTTTGACCATTCTTCCAGAAGCGCATTTGTGAGGTCAGGCACTGATGTGAACGAGTAGGCCTGGCTCACAGTCTCCTCTCTAATTCATCACAAAGGCGTTCTATCGGGTTGAGGTCACGACTCTGTACAGGCCAGTCAAGTCCCTCCACCCCAAACTCGCTCATCCATGTCTTTATGGACCTTGTTTGTGTACTGGTGCGCAGTCATGTTGGAACAGGAAGGGGCCATCCCCAAACTGTTCCCACAAAGTTGGGAGCATGAAATTGTCCAAAATGTCTTGGTATGCTGACGCCTTAAGAGTTCCCTTCTCTGGAACTAAGGGGCCAAGCCCAACTCCTGAAAAACAACCCCCCACCATAATCCCCCGTCCCCCCCACACCATAATCCCCCCTCAACCAAATGATTTGGACCAGTGCACAAAGCAAGGTCCATAAAGACATGGATGAGCGAGTTTGGGGGTGGAGAAACTAGACTGGCCTGCACAAAGTACTGACCTCAACACGATTGAACACCTTTGGGACCCGATAGAACACCTTTGGGATGAATTAGAGCAGAGACTGCGAGCCAGGCCTTCGTGTCCACATCAGTGCGTGACCTCACAAATACGCTTCTGCAAACATTCCTATAGAAAAAAAGAAAAGAAGGAGGGTGCACCGATCTAGTGCATTACCACTGGTAAAGCTTTATTAAAGCATAAAACAGCAAAGTGGATACTCACAAACGAGCATTAATATAAGGCATTAACAATTAAGCAGGTTTGCTGTTCTGAATACCGACAAGCCACGACCTGACGTTGAGTGGATCGAACGATACCTCAAGATGGCTGACGCGTTTCAGGGGAGAACCCCTTTCTTCAGAGCCTAAGCAGGCAAACTTGCTGTTTTATGCTTTAATAAAGCTTTACCAGTGGTAATACACTAGGTCGATGTGCCCTCCTTCTTTTCTTTTTTTCTTTAGTTCATGAATACCCATTATTCTGAGGAGGGCTGCAAGACGGCAGGCATTACTGTATGAAGTTGGTCACACCACGTACTGAGGAACTAGACACCCGAGCGCAGGAGAGATTTCTATTGTTCAAACATTCCCATAGACACACTCCTAAGCCTTGTGGACAGCCTTCCCATAAGAGTTGAAGCTGTTATAGCTGCAAAGGGTGGGCCAACTCAATATTGAACCCTAAAGACTAAGACTGGGATGCCATGTGCATGTAAAGGCAGGCATCCCACTACTTTGGTAATATAGTGTATGTTGCTTCACAGTTTAGTAAATCTGGACATGAGTTTGACATCATTGTCCCCTATTTATGGCATGATAAAAACAGACAAAAGTAATGCATACTTTTAATAACCCTTTCCTTTAGATTCCTTTTTATTGCTGGCTAAATCCCTGCTGGGGAGATCACTTTCTCTAATGGTCCTCATGACCATTGTCATTGGGACTGAAGGTAATGGGAAATCCATCATTTGTTACCAGAGCTGGATTAAAGGAAAAATCTTCCAATGGGGACATTTGTTGCAGTATCCTCTACTTTTGAGAGATATTCTCTAACTTCCTGTTGTTTCTTTGGGATAGGCAGTGGAAATGTTGTTTAACTTTATATACATTTTAATGTTTTCTTTGTCTGGGGTCTCACAGTAATGAGAGATCATATGATCCATCAATCCATTTGGTTCCTAGTTTCTCTACATCAGATGCGTCAAACACAAGGCCCATGGGCTGAATCCAGCCATCCAGGCCATATCAGGTGGCCCCTCGCACCTTTCCTGCAGCTGCGGTACCCCCTTGTTTCTGCCCCCACCTTGCCTTAGTGTCAGCAGCAAAGAGGTGGACAGAACTCCTCCGCCAGATACTGCACTTCTCTATGTAGCAGCCGGCAGCAGAGAGGAGGAGAGAACTCATCCTACAGATCCAGTGCCTCTCTGTGCAGCTGAAGCACCCCTTTATCTCTGCCTCCCCTGATCTAGGCATTCAGAAGACTTAAGCCATCCCATGGTCCTCCTCCAGACCCTGCACTTTCTGCTTCCCAGCTCTGCCCCCAGCTTCTTCCCAGCAGCAGCACAAGCGGGGTGCACTGTGATGTAAGCGAGGCTGGAGGACTCTTGACTTCTGATGGTGGGGGGAGCTCTTGACATCTGATGTAAGGGGGGGTGCTCTGGGAATCTGCTTAATTATTATGAGAATAATACAATTCAATGCCAGTTGAAAATGAAGGGTGCACACTGCTGGTATCATCAGAGGCAGCTCTAGGCTTTGTGAGGCCTTAGGCAAATCTTAGACATGAGGCCCCACTCATGCCCAAAATGGGAAAAATAATTAAAGCGATAGAAATTAACTGTATAAATTGCATGATATTCCATTCAACTGTAACACACACATCAGGCGAACTAGGCGGCCGTGAGGCCCCTAGGAGTGCAAGGCCTTAGGTGACCACCTAATTTGCCTAATAGAGAGCCGCCTCTGGGTATCATCCACAAGAAACTTTATTGGAGACTGCTCAGACAGAACACCATGGAAGAGACATCTTTTGTCTGAGCAGTCTCCAATAAAAGTTCTTTTGGAGTAGATACCAGTGGTGTGCGACCCTCCTTTTAAGACTTGAATTATGTGCTACAGGAGTGTGAGTCTGCACCTGCACCTTATTTTTAAAACCAGTAATTATCAAATGCAGAGGCAAGTATTTACTATGATAAAGAGTAGATACATTTTTATAGTCCTACAGATACAACAGGGCAGCCATAATGCTAATGCGGCCCGTGATGAAATTGAGTTTGACATCTTAAGGCTCTATATCCTTAATGTTTTAAATCAACATCCAATAGAGGTGTAAATGGGCCATTGGAAAGCTGAATTAAATAGCAGTAACGGATATCTATGTATAGTGATGAACAGGGCTATTTTTTCTCATTAAAAAGGGGCAGGAACTCCCCTCTACCTACCTTCGAGCACCGTCCCTTGGTTCCCCCCCACCCACATCTCAACACCGCCCCACAGCCAAGTATTATCTTGTAGTGCTAAGTAATTTGTATGGAATTTGTTAATGATCCCCTGCAGCCAGCAGCAATAGTCCCCCCCCCCAGCAACAGTAGATTCCACTAGCAACAATAGACCCCCCTCAGCAACACTGGACCCTCACAACAAAATACCACCCCAGCAATAAGAAACACCTGGCAGCAACAACAGATCTCCTAGCAGCCAGCATCAATAGACTCTCCAGCAGCCAGCAACAATAGACCCCTCCCTCAACAATAGAAACCTCCCAGCAACAATTGACCCCCAGCAAAAATAGATCCCTCAGCAACAATAGACCTTGTCAGAAAAAATAGACCACTGTGCAAAAATAGACCCCTCCACCAACAATAGACAATCCAAAAGCCAGCATCAATAGACCCTTCAACACACCTCAGCACCCCTTGCCATTACATACACTCAGTGCTGGAGGTGCCGGAACTGCGTTCCCCCACGTTCCCACTGAAAAAATGCCCTGGTGAAGAACAAATCAAGACAATTCAGCACTTAGTCCTACTTAATACTTAATGTAGATCTTTTTGGTCTGTAGTAATTTACACAATTCATGAATCACCATTGCCTGGATTCCTAAATTGTATACATTTCTGCTAATTCAGGAATAAAAAAAATCCACAACTTGAAGATTCACAGCTGGTCCACAGATTATTATTTACGTGAATCAGAACTAATCAAAGGGAATTTTATTTAGCAAACTGATTTTACCTCATCATTGGTGTCATTGTTCCTTGATACATTTGCTTCTTTTCCTGCAAAAGAGCAAAATCAATAAACTTATAATTATATATATTAGACATCTGCTTGTTGGTCCCAGCATAAATTACATACAACCTATTTTTTAAATAATGTAATGTTTTGTTTGGTTACATTATTTATGGTATCATTGCATTGATCATTGTAACATAGCATTGTCAATTTACACACCACTTCAAGTTCCTCCTCCTCCTTCAGTAAAGTTTCTCCACCCCAAACCCGCTCACCCATGTCTTTATGGACCTTGCTTTGTGCACCAGGGGGGCAGTCATGTTAGAACAGGAAGGGGCCATCCCCTAACTGTTCCCAAAAAGTTGGGAGCATGAAATTGTCCAAAATGTCTTGGTATGCCGACACCTTAAGAGTTCCCTTCGCTGGAACTAAGAGGCTAAGCCCAAGTCCTGAAAAACAACCCCACCCCATAATCCCCCCTCCAGCAAATGATTTGGACCAGTGTACAAAGCAGGGTCCATAAAGACATGGATGAGCGAGTTTGGGGTTTAGGTACTTGACTGGCCTGCACAGAGCTCAACCCGATAGCACAACTTTGGGATGAATTAGAGAGGAGAGTGCGAGCCAGGCTTTGTTAAACCTCTCTTAACGCCAGTCAAAGCTCATGTTACTAAATAAAATGATTAGCTTAAAGTCCTGGTTACACCTTGTGTTTGCTTTGCTTTGCTTCAAAAAATATACCCCATGTAGCTTTAGTGGTGCTTTGAAGCATCTTCAAAGCCTCAATAGAAGTCTATGACAAAGCTTGTTTGAAGCTCGCTTGAAGCAACTGTGGCTTTTGAGAGGCTTTAATTCGGCTTTAGCTTCGCTTTGTTTTGGAGAAATTGCAGGTGTGAAATATCAACAAACACACAGGGCATCTGCCAAGCTTCAACAAAGCTTCAAAAGAGCATCACTGAAGCACCACCAAAGCCTTATCAAAGCATCACCGGAGCCTCAAAAACACATCATAAAAGCTTGTTGAAGCACTAGGAGCTTTAATGTACGTTGAAGCCGAAGCAAGTGTAAATGACCTCTTATGCCGCGTACACACGAAGGGACTATCCCGCGGGATTATCCGCTGGACCGAAGTCCAGCGGATAATCCCCTCGTGTGTGGGCGCCGGCGGACTTTTTTTGGCCAAAGTACGGCGGACTAAAGTTTCAAGTTTTGTTTTCAAATTATCCGCTGGACTTGGCAGTCCAGCGGATAATCCGGTCGTGTGTAGTATGGTCCGGCGTACCAAAAAGGACGCATGCTCAGTAGCTAGTATGTCACGGACTCGCTCGGTCTGGTAAAACTAGCCTTCGTTTTGAAGCTCGCACAATCGTCACGCTGCTGATTTTTTTTTTTTTTTGTTTTCTGACAGCGGGATTTGTATGTTATCGTACTTGAAGAATGATTTTGCCTTGCTGCTTGTATATTCACGCAGAGTACTCCCGAACGTTTTTTCTTCACCATTCTTTAGTGAAGTTATATATTTGTATATATATATATATATATATATCTATATCTATATCTCTATCTCTATATATATATATATATATATATATATATATATATATATATAGATATAGATATAGATATAGATATAGATATCCAAATCACCTAATGAAAAATATATCTATATTTCTCAATAAGCACAAAAAAATATATATCTATATCTACATATATATATATATATATTAATATATATAGATATATAGATCTATACGTGTATAAATATATATATATATATATATATATATATATATATATATATATATATATATATATATTATATATGTACATATATCTCTATATAGAAATTTTTTATTATTTGTTGGTTATCAAAAGGATTAGTTATTACACATGATACAATTGTGGAGTCAGCAGAGCTTGCCCTTAATTCAGATCTTAACCCTCACCTTTCCAGCGACTGCACTTGCAGTTCCATTGAAGTTGCACTTTACACTTGTATTGTCAAATGAATGTTTAGACATGTACCTGCCTACTCCTAAAGAAACTATGTTTTTGAATAACAAGCACGTATATCATTATTTGATGAAAATTAAATGACCATTTATTCTGGTTAAAACAAACAAGGCAAAACAAAATAGGAAGGCAACACTGGAGCCACTTGTAGATTTTGTGAAGACTTTTTGCCCCAACGGCAGACATCAAGTTTGTGAAGCCAAAAATTAAGCTTGGGCACATTTCATCCAATATAGGGAGCACAAGAAGATTGACCAGGAATCAGACAGACCAGGAACAGCAGCAGATGACATCTATGTCCCCAAGCTGTGGCACTACAACAGCCTGTGTCTTCTGTGAGACCAGACTGAAGCCAGGCAATCACTTCCGACTCTTCCCACCACGCTGCCCTGCACTCTTCCCTGCAGTCTTCCCTGCACGCTTCCTTGGAGGCTGACTTGTGGTAGGAGGAGGAGAAGGAGGAGGAGGAGGAGGAGAAGAAGGAAGAGGAGGAGGAGGAGGAGGAGAAGTTGGTGTCGGGCCTTCATGTGTCAGGCGGGTGGATTCTCGTAATTCACCCCTCAAACCCCCCCTAATTGCATCAGAAATGAGGCCCTCACACAGGTGCCGTTGGCCCCTCTCCATTTCCAGCAACCTGCTGGACAAGTAGCTGGCATAGGCCTCTTCTGGAAGGGGGGGTTTGTCGAGAATCGCACTCGCCTTCCGAATCAGTTGGAGTGATTCCTCCTCAACAATGGTCATCCTCCTGGGCCTTCTTGGGGGTAAGGGCAGGGGTGGAGGTAGACTTCTTAATCAGGTCTGGCTGTCACTCTGGCTCGTGCTGGGCCCAGCCACCTCCTGGCTCTCGCTGGTCATGTCCTCCTCCTCCATACCACTTGTCCCGGCATCATCCTGGGTCAGCTCATCCTGTGTGCAAATAAAAACAAAAATCAAACACCTGTTTTGTGGTTTCTGGCCTCCTCAATCATCCAATTGTAAACTTAGGAACGAGCATCTAAATTTTCTAAAAGATCCAAAAGGCTATCATTTGGACCCCTGCATTTTCCAAGCAGATCACCAATGTTGTATAACGCTTTTTTTTGCCACTACTGGATGTATGTATACACTATATATGTATCGATATGTTGCACCAACACTTTTTAGAAGTGTGCAGAATTTTTGGGAGCTTTTTTCACAATTCTGAGTACAGGGTGTTAATTGGTTCACATTTTAACGTTTACAGCATTAATATTCACACAATCACAATTTAGGCTACTAAATATATACCTGGCTCCAGCTGGGCGCATCAGCCTGCTCCAAGGTGGAGGGGTCTTCTCCTTCCGTGGAAGCCTCAGCTGGGGTGGAGGGAAGAGTGGAGGGAAGAGTGGAGGGAAGGGTGGAGGGAAGAGTGGACAGTGATTGCCTGGGTTCCATCTGGTCACCTATAAAAGTCAGTTGGTTGTAGTACCACAGCTTGGGTACATAAACATCCTCTGCTGCTGCTCCTGATCTGACTGATTCCTCAATCTTCTTGCGCTCCCGCTTGTACATGTGCCTTAAACTTGCAATTCTGGCTTCCACAAACTTGGTGTTTGCGTTGGGGACTTGAGTCTTCACAAAATCCACAAGTGGCCCCAGTGTTGCCTTCCGGACATCCCTATTGCCATATAAAGGGTTCTTGAGCTGCCACAGGTTGGTATTTTTTCTGTACAGGGCAATGAATTCGGACATGAACTGCTGGTCCTTGAATGGATTCAACTGGGGTGCTGACATGTTTGTTTCTGTTTTGTTAGTAATGGCAATACAAAAGACCAAAAACACAAATGTTACTTAAAACGCACAACCAGTTTTTCTTACCAAACATTACACAACACACCCACACACAGGCAGCAACACATCCACACAGGCAGCAACCCCTACACACAGGCAGCAACCCCTACACACAGGCAGCAACCCCTACACACAGGCAGCAACCCCTACACACAGGCAGCAACCCCTACACACAGGCAGCAACACACACATATCCTTAAAAAATGCAGGCCCAAAACCCAAAAAAACACAGTAATGCATCCTAGAAAACACTTACCTTCGTACACAGCGCTCGCTACTTCCGTTCGGGAACACGTGGGGCCCTCAAACAGCCTTATATACACTGCGCACGCGTCGAAGTCCGCCTGCGTCCTCCGCGTCGCCCGCCCATGACGTTCCTCCTGACGAGTATTCCCCGCCCCACTTCCCCTCGTTGCATTGTGGGTGAATAAATTCATGAATATGGCGGACACATTCTCAGCCAGTAGCGCGGAGGAAAGCCAAGAAGCGAACACATCTGCATCCAGCAGCAGATATAAAGCCACCAATATGGCCTTTGAAGAGATGGTGGAGATGGTGGACATCCTCCAAAGGGAAGATTACGACGGGGAAAATGGCCCGTACCCTCGACCCAACTTGCGCAAGGACAAGATTCTCACTACAATCGTCAGCACCCTGGAGCAGAAATTCGGCGTACGAAGGGGCAAGGATCAACTGCGCAAGCGATGGTCCGACATCAAATCCAGGGAGCACGATCAGTACAGGAGAATTCGAAAAGCCATCAAAAAAAGTAAGTCAAGCACGTGCGCTACTATGGTTATACTTGATATGTCTAATCTTGCGCAGATGTTATTACCATTCGTCCGTGAAACTTGCGCAGATGTAATTACCATTCGTACGTGAAACTTGCGCAGATGTTATTACCATTCGTACGTGAAACTTGCGCAGATGTTATTACCATTCGTACGTGAAACTTGCGCAGATGTTATTACCATTCGTCCGTGAAACTTGCGCAGATGTTATTACCATTCGTACGTGAAACTTGCGCAGATGTTATTACCATTCGTACGTGAAACTTGCGCAGATGTTATTACCATTCGTCCGTGAAACTTGCGCAGATGTAATTACCATTCGTACGTGAAACTTGCGCAGATGTTATTACCATTCGTACGTGAAACTTGCGCAGATGTTATTACCATTCGTCCGTGAAACTTGCGCAGATGTTATTACCATTCGTCCGTGAAACTTGTGCAGATGTTATTACCACTCGTCCGTGAAACTTGCGCAGATGTTATTACCATTCGTCCGTGAAACTTGCGCAGATGTAATTACCATTCGTACGTGAAACTTGCGCAGATGTTATTACCATTCGTACGTGAAACTTGCGCAGATGTTATTACCATTCGTCCGTGAAACTTGCGCAGATGTAATTACCATTCGTACGTGAAACTTGCGCAGATGTAATTACCATTCGTACGTGAAACTTGCGCAGATGTTATTACCATTCGTACGTGAAACTTGCGCATATTTGATGAAAGTTCAGTTTGTCTTCATAACGTTTATTGAGTTTACCTGGCTTTGGGTTGTTGGAGTTGTAAGGTTGTTTATTATTGTCACTATCTATACAATTACTGCTGTAGTAAGGGTTTTAGGGGTAACTTACACAGGGACTCCAGAGGCTGTTTTGGGGGGGGGGGGGGGATAAATATGTTAAGCAGGGTCTCATGCTCACAATTCCCAAAAAATGCTCATCATCTACAAATACTGTAGGTGGTGACTTTTCAAAGAAGTACACTCACCTGTCCCTTGGATGGTGCAGCTACAATCTCTGATCTTGCAATCATGAAATTAATGTTTGCGGCTTCACTTCCCGGGTCACTATTGGGCATGCGCCAGTTGCGCAATGCAATAGGACTGGTCCGCGCGAGCTCGGGGACCCCTGTGTGTCCCAGCAGACAGCACGGTGGGACGGGATGTGGCGTATACTTCTGTGGGAGTCTAGGGCCGGATGTGTGTGCAAATACCTGCCTTACACAGGTATCTGCAACCCCTCCCCCCTAAAAGGTTGAAAATAAGACACCACAGGGGTGCAGGGATCCAATGAGCGGAAGTTCAAATTTAGGGTTGAAGGGCGGTTTAAGTATTGGAGTTTCATTAGATAGACATTTCAATTCTGTCTTCAAGTAGGATCTTCTAACAAACTGCTAATAATTGGACAAGACTTTTAAACAATGTTTACTAATCCTATTTTGGCACTCAAATATCAGTGTGATTAAAAGTGTACCTTTTTGTGTTCCATTACCATAGGGGGCAAAAGAC
This sequence comes from Lithobates sylvaticus, assembly GCA_028564925.1. NCBI lineage: Eukaryota > Metazoa > Chordata > Amphibia > Anura > Ranidae > Lithobates > Lithobates sylvaticus. The sequence continues at coordinate 7,202,150 of CM053038.1, forward strand.
TCAGACGTCAGTCCGAACCTACGAGGACCTCCCGGCCTCACCAGACTAATTGGGCAGTTAGCCCAAGCCCGCGCGTGGATGTGGCGGAACAGGTCGTTGAAGTGGATCAAATCTGCACCCCACCAAGTGAGTGTCTCAGAACACAGATTGAGCTAATTAATTAAGGTCTGCATGTTTTTGACACTTTTTTTCTTGTGTTTTATCTACCCAACTTTTAGGTGATGCTGATCTGTTTGTGGAAGGACAAGCTGCGGAGCCATTTTCCACAGACAGTGCCCACAGGCTTATTGGCCAGATCATGGCCTGGAATCTGCAGCTGGAAAATATGCAGAAGGAGATGGCCACCATGCAGCAGGGAATGAAGGACATGATTGATGTTTTGGGGAGAATCTAAAGACCCCTTTTACATTTCTTAACATCAATCAATGTCCTTCATTCCCCTTTTGATGCGCTGTTTTTCAAATTTTAGAGGCCAAATTTTTAATATGCACACGGTATGTCAACATGTGCTATGTGCCATCAGGGGATCTCAATGGACGCATTGCAAACCCCTAATGCTAGTAGGTGAGAGGGAAGGGGTTTCACACACAAAACACGTCCATTGATTCCCCATGATGGAACATAGCACATGTTGACATTACCCATTTTCCAGTTAAATTAGTGTGCATATTCTAAATTTGGCTTCTACTGTTCATGGGTTACCTGTTGAACTTTGTAAGTTCTGGACTTTTACATTGTGTAAATAATTTCAAATGCTAAGCCTAAATTTTTTACCATTTTAAAACATGTTTTTATGTTTGTTTTAAAAAATCAATCACAAAAATAAAAAAAATATGTTGTGAGAAAAACACCAAAAAAATGTAAAAAAGATAACATAAAAAAAAAAAAAAAAAATGTTGTTGAAAAAAATAAAAATAAAAAATTAACCAAAAATACCAAAAAAACAAAAAAAAAATAAAAAAACATAAAAAAGGTTTGGATGTGCACTAGAATAAAAAAAAAAATGTTTGCACAAATTAAACAATGTGTGGCTTCTTCTTTTTAAATACTACCAGTTTGACAAAAACATGTTGTGGTTCATTGACAAAGGGGCTTATTTACTAAACGCAAAACAAGTTTGCCACTATTAAGATGTGCACTAGGACAACATATAAAACAGGCCAAATTAAAAGCAAAACAATACGAAACTACCAATATTTCAAACATAAATAACTGTATTTATTCTTTGTAAATCAAAAAGATGGTTTAAGGGTCTGCTGCCATTTCAATGGCCCCCCTACCATTAAAATACTGTAAATAAAGGTCCCGCACTTGCTGGGCTGATTGTGGTGCCGAACCAAGACGGCGATTATCCAGCCCTGTCATGTTGCCTTCCACTCCGGCCTCAGGGCCAATTGGTAAGGAGTATGTTCCTGAATGTTTGCGTAAATAATTGTGCATGACACAGCATGCAAGAATAATAGTATTCAGTTTGTACTCTGCCAGATGTAGGGATGTAAGGAGCAATCTGAAACGGTTGGCCATAATACCAAAGGCATTTTCCACCACCCTTCTTGCTCTGGCCAACCGATAATTAAAAATCCTCCTCTCAGGGGTGAGGGATCGTTGGGGAAATGGCCTCATCAGATGGTCACCCAGACCGAACGCCTCGTCGGCAATGAAGACGAAGGGGAGTCCCTCCACATTATCTTCATCTGGTGGCAGCTCCAGCCCACCAGTCTGGAGACGATGACCGAACTCCGTGTGGTTGAAGACTCCTCCGTCCGACATCCGGCCGTTTTTCCCCACATCCACATACAGAAAGTCATATTGTGCCGACACCACCGCCATCAACACGATACTATGGAACCCCTTATAATTCCAATAGTATGACCCCGAATGGGGTGGGGGCACAATTCGCACATGTTTGCCGTCAATCGCCCCTCCGCAGTTGGGAAAGTCCCAACGGGCAGCAAACTGGGAAGCCACAGTCTGCCATTCCTGTGGCGTGGAGGGACACTGTGAAGTCAAACAGAAAGATACAATTCAAATTAAAAACCAGGCAAAACACCAAACTAAATGCAACAAATTAACAAACAATTTGGAAGAACATATGTATTTATTTTGTAAGTCCTTGAAATAAAGCCAAAAGATTAAGGATAAAAGGGACAAATCTCTGATTGATGACCCCTCTGATGGACCAGAGAAGATAATAATGGGGATGTGGGTGGGGAGTAAATAATTGTAAGGTCACACAATACACATGCAATTAATTAAAGGTGTGTGTGGGGGGTGGGGGGTTAATTACAAGCTGACCCAAACCACATGCAATTAATTAAAGGTGTGTGTGGGGGGTGGGGGGTTAATTACAAGCTGACCAAAACCACATGCAATTAATTAAAGTTGTGTGTGGGGGGTGGGGGGTTAATTACAAGCTGACCAAAACCACATGCAATTAATTAAAGGTGTGTGTGGGGGGTGGGGGGTTAATTACAAGCTGACCCAAACCACATGCAATTAATTAAAGGTGTGTGTGGGGGGTGGGGGGTTAATTACAAGCTGACCAAAACCACATGCAATTAATTATCAGGGGGTGTGGGGGGGGTGGGTTAATTACAAGCTGACCAAAACCACATGCAATTAATTATCAGGGGGTGTGGGGGGGGGGTGGGTTAATTACAAGCTGACCAAAACCACATGCAATTAATTATCAGGGGGGGTGTGGGGGGGGGGGGGTGGGTTAATTACAAGCTGACCAAAACCACATGCAATTAATTATCAGGGGGTGGGGGGGGTGGGTTAATTACAAGCTGACCAAAACCACATGCAATTAATTATCAGGGGGTGTGGGGGGGGGGTGGGTTAATTACAAGCTGACCAAAACCACATGCAATTAATTATCAGGGGGGGGGGGGGGGGGGGGGGGGGTGGGTTAATTACAAGCTGACCAAAACCACATGCAATTAATTATCAGGGGGTGTGGGGGGGTGGGTTAATTACAAGCTGACCAAAACCACATGCAATTAATTATCAGGGGGTGTGGGGGGGTGGGTTAATTACAAGCTGACCAAAACCACATGCAATTAATTATCAGGGGGTGTGGGGGGGTGGGTTAATTACAAGCTGACCAAAACCACATGCAATTAATTATCAGGGGGTGTGGGGGGTGGGTTAATTACAAGCTGACCAAAACCACATGCAATCAATTTAAAAATGAGGGTCAAGGGGGGTGAAAGGGGTGAAAGGGGGGGTGAGTAAAGCAGTACAATGGAGCTGGTAATATACATTTTTAAACAAAGAAAGTGACTAGGCTAGGGGTGTTTAGGGGGCCAAGCTTCCATGCTGGGGAGGTTGGTGCAAGGAAATATGCATGTGACCCACTAAATAATACAATCTTAAAGCTATTTCGATAAGTCAACCATAAAATACTAGACAAAAAAAAAAAAAAAAAAAAAAAAAGGAATAGGGGACATTCATAGAATAGTCCTATCATGGAAATTAGCTAATGATGACATTGATGCACTACATTAGCAAACATACAAGACATAGGTAATTTTAAAAGAGAAGACTTACCTTAATGTATTCCTCCTGCAGGACGTGGATAATGGCAGAACAGGTCTCTGGAATAATGAGCCCCAGAGCCTGGGGGGAGATGCCTGTCGTGAACTTGAGGTCCTGCAAGCTTCTCCCCGTCGCCAAGTAACGCAACGTGGCGACTAGCCTCTGCTCCGCACTGATGGCTTGCCGCATGCAGGTATTCTGCCTGGTAATATAAGGGGACAGCGAAGCCAACAGACGGTGAAAAATGGGGTCCGTCATCCGGAGATAATTCCTGAAATCATCAGGATTATTCTCACGGATCTCACGGAGCAAAGGCATATGCGAGAATTGGTCACGCTGGCGCAACCAATTCTTGGTCCATGAACTCCTCCTCACCCTGTTCATGGACTGGGCTCGTGCCAAGGTGTTAACCGCAACACCGAGCCCCTGCACAGCATGAACTCGTTCCCGAGTACGTCCACACTTCATGGCTTCAAAACGGTCGGCTGATCAAACAAACAAGTTAACAGAACGCACTGAAGAACAGCAAGGCCTATGAAGAACGACCTGAAAAACAGGAACGAGCGGACCAGAACGGCCTGAGAACAGGTAGGAACTGATCCACACGCACTGAAAGCCAGATACAAACCTCACAAGCACAAACTGAACGGCAGAAGCGAACGAATTAAGCAGAAGTCTGAGAAGCGCGAATCGTCTCTAACCAAACGTCAACTAACACGCGATACACACGAGATCAGCTGACGGTGCCCAAAGGGTGTCGTTTGGGATCTCGAGCTTCCTTTTTCTAGTCCCGTCGTACGTGCTGTACGTCATCGCGTGAACCGCCGGACTTTTTGCGTGATCGTGTGTGGTCAAGTCCGTTCGCTTTTTAGTCCAGCGTACCTAGCGGGAAAGTCCAGCGGATTGTCCGCTGGACTTAGGTCCGCCGGGAAAAGTCCGTACGTGTGTACGAGGCATTAGAGTTTCTTTTACTGGAATTAAGGGGCCAAGCCCAACCCCTGAGAAACAACCCCACACCATAATCCCCCCTCCACCAAATGATTTTGACCAGTGCACAAAGCAAGGTCCATAAAGACAGGGATGAGTGAGTTTGGGGTGGAGGAACTTGACTGGCCTGCACAGAGCCCTGACATCAACCCGATAGAACACCTTTGTGATCAATTAGAGTGGAGACTGTGAGTTAGGCCTTCGCGTCTACACCAGTGCCTGACCTCACAAATATGCTTCTGGAAGAATGATCAAACATTCCCTTAGACACACTGTGGACAGCCTTCCAAGAAGAGGTGAAGCTGTTATAGCAGCAAAGGGTGGGCCAACTCAATATTGAACCCTACGGACTAAGAATGGGATGCCATTAAAGTTCATGTGTGTGAAAAGCCAGGCGTCCTAATACTTTTGGTAATATAGTTTACATTGTACGATCACATCAGTTCCTACTCTCAAGAAGCAAGCTAAGGTCCCTAGTTCACATTCATACATATACTAGGGCCAATTTAGATAGGAGCCAATTAACCTATCAGCATGCATTTGAAGTGTGGGAGGAAACCCACACAGGCACAGTGAGAACATGGAAACTTCAGACAGTTAGTGCTGTGGTTGGGATTTGAACTGACAACCCCAGTGCTGACATGCAGAAGTTCTAACCACTTAGCCACATTGCTGCCCATTTGCTGTTTCCTCTGTAAGGTTAGCAGCACTTACAGTTTTGAAAGAAATTACACTTACAACTGTCAATCCATCCAAAAGTGATATTTTCCATTACTGTTTTTATATGTTTTGGGCACTCTGTAGCTGGGTTGCCAAGCCTTCAGCACTGCCATAGCCATTGCAATGTCCTACTCTCACTACTGGATTTTTAATTATTTTATACTATTAATGCCCAAAACACTGAGATGGTCAGTAAGAAATCCAGGACTAAAGCAGAAAATCTCACTGATGGAGTCCCCAATAAATAATTGTATCTTTAAAGGCTAAGTTCACCTTATCCAGAAAATTTGCCCATGAAGTCAAGGAGCCAAAAAAAATTGTGCAGCTTTGTAAAATGTTCATTCATTTTATTGTCATAAGTTATTTTAGGCCACTTGGGGCACCCTCGAAGCCTGGCTGAAAAACTCAGTTAAGGCCCATACACACGATCAGACTTTTTGACAACCAACATGCAAATTAGCTGTTTTGAACCAACATCCGATCGTGTGTACGCTCCATCGGACCAACTTTTTCCAGGTTTCATCGGACTTTTGTTGGCTGTGCGAACGGACCAACTTTCTGCCAACAAAAGTCCGATGGACCAAAGTCCGACCGTGTGTACACAAAACCAACGGACTTTTGTACAAACCAATGCAGAACCAATGCAAAAGATCAGACAACAATACAGAAGTTGACCAAAGGTGGCGGTAAAGAGCAGAAAAACCAAGTGATTTGGTAAAAGTTGGCTGAAAAAGTCCTGCCGTGTGTATGCAATACCAACTTGGGGCCAACGCCCTTTGGACAAAAATCCACGGGAAAGTTGGTCCACGGTCCGATCGTGTGTATGAGGCTTTAGAAAACCAAAATCTTGCCTTGTTGCTAAGACATGAAAACTGTAGACACTCCTAGCATTACAGGAATGATTTGCACACTAGCAGCAATCTATGTAGGATGTCAGGAATGCTTGCTTGTTTTTTTCCAACAGGCTTCCAGGGGGGCCCAAGTGGCCTAAACTTATGACTTTAATGGATGTGATTAAAGGCCCACACACACGATCAGACTTTTTGACAACAAACATGCAAATTAGCTGTTTTGGACCAACATCCGACCGTGTGTCCGTTTGGACCAACTTTTTCAGTTTTCATCTGACTTTTGTTGGCTGTGTGAACGGACCAACTTTCTGCCAACAAAAGTCAGATGGAGCAAAGTCCTATCGTATGTACAGAAAACCATAGGACTTTTGTACAAAGTACAAACACGCATGCTCAGAACCAATGCAAAATATCAGAAAACAATACAGAAGTTGACCAAAGGTGGCAGTAAAGGGCAGAAAAACCACGTGATTTGGTGAAAGTTGGCTGAAAAAGTCCTGCTGTGCGTATGCAATACAAGTTCAGGGCCGACGCCCTTTGTACAAAAATCCACGGGAAAGTTTGTACAAAGTCCGATCGTGTATGAGACTTTTGTTGCCGGAAAGTTTGTCCGTTCGCACAGCCAACAAAAGTCAGATGAAAAATGAAAAAGTTTGTCCGATGGAGTGTACACACGGTCAGATGTTGCCCTAAAACAGCTCATTTGCATGTTTGTTGTCAAAAAGTCTGATCGTCTGTATGGGCCTTTAGGCATATTCAGATATTTTGCAAAGCTCACCCTTCCCTTGCTTGGGAACTGGACTAACTGCAACAGTTAACATAAGTTCGCGCCTGCTTCTGAGAATACATTTAAAATATAACAACATAACAACATAACACCAACGGTTTAAAAAAGAAGCAAGAACATGGCCACTTTCTTGTGGCCGTCCCAGCTAAAAGCTAAAACTTTGTCACATACTTTGTCATACTATATGTATTTTTATATTTGTGGCTGTTTTGTAGTTTCCATGTGCTAGTCTAAAGCCTCATACACACGATCAGACTTTGTACAAACTTTCCCGTGGATTTTTGTACAAAGGGCGTCGGCCGTGAACTTGTATTGCATACACACGGCAGGACTTTTTTTTTTAAGTGAAAATTCACTTTGAAAGTGAAAACGCTCTACTCCTTTTAGACCCCTTTCACACTGGGGCTATTTCCAGGTGTTTTTCAGGCGATTTAGCTTTAAAAAAGCGCCTTAGACAACTACTTTACCCTGATAGTTGCAAGTCCAAACAATATGAGCGCAAATGACCAACAGCAGCAGAATTGTTCCAGTCAGGACAGATATCAGGAATTTTGAACACGCCAAGATATATCCACCATTTATTGCACCTAGAGAGGAATGTTGAAAAAGAAAACATGCTGAAACAAATCTAGTAAAATAAGGTCCCCACAGATCCCCTTCAACTCTGCATAGAAACCAATCAGCTTCCAGGTTTTATTGTCAACGCTTAAATGAACAAGCTGAAGTTAGAAGCTGATTGGCTACCGATGCACCATATTCTGAGCGTTCCAGTTATATAAAACCCCCCCTATAGTGTACATTCACATCAGTCCTTGCCTCTCAAGGAGCTTACAATCTAGGTTACCTATCTCACATGCATCCGTGCACATTAGACATGTGCGATTAGTTTCGTACGAATTTCTGGAAATTCGTACGAATCAGAAATACGAATTTTTATGCATACGAATTCTGTACGAAATACGAAATTTCGTTTACGAATTTCGGATCCAAATTCATAACGAAAATTCGTAATTGTTATGAAAAGTTAACGAACCTAAAAGTTAAAACCCCAGGAGCACAGGGATGGTGGGAACCCTATGGGAATTTCTATGCTTACGAATTTTATACAAAATACGAAATTTCGTTTTTTCGGATCCAAATTAACAGAAACGTGACTGGTGTTTTGTTCACCAATCAGAGGAAGTTTGCACAGGAATGGTGGGAACCCCTCATAATGGGCAAAGTGGGTGTACACTCAGACCCAGGAACTCAGCACAGGGATGGTGGGAACCCCTCATAATGGACAAAGCAGGTGTACAGACCTGGGAACTCAGCACAGGGATGGTGGGGACCCCTCATAATGATAAATTCATCATAACGTGTGTAAATTAAAGATCGATTCCTCGATTAATTGATTAATTTTTTTGATCGATCAAAATTCTTTTGATTGGTACTCACCTCTCCGCCAGCTTCCGGGTCTTCAGGGAGTTCCGTCGGAGCTCCGGTGACGTCACAGTCATCGACATCACCGGACTCCTCCCCCCTTCCCCAAGTGCCTCCGTCTGCTAACAAAAGGGAAGGGGGGAGGAGTCCGGTGACGTTGAAGTTCTGATTACGGGGGAGGAGCTATGCATGACATCAGCCGCTGCTGCTTTACGGAACTAACACAATTGTCGGCTTTACATGCTGTGTTTTTATGATTTTTATGTGAGTAGTTTGTGTTTGAACACAAAAATGTAATCTTATACTTAAGTGGTGAGCACTTAGATCTTTTCTTTCTACCCATGGCCTGGCGTCCTTGCTGAGATCTAAGTAAACGTGAGAGAAGTTTATGGTCCATGTTAACCCTTTTGATACCCGCTTGCATGACCACCTGTTTGCACAGGGGTCCATGCCATAAGGGGAGAGTGATTAGTTAGACCGGAGGTGAAGGGATTGTCACGCTACTGTGGGAAAAAAAATTACTTACGTCAGTGCTACAGTTTGAATTTAAAACGTATTTGTGAACTGTGAAGTTAAGTCATGGATTGTGGAAACTAACTAGTGTCGGGTGATTGTATATAGCGTATACCACATTTACTACTGACTAATGCAGAGTTGCAATGCAAGGAGATCTGCTAAAAGTCTAAAAGTAGTTGGATCTGTATGTGCGTTATAATTAATCGAAATTAGTCGATTAACCGATTAAAAAAAAATCGATTATTCAAACACGACAAATTTAAATCAGTAACGGCCCCAATATATATATATATATATATATATATATATATATATAAAAGAAGGGCAGTATGGTGGCCTGAAATTATGGGAGGAGCCCGGGGGGTATTTAACCAGCCCACAGGCTGCCGGTCTTTGTCGGTTTCCTGTGCGAGATATCTGTTACGTCAGATATCTAAGGGCCGACTATTCGAGACAAGCGTTTGTGAGTTCCTGTTCGTGAGTTCCCGTATTCGTTAGTCCCGTCTTCGTCAGTTGTGTTGCAGTTCTTTGTTCCATGTCCGTGAGTCGTTATCGTTCGTGTTGTGTCGCACTCGTGTTACCGAGTCGCAGGCTCAGTACAACACATCTGGTTTGGCTGTCGTAGGTATGGCTTCGGCTCCCGATTTTCATTTCTATGCACCGCTTTTCATGTCACTAAACTGTGATACCTGCACTAACTCACAAATCACTCACAAACATGTCACGAATCGTTAAAACATTTCACCCGCACGTGTTCGTTACCAAACAACGGACGTTATCAGGTGTCGCAGACGACTCGTAGTCGCTCGCTCATGACACTCCGGTCGATGCCGCATCAGGCACTCATTTCGCAAACATTTCACTTGGTCGAATCGCACAATCTTTTTTGAATCGTTTAAAAAACATTGGCGAGTCATTTCGGATCTATCCGAAACACTTCGAATCATTTCTATCATGTCAAATCATTTCGAATCATTTAATTTAATTTCAATAATTTCATTTCATTTCTGTCAAGAGCTGCGCTCCGATTCGAATCTCGTCGCATCTCCGATGCACTGATTCGCTCCGGTGTGCCCCAGTCTGCGGCCTCATTTCAATACATGCTCCAGAGACAGACTCACTATCGGTTACAGATGCAGGCTTTGATTCTAGTCTTTGTCATGGTGTCTGTCACATATTACGTTTCGATTTGAATCCAGTCGCATCCAAGATGCAGTGATTCGCTCCGATTTGCCCAGCTGCTCGGCCTCATTTCAGTACATGCTCCAGAGACGGATTCACTTGTCGGAAGTAGCCTCAGTTGTTGATTCTAGTCTTTGTCATGGCATCATTTCTGTCACATATTACATTCCGATTCAAATCCATTCGCATCCGAAAGATGCACCGACCGTTTCGATCCGGTGCACCCAGCTGCTCGGCCTCATTTCAATACATGCGCCAGAGACAGATTCACTTTGAAGGTTTCGGTCATTTGTGATTCTCGTCTTTGTCATGGTATATCATTTCTGTGTCACCTTACCACGTTCCGACACGAATGTAGTCATGTCCTCGCACTAATTCGTCTCGGCGTGCCCAGGACCGGCCTCATTTCAGTACATGCTCCAGAGTCCATCGTGCTCAGTCGCAAACAGTAGCATGGCGATTCAGGCTCTGTCATGGGAGTTCAATAATTTCACCTCACATATTGCGCTCTGATTCGAATTCCGTGGCATCTACGATGTTACCAATTCGTCTCGGTGTGCCCCAGGTATTTGGCCTCATTTCACTGTTGTCTCATTTCAGTACGTGCTCCAGAGTCCGGTTCGCAGTCACTCGCAATGCGGTACGACCGGGCCAGGCCTCTGTCACGGGAGTTTCATTTCATCAAAAGCAACATGTCATTTCATTTCATTTGTATTGTTGTGTCATTTTATTCCATTTTATTTCATTTCATTCAATTCAAACTCTTAAGTCACTGACGCCTGTTGTCACCATCAAATTCTGAACCAATTACAGGATCAACAGCAAACAACTCTCAAACGAGTGTTTTCTCTCGCATTTTCTTCAGGTCAGTCGGATTCAGTAGGTCCACCTGCACCAACTTGAATGGTGCTTCAGCAGGCTCCAGTCTGCAAACACTCACCCTAGAGGACAAGGCAACAGGCGTCATAAAGCCACAACATGTCTTCAGCCGGCAGTGAAGACCTTACCGCCCCTCTGTCACCCTCTCCAGCCTCCGAGAGTGGCAGTGTTCAGTCTCTCAGGGGGTGGACTATCCCCAGACTGATAGTGGAGCTGAGACGTAGAGGGGTGCCCTTTCCTACCATGGCCAGGAAGACAGAGCTGTTCAGGCTCCTCTTTCCTTCACCTGCCTCAGCAGAATCCAGCACCCAGCAGGCGTCATTGGACTCAATCTCGTCTGCCATTGCTCAGCTACACACCCTTGTGTCATCCCTGTCCTCATCGGTCATAGAGGTACAGAACAGGTTGACACTCTTGGAGACCAGCCCGGCCGTTGCAACCCCTGACCCTGCCGTAGTCCAAACCATTGCAACACCTTCTACAGGTATCGCAGTGTGGAGTCCGGTGGTACACCCTTCTCACCTGGTACCACCCAACGTCAGGAAGGACATCCTAGAGGGCAAGGATGTCAACCTGGCCTCACTCCTGATCTCGGTACACGATCTGGCAGAGAATAAGGCGCACGCCTGGGGGTAGTCTCAGTTATCCTGAAAGCCAAGGACCCCAGGCTTAACAGGAAACTCTCTGTGCCAGAATTTACTTTGGCATTTGGCATGTTGAGGGACGTGGTGTGTTCAGCCTCCCCCGGTAGTCCCTTCTCTTTGCTCTTCAAAGTCTGGTGTATCTTTCGCAGACTTTGGATACAAGTAACAGGTGCGGGAAAAAATGGTCTTTGGGTGTTGGTAGTGCCTTCACCGGGTAACCTTCTAGAGGCAGAAAAATCCACTCTGGCAGCTGCAGTGGACTGCGCACTAGTGTCAGCTCGGGTCATAAAGGATGAGGCAGATGAGAATGGTTTAATAAGCCAATCCACCACCTCATCTGCATGCTGTGGCTGGTTAGCATGGACAACATCACTAAGCAGAGACAAATGTTCCCTGCCTGAGGAGTCAACCTTTGCCTGTGGACACAGACGCTGTTGGCCCCCTCATGGTGGCATGGGGACATCTGCCTCTCCTTGCTGGCCTCCCAGACATGATGGGAGGCTTATTACCAAAATTTATTAGAAACTGGGATATTTGTGATTGGATGCACTTTATTGAATAAAAAATGGTGTTTGGTGCACTTTAAATTGAACAGAAATGTAAAAACTATGAAAAAAAACTATGAAAAAAAACATCGCTGTCAGAAAAACTGCAGCTGACAATTAAAAAAAAAAGTGACAGGCAGGAGACGAAAAAAAAAGACAAATAAGAAAACAAAAAGCAAAAATAAAATAAAAAATGCAGCAATAAAAAAACAACAAAAAAGGGATATACAACACTGTATAGCACTAAATGTTATGTAATACTGTGTTAAACGCTGCATTACATGGATACTACACTATACTGACACTACACTGACACACTATACTGACACTACACTATATTGACATACTATACTGAAACTACACTATACTGACACACTATACTAGTCAATGTAAAATATGGAGGTTCAGTCAGCGCAAGACGATATACATAAACTCACAAAATTAAAGCAGCTGTACACTAAAAGGTCAATATATGAAAATCCTTCTGAACATGTAATAGGTAAATAACAGTGCAGCGCTAAGAATATATACAGAAACAAAATAACAGATTGCTCATAGCATTAAATGTTAAAAAGTCCCCTTTGGTATAAAAGATGGATATAAAAGTTGACAGAAAAGATCTCCTCAGCGGTGATAAGGGCGTTCATAGACATTCATGTGGTATCTCCTAATCAGTGTTTCCTCCACCAGCTAGCCAAACCGCTCACCTCAATCACTGGACCCCTGAGCTAACAGATGGGTCAAACAGGCATTCGCCACTTAAAGTGGTCACAGATGGAAGCTTGAATGTACAGATGAATAAGATACGATGTTCAACCACTTTTAACAACCGCACGTTGTCACTCTTAAATTCCAACCATAGTACCATGAAAAAAACAATGAAAAAATATATAGTGCACACCGTGTGGCTAAAATACTCTCTTTGTATTCATAAAAAATTACTGTATTTATCGGCGTATAACACGCACCCCAAGTTTAGGAGGGCATTTTAAGGAAAAAAGTTTTAGGAGGGAAGTTTAGGGGGAAAAAAAACTTACATTTAAGCTTCATTTGCAGCTTGCCCAGTGTCATTTGCAGCTTGCCAGCGTCATTTGCAGCTTGCCAGCGTCATTTGCAGCTTGCCCACGTTTAAATTTTCCGCTGCCGAGACAGACAGCGCGAACGCCAAAGAAAAAGACAGAGCGACGCCGAAAAAGACCGAGCCGGGTCACATTTTTTTGGGGGATCAGCGTATAACACGCACCCACGACTTTCCCCTGCTTTTAAGAGGGGAAAAGTGCGTGTTATACGCCGATAAATACGGTAGGTTAAAAGTGGTTGGACATCGTATCTTATTCATCTGTACATTCAAGCTTCCATCTGTGAGCACTTTAACCAGTTCGCGCCCGCGCTATAGCCGAAAGACAGCTGCAGCGTGGACGCTCTCTGCTGGGAGGATGTCCCTGGACGTCCTCCTGTTTACATCCTCCCCGCGCGCCCTCGAGGGTGCGCAGCAGGGAAAATCTGTGTTGGCCGTGTCCGTCGGACACGGCCAATCACAGATCACTGTAAACGGCCAATCACAGCGGCCGTTTACAGCGCAATCTCAGCAGCCAATGAGAGATGATCTCAAATGTAAACATATGAGATCATCTCTCATTGCCGGCTTTCTCTCTCACATTTTCAGTGCCATCAGTACCCATACAGTGCCATCTGCCAGCCCAATTAGCCAGAGCAATCTGCCAGTGCCATCTGCCAGTGCCATTTGTCAGTGCCACCTGTCACCAGTGCCACGTATCAGTGCAATCTGTCAGTGCCACGTGTCACCAGTGCCACGTATCAGTGCCATCTGTCAGTGCCACCTGTCACCAGTGCCACGTATCAGTGCCATCTGTCAGTGCCACCAGTCAGTGCCATGTATCAGTGCCATCTGTCAGTGCCACCAGTCGTCAGTGCCACGTATCAGTGGCATCTGTCAGTGCCATCTGCCACATCAGTGCCACCTGCCACATCAGTGTCACCTGTCAGTGTCACCTGCCACATCAGTGTCACCTGTCGTCAGTGCCACGTATCAGTGCCATCTGTCAGTGCCACCAGTCGTCAGTGCCACGTATCAGTGCCATCTGTCAGTGCCACCTGCCACATCAGTGTCACCTGTCAGTGTCACCTGCCACATCAGTGTCACCTGTCAGTGTCACCTGCCACATCAGTGTCACCTGTCAGTGCCATTTGTGATCAGCATGTCACAAAGGTTATTTTCAGCCGAAGAGTCTTACGACATTCTTGCGGCCGACTAGAGCAACAGGGAGCTCTCCGCTTCGGATTCCTCCTCCTATGCAGGTTCTGAGTCTGACATGGACTACGAGCCTGTCCTAAGTAGTGGGACAATGACAGCCTCAGAGGAGGAAGAGGAGAGTCCACCCGCCAGACGAAGGCGTACTGATGAGGCAGTGCCATCCACCAGTACCGCAGTGCCATCCACCAGTACCGCAGTGCCATCCACCAGCACTGCAGTACCTCGGCAAAGGCCAAGTTCCAGTGGGGTGTCACCTCGGCCCCAAAGGGTTAGGTCCCATGCTAGCCTTCCCTATTCCCTTCAATACCCCTTGTGGCTTCCTCCTAAGTCAGGAGAAGCTAACGTTCCCCCTTTCACTGCCCACCCAGGAGTCCAGGTGGACACAGAAAAATTTTCCCTGATTGATTTCTTCAATTTAATTTTTACCGAGGACCTGCTTGCATCGATTGTGGCCCAGTGCAACCTATATGCACAACAATACCAGTGGAGAGCCCTGACAGTGGAGGAGTTTAGAATTTTTTTGGGCCTCACGTTCTGTATGGGACTAAACAATAAAAATGAAATCCGTGCTTATTGGTCAACCCTCCACATCTACCACATGCCCATCTTTTCTTGCGCTTCCTGCGCTACTCTGCATGCTGGTACATAAGATCCCCTGATGTGGCCTATAATGTGCCCCCTGATGTGCCCCGTGCCCTGATGTGCTATGTGCCCCATGCCCTGTGCCCTAATGTGCCCCATAATGTGCCCTCATGTGCCCCATAATGTGCCCCCATGTGCCCCATTCCCTGATGGGCTATGTGCCCCGTGCCCTGTGCCCTTATGTGCCCTGATGTACTATGTGCCCCATAATGTGCCCTGCTGTGCCCCATAATGTGCCCTGATGTGCCATAATGTGCCCCCTGATGTGCCCCGTGCCCTGATGTGCTATGTGCCCCATGCCCTGTGCCCTAAAATGCCCCATGCCCTGATGTGCTATGTGCCCCATAATGTGCCCTGATGTGCCCCAATGTGCCCCATAATGTGCCCTGATGTGCCCCATAATGTGCCCTGATGTGCCCCGATGTGCCCTGATGTGCTATGTGCCCCGTGCCCTGATGTGCCATGTGCCCTGATGTGCCATGTGGCCTGATGTGCCCCGTGCCCTGATGTGCCCTTATGTGCTATGTGCCCCATAAGGTGCCCTGATGTGCCATAATGTGCCTCAATGTGCCATGTGCCCCATGCCCTGATGTGCCATGTGGCCTGATGTGCCCCATGCCCTGAGGTGCCCCGTGCCCTGATGTGCCCCGTGCCCTGATGTGCCCCAATGTCCTATGCCCTGATGGGCCCATTGACCTGATGTGTGCTGTGCCCCAATGTCCTATGCCCTGATGCCATGTGCCCTGATGTGCTAATTGCCCTGATGTGCCCCATAATGTGCCATGTGCGATGTGCCCCGTGCCATGATGTGCTATGTGCCCCAATGGGCCCTGATGTGCCATGTGCCCTGATGTGCTATGTGCCCTGATGAGCCATGTGGCCTGATGTGCCCCATGCCCTGATGTGCCCCGTGCCCTGATGTGCTATGTGCCCCATAATATGCCCTGATGTGCCCCATAATGTGCCATAATGTGCCCCGATGTGTCCCGTGCCCTGATGTGCTATGTGCCATGTGCCCCATGCCCTGATGTGCCATGTGCCCTCATGTGCCCCATGCCCTGATGTGCCATGTGCCCTCATGTGCTATGTGCCCTGTGGCCTGATGTGCCCCGATGTCCTATGCCCTGATGGGCCCCATGACCTGATATGCCCCGTGCCCTGATATCCTATGCCCTGATGTGCCTTGTGCCCTTTTGTGCCCCATGCCCTGATGTGCCCCGTGCCCTGATGTGCCCCGATGTCCTGTGCCCTGATGTACTGTGCCCTGATGTGTTGTGCCCTGTACCCTGATGTGTTGTGCCCTGATGTGCCATGTACGCTGATGTGTTGGGCTCTGTACCCTGATGTGCTGTGCCCTGATGTGCCCTGATGTGTTGTGCCCTGTACCCTGATGTGTTGTGCCCTGATGTGCCCTGTATGCTGATGTGCTGGGCTCTGTACCCTGATGTGCTGTGCCCTGATGTACCGTACCCTGATGTGTTATGCCCTGGGCCGGTCTGGATGAAGTCCAGGGCCACATTTTTGTCCCAGTCCAGTTCTGGAGCCGATCCTTCACTAAGCGGCGATGACACATTGTTGTCCCAGTCCAGCCCAGCATCGCCTCATAGTGAAGGACGGCGTCCTCCCCTCCCTCGGTCCTCCTCCTCTAGCAGCCGCGGCTATACTATACAGGACCGCGCCTGCCAATCTGCAGCGCTAGATCCCCGCTGCAATACTGTCATTGGCTGCTAAAACCGCCATTGTCCTAACAACCAATGACATCACCTGTGCTCCCCGCCCTCATCAGCAAGTTCCTCCACCCCCCTGCAGCATGCTCCTTCGTCAAGGACTTATCCAGGTACGCGTTTTTCTACTTTGTGATGGCTGAGTCACAACTCTGATGGGGAACTCTGGGGACACTCTGATGGGGGGGGGTGCTCTCTGATGGGGATACCTGCTCTCTAATGGGACACTATGATGGGGGGGGCTCTCTGATGGGGATACCTGCTCTCTGATGGGGGGCACTCTGATGGGAACACCTGCTCTCTGGTGGAAGGAATAGTCCCCCATCATTGGTGTCAGTGGGAGGAATCGAACGAGGGAAAGATCATCACCCATTGTGGTGATTATTCTGTTAGTTTGACAAGTTAACTTATTTTGTTTTTGTAAACTGGCACTTTACAATAAATGTTGCACTGTATTTTCTGTGACATATATATGCATATGAGCATATAATTTGTATTTTTTTTGGTGAGGGAGTGGATCTTCGGTGGGAGTTCCCACACTGGTTCCCTGGTTACTGGCATCATTACCAGACCAGATGGAAATAAAGGCTTATCAGTTCATTGGTCAGAATCAGCATTCAAGGGTCAAGGGCAGTGGTAGACTCCTTACTTGATATAAGGGGCCACATGTGTGGTCCATAACATTACCATATGAGCCATATATTATTTATTGTATGTAATGCTACAAAAAAATGTCAGAGACTACGGGCATGCTGCAAAAGATGGTTAGAGACTGCAGACAGTGACTTGACACTGCATGAGATCACTGACATTTCAGTCCCTTTATAGATCAGTGTGACCTATAGCGCTTTACAAATTACAGTATCCACATCTCATATTCTTCATAGTAAGATGTATTATGAAGGACAGAAGAAAAAATACATAAAAAGAATGGAAAGCATAGAAAATGAAAGGATGGGCAAAAGAAATAAACCAAATATTGTACGTAGCAGAAGACTATTTAATGAATAATTTCCTTCACTAGTTATGAGTAAGCACCTAGGCAGAGTTAAAACCCTGACTACTGTCTGCTATGACCCCCGGGCTGAAATTGAAATTGGTTGTTAAAAACAGGGGTCAAGCCTGTAATCAGAATGGGACACAATAACAATGTAGACATAGTAAAAAGACCCATTCATTTTAGCCCAATCTGCTGCAATGCTTTAAACACATGCATGTTAATGTAAGTTGCGGAGGGCAGCCCATTCATTTGAATGCCCAATGCACCACACCTGACAAAAATCATGCATGTAGCAATTTCAGCAATGCATTGATGTAGAGTGAAAGAATGTCAACTTTAAAAGGATATACACTTACCTCTGACTTTTATTGTCCAGTGTATCTGGACAGGAGAGGAACTGAGCCAGACTTCGCAGATCACAGGACTTCCGTAGGGCACAATATCCTTTTGAAGTGAGAGAAAGCTTTGGAAAGTCCAAGTGCCACCAGTTTCCTCCCTAGAAATGATTCTGGTCTTGTGATGTGTTCCAGAGATGTTCCAGGTAATCTGAACTGTATGATGAGAAGCTCTAACTATACAAGTCATCTGGGTGGCATTGTTGGAAGGAAGAAATTGAGAAGCAGCCAGAAGATGAACAGAAATGATGGTTGTATAATTGTCTGTGAATGAATAACAAGGTAATAAAATATACGTTAGTACTGTAATCCACATGAAACACAAGCTGAGAGCTGTAAATATCTAGCAGTGTGTCCCTAAATACTGACACTACAGTAAAAGCTAGATATTACTAGGCATCATCTTAGAGAAAGTGTACCAAATATTTAACGTTAGTGATTTTCAGTTCAGGAAAGTTAGAGGAGTTTTTGGAAAGTCCAGTTTCCACTGGGTTGCTTCACAAACATAACTCTTGTGACATATTAGTCAGATGTTAAAACCTCCTTATTACTCAAGTCCACCATTGAGGCTCTTTGCTAGTGCCCTTTCTGTGTGTGAGGGAATGAAAATCAATTGCCACGGATGTGTCTGTGCCAGATGGTCCCTGATGGTCCCCTCCATTGATGCCGCCACTAATGCCCCGTACACACGAGCGGATTTTCCGTTGGAAAATACTTAGATAGTTTTTCCAACGGAATTCCCCTCAAGCTTGGCTTGCATACACACGGTCACACAAAAGTTCTCTGAACTTTCGACCATCAAGAACGCGGTGGCGTACAACACTACGACGAGCCAAGAAAATGAAGTTCAATGTTTCTGAGCATGCGTCAAATTGTTTCCGAGCATGCGTAGGAATTTTGCGTGTTGGAATTTGTACAGACGATCGAAATTTCTTATCGGAATTTTTTCTGACGGAAAAATAGAGAACCTGCTCTCAATCATTTGCTGGCGGGAATTCTGCCAGCAAAAGTCTGTTGGAACATACACGCAGTCAGAATTTCCGATCAAAAGCTCACATTAGACTTTTGCTGGGGGAATTTCCGATTGTGTGTACGGGGCATAATACGGGGAATGCCACAACAGCAATAAAAGCTTCTTGTCAAATACTTCACTGAATAGTGCATCTAAAGAATCGAAAAATGTAAGTTATAGTTTTATAGAGTTGCCCTTTATTACTCAACTTTCTTAATATAATATTGAAGGGCAATGGTTACACCAGTAAACCAACTTTCTGCCTAATATCTGTGATCAAAATTCACAGCCTCCTGAGTTGTATTATATGCTATCAAAGCTCATTCTTCCAGTTGGCAGGATAAAAATGGTGGATGATTTAAGTCCATTGCCACAAAAAATATACATCTAAAATTCATCCCTTTTTAATTAATGAAACCACCAAGCTACTCATTCACTCCGTTGTTATCTCTCACCTTGACTATTGCAACTCCCTTCTCATAGGCTTATCTCTTCATAGGCTATCCCCTTTTCAATCTATCATGAATGCTGCTGCCAGACTCATCTACCTTGCCACCCCTCTCCGCCAATCCCTACACTGGCTTCTGATTGCCCAGTGAATTAAATTCAAAATATTAACAAGAACATACAAAGCCATTCACAGCCTCTGCTCCTCTCAATACCTCCTGCTCTCAAGCGCCCTTGTCTACTCCTCTCATGCTCATCTCCAGGACTTCTACAGAGCCTCTCCCATCCTCTGGAACTCTCTATCTCAATCTATCCAGCTATCTCCTACCCTTTAGGCGATCCCTGAAAACCCATCTTTCAGGATAGCCTATCACCCATTCAATTGATGTTTTATTACTTCCATCACCTCATCCCCCACAGTTACAACCTTTTGTACCACTTGCCCCACGCTATTAGATTGTAAGCTCCAATGAGCAGGGCCCTTTTAACCCTCTGGTATTTTATTGTATTGTAAATGTACTGTCTCCCTTTTATATTGTAAAGCCCTGGGTAAACTTTTGCTGCTATGTAAATCCTGTATAATAATATTAATAATACTGGATAAAAAATAGCAAACCATACAAAGCCATCTTTCTTTTTCACAGCAACCACAATAATCTACTGTACAAAGATAAGGAGCCATAGAACAAGAGTTCTGTAGGTCTTACAATGGGGGTTACAGGTGAATTAAACACTTGTATTTCTCAAATCATGAATTTCGTGATTGGGCTCTCAGTGCTGGAATCTCGGTATTTAAACAAAAGGCTGCTAGATTTTGGGCCAGCTGTAGGGGACATTTGTAAGAAAACAAGTAGCGAAATGTAAATATAGGAGGTTAGTGTAAGGAGTAGAAGTTTATGGTGAGGGTAGACGTCAGGTAGGATCCTGTTATCTGTGCTGGAAGCTCTATTCAAAATAATAATAATGTCAAATACAGGTATCTAAAGCTAACACAATGGCAAAACATTTGAGAATAAATATTGTTCCTATCTATAAAGCATTCATGTGTATATATGACTCATAGAAGCATGTTTTTCATACCTCCAACAATTAGGGTTGTCCCATTCACAGATATCACTTGCTTGGCATTAGCTGCTTTATAATTTGTTTTGCAGAAATATTTTCCAGAATCATTTTTTTGAAGGTTGTATATGAACAGATTTACATTTCTTGCCATATAACCCGATTCACAATCATATTTATGGGTATTATCTCTCCATACACAGCTTGTAACAAATATAGGAGCTTTGTCGGCTCCGTGGGGTCTTCTGTACCAAGCAATGTAATTCTTTGCATCCAGCTCATCCGATATACAGGAAATTCTTGCTGTACCACCAGCTGGAACATACAGGACATCTTGAGGCTGGTGTAGAACTGCTCCAACAACCAACACTATAAAACAATGAAAAGTGACATATAAGCCAATATAATACAAAATATTATACAATATAATATAAAATAACATTATAATATACAATCACATTAAAATATAAAATAATATATGAAATATAATATAACTTAACAACACATACAGTATAATATATTGTAAAAAAAATAGGCATTAAAGCAAATCCATACTTTCTGATACAAGGGTAACTTATAGCATAAAGCAACTACATATAAATTGCATAAAACCTTAAATATATTTTTTTAAACTCCCGCAATTCCTTTAGCAGCAGCTACTGAGATTTAAGCAGTAGATATTAAGTTGTGTTTTATTGTTTAATATAAAAAAAGAGAAACTTTAAACTTAAATTATAAAACTTTCTTGAAGTATATCAGCAATAAAATGTCTGGATCTTCATTGCGTAAACAAAACCAGTAGAGGCACAAATAAATATCCGAAATTGCATTATACAAAAATAAATAGATTTAAAAAAATCCTAGCAGATATGTGAATACATGGTTTGAGGAATCACAACTTATTCAAAATCCATCCAATTAAAAATTGAACAGCTATTGTGAGTTTAATGTAAAAACACAGAGTTTGTCTTGCCTGAAGCTTATAATCACTTGTAACCTGGGATTCTCTGTTTTGCCTCCAGTGTGGTCAGTGCATTTAAAAAGAGCCTGTTGGTATAACACTGTTTAATTCTTCTCTGGCCAGAAAGTCAGAAAACTGTGGGATTACAGTGACTGTGTTCTCACAATGCATGCAGCAACTTGTAGAATCTTTATCAATGCATTAGGCCATGTTCAAATTATCATGTAGCCGGAATGAGCGTTCCCAATACGCAATTTTCATATGATTCTGCATGTCACATAGTGAAGGTCAATAGACTGCCCTACATGTGTTTGTCACCGAAAACAAAGCATCTGCTCCTAAAGGAATAATGGCACCCAAAGGCATGCTGCACATTGTGCAGTGATTGCCACACAATTTGGAATCGTGAGATGTGAATGGGGCCTAATAAACGTCCCTTTGTCAGCAAAAAACATTTCTAATTTAAGGATTTATTTGCAGCTGCCCCTTCCCTACTTTTAAAGAGAGGGAACAAGTAAGGTAAAACATATGCAAAAATATATTTAAAACCTATCAAAATATAAAAAATATTTAAAATACTTAACTTAAAAAAATACTTAACAATATTAATATAATAATCAACTTAAATAATATTTACTTAACAAATTCAGTCATTTAGATTAAAGTCTCCATTTAAAAATACATAGAACGGAATCTCAGAGGTTCATTGTAGTAACTGGAACACATCATTCTCAAAGATTCATACAATCCAGCCAACGTCAGTTATATTTATTCTTTTATTCAGTGAGTAACAATGTGACAAATTCTGTACTCTAACTGTAACTCTAACATTATTCTAATATTTGTTATACTAAAACATGAGATAATGTTAATTTAATTACTTTAATCATTTAATTATATACAAGGTTGATTTATTTTCCTGCACATGATTGGATAATTAGTTAACAATGGCTAAAAACATACAGAGGAGATTTGTTAGGTTAATAAACTTTTAAATCTTTTTTTTTTTTTAGCACAGAATTAGAAGATAAATAAGAAAATAAAGGTTGACTAAAGATAAATAAGAAACAAGTTGTAAAATAAATATTGTAAAGTAAGAATATTGATATATACTCTATATAATAAATATTAATAAAATAAATATATATAATTAAATACATCAATATATCTTAATAACATAAATCATATATCATCACATAGGCTTTCTACTTTTCTTTCTTGATAGTAAAAATCCCCTTTAGGCATTTTGCAAACAGCATAAACTAAGAAAGCTTTTTAAAACACTTGTATATTCATCATATTTCTCAACTATATAATGGCACGTGGCTTTGTTTTTGTAAAAGTATAGTACATGTGTTTTTCACTCTGAAAAATGTAATATTTTATTACAAATAATTTTAAGATTTCTAAGATTTGCTTGGAGAAACGCGTTTTCTTGCCAGATAACAAAACAGCAGCTGCTCATATGAAAGAGCAAAAAAATTACTTGATCTTTTAGAAAACATCATTTTATTTTCCTTCTGTCAGATACCTTTGTATATGTGGAATGGTAAATCTATTTATTACATTTAAATTAAATGTATTTATTTTAAAAACAATATGGCATAACTCAACAGCCCAACTGTTAAATTGCATAACATTTATGTGACTAAACTAGTCTACAAATTATATTTGTATACGTACAGCATTTGTAGGCTATATTTGATTTATAATGTGTAAAAAAAATGCTACAATCACCTTCTATAGTTATTCCCTCATCCTATCACAAAATAACAGAGAATCTGTGAAAATAGAAGATGAAAACAAAACTACAAGTACTTTAATAAATTCTAAGCATAAGTAATGTAATTTTTACAAAGAAAAATATGATTAAAGGTATTTTGTTACCTCCAGAAAAAAAGAGAAAATTGATGACAGACATCTGAACTTTCCAGAAGAGATTTTTAAGATACCTTTTATATCTCTGTATGTACACTGTCCTTATATCTATTTTAACCGGAAACTTGTGGGTTTGAGAAAGCAAAACTAAGTTCCACCCTCTAACAGTACAGCCAATGGACTGATAAATTAGATTTTCTCTGAACAAT
This sequence comes from Lithobates sylvaticus, assembly GCA_028564925.1. Lineage (NCBI taxonomy): Eukaryota > Metazoa > Chordata > Amphibia > Anura > Ranidae > Lithobates > Lithobates sylvaticus. Next base: position 7,225,828 of record CM053038.1, read on the forward strand.
AGTTTCTGGTCTGTATTGTTCCAGTAGCACTAGAGGATGATTTTAGAACACAAGTGCCTTTTTATTTGTATTTATTTTTTATTCTTTATTCAAAGGTTTACATCTGGGATTCACAGTGTGACAGAAAACAGCACAGCTTATGATACATTGCCAAAAATAAAGTATCTTGAATGAATGAATGAATGAATAACTTATATAGCGCTACAATGCGAACTGAATCGCCTCAAGGCGCTTAACAGACAAGCAACTGGGGAGGTATAATATAAAGGCACATGTAAAGGTAGGCATTCCAAATATCAGGAAGTACAGGTCAAAATGATCAACTCACCCAGATTAAGCCCCATACACACGCTCGGACAATCCGCGGACCAGGTCGGTCGGACTTTGTCCGACGTACTTTGTCCGATGTTGGCGTTGCGTACACACGGTCGGACTACGTTGTCGGAATATCCGGTCCGGAAGAACGTCGTGACGTAAGTCGTCGTCCACGAGATTACAAAAGGGAAGTTCAGCACCACGTCAGGCACCCGTTGGGCTCCTTCTGCTGATCCCGTGTTTATCGAGAGTTAGTGGAAGTTTGGTGACTTAAGATTCGCGCTTCTCAGTTTTCTGACTCAGATCGTTACTGCTCTTCAGTTTGTGCTTGTCGTGCGTATCTGTTTATTAGTGCGTGTAGTCAGTTCGCATTTGTTGGTCATTGCGGCCTATATCTTGATATAGGACGCTTTGATTTGCACTGCTTATTGTCTGCTCGTTGCTGGTATTCACTTCGTTCTTTCAGGCCTTGCTGTTTATCGGTGCTTTCTGTTTGTCCGTTCTGACCAGCCGACCTTTTGTGACCTTCTGAGCGATGTTTCCCGTGCGTACTCGTCGCCGAGTTCGTGCTGTACGCGGAATTGGTGTCGGGCTTTTAGCTTTGAGCCAAGACCCGTCCATGAACAGAGTGACGAGGAGTATGTGGACCAAGAATTGGTTGCTTCAGCGTGACCAGTTCTCGCACATGCCTTTGCTTCGTGAGATCCGGGAGAATAATCCTGATGATTTCAGGAACTTTCTCAGGATGACGGACCCCGATTTTCACCGTCTTTTGGCTTTGCTGACCCCCTTTATCAGCCGGCAGGATACCTGCATGAGACAAGCCATTACTCCGGAGCAGAGGCTTGTTGCCACGTTGAGGTACTTGGCGACAGGGAGAAGTCTTCAGGATTTGAAGTTCTCTTCAGGTATCTCTCCCCAGGCCCTGGGAATCATTATTCTAGAGACCTGTTCTGCCATCATTCAGGTCCTGCAGGAGGACTATATTAAGGTAACATTTATACTTTACTATTCCCTTCTATGTATGCTCTGTTTGCTAATGACTTGTATTTTTGACCTCCTTCCCTAATTACCATGATTGCAATATGTTCTAATATGCTGTGCCCCTTTTCTCCTTATGCATTTTTCCCTTCACTTACCTCACCAGCATGCTCTTCTGCCCCAATAGACACCTATGGCCTAGTCACTTAAGCAATGTCTTTTGTCTGCTGCATAGTATTGTTTGCCCCAAAACACCCCCTAAAATATGCACAAATGTTTGCTGTGTGGTTTACTTCATGTAGAGCCCCTTTTTTTTTTTTTCTTTTGGGGGGGGGGGCAAACTCATTAGGAACCCCCTCCCCCAACTGCTCTGTCAGATGGTACCAATCCTTTATCTGCTGGCTTTCCCAAGGTCCATACACACTATATACCTACCTCTTTATAGTGCACATCTTTAGGGATGAATTCAGCAAAGCATGTAGTGCAAGGGGCTGCCTCCATACATTCCATTTCCTATTTTTTTGTCTTCTTTCCCTCCTATTAGCTTGCTTGGTAATTTAATAATGTCACACTGTGCCTGCCTTTTTTTGGGGGGGGGGGGGGGGTTGAAATGTTATTTGATCTTTCCTGTGGCCTGCCAATAGTGTTAAGTACAGAGGGTCTGGCCAAACTAGCCCACATTATTGAGCCATTTGCCAATCAATGAAGTGCAGAGGGTTAGCTGTCCACCACCCCCCCCCCAAAACCCTAGTTATTGCCAATGTCCCATCAGAAGTGGGGGGATTGATGGGGGGGTGAGTAATCTGTGAAGGGGAGCCTCTACTTTTCTGTGCAAATACTTTCCAGCCTCCAATTTTATACAATGCTCTTGTTCCAAGATGTTGATTGTCTAATCTGCTTGCAATGTTTAGGTGCAAAGTGACTAATTTTTTTTTCTTGTTTCACTCCACAGTTCCCTTCCACGCTACAGGAATGGCAGACTGTGGCCTCCCACTTTGCCAGCCGTTGGGACTTTCCTAACTGCGGAGGGGCAATTGATGGGAAACACGTCCGCATCGTCCCACCGCCCAACTCGGGGTCCTACTATTATAATTATAAAGGGTTTAATAGTGTAGTGATGTTGGCGGTGGTGTCGGCAACATACGAGTTTATGTATGTGGACGTGGGGATGAACGGCCGGATATCGGATGGTGGGGCCATTACGCACACGGAGTTCTACTGGCGTCTCCAAAGTGGCAGTCTGTGCTTGCCACCTCCAGAGGAGAATGCCGAAGGACTCCCCTTCGTCTTTGTCGCAGATGAAGCGTTTGCGTTGACTCCCCATGTGATGAGGCCGTTCCCGATGAGGACCCTCACCCCGGACCAGAGGGTCTTCAACTACAGGCTGTCCAGAGCCAGAAGAGTTGTGGAGAACGCTTTTGGCATCCTGGCCAGCCGCTTCCGCCTGTTCCTGACGGCATTTAACTTGGCGGAATACAAACTGAACCACATAGTTCTTGCCTGTTGCATATTGCACAACTTCCTCAAAAGACATAACAGGAACTATGTGGTGCCCGTTGGCCCAGATGTGGAGGGCCCTCCAAATGCGGAACTCACAGCCCTTCGAGTGGCACGTCCAGGCTTGCCCCCTCTAAATGCCCGTGTTGTCCGGGACCAATATATGGAGTACTTTGTGGGTAGGGGGGCCATTGCTCTGCCTGACGATGTGTGAGAGGCATTTTTTAATAAATCTGATATTTTAACCAACCTATGATTTCTTGTCATTTCAGTCTTCTTTTTAGCTTATTTTACTTTGACATTTTTTCCCTTTGCCTTCGACAGTGGGAATGCACTTTCTGGGCAAAAGGAGGTAACAGTCTCTTCTTCACAAAAAGATTATTCTCATGTTGTGTGTTTGCTACCTAATCTTTGGTCTAGAGAAGGTTTGTACTGCTTAACTGACACCCAAAATACTCCTTTTCATCACCAGGTCTGACATGTGTGTATTCTCCAAAATGCTGTGCTCCGTGTTTTCGTACAAAGCACTGTGGGTGTCATTTACATAAGTCAAATCCGCTATGCTCTACAAGTGCATTGAAAAAGTTCACAGGGAAAGAAAATTGGAGTGCAATGTGGATTTGCCTTTAGTAAATAACACCCATTGCCCCCCATATCCTTTTCATTTTACATACATAATGCATTGTGTTTTTTAAATAAGGAAGCCACACATTTAGAAAAATAAAAGTTTACTAGGAAAACATTCCCAAGTGCGTTTACAATCTTCACGCCAAAACTGACAACATCTTGGTTATTTACAACATTGTTTACAAACATTCCGCAATTGGTAAAACCAGGCATGGAGCAAAACAGAACCTAGGAACTTGGAAAGTTCAACTTTGTAAAGTGAAGACAAGATCAGACATGACTATATGTTCAAAGTGTGTTTGATCTTGCCTTCATCACATGGGGGGGTCACCCCCGAAAAGTGGAAATTTGGAACATGCACACAATTTGGGTCTGAAAATGGTCATTAGATGGGAAAACACATGCCTAGAAGCTTCAAAAGTGCCATTTTCCATCATGGGGATGAATGGACGTTTTTTGGGGGTGCAACCCCTTCACCACAACCACTTTCGTAGTTCGTAAAGTGTTTGCACCCCCAAAAAAACGTTGCCATTCATCCACCATGGTGGGAGCTAGCACATGTGGACACAATGTGTGCATGTTCCAAATTTCAGACAGTTTTTAAGTTGCAAATGTGTTCAGAAGCAGGCACAAATGTGTGTTAATTACTTGGTGCGTTTTCATATTTTTCCTAAAACATCAATGATGTTCTTCAATTTTTGTTGAACATCATTGATGTTTTGCTTTATGTAATCTAGATCTCGATTGCAGACCATTATCTCTCCGATGAGTACGTGGGCACTCTCTGTGGTAAAGTGCGATTTTTCTTCCACAACATCCACGTCACCTAAAAACCACAAACAAACAAAAATGGGGTGTTGGAAATGAGGCAGCCATACATGGATTAGCTTACCAGTAGCTGTGTTCTCCCACACTCACCTGTTGTGGTGACAATTTCTCCAAGTTCGATGATCTCTCCTTCCTCCTCCTCCTCCTCCTCTGCTTCTGCTCTTTCCCCTTTTTTGGGAGGTGTTGGTTTGGGGGTTTCCTCAGACGGCCCAAGTTTTCGCTCCCCTATGAGAATGTCCAAAAGGAAGATTTAGCAACACAAACTATTGAGGGCAGAAATAGGAAATGACAAACATTGCTTGAAAGTGACGGACACTATTTTAGTTTGGCCAGTTACAAATGTCAACTACATGAATGTAGTCACTTTGTAAAGGTGCTAAACTGACTAGCTTTTTGGTAGAAGTTTGTGTGATGGAGACCCCCCTCTAGTATCCACTGGAGCACATGTGTGGAAAAGGCTAATAAAAAGGGGGTTTGGGTGTCCCAGCACTAGTGCTCTCGAGTCCAGATGGGTAAACAGCTACTGGGTGACCTCTCCTTTACATTGAATAAATTGGCTTTACATTCTGGATGACATTTCTAGGGAGAACAAACTTCCTTTCCCCAAAAAAAACACCAAACATCGTATTATAAGTGGCCGCACGATCGAGGTTGCGTACGATCGAATGGACACACACACGACCATGACAGTGGCAGAAAGATCGAGGCTGAGTACGATCGAATGCACAGACGAACATGAAAGTGGCCATTTTGGAATGTACAACTTTGTAAAAATCAAACCACATGGAGCAGTATGCAAGCAAGAAATCAAACACAAAACACAACTACTTACTTTTTTGAAGAATTCTCTTGATCTTTCTGTACTGATCGGCCTCCCTCAGTTTCAGGTCTGACCAGCGTTTCCTCAGTTGCTCCTTGGATCGTTGTACCCCAAAATGATTGTACAGCCTTCTCACAACTTTAGACATGATCTTGGCCTTGCGGACATTGGGGTTGAGGTAAGGCCCATACTTCCCATCATAGTCGCTCCTCTTTAATATGTCCACCATCTCCAACATTTCTCCAAATGACATATTGGAGGCCTTGAATTTCAGGCTCCGGGATCGGGACGTTTGTGCCTCCGGACTTTCCTCGTCCACCTCCTCGTTGGGGGGATATTTGGGGCGCACCTGCTGTGTCCCCGCCATGTGCTCTCCCCACTGCGCCGTAAAGAGAAGGGGTGGGGAATAGACGAGAAAGATCGTCAGGGACGGGCGGAGTTTGACGCATGCGCACTGTATATAAAACGTCACACGCCTGTGTCGTAGCCACGATCTGGGAGACGAGGGGAGAGAAAGCTCACGCACGAGACGATCGCTACAAACGAAGGTACAATTTGACGTTGGTACATAACTAGCCTAGACTGATTAGAACTTGAGGCTTCTTTATGGAGAAGATTAGGAGAGTTTAGGCTGACATTATTTATATTGTTTTGTGTGGCGTTGTGTCTTGCAGAGGTGATGGAGGCGTTCTACAACGTGAGCTTTCTCCCACACTTCATTGATAAATACTGGCAATTCCCCCTCTTATGGCAGGCAAAACACAGGGATTATAGCAACAGACCAAAGAGGTACGCAGCCCTGCTGAAACTGGTGGCATTTGTAAAGCCTACCCTGCCCATGGCAACCGTCGCAAACTTAAAAGTGAAGATCACCAACATGAAGACTACCTATTTCCGGGAGCGCAATAAGGTCCTGAAGTCACAAGCATCTGGAGCTGCAGCAGCTGATGTCCATGTCCCCACGCTCTGGTACTATGAGAGGCTCCACTTTCTCAAAGACCAGGCTACTGTCAGGAAGTCACTCTCGACTCTTCCTTGCACACGTCCTTCCACGCACGCCACCCCTGATGAGGCTTCCGAGGAGCAACCTGGGCCTTCCAGTCAGGAATATGTGCAGGTGCCCAGCTTGTTCCAGGTATAGTAGTTTTGGAACCAGTTTGTTGAATAATGAAGGATGTTCAGTTAATTCAGGATCCCCAATTGCTTATTTCCTAACGTGATTGACATATCAACAGACAGTGGTGTGGGAGACATTTTTGGGAAGAATCTAAACTGCAGGGCTGAGAATTGTATGGTTTTGTATTTGAAAACATTTTGCAACAGTCACTAGATGAGAATTGTGTGTGTTTGATGAACAAATAACTGAAACTATGTCCCTTTTTCATACACAGGAAGACCTCAGCCAGGAGGTGGCTGTGGAAGGTGGCAGTCAGGAGGAGGCAGGGGGTAGTGGCAGCCAACAGGGGGGTAGGCGTAGGAGCCTGACTGTCTCCCAAGTCTCTCCCCTCCGCCTTCCCTACAGAAGGGCGAAAAAACATGGGGGAGGTGGGAGAGTCAGCGCTCCAGCTGATAAAAGATGCCTCAGCCTCCCTCTATGCCACACCCACCTACGAGGAGGCCTTTGCCTCCTTGGTTACAAGTAAATTTACGGGTATGGAGGCGGGGCAACGCAGCATGTGTGAGGAGGTCATCCTCAAAATACTAAATGAGGGGATGGCTGGGGAGATGACTCCCCTCACACATGTTTGCGAGAGTGACCTTGCTCCGCCTCCTCCTCCTCCTTCTGCCACCCCACCAGCACCAGCACCACGGCGTGGAAGGAAGCGTACAAGGAAGACAAGAGAGTGACGACCTGGATTCAGTCTGGTCTGAGAGAAGATGGAGCCTCTCGTAGTACCAGAGCCTGGGGACCTAGATGGCATCTGCTGCAGTTCCGGATGTTTTGGACTTCAGGACCAGATTGCGCTCCCTTATTATTTAGATAGGTAGTCTTCATGCCCCCAATTGTTTAAGTATGTAAAATGATGGTTGCCATGGGTGTCCAAGGCTTTGCAAATTCCCCAAGTTTCACCATGGCTGCGTTCCTCTTTGGTCTGTTGCTGAGACCTAAATAAAGGTTTTTTTGATTTGAAATAATCATTGACTATTGTGTTTTACTTTTCTACAATGACAGTTTTTCTTTGAGTAGGCAGGTACATTTCACTAATCCGAAAGTAGAATTAACAAGGGGCACCAACAACCAACAAACTCCTAGTAAATGTAAGCAAGAAATACAAATGTTAATAATGTGGTTTTGCTAAGTTGAGACATACAAACCCCCTCCAAAAAAAAAAAAAAAATCTCCTTCAAATATGTATTCCCCAAAAAAAAAAAAAAATCTGGGTTAAAAAATAAGAAAGATTGTATTACGATCTGAGTAAAAATAAACATGTAGTGTATAAATGCTGCAAAGTAATAAAGAAGTAAGTTTGTGAGAAGTGCGGGTGAATAGGAGCAGCTAAAAGATGTCATTCTTGTTGCATTGTAAAGAAAAAGAGAATGCGCTGCATTAAAGACATTTTAACATTGCAGCGTGACGAATGTGCTGTGTCGATTAGGAAAGGTAGTTTTACCTGACCGAGCGCTTCCGTCACAGAATTTCTTCTGAGCATGCGTAGCACTTTGTCCGTCGGACAAGCGTACACACGCTCGGATTTGGTGTGATCGGACCGGGTTGACGGGAAATCTTTCCAGCAGGAGATAAGACTTTGTCCGACGGACAAACCGACGAACACTGTCCGATGGTGCATACACACGGTCTGATTTTTCAACAACCTTGTCCGATCGGACCAAATTGATGAAAAAGTCCGACCGTGTGTATGGGGCTTTAGTGAACAAATTGTATATTAAACAAAATACTAAAGACAATTGCATATAACATAAAGCCTAGCATGTGTCGGAATCATGCACGAAGAAAGAAACTGAGCTATAGCAAGCTGTTTCCTGCAAGAGGAATGTTCCATTAGTAATTTAAATTTGTCGGAGCAAACCAAATTTTACAATTTATAATAGAGAAGTGTGGAGGAAGAGATATCAAGGAAAGAAGGTGTAAGGAAAGGTCTTTAGAAAACAAAAAAGGAAGGAGGAGGATAAAAGAAGGGGATGAAGATGTGACAGGGAGTGGTAAGGAGCCTCAGGTGGGAGGCGTTGGAGGCAAGAACCACAGCGTCAAGTAGGATGGAAGCTCATACAGGCCATCTTAATCAGAGAAGTAGACTAGGTCCCAATAGAGCCACCTGGTCTTGTGTTTCTCTAATTTGTTCCAGGGGAAAAGGTCAGTTGTTCCATGCATTGTATATCATTCACCCTGCCAAACCATTGGGTTAAGGTGGGGAGAGACTGTTGTTTCCACAGTAGGGATACAGGCTCTGGCAGTGTTCAGTAGGTGTTTAATTAGGGATTTGTGGTAGCATTTCCTTGACATAGGTGACAAGTTCAGCAGGACTGCTGCTGGATTGCTAAAAAGGGTGAAACCAGTGAGTTTTTGGATGATATGGCCGACTTGTTGCTAGAAAGGCCAGATGAGTGGGCATTCCCAAAATATATGTAAAAGCATACCTACCTGTGTTCCACATCTCCAGCAACGATCAATTTGTCATGGGAAAAGCTTAGATAAGATCGAAGTAGTCTGGTACCATTATGTTAGGATCATCGCATAGAATGCATGAAGGTAAAAAAAACATCAGGCTTTACAACCACTTTAAAGGTCTGTAATAGCAGTGATCTCTAGTTGTATCTTGTAACTCGTCCCCAGTATATGACTGTATCCTGATGCATGTCTTCCAATAACTCCTGTAGCATGTTTGCAGTCTCTAATGTCTCTGATCATCTCCTGTTGCATGTCTACAGTCAGTCTCTGACTTCTTTCTGTAGCATTACATTTAATAAACCTTATGTGTGGCCCTTTGGGGATGTCAGAGGCCACACTTGAGTACCCATAAAGTTGTTCATACATGGATCAAAATTCAGCTGCTTCAGCGGGAACCAGCCAAATTTTGATCATGTGTGGCTGTTCCATGTATGGCTGAATGGAACAAAATGGAGCCATGTATGGCCAGCCTAAGTAAAGTAGGTTGATCAATACTGCTTTAGCCATCAACATGACTGTGGTTGGGTCAAAGAGAATGTGTATAAGAATCTGAAATACATATAAAACAACAGTTTACCAAAGAAGCTGTCAGTGGGCTGGTGGTATACATGAACCAGACTAATATATCAGCCTAGGCTGGGATTGGACTTGGACTGCATTAATGGTGTATTTGATAAACATATTCTTTCAGGGAGTTAATGGGAGCCAGACTATTCACACAACACTGAATACCATTTTATTTTTAATTTATCTTCGTTGCTATTATAAGGGGGGTAACAACCCTCCTATGTGATAGCATGGGCAGGTGACACATTCTGTTAATGGAGACATAAGGGGTTTATTAGGCTTGTGATATATCCCCTGCCCTCTACTCCACAGAGCCTGCTACAGTAGCTGGGGAATGGCCGCTCTGAAACTGGAAGTGACTAAACTATCGTCACAGCAATGCAACTGCATTACTTGCGGGGGGGATTGGGAGAAAATATTTCTTGATTTCTCCTGCTTCATTAATGGGGCATTTTGAGCAATCCCAGGCTCTGCAGAATAACGGGAGAGCCCAGAAACCACTGTGCGGTGGCCTGGGTGGGGGGTCCATCCTTCTTCTCGCTACTGTAACAGTATTCACTTTTACTACACAGCCTATTGCTGGCTGAAAAAAATAATACCAACATCATCGGTTCAGCCATAGTTACATAGTTACATAGTAGGTGAGGTTGAAAAAAGACACAAGTCCATCAAGTCCAACCTATGTGTGTGATTATATGTCAGTATTACCTTATAGATCCCTGTATGTTGTGGTCGTTCAGGTGCTTATCTAATAGTTGCCCCTGCTGAGACCACCGCCTTTGGAAGGGAATTCCACATCCTGGCTGCTCTTACAGTAAAGAACGCACTTTATGGTTAAACCTCTTTTCTTCTAATTTTATTGAGTGGCCACGTGTCTTGTTAAACTCCCTTCTGCGAAAAAGTTTTATCCCTATTGTGGGGTCACCAGTATGTTGTCAGGGCTGGGCTCAGCCCTTCCTTCTCTGAGCTGGCCGTTCAGCTGTCGGCTAATGGCCAGCTCCTATCTCTCCACAGTTACTCAGCTGTTGAAGATATCCAGCCTACTTAAGCCGTCCAGCCCAGAGGATCTCTGCCTTTGCCTTAGTCAACATCACAGAGACGCTCTCCTGCATTCCTGTTATAAGACTTGCTTGGCTGACATGCCTTCTGGCTCCAGATCCTGCTTGCTGTTTTACTACGCTCATCCCTGGCTCCCTGACGTTTGGCTTGTCTGACTATCCATTCTGGTTCCTGAACTCTGACTATGTTTTAACTATGTTTGTTCTATTTACTTTTATTATTAAACAAGTGTGATTTAACTGTATTTCTGTCTCTGATTTCATGGTTTCTGACAGTAGGCGAAGGCCATGAATTCAGAAGATACAGTCAATCCACTTGTTATTAATATTTTTTCCAGATTGGATGAGCAGGATCACCACATGGATCGGTTTGCCATGGCATTACAAATGCTCCTGAGCCGCACGGCTCACCTGGAATCTCCCACTGTGGCTGCTCTGGTACAACATGTGTTGCAGGCCATCCCTGCTGCTGCGCCAGTCTCTGTGCAGGCACGCACCTCGAGTATTACCTCTATAAGTGGTATGTCTGGTTTCGCTCTGCTTCCCCAGCGATTTGGGGGCAATCCAGTCCAATGCAGAGGGTTTCTCAACCAGGTTGAGATATACTTGGAATGCTGCCCCAGGCGTTTCCCACTGACAGAAGCAAAGTGGGTTTTCGTGATAGCTTTGCTTTTTGAGAGAGCCTTGACCTGGGCAAACCCTCTATTGGAGACACAAAAACCTGTTGTCTTGAGTTATCCTGAGTTTGTGGCCTTGTCAAATATCAGGTGTGACCAGAGCTGTGTGGACAGCAACAGAGGAACAAACGCAGGTAAAGTGAAAATATATGATTTATTATGATAAGTGAATAAATACAACCACCTCCAATATACTACAAGGTGCAACCAACCAACCACCCACAGAAACCCACAAGTAATAACAGACAAATATATACAAGCAAATGGGAATACCGAGAACATAAACGGAGCCAGGCCAGGGTCATACACAGCAGATCAGCAGATGGACAGGGGATGTTCCAGAAACGTAAATGTAAGCCAGGCCAAGGTCATGTACAGGGAGATCACAGATGGGGTAATGAACACAAAACATGGAGAGGATGGACGGATCAGACTGCAGGGCAGGGATACAAGGTAACAGGTGGGACAGGATAGGGATCAGGACAGGGAGACAGGATCAGATACACTGTTAACAGGTTCAGGTTCAGGATACAGGAACAGGCTCAGGCTCTGGATCCGATAACAGGCTATCAGGTCGGGGCGCAAGGACGATACCAAGGCAAACATGTGAGTGTTTGCCGGGTATTTATATGCCTGTAATTGGCCTCAAGTGACACCTGATTGCAGGAGGTGCTGTCTGCTCCACACTGCCAGGATCCATCCGCTGGTGGACGCCAGTACTGCTGCCCAAAGATGACATAACACCAGCAAGGGAAAGTTCTCCTGACAGTTCCAAACTGCCAGGAGACACCTGCTGGTGGACCTCAGTGCTGCACGCCAAATGGAAGATATTACAAGCGGATGGAACCTTTCCTGACAGGCCTCCTTTAAAAGGGTATTTGACGTTCCCGCACGCTCCGCTTCTGCTGCCAAGTACCTCATGGCCATCAAACAGAGTATGAGAACTGTTGCCAACTATGCACTTAAATTCCATACTCTGGCAGCAGAGGTTGCCCAAGATATACCCACTGAGCTGGAGAAGTTGATCATGTTTGCCATCCTCATTGACTCCAGACTCAAAGAAAGACTCTCTTTTAAGGAGCGCTTGCGGAAGCCACCTGTACGCTTGCCTCCGAGCTTTGCAGTCCCACCCGTGCCTCCCTCACCTCTCATGCCTCCTGGTACCGAGTTGGTCGTTGAAGATGAACCCATGTACTTGGGTTTCACGCGTCTCTCTGCGGATGAGAGAACCTTTAGGAGGAGGGAGAGATTGTGCATTTATTATGGCCAGGCAGGTCACTTTTTGAAGTCTTGTCCTACCTGTCCTGTCACGGACAGACCTTAGGTGGCGTTGTTTCGTCCCCAGTTATCCAGTAGGATAAGTCCCTGGTTTCGGTCACTCTTTCTATTTCATCCAGGCTCTAACATGGGTTCAGTGCTGTGCTTCCAGCAGTACAGAACTTAGCTGTCCTGTGTTGGTCTTTCTTCCCCTAGGGGTAAGTCATATCGTGAAGTTCATCCACATTGATGCTGTACCTTTTCACTTTGTAATAAGAGTTCACTGTTTGTGTCTGTTGGGCGGTCAGGGTTTCACTGCATGTTTGGTGTTTTGTTGTTCAGATGGAATAACCTTTCCATTTGAAGTCTTCATTATACACTGGGGCCACACACCATCACTACTTTTGCACCTTCACTCACTAATTTACCTGATTAATGTCTCGATAGCATTTCTATGCCAATTTATTTTATTTATTGAGGGCTAATTTTAGCCACACCCGCCCGCTATCACTGGAACAAATATACATATATATTCAACGATGCTTTGCACTTTTATGAATTAACTGGTATGGTAGATTACTGGAATACTACTATATATATATTGTGGAGATGCGCCCCATCTCACAGGTGCAGATAAGCAGTATATGCCTGGTTTTAGCAGGAATACTAATTGCACACCTGTGGGCTGGGTTCATAAACATCCCAGGAAGAGCAGTCAATGCTCAAACTTGGAGACGGCTCTGCCCAGCAGACAGGAAGTCTGGCTAGGAGGTCAGGAGAGTTCCAGGAGGTCTCAGAGCCTAAGATTGCAGGTGGCAGTCTGTGCGTATGTTTGAAGCAGGCAGGTTGCTTCAAAAGCAGCACGAAGCTGACAATGAGTACGCCAGGACGCTATTGTTTTGGAATACAGTGATGGTGGAACCCCCTGCGAGGGAAGATTTCTGTTTGTTTGAACTTTTTCGTTTCCTTTAAATAAAAGTGGGCTGCCATGCCCTAAAAACACAGGTCTGAAGTGGCACGTTTCTGGAAAATCGCATGCACCACTTGTACCTAATCACCCCGGATCGTCACAATATATATATATATATATATATATATATATATATATATATATATATGTATGTATGTATGTATGTATATATACACACAAATTTCAGCAACTGCAGACCGGGTATTGGTTTAATAGGTATATAGTGTTTGCTACACTTATTATGCCCCATTACTACTATCCTATACACGCCTGATTGGTTACCTCCTTATTATCAAGGTATCACCATCATTGTTGTGTTTATTTTTTCACATATTGGGATTTCTCTAACCTTATTGGTGACACACATACACATTTTTCTACCTACCTGCGCCTCTCCTGAGGAAGCGAGAATTACCTCACGAAACGCGTTGAGATCAGTCATGCAGCAGCTCTAGATCGATTAGGGTATCTTTATGGTGCCTTCAGGTCCCGCATATCTAATTTTTTCATATGAACTCTATGCAGTACCATACATGTTCATCATTTATGTCTTCTTATTATTGTGGTACACATTTTTAAATGTATGATAATAAATGTTTTATATTTTTATATCTACTATCTGATAGAGGTGTGACTCTTTAAAAGTCCTGTGGGCAAAATGTTTTTTTTTCTGTGTTGTGCATACAAATTTTGGACTGAGACACTACCTCAACCCTTCTCATATTAGCTCTCATTCTCTGTCTATGGAAGTAGATTGTGACTGTAATTTTGCTGCGGAAGATTGGGACATTTGTTTGACCAACCTCTATAAATGTGTAACATCTCTTACAACCTGTAAAATAGCTATACAATTGCTAATGAGGTGGTATCTAACCCCCATGAGACTTCATGCCATTTTTCCTGCAGTTCCCTCCGCATGTTGCAGGGGTTATCCCATTTACGGGCCACAGCCACATATTTATGGTCCTGTATCAGAGCGCAGTAAGAAATACAAGCATTCTCTGCTTCTATAATAAAGTAGGCCTATTTTATTAACCAAGGAAATTTGCCTATTATTTGCCCCCCTGCCGGGATTCAACCACTTAAAAGAAAAACAAATCCATATTATCTGTGTCGCAGTCCAATGGGTAATAGTACTCCACTGGAAGACCCTAGATGTTCCTCTAACACAAGTTGAATCTAGAATTGACTCTATAATGATTATGAAAAAGCTTTTTCATACATTACACAATCCCAAAACACATTTTGCCAATAAATGAGACCATTGGTTTGACAATAAGCACCTCTTTCCTGAGGGCCACTAACTTCCTCTTACTTTTGTTGGTTTTCATGTGTTATTTATTTGACTGGTTGCTTTATTTACCCTTTAATGACCATTAGACATTTTCTCCACCCTCTCATGTCTGTATGCAGGTTGACAGTTTGGCGTTTTTTTCTACCCTTTTAGGCCATACATGGGTCGAATTGAAATTTCATTAAAAAATCCGAAATTTTGTGTGTTTTGTGATCTGATTATGCCACCATTGATTTCGAAATTAGACCAATCAAGCCTTCAATTTCACCTTATGTTGCTACAGAAAATAATTTTCGTGGCTGGGAATTTTTCTTTCCAGGAATTTTCTTTTCGGGAATTTTCTTTTCTTGTGCTCATTTGCATTCCTTTTTTGATTATATTTCTCACACAATTCTCCCATCATTGATTAATAAATCATTCGTTTTTCAAACCATTTCCAACTTGCGTGATCACTCAAATTTGATGGCTGCACAAAAATTGGCTGTTGCTGCGGCCCACTAATGGTGCGAAATTCGAATGAAAATTCTTAGAAAAGATTTTCTAAAGAAAATTATTTCGGGAATTCGAGCCATGTATGGCCTTAGTCTGGCAATTGAGACTCAGTATACTTTGCTATTTTATTGACATTTGTACCATACAAGCTTCATCTTTGTATTTTATGTTGTAATACTTGTTGAACACAAAATTTTTACTTTTTTATATAATTTAATAAAAGCTAGTAAACAAAAAATAAAATCAATTTTATTATTGTACTAACAAATCTTCCTTAAAGTGCATGCAAAGGAATTTTTTGCGTTTTGAATAGGGTAGATAGAGATTGTATTTTCCTGATTGTATTATTCCCTCCTCTTTCAATTACATTTTCCTGTAGTCTTGAATTGCCTATTTTATATTTCTTCATTGTTCCCTTTAGTTCCTTCCTATAGGTTTGCATAAAAAAAAAAATCTAACTTTCAGAGGAGAATGTGGTATAAAACTCATTGCACAGAGGACTGAACCTTTGTGCTTTGCTCTACCCTGTGGTCACTGTGTGTTATATCCTGTTATGGACAGAGAGGCAGAATGTAAACTTCTATCTGTTCGCTTTAGATGTAGTTACATTCAATAGCAGGGCAGATTTTACTCAAGGGAACATTGAGAAATAAGCATATTATGGTCCATGTTTGGGAAACAACAATAAAGATGTTCAAAGTTTAACTCCGGGTACAGATGTATTTTCTTAAGTACTTTCCTCAATAGCCACATACGATATAAATCCAACTTTGTGTGCACCAGGGAGTTGATTTACTAAAGGCAAATAGACTGTGCACTTTTGCAAATGCAGTTGCACCATTGGTGACTGGTGCTCATTATTTTGGGGAGGGCGGCAAACAATCCTGCCCCCTCACTTGCACCAGCGCCACCCCCCATCGGCGGCGATCAGAGGTCTTACCGTGAGGAGGCAGATGATGAGGATCTGGGCTGCTGCTCCTCGTTCTAACTTCTCCAGGAGAAGAGCCCGGGCTTCTCCCCCCAGCTGAACAGGCGGTGGCGATCTTGGAGAGTTTCCTGATGGATGAGGCTGTGGGCATAGGGGGTGATGGACCGAAGGCTATCCAAGGCATTGTTCAGGTCATGCATCCTCCTCCTCTCTCGGACGTTGATGCTCAGCCTCAGGGACCTCTGCTCCTTTGGCTTCCTGCTGCCGAGCTTTCCCCTGTCGTTGTTGTTCTTGCTCTGCTCATAGCCATCCTCATTGTCCCTGGTCTGCTCTAGGAATTCCAGCTAATCGGGTCCCAGGACCCACTTCATGATTGGCCGGGAGGAGAATCAGGAAGACAATAATGAATATTAATTTGCTATTGTCATACCCCGAGCCCACCCTTTTTTTAAGCCAACTAGAGCCTCAGGTTCTAATCATGTGCTGCATGTACATTAGGGTCCAGGCGCATGGATTAGGGTGGTGGCTTATGGACAGGCCACCACTGAGTTGCACTCTGCAAGTGGAGTTGCTCAATGAGCAGAAGCTCTGCTGACTTCCATCATCCAATCATGTGCAAGCAAAAATGAATTTTTTTTTTCCTTGCATGTGATTGGGTATTCTTTGTAAAATGAAGCTTTACCTCATTTACTAAGCTCTGGAGCAACTGCACTTGCAAAAGTACATAGTCTATTTGCCTTTAGTAAATCATCCCACAAATGTCTTTGTGAACCCAGATATTACCATATAAATGTAGCTGTGACAAGGAAGCTGTGGAAGGATGCCCAAACTGGAAATTTACTTTTAAATGGACCTATTATTCCATCCTATCAAGGAACACAGTCCCTGGCTGCCAGATGAATTATGGGTGTTTAACATAATTAAAGCCTGTAGAGTATAACAGATTACATGTTGTGCAGCGCGGAGTGTAACAGGGTGCACAGCATAAGGTACACATACTTACTTTTATTTGCTCCAATATTGCTTGTATCTATTGGTTTGTTTATTAAAGTGATTGTAAAGGCAGAAGGTATTCTATGCATTAAGAGAAAAAGCCTTCTGTGTGCAGCAGCCCCCCTCAGCCCCCCTAATACTTACCTGAGCCCCATCTAGATCCAGCAATGTTGTAGGAATGTTTCGGCTGCCCGGGACTCCCCTCCTCATTGGCTGAGATGGCGGTGCAGCACCATTGGCTCCCGCTGCTGTCAATCAAAGTCAGTCAGCCAATAAGGTGGGAGAGAGGGGGTGGGGATGGGTCGGGTCTCCGTGTCTGAATGGACACTGGGAGCTGTGGCTCGGCTCAGGTGCCCCCATAACAAGCTGCTTGCTGTGGGGGCTCCCCTCAGGAGGGAGGGACCCGAGAAGAGGAGGATCTGGGCTGCTCTGTGCAAAACCAACTGCAGAGGAGGTAAGTATAACATGTTTGTTATTTTTAACCAAAAAATTTAAAAAGGAGACTTTACAATCACTTTAAGTTTTGACTCAGTGAGCAAAAAAACAGAAACTGTATAGAATCCTGATCCCACATGACGGGGCTCGGGCCTGGTGAATGGCCACTCAGAGACCAAGTGGTTTATTGTGGAGAGACAGGGCAAGTGATGTCTTGGACATTCCAGGGCTAGATGTGTGCAAATGTTAGGTATATACATGTATAATATTTCCCATACAGAAAAGATAAAGTGTAACTTTGGCCAGTAAGGGCAGAATATAGATGCACTTTAAAAAAAAAATGCATTTTTTTTTTCAAACTGTTTCACAGCATAGATTAAAAAGAAACTGTTCTAGTGGAACGATGAGGTAGAAATAAGGGTGAAATGTTCACGTTATAATTTTAGTGGAGATTTTGTGCATCATGCAGATCCCTTTTCGTTAAGCACCATGCTATGGCTAAAATGTATTCTTCAATAAATTTGCAAAAAAAAAAAGCGTATATACAGTATATACACACACACATCTCACGTTTTTGTAAATATTTTATTATATCTTTTCATGTGACAACACTGAATAAATGACACTTTGCTACAATGTAAAGTAGTGAGTGTACAGCTTGTATAACAGTGTAAATTTGCTCTCCCATCAAAATAACGCAACACACAGCCATTAATGTCTAAACCGCTGACAACAAAAGTGAGTACACCCCTAAGTGAAAATTTTCAAATTGGACCCAAAGTCCAATTTTATGTTTCATTTGCTCTGATAAAGTTTGATCTAATTCCAACTCTCTAAGGGGCATGATAGCTCCACACCTGGGGAGGAGATCAGCATCTTATAGATAATAGATATTCCATGCCCCCTTATCCCCCCTTGGTCCAATAAACTTTCCCATTGGGTAAGCTCCTTAATGGAGCAAAGGGGTTTTGAGAGAGTGTGTACAAAATGTTGGAGTTGCCTATATCTCCACATGTCCCATGGTGATTCCCCATATCTTTCGCCTAGTTCACCTAATGTACACAGGGCATTTCCCTCCATGCTGTCTTTTAATCTTAACCTACCCGAGGATGTCCACCTCAGATATAGCTTATTCTCCTTCCCTGGGGGGAGGTAGTTCGTACCTGACAGGGGCATCAATGGGTTGTTATATTGCCAGAGCCTAGTTTTAAATAGGCTATCCCACGCTCGTAGGGTTTTCCTTTGTTATTTGAGCTACATCACTAGGGATGTCCCTATACTGCCTTGGTACCCACATTATTTGACTTAAATATCTTCCACTTACATTTCTTCCAGTGATACACATTTTTTGGGGGGAAAAAATGAAAGAACAAGAGTGGAAGTATAGAGTATTTAAAAAAAATTAGACTGGCCAAGCATGTCTCCAGACCTAAACCCTATTTGGCATCTGTGGGGCATCCTCAAACGGAAGGTGGAGGAGCGCAAGGTCTCTAACATCTACCAGCTCTGTGATGTCATAATGGAGGAGTGGAAGAGGACTCCAGTGGCAACCTTTGAAGCTCTGATGAATTCCATGGCCAAGAGGGTTAAGGCAGTGCTGGAAAATAATGGTGGCCACACAAATTATTGCCACTTTGGGCCCAATTTGGACATTTTCACTTTTGTACTCACTTAGTTATTTTGAGGGGACAGCAAATGTACACTGTTATACAAGCTGTACACTCACTACTTTACATTGTAGCAAAGTGTAATTTCTTCACTTTTGTGAGATACTGTATATATATATATATATATATATATATATATATATATATATATATATGATAAAGTTACAAACCCTTTAAAAGTTCAAAAGGTCTAGTATACAGCACAGGGCATTTCATCAAGCAATGAGTATTTCAGTTTGGTGCCTTGTGGTTGGTGGTGTTATTTCCTATTATGAACAGAAAGGTTTCTAATCTGCTACAGCATATACACAGATGAAATATATATGAAGGAGCTGTTTTACCTGCCAAAGGATTTGTATTTCTAGCTATCCAGTCCTGAAATTTTCCCAGTGCTGTCCGGTAAGGCAGGTAATCTGATTTTTCTCTGCTCAAATCAAAGTGGAACTCAAGCTGCCTATACTGACCTCCATGACATCTGTTGGCTCCCTCACCGGGGCCGACACTTTTGCCCGGTCTTCTTCTGGGTTTGACATCTTTGGCCACCTGCATGTACAGGGGAGATCATTCATCCTGGCCCCAAACCATGCAGAGAATGTACACTGAGTTACACATACATGCACATATGATTGTATAATTGTAGTGAATATTTATGCAATGAACTTGTTTAGTAAGCCAGCCTCATATTATGCCTTTTTTTGCAATAAAAAAAACTCCCTACCTGTCCATTTTTTTTGGAAGCCAACATTCTACTTAAAGGCCTTTCACACTTGTGCGACTTCAAAGTCACACGATTTTACCGCGATTTTGCCGCGATTTCAAGGAATGTCTGTGTAAGTGGCATCAAAATTGGACCAAAGTAGTGCAGGGACTACTTTGAAGTCGGGGAGACTTGAAGTCGTACTAATTTGAATTTCTGTCATTGGAAATCATGGGGAACGACTTGTCATGCTACTTTGCAGTCCCAAATCATGGGACAAGTCGTATAAGTGTGAAAGGGGCCTAAGTAACACTCCTTCCCACTCTGTGACCGAACAGTGAAAGTAGAAGCAGTATACAGAAAAGCTCATCACTTTGCCACTCTTCTCAATCCTTCTATCAGCATGTTACTTGTTAGCACTTGAGCAAACAATTGCCTCCTTCTGCTTTTTCTCCCTCTTCCAGCAAGCTCTGCTGTACAGGATTGCAAGAGGACGATATCACCACACATTCTAGTATTTACACTGTTTGTATTAAAATACATATTTAAATATGTACTAATGATCACAGAGATGCATTCGTTTTGTAACTTGTGCTTTCTATGTTTGCCTGTGGTTCAGCATTAACCACTTCCCGACCGCCCCCTGTATATTTACGTCGGCAGAATGGCACGTACAGGCAGAATCACGTACCTGTACGTGACATTCTTCCGGCGGTTGGGGGGTCCGATCGGACCCCCCTCCGCCGGCGGGGACGGTCGGGATCGCTTCAGGAGCGATCCGGGACGAGGGGACGGCCAGTGGTTTCTGGCCACCCCCTCGCGATCGCTCCTGGCCAATGAGAAACTTCCCCTTCCTGTCTATTGTATAGACAGGAAGGCGGAAGTGATGTCACGCTCGGTGCGCCGGTCTATGTGACCGGAGACGCCGAGCGGCGAACATGTACAGGTTAGTGCACAACACTACACTGACACCAGTACAGTTAGGCACATATTCCACCCCCCTGTCACCCCCTGATCACCCCCCAGATCACCCCCTCCCCCCCCAGTCACAGTGTCACTAATTGCAGTGATCATTTATTTACTGATCACTGCATTTAGTGTCAGTGTGACTGTAATAACTGTCAGGGCAGTTAGTTTTAGGTCCAAGGTAGCCCCCTACCCCCCCCTAATAAAGGTTTAACCCCTTGATTGCCCCCCAGGTAACCCTTTCACCCCCTTTTGCCAGTGTCACTAAGCGATCGTTTTTCTGATCGCTGTATTAGTGTCACTGCTGTCGCTAGGTAACCATTTTTTTTTTTTAGGTAACCGCCATGTTTATATAGGTTCATAAATAGTTTTATAGGTCAGGTACCCCCATATTACAACCTAAATAAAGGTTTTAACCCCCTGATTGCCCCTAGAGTTAACCCTTTCACCAGTGATCACTGTATAACTGTCACTGGTGACGCTGGTTAGCCAGTTAGTTATTTCGTTATTTAGGTTCCCCGTCAGGTTTTTATATAGCGTCAGGTACCCCCATATATTACCTAATAAAGGTTTTAACCCCCTGATTGCCCCTAGTTAACCCTTTCACCCCCTTTTGCCAGTGTCACTAAGCGATCGTTTTTCTGATCGCTGCATTAGTGTCGCTAGGTAACCATTTTTTTTTTTTTAGGTAACCGCCATGTTTATATAGGTTCATAAATAGGTTTATAGGTCAGGTACCCCCATATTACAACCTAAATAAAGGTTTTAACCCCCTGATTGCCCCTAGAGTTAACCCTTTCACCAGTGATCACTGTATAACTGTCACTGGTGACGCTGGTTAGCCAGTTAGTTATTTCGTTATTTAGGTTCCCCGTCAGGTTTTTATATAGCGTCAGGTACCCCCATATATTACCTAATAAAGGTTTAACCCCCTGATTGCCCCTAGTTAACCCTTTCACCCCCTTTTGCCAGTGTCACTAAGCGATCGTTTTTCTGATCGCTGCATTAGTGTCGCTAGGTAACCAGTTTTTTTTTGTATTACTGTTACGGGTGACGCTGGTTAGTTAGCTTGTTTTTTATACTGTCAGGGCACCCGCCATTTATTACCCAATAACGGTTTAACCCCCTGATCGCCCGGCGGGTGATATCAATTAGGTTTTAGGGTCAAATAAGGTCTGCGTCGCCCCAGGTTAGTGCCAGTACCGCAAACACCCACGCACAAAGCATACACCTCCCTTAGTGGCACAGTATCTGAACAGATCAATATCTGATCTGATCAGATCTATACTAGCGTCCCAGCAGTTTAGGGTTCCAAAAAAAACCGCATTGTTAGCGGGATCAGCCCAGATACCTGCTAGCACCTGCGTTTTCCCCCTCCGCCCAGCCCAGCCCACCCAAGTGCAGTATCGATCGATCACTGTCACTTACAAAACACTAAGCACACATAACTGCAGCGTTCGCAGAGTCAGGCCTGATCCCTGCGATCGCTAACAGTTTTTTTTGTGGTAGCGTTTTGATTCAGTCGCTTCAGTCAGGAGCTTTTTTACCTGTGAATCTCAAAAAAATAAAAAAAAATAAAATAGTTGTCGTTTTATTGTTCTCTCTCTCACTCTATTCTCTCTCTATTGTTGCTCTTTTTTTACTCCATTCTATTCTGCAATGTTTTATTATGTTTTATCATGTTTTATCATGCTTGCTTTTCAGGTATGTAATTTTGTTTACTGTGTTTTAGTGTTGAGCATTTTTTTGTTTTCAGGTGCGCCATTCAGTTGCAACGCGGATTTATTTATCTTGACAGCAACAGCGTTTGCTCCCACGATACATAAAGCCGCGACTCCAACGCTGTAGGAGGTGATTTCACCACCACAGTTAAGAGCATATATGCCGAAGCATGGGGGCAGCAGGGGGGGGAGGAGCGATTGGCTCCTAATGCCACGTACATACGGTCGAAATTCCGACCGTGTGTACACGGCATAACTTTTGCGGGAGGATGCCCCCATGCATCGGCATATATAAATGGTGCATGTATGCCCATCATTAGAAGTGGGTGGATGAAGGGAGGTATTCTAATGGTGGGCATACCCACCAATCAATCTCTTTTTTTTTCGTTCAGCCAAGAGGCTGCATGAAAAAAAAAAGATTACAATATATGTCCAGTATGTTGCTGGACTTTGAATGGTTATACCAGAATGATGCCTGCAGGTTTAGGTATCATCTTGGTATCATTCTTTTCAGCCAGTGATCGGCTTTCATGTAAAAGCAATTCTAGCGGGTAATTAGCCTCTAGACTGCTTTTACAAGCAGTGGGAGGGAATGTCCCCCCTCCCGGATATAAACCGCGCCATTGGGAAATTGGGAAAGCATTTTATCACACCAATCTTGGTGTGGTCAGATGCTTTGAGGGCAGAGGAAAGATCTAGGGTCTAATAGACCCCAATTTTTTTCAAAAAAAGAGTACCTGTCACTGCCTATTGCTATCATAGGGGATATTTACATTCCCTGAGATAACAATAAAAATCATAACAAAAAAAAAAATGGAAGGAACAGTTTAAAAATAAAATAAAAAAGCTAAATAAAAATAAAAAAAAAAACAAAAAAAAAAAAAAAAGCACCCCTGCCCCCCCTTCTCTTGCGCAAAGGCGTACACAAGCGTTGGTCTGGCGTCATATGTAAACAGCAATTGCACCATGCATGTGAGGTATCACCGCGAAGGTCAGATCGAGGGCAGTAATTTTAGCAGTAGACCTCCTCCGTGAATCTAATGTGGTATCATGTAAAGGCTTTTAAAGGCTTTTAAAAATGTATGTAGTTTGTCGCCACTGCGTGTTTGTGCGCAATTTTAAAGCATGTCGTGTTTGGTATCCATGTACTCGGCCTAAGATCATATTTTTTATTTCATCAAAAATTTGAGCAATATAGTGTGTTTTAGTGCATTAAAATAAAAAAAAGTGTATTTTTTCCACAAAAAATGCGTTTGAAAAATCGCTGCGCAAATACTGTGTGGAAAAAAAAAATGCAACACCCACCATTTTAATCTGTAGGGCCTTTGCTTTAACATTATATATAGTGTTTGGGGGTTCAACGTAATTTTCTTGCAAAAAAAAAATATGTTTTCATGTAAACAAAAAGTGTCAGAAAGGGCTTTGTCTACAAGTGGTTAGAAGAGTGGGTGACGTGTGACATAGGCTTCTAAATGTTGTGCATAAAATGCCAGGACAGTTCAAACCCCCCCCAAATGACCCCATTTTGGAAAGTAGACACCCCAAGCTATTTGATGAGAGCAATGTTGAGCCCATTAAATATTTTTTTTTTTTGTCCCAAGAGATTGAATAATGAAAAAAAAAAAAATATATATATATTTTTTTTTACAAAAAGTTGTCACTAAATGATATATTGCTCAAACATGTCATGGGCATATGTGGAAATACACCCCAAAATACATTCTGTTGCTTCTCCTGAGTACGGGGATACCACATGTGTGGGACTTTTTGGGAGCCTAGCTGCGTACGGAACCCCAAAAACCAATCACCGCCTTCAGGCTTTCTAAGGGTGTAATTTTTTTATTTCACTTCTCACTGCCAATCACAGTTTCGGAGGCCATGGAATGCCCAGATGGCATAAAACCCCCCAAAATGACCCCATTTTGGAAAGTAGACACCCCAAGCTATTTGCTGAGAGGTATTGTGAGTATTTTGCAGATGTCGCTTTTTGTCACAAAGTTTTGAAAATTGAAAAAAGAAAAAAAAAATTTTTTTTTTTCTTTACTTTCTTCATTTTCAAAAACAAATGAGAGCTGTAAAATACTCACCATGCCTCTCAACAAATAGCTTGGGGTGTCTACTTTCCAAAATGGGGTCATTTGGGGGGGTTTTGTGCTATTTTGGCATTTTATGGCCTTCGAAACGGTGATAGGTAGTGAGGAGTGAAATCAAAAATTTGCACCCTTAGAAATCCTGAAGGCGGTGCTTGGGTTTCGGGGCCCCGTACGCGGCTAGGCTCCCAAAAAGTCCCACACATGTGGTATCCCCATACTCAGGAGAAGCAGCAAAATGTATTTTGGGGTGCAATTCCACATATAACTATGGCATGTGTGAGCAATATATCATTTAGTGACAACTTTTTGAAAAAAAAAAAAATCTTTTTTATTTTTGTCTTTATTCAATCACTTGGGACTAAAAAAAAAAATATTCAATGGGCTCAACATGCCTCTCAGCAAATAGCTTGGGTGTCTACTTTCCAAAATGGGGTCATTTGGGGGGGTTTTGTACTTCTCTGCCATTTTAGCACCTCAAGAAATGAAATAGGCAGTCATAAATTAAAAGCGGTGTAAATTCCAGAAAATGTACTCTAGTTTGTAGACGCTATAACTTTTGCGCAAACCAATAAATATACGCTTATTGGCATTTTTTTTACTAAAGACATGTGGCTGAATACATTTTGGCCCAAATGTTTGACTAAAATTGAGTTTATTAGATTTTTTTTATAACAAAAAGTAGAAAATCTCTTTTTTTTTCAAAATTTTCGCTCTTTTTCCGTTTATATCTCAAAAAATAAAAATCACAGAGGCAATCAAATACCATCAAAAGAAAGCTCTATTTGTGGGAAGAAAAGGACGCAAATTTCGTTTGGTTACAAAATTGCATGACCGCGCAATTACCAGTTAAAGTAGTGCAGTGCGAAATTGAAAAAAGACCTCTGGTCCTTTGGCTGCCAAATGGTCCGGGGCTGAAGTGGTTAAAGGGGTATTAAGGCTGGATTCACACTAATGCGAATCGGATTCCCCCATCCAATTTGCAATAGCAGGAGATTTTGACCGGCTCTCTATGGAGCAGGTTCACATATCTCCAGTGCGGCTCCAGTGTGAATTGCACAGGAGTCATGTGCGTCTTTTGGTCCGTTTCAGGTTTTGGGCTGAAATCGGAAATCGGACCTGAAACGATGAACCAGGACGCACCGGACTCCTGCTGGGAGCCGAATGGGAAGATAGTGTGAACCCAGCCTAAAGGTTTGGCTTAAAAACAAACAAAAAACAAACAAACATGTTATAAATACCTGTTCTGTGCAGTTGGTTTTTCACAGAGCAGCCCTGATCCTCCTTTTCTCAGGTCCCCTGTCGGGGCAGCTGCCCGCTCGCTCCTCCTTGACCAGTGCCCCCATAGCAAGCCACTTGCTATGGGGGCACTGGTGAGTGCTCGTTCCCAAGCCCTGCTCTGTGCATCCATAAGAGACAGGCTTGGCTGCTCACCCCCCCTCCCTCATTGGCTCACTGGCTGTAATAGACAGCGGTGGGAGCCAATGGTTACGGCTGCTGTCTCAGCCAATAAGGAGAGGGATTCCCTGGACAGCCGAGGCTCTCATACACATTGTTGGACCTAGAGAGGGCTCAGGTGAGTATTAGGAGGGGCAATGGGGGGAGGGGGCAGCATACAGACAGTTTTTTACCTTTATGTATAGAACGCATGAAGGTAAAAAAACCTTTAGCCTTTACAACCACTTTTACCACTTGCCGACCCGCCACAGTATATATACTGCGGCAGGTTGGCTCTCCTCGCAAACCGGCGTACCCGAAAGTCGAATTTTTGCATGTTGAACTGCCCGCGTGCTCGCTGCATGCCACATGAACACGCCCGTGGGTCCCGCTGACTCGATGTCCGCCGGCGACCCGCGATCGCAGTGAGGAGGGGCAGAACGGGAATCTGCCAGTGTAAACAAGGCAGATTCCCATTCTGTCAGGGGACAACTCTGGGATCTGCTGTTCCCAGTGATCAGGATGGGACAGCAATCTCTTTGTTGTCCCAGGCAGCCCCCACACAGTTAGAACACACCCAGGGAACACGGTTAACCCCTTGATCGCCCCCTAGTGTTAACCCCTTCCCTGCCAGTGTAATTTATACATTGATCAGTGTATTTTTTTTAGCACTGATCAATGTAATAATGTCACTGGACCCCAAAAAGTGTCAGGGTCAGATTTTTACGCCGCAATGTCGCAGTCCCGCTAAAAATTGCAGATCGCCGCCATTACCAGTAAAAACATAAAGAAAATAAAAAAGTTCATAAATCTATCCCCTATAACTTGCACAAACCAATCAATATATGCTTATTGCTATTTTTTTTTTTACCAAACATATGTAGCAGAATACATATTGACCTAAACTGATGAATACATTTGTTTTTTCATATATTTTTTTGGGGATATGTATTATAGCAGAAAGTAAAAATATTGTTTTTTTTTTTTCAAAATTCCCGCTCTTTTTATGTTTACAGATTAAAAAATAAAAACCGCAGAGGTGATCAAATACCACCAAAAGAAAGCTCTATTTGTGGGAAAAAAAGGACATACATTTTGTTTGGGTACAGCGTCGCACGACTGCGCAATTGTCAGTTGAAGCAACCGCAGTGCCGTATTGCAAAAAATGGCCTGGTCATTAAGGGGGTAAAACCTTCCTGGGGTGAAGTGGTTAAGGGCTCATTCACATGGGCAGCTGGGTGCTGGGGTAAAAATAGATGGCTGCAGTTTTACCACCTCTGGATCCCCACAAACCTGAGCAAGCTGGAACCATGGCTGGATGGTGTTGTTGTACTTTGTTCCCGATGTTCATCTCCCACCGGGGGGGGGGGGGGGGCAGGAGGCATTGGTTTGCCACCCCCCCCCCCCCCCAAATTATCGAGCACCAGCCAGCACTGCATTCAAGTGAATGGGGCCATACCACAATTGCCCTGCCACAAATTTGTGGGTTTTTCAGGGTTAAAACAGGCAACAAGGAGGCAAAATATTGTCCTCTAAAAAGCACTCCATCACAGATGCTGTGCCATATACTGAACAGAGTGTGAAAAGAAATTTTCGGATTAGATGCATTTTAAGGAAATAACGTGTTTTCAAATCACTAGACTTGAAAACAGCTAAAAAGCGTCAGGTTTAAAAAAAGCTTACAAAACTAAAAATAAAATGAAATAAAAAGTATCCCAAAAGCCACTAGGTTTTCCTTTTAAAGTGTCAATAAACACACATCATTAAAAGCTATCAATAAATGGTTTATTACATGCTGTTACATGCATACTCACTCAGTCACTATGGGATTTGTTTTCTGTAAACTGCAAAATACCTGGTTGATCATGCTGCTCTCTCATTCCACCTTCTGTCCAGGTCCCCAATGCAGTTGGGTACATTTTGCAGAGCAGTGTTTGTAGCTAGTGCACATGCTCAGTTTTCAGTGTATTTCTACCCTAAGCATTTTCTATCACATCTAACCATCCTACGTGACTATAGAGTCACACATGTGGGGGGTATACACAGTGGTAAATGACAGTGCACACCGTTCCTCCTCCATGACCACTAACCAGCTAAACACAATGTGATCGGGATATAACATCTTGATTGATGGAGGCTTCACCTCCCTGTTGTTCTAAGACTCAGACTGGAGGGGCGTGATACAGCCTGTGACTGGCAGAAATCCACCCATGTTATTGTCAAACAATAATAAATATTTAATTTCAAATATCTATTTGTATGACAATTTAAAACAGTTTATTGATATAAATTATTGATTTTACTCTATATTCCAACGGCTGTTTTTTTGAATATGTGACCAGCAGCAGAGGACTAGAAGCTCCTCCTGCTTATGTTTTACTACAGACAGGCTGGGAAATATCTGGGTCATGTGACAGCTGTATATCGATTAGGAGAAAGGTACTTTTTTATCAAAATAATTACAGTGCCATCATCTACATACAGAAATAGGAGGGACAATGTAAATTAAACAGTTTGTGTCTAGTATCATTTTAAGTGGTGCAATTTGAATCTTCTGGCCACCACCCTTTTTCCAAGTTAGTTGTGGCCGATGATGATGTCACTGGTACATACAGGATAGATGTATAGCGAGGATGCATGCCAGTAGACCAACGGTGATCACAGTAGATTTTACAAAAACGGAACACTGAATGAGCACATTATGGCCTGTATCTGGAAAAGAACAATAAAGATAGGTCATTAGATGTTACAGGGATTCCCTTATTTACTTATTATAGAGACAACCACAAAAAATGTGCCAAAATGGATACCTATTTAAAGTATGAATACAGTTGCTTGGGGAGAACAACTCACCGCCAAGAAAGTTTTGTCACTGATTAATAAGCATTGTGAAAAATCATTCTATTGGACTTATTTTCAAGTATCTTCCTCTATCCTGAGTCAGCATTTACATTTAAAGAAAAATTTTCCCAAGAGACATATGGTGGCTGCACTATTCAATCCTCTTCTCAAAATGCGAGTTCTCCTTCTAGTACAGTAATAAGGTGTAACCCTTTCCCGCCGAGCGTACACAGATATGTGGCCTCGGCTTTCGGGGGTTATACCGGGATGACGCCCACAGCTGCAGGCATCATCTTAGTACCATTTTTTAGAGCGGGCAATCGGCTTTCCAGGAATAACAACCGATGCGGCTAAAAGCCGCTCGGCTGTTATCCCGAAGGAGCGCCAAGGGACGTCCCCCCTCCCGCCGTCTGCCGCTGGTCTGAACGGGCTTCCCGTCCCACCGGAAGACCCGATCCACGATCCGCCACTTCCAGCGGCTAGGGACTGACTGGCACGAAGCCGGAAATGGCTTCGTTCCAGTCTCCTGATTGTAAACACGGAAGCGACTTCACAACGTTACTTCCTGTTTACTCGGCTGCCAATGGCGCCGGTTTTTAAAAAATATACAGTATTCAGAATTGCCGAAAATGGTGAACATGAATACTTTGAAGTGCAAAAGAGGGATCGGGGGTCTTTTAGATCCCTCCATAAAGAGTACCTGTCACCACCTATTACTGTCACAAGGGATGTTTACATTCCTTGTGACAGTAATAAAAGTGATCAAAAAAAATTGAAACACAATTTAACCGCTTCCCGACCGGCGCACGACGATGTACGTCGACAGAATGGCATGGACAGGCATAAGGGCGTACAGGTACGTCCCCTTTAAGATGCCGCACTGCCATCGAGCGCACGGAGCTGGCGGCGCGCGCTGGCGGCGCGCGCTCGCGCCGGTCGGGACCCCCGCAAGACCGGTCACGGGTCCCGCGGACTCGATCGCTGCGGGGATACCCGCGATCGTCTCACGGGAAGGCTGAACGGGGAGATGCGGAAATAAACAGCATCTCCCCGTTCTGCCTAGCAACTAGTGACGCCGATCTCTGCTCCCTGTGATTGGAGCAGAGATCAGCATTCACTAGCTGACAGCCATGCCCCCCACAGTTAGAAACACGCCTCTTGGAACATGTAACCCCTCCCCGCCCCCTAGTGGTTAACCCCTTCACTGCCAGTGTCATTTACATTGCATTTAAATAGCATTGGTTGCTGTATAAATGACAATGGTCCCAAAAATTTGTCAAAAATGTCCGATGTGTCCGCCATAATGTCGCAGTCACAATAAAAATCGATGATCGCCGCCATTACTAGTAAAAAAAAATTATTAATAAAAATGCTATAAAACTATCCCCTATTTTGTAAACGCTATAACTTCTGCACAAACCAATCAATAATCGATTATTGTGATTTTTTTTACCAAAAATATGTCGAGGAATACGTATCGGCCTAAACTGAGGAAACTTACTATTATAGCAAAAAGTAAAAAAGAATGTGTTTTTTTCAAAATTGTTGCTCTTTTTTTGTTTATAGCGCAAAAAAATAAAAACCTCAGGGGCGATCAAATGCCATCAAAAGAAAGCTCTATTTGTGGGAAAAAAAGGACTTCAATTTTGTTTGGGAGTCACGTTGCACGACCGCGCAATTGTCAGTTAAACCGACGCAGTGCTGAATCGCAAAAAGGGGCCTGGT
Source organism: Lithobates sylvaticus (assembly GCA_028564925.1). Lineage (NCBI taxonomy): Eukaryota > Metazoa > Chordata > Amphibia > Anura > Ranidae > Lithobates > Lithobates sylvaticus. The sequence continues at coordinate 7,256,339 of CM053038.1, forward strand.
CCTTTGGCTGCAAATTGGTCCGGTCTGAAAGTGGTTAATAATATAAAAACAAATAAAATAAATAAGAAAAAAAATAAAAAAATGTTTAAAGCACCCACGTCCCCGCGAGAAGTACGGAAGTCGCGCCCGCATATGTAAACGGTGTTCAAATCCCACATGTGTGGTATCGCCGCGATGGTCAGAGCGAGAGCAATAATTCTAGTTCTAGACCTCCTCTGTAACTCTAACCTGGTAACCGTAAAAAAAAAATTAACGCGTCGCCTATGGAGATTTTTAGGTACCGTAGTTTGTCGCCATTCCACGACCGTGTGCAATTATAAAGCGTGACATGTTTTGTATCTATTTACTTGGCGTAACATCATCTTTCACATTATACAAAAAAATTGGGTTTAACTTTACTGTTTCGTTTTTTTTTTTAATTCATGAAAGTGTCCCTTTTCCCAAAAAGTTGCATTTAAAACACTGCTGCACAAATACCGTGTGACATAAAATATTGCAACAATCGCCAATTTATTCTCTAGATTCTTTGCTAAAAATATATATATAAAGTTTGGGGGGTCTAAGTAATTTTCTAGCAAAAAATACGGATTTTAACTTATAAACGCCAAATGTCAGAAACAGGCTTAGTCATGAAAGGGTTAAGTCCTGGAACAAGTAGGCATATCGGTAAATGCAGGTCTACTTATTTGCATGCTTGTCCCAGGTAGAGAACACAAAGTATTGAAGCATATGGGTAAGCCAGAGACAATAACATTTACAAAATTAAAAGTAGCAGTGGAAGGTTTCCTTAAAAATAAATATTTCCTGCCATAAAAATTGTGGTTTCAGTGAGGACTCCACATTCTTCAAAGCATAAATAATGGCTGTTATATTGATCCTCTGTCTCTGAAACTTAGAACCAGCTCTTCTCAATCTTTTTACCCCAGAGGAACTCTTGAAAATGTTCATGTTCCAGGGAACCCCTGCTAAAATTAATTCATCATTGATGCCCCTTGCCTTGAGAGTTACTGGGAAGAATGCCCCCCTTACTTTGGGGGTCAGTGGGAAGAATGCCCCCCTTATATTAGTGGTCAGTGGTAAGGATGCCACCCTTTTATTGGGGATCAGTGTAAAGAATGCTTCCCTTACACTGGTCCCCAGTGGGAAGAATGCACCTTACATTCTGTGTATTTCTGAACAGCTCCGAACCGTTCCGAGTGTCCCCGGTGCCCCCGCACCTCTGGCTAAATGCAGTACTGCACCGCCCATTAGCTTGAATTCTGTTTGTTTTGTGACAACACTCGCAAACCGAGTCAGACTTTAAAAATAAAAGTTGCTCTTCTTTCAAAACGCTTGTTAACCGCGTTACTCGTAGACCAAGGTTCCACTGTATATTGAAATCAGAAGGACTATACATGTGCACTTCGACAAGAGGTAGGGAAATTAGGTAGAGACAGGGAGAAAAAAAAAGACATGGAACCAGATCAGATGAAAAAAACAAATGTATGCCTAAAGTAGGGTATACACTATAAGAAAATCATAATATCATTTCTGTATGAGGCACGATAGTTTGATTTTTGTATAGTGTGTACACAACTTTCTGATTCAGACTTTCTAAACATAAACTTGGGTCTTTGGGTGTTGGTGGTGCCTTCACTCCGTAAGCAAAGACAAATGTGCCCTGCCTGAGGATATACCAAGTCCACCTTTGCCTGTGGACAGAGACACTGCTGGCCCCCTCATAGTGGCATGGGAACATCTGCCTCTTCTTGTTGGCCTCCCAGACATGATGGGAGGCTTATTACCCAAATTTATTAGAAACTGGGAAATGTGTGATTGGATGCACTTTATTGAATGAAAAGTGGTGTTTGGTGCACTTTAAATTGAGGACTGACGCTGCCAGAAATTTAAAAAAGGAGGAATACCAGCATCGCTGTCAGGAAAACTGCGGCTGACAATTTAAAAAAAAGGGGCAGGCAGGAGACAAAAAAACAAACAAAAAAGAAAACAAAAAGCATAAAAATAAAAACATGCATGCAGCAATAAAAAACAAAAGAAGGGGTATACAGCACTGTATATAGCACTAAATGTTAGGTAATGCTGTGTTAAAAGCTGCACTACAGGGATACTACACTATACTGACACACTATACTGACACTATACTATACTGACACACTATACTAACACACTACACTCACACTAGACTCACACTATACTGACACACTATACTAACACCCTATACTAACACTACACTAACACTCTACACTCTGAGTCACAATACGTGAACACACTAACTCGCTAGTAGCAAACTGAGCCCCGCTCTATCTATCTCCACTCCAAGTCCTCATCCCTTTGTCCAATCAGGTGCTCTGTGCCCAGAGGTCAGGTGCAAGGCTTCATCCAATTAGGGCCCTAGAATGCACCGGGCAGTTCGCAGTGCATTGTGGGGTGCTCGGCAGAGCAAACATCCCACCAAGCGCCCCGCAAATTCGGGTGTTTGCTTGGCCCAAACCATTCACCCAACACTACTCCCATTAATCAAATGTTATTCACCCAACATAATCTTAATGGCAGCTCCCTGTAATAAAAGAGGTACTATATTCACATCTTCAGCAACCCTTGTCTCCAATCATCACTCTATTACAGCACTGCAGTTGCTGTGAGACTCTGGAGCACAGGTGTCAAACTGGCGGCCCTCCAGCTGTTGCAGAACTACAAGTCCCATGAGGCATTGCAAGGCTGACAGTTACAAGCATGACTCCCACAGGCAGAGGCATAATTGGATTTGTAGATCTGCAACAGCTGGAGGGCCACCAGTTTGATACCCCTGCTCTACAGCCTTCAATATTTCCTGAATTGTTGGATGCCTGTGACTCCTGCCACATGCTATGCTTCCTTCCACCAACCCCTATGTCACTGCTATGTCCTATAATGACTTAGTAACTTTCCCAGCTATCTTCCATAAACTACAACACACTTCCCACCTATATAATGCATATGAGGAGAAGATGAGGTGTTCTATAATCCAAATCTGTAGGGAATACCAGAGACACAATACTGTTCCTCCATAGATACGATAGCAGTGAGTGAGCGTTGTCACCCTATTACAGGAAGTATGTTACCGGCATCATTACCAGATGGAAATAAAGGCCTGAAAAAAAAAATTTATGCAGGCGCCATATACATTGTAAGGACTGGTAAGCTGCAATACAATATATGTATATGCTATTGGGTATACCTTAATGCGTATTATACCTATTGCTATTGGGTATAGTGTAATATACCTTAATGCTTTCTGAATCACTGACATAGAGCAAATGTGCAGCTGAAATCAGAACTCATTTTCTGCTACTTGTTTTAGGTCAGTGAAATCTTTGCAGCGAGATAACCAGCCAATTAGTACCTTCAAAAAGGAGAGCTCTGAAATAGATGGCATCCTAAGTATTTTATGTTTATAAGTAACTGTTATTCATAGTTAGCTGTAAGCATTGGAAATGGGTTAACAAGATGTAGAAACACAGCAGGTTATCAGTTCATTGGTCAGAATCAGCATTCAAGGGCCAAGGGCAGTGGTAGACTCCTTACTTGATATAAGGGGCCAAAAGTGTGGCCCCTAACATTACCATATGAGCAATCTATTATTTATTGTATGCAATGCTACAAAAAATGTCAGAGACTACGGGCATGCTGCAAAAGATGGTTAGAGACTGCAGACAGTGACTTGACACTGCATGAGATTTTTTATAAATCAGTGTGACCTATAGCGCTTTATAAATTACAGTATCCACATCTCATATTCTTCATAGTAAGATTTATTATGAAGGACAGAAGAAAAAAATACATAAAGTGGAAAAAGAGAATGGAAAGCACAGAAAATGAAAGGAAGGGCAAAATAAATAAACCAAATCTTTTATGTAGCGGAAGACTATTTAATGAATAATTTCCTTCACTAGTTATAAGTAAGCACCTAGGCAGAGTTAAAACCATGACTACTGTCTGCTATGACCCTCTGGCTGAAATTTAAATTGGTTGTTAAAAACAGGGGTCAAGCCTGTAATCAGAATGGGACACAATAACAATGTAGACATAGTAAAAAGACCCATTCATTTTAGCCCAATCTGCTGCAATGCTTTAAACACATGCATGTTAATGTAAGTTGCGGAGGGCAGCCCATTCATTTAAATGCCCAATGCACCACACCTGACAAAAATCATGCATGTAGCAATTTCAGCAATGCATCGATGTAGAGTAAAGGAATGCCAACCTTAAAAAGATATACACTTACCTCTGACTTTTATTGTCCAGTGTATCTGGACAGGAGAGGAACTGAGCCAGACTTCGCAGATCATATGACTTCCGTAGGGCACAATATCCTTTTGAAGTGAGAGAAGGCTTTGGAAAGTCCAAATGCCACCAGTTTCCTCCCTAGAAATGATTCTGCCCTTGTGATGTGTTCCAGAGATGTTCCAGGTAATCTGAACTGTACTATGAGAAGCGCTAACTATACAAGTCATCTGGATGGCATTGTTGGAAGGAAGAAATTGAGAAGCCGCCAGAAGATGGATAGAAATGATGGTTGTATAATTGTCTGTGAATGAATAACAAGGTAATACAATATACGTTAGTACTGTAATCCACATGAAACACAAGCTGAGAGCTGTAAATATCTAGCAGTGTGTCCCTAAATACTGACACTACAGTAAAAGCTGGATATTAGGCATCATCTTAGAGAAAGTGTACCAAATATTTAACGTTAGTGAATTTCAGTTCAGGAAAGTTAGAGGAGTTTTTGGGAAGTCCAGTTTCCACTGGGTTGCTTCACAAAGATAATTCTGCCCTTGTGACATATTAGTCAGATGTTAAAACCTCTTAATTTCCCAAGTGCACCATTGAGGCCCCTTGCTGGTGCCATTTCCACGTTCACTGCCCTACTGACCACATCCACTTCCCTACTGACCACGTCCACTTCCCTACTTATCCCGTCCACCGCCCTACGGACCACATCCACTGCCCTACTGACCCTGTCCACTGCCCTACTGACCCTGTCCACTGCCCTACTGACCCCGTCCACTGCCCTACTGACCACATCCACTTCCCTACTGACCACGTCCACTGCCCTACTGACCACGTCCACTGCCCTACTGACCACATTCACTGCCCTACTGACCTCATCCACTGCCCTACTGAACACGTCTACTTCCCTACTAACCACATCCACTTCCCTACTGACCACGTCCACTTTACTACTGTCAGTTTTGTCTACACTTGTGTGAGCCAGAGCCGGAGACAGGGGGCGGAGCTGGGAGGCGGAGCTGGCGGTCCTAGGTACGGAAGACTGCTTGCCTCTTCACTCTACACTCTGGATGCAGCTAGCCCCAGGCTGGATAGGAGGGCCGGCGGGGCTGCATATAGGTGAACCAATCTCCTTTGCTCTCCTCCTGTCTCCTGCAGGTCTTTCAATGGCTGCAGGAGCAGGATCGGTTCTCCTATATGCCGCCCCACCGGCCCTCCTATACAGCCAAGAGGCAAGCAGTCATCGGTACCCAAGATCGCCAGCTCCGCTTCCCAAATCCGCCCCCCCGACCCTGGCTCCCACTTCCTGTCTCAAGGCTGTTCCTGCCACCGGAATGGTAGGAGAAAAGCTCCCTGCCCAAGGGTGCTCCTGGTAAGCTACAAACTCTCTGTCACAGCAGAGAGTAAAAGAATACTGGCCAGTGAGTATAATGTTCCAGGTGTGCTGCTGACTGTCACTCTGCTCTCTCCCATACTACCCCCCCTCCCATCATGCAGTCCCTCCACACTGCCCTCTACTGCCTCCCTCCCACTACTGACCCCGTCCATCGCTCTACTGACCCTCGTCCACCGCCCTACTGACCACGTCCACTTCCCTACTGACCACTTCCACTTCCCTACTGACCACGTCCACTGCCCTACTGACCCCGTCTACTGACCACGTTCAGTGCCCTACTGACCACGTTCAGTGCCCTACTGACCACGTCCACTGCCCTACTGACCACGTCCACTGCCCTACTGACCACATCCACTGCCCTACTGACCATGTCCAATACCCTACTAACTGACATCATTCCCAGTCCACACTGACACCACTGGCCGAACACCACTGAGACCGGTTGCAAAGGTCTCACTTGTGACTGGGCCCTGGCCTTCCGCCACCATGGCGAAGCCCAAGACTAAAGGACTGCACAACATGTGAAAGGGATCTGCTCTGGGTCTTAAAGGGTCATGGGATCAGTTGGAAGGGCTTTGGGCTCAGAGGGAATGGCTCAGGTCGGAGGTCAGGGGGCTCTTCATGATTTCTTGCACCAGGGCCCTGAAGGTTCTATCTGGCTTCTTGTTAAACACTTCACTGAATAGTGCATCTAAAGAATCGAAAAATGCAAGTTATAGTTTTATAGAGTTGCCCTTTATTACTCAACTTTCTTAATATAAGATTGAAGGGCAATGGTTACACCAGTAAACCAACTTTCTGCCTAATATCTGTGACCAAAAATCACAGCCTCCTGAGTTGTATTATATGCTATCAAAGCTCATTCTTTCAGTTGGCAGGATAAAAATGGTGGAAAGATTTAAGTCACACAAAAAATATACATCTAAAATGTACCCCTTTTTAATCAATGAAACCACCAAGCTACTCATTCTCTCCCTCGTTATCTCTCACCTTGACAATTGCAACTCCCTTCTCAAAGGCTTACCTCTTCATAGGCTATACCCTTTTCAATCTATCATAAATGCTGCTGCCAGACTCATCTACCTAACCAACCGTGTCTGCCTCCCCTCTCCGTCAATCCCTACACTGGCTTCTGATTGCCCAGTGAATTAAATTCAAAATACTAACAACAACATACAAAGCCATCCACAGCCTCTGCTCCTCTCAAGACCTCCTGCTCTCAAGCTCCCTTGTCTACTCCCCCCATGCTCATGTCCAGGACTTCTACAGAGCCTCTCCCATATCTCAATCTATTCAGCTTTCTCCTGAAAACCCATCTTTCAGGATAGCCTATCACGCAATCAATTGATGTTTTATTACTTCCATCAGCTCATCCCCCACAGTTACAACATTTTGTACCACTTGCCCCACGCTATTAGATTGTAAGCTCCTATGAGTAGGGCCCTTTTAACCCTCTTGTATTTTATTGTATTGTAAATGTACTGTCTCCCTTTTATATTGTAAAGCGCTGCGTAAACTTTTGCTGCTTAGTAAATCCTGTATAATAATATTAATAATACTGAATAAAAAATAGCAAACCATACAAAGCCATCTTTCTTTTTTACAGCAATCACAATAATCTACTGTACAAAGATAAGGAGCCACAAGACAAGAGTTCTGTAGGTCTTAAGCCCCATACACATGGTCGGATTTTCCGATGGATTCTGTCCTATCGGACAATGTTGTCGGAAATTCTGACCGTGTGTAGGCACCATCGGACAGTTTCCATCGGATTGTCCGACGGACCAAGTCCTATCTCCTGCTGGATAGATTTTTTGACAACAAAGTCCGATCACACCAAATCCGATCGTGTGTAGCGAATTCCGAGGGACAAAGTGCTACGCATGCTCAGATCACATTACAAGACCAAAGCTATTGGCTACTAGCCTCTACGTAGTCCCGTCGTACGCAACAAACGTCACCACGTTCAGAATGATCGGATTTTCCGACAACTTTTCCGACCGTGTGTACGCAAAACCAACATCGGACAAAGTACGACGGACATGATCCGACGGACCTGGTCCTCGGATAATCCGCGCGTGTGTATGGGGCTTTACAATGGGGGTTACAGGTGAATTGAACACGTATTTCTCAAATCATGAATTTCGTGATTGGGCTCTCAGTGCTGCAATCTTGGTATTTAAACAAAAGGCTGTTAGATTTTGGGCCAGCGGTAGGGGACATTTGTAAGAAAACAAGTAGCGAAATGTAAATATAGGAGGTTAGTGTAAGGAGTAGAAGTTTATGGTGAGGGTAGACTTCAGGTAGGGACCTGTTATCTGTGTTGGAAGCTCTATTCAAAAATAACAATAATGTCAAATACAGGTATCTAAAGCTAACACAATGGCAAAACATTTGAGAATTAATATCTATAAAGCATTCATGTGTATATATTACTCATAGGAGTATGTTTTTCATACCTCCAACAAATAGGGTTGTCCCATTCACAGATATCAATTGCTTGGCATTGGCTGCTTTATAATTTGTTTTGCAGAAATATTTTCCAGAATCATTTTTCTGAAGGTTGTATATCAACAAATTCACATTTCTTGCCGTATAACCTGATTCACAATCGTATTTATGGGTATTATCTCTCCATAAACAGCTTCTAACAAATATAGGAGCTTTGTCTGCTCCATGGGGTCTTCTGTACCAAGCAATGTAATTCTTTGCATCCAGCTCATCCGATATACAGGAAATTCTTGCTGTACCACCAGCTGGAACATACAGGACATCTTGAGGCTGGTGTAGAACTGCTCCAACAACCAACACTATAAAACAATGAAAAGTGACATATAAGCCAATATAATACAATAGATTATACAATATAATATAAAATAACATTATAATATACAATCACATTACAATATAAAATAATATATGAAATATAATATAACTTAACAACACATACAGTATAATATATTGTAAAAAAAATAGGCATTAAAGCAAATCCATACTTTCTGATACAAGGGTAACTTATAGCATAAAGCAACTACATATAAATTGCATAAAACCTTAAATATATTTTTTTAAACTCCCGCAATTCCTTTAGCAGCAGCTACTGAGATTTAAGCAGTAGATATTAAGTTGTGTTTTATTGTTTAATATAAAAAAAGAGAAACTTTAAACTTAAATTATAAAACTTTCTTGAAGTATATCAGCAATAAAATGTCTGAATCTTCATTGCGTAAACAAAACCAGTAGAGGCACAAATAAATATCCGAAATTGCATTATACAAAAATAAATAGATTTAAAAAAATCCTAGCAGATATGTGAATACATGGTTTGAGGAATCACAACTTATTCAAAATCCATCCAATTAAAAATTGAACAGCTATTGTGAGTTTAATGTAAAAACACAGAGTTTGTCTTGCCTGAAGCTTATAATCACTTGTAACCTGGGATTCTCTGTTTTGCCTCCAGTGTGGTCAGTGCATTTAAAAGGAGCCTGTTGGTATAACACTGTTTAATTCTTCTCCGGCCAGAAAGTCAGAAAACTGTGGGATTACAGTGACTGTATTCTCACAATGCATGCAGCAACTTGTAGAATCTTTATCAATGCATTAGGCCATGTTCAAATTATCATGTAGCCGGAATGAGCGTTCCCAATACGCAATTTTCATATGATTCTGCATGTCACATAGTGAAGGTCAATAGACTGCCCTACATGTGTTTGTCACCGAAAACAAAGCATCTGCTCCTAAAGGAATAATGGCACCCAAAGGCATGCTGCACATTGTGCAGTGATTGCCACACAATTTGGAATCGTGAGATGTGAATGGGGCCTAATAAACGTCCCTTTGTCAGCAAAAAACATTTCTAATTTAAGGATTTATTTGCAGCTGCCCCTTCCCTACTTTTAAAGAGAGGGAACAAGTAAGGTAAAACATAGGCAAAAATATATTTAAAACCTATCAAAATATAAAAAATATTTAAAATACTTAACTTAAAATACTTAACAATATTAATATAATAATCAACTTAAATAATATTTACTTAACAAATTCAGTCCTTTAGATTGAAGTCTCCATTTAAAAATACATAGAACGGAATCTCAGAGGTTCATTGTAGTAACTGGAACACAGCATTCTCAAAGATTCGTACAATCCAGCCAACGTCAGTTATATTTATTCTTTTATTCAGTGAGTAACAATGTGACAAATTCTGTACTCTAACTGTAACATTATTCTAATATTTGTTATACTAAAACATGAGATAATGTTAATTGAATCACTTTAATCATTTAATTATATACAAGGTTGATTTAACAACGGCTAAAAACATACAGAGGAGATTTGTTAGGTTAATAAACTTTTAAATCTTTTTTTTTTTTTTTTTAGCACAGAATTAGAAGATAAATAAGAAAATAAAGGTTGACTAAAGATAAATAAGAAACAAGTTGTAAAATAAATATTGTAAAATAAGAATACTGATATATACTCTATATAATAAATATTAATAAAATAAATATATATAATTAAATACATCAATATATCTTAATAACATAAATCATATATCATCACATAGGCTTTCTACTTTTCTTTCTTGATAGTAAAAATCCCCTTTAGGCATTTTGCAAACAGCATAAACTAGGAAAGCTTTTTAAAACACTTGTATATTCATCATATTTCTCAACTATATAATGGCACGTGGCTTTGTTTTTGTAAAAGTATAGTACATGTGTTTTTCACTCTGAAAAATGTAATATTTTATTACAAATAATTTTAAGATTTCTAAGATTTGCTTGGAGAAATGCGTTTTCTTGCCAGATAACAAAACAGCAGCTGCTCATATGAAAGAGCAAAAAAATTACTTGATCTGTTAGAAAACATCATTTTATTTTCCTTCTGTCAGATACCTTTGTATATGTGGAATGGTAAATCTATTTATTACATTTAAATTAAATGTATTTATTTTAAAAACAATATGGCATAACTCAACAGCCCAACTGTTAAATTGCATAACATTTATGTGACTAAACTAGTCTACAAATTATATTTGTATACGTTCAGCATTTGTAGGCTATGTTTGATTTATAATGTGTAAAAAAAATGCTACAATCACCTTCTATAGTTATTCCCTCATCCTATCACAAAATAACAGAGAATCTGTGAAAATAGAAGATGAAAACAAAACTACAAGTACTTTAATAAATTCTAAGCATAAGTAATGTAATTTTTACAAAGAAAAATATGATTAAAGGTATTTTGTTACCTCCAGAAAAAAAGAGAAAATTGATGACAGACATCTGAACTTTCCAGAAGAGATTTTTAAGATACCTTTTATATCTCTGTATGTACACTGTCCTTATATCTATTTTAACCGGAAACTTGTGGGTTTGAGAAAGCAAAACTAAGTTCCACCCTCTAACAGTACAGCCAATGGACTGATAAATTAGATTTTCTCTGAACAATAGTTTCTGGTCTGTATTGTTCCAGTAGCACTAGAGGATGATTTTAGAACACAAGTGCCTTTTTATTTGTATTTATTTTTTATTCTTTATTCAAAGGTTTACATCTGAGATTCACAGTGTGACAGAAAACAGCACAGCTTATGATACATTGCCAAAAATAAAGTATCTTGAATGAATGAATGAATGAATAACTTATATAGCGCTACAATGCGAACTGAATCGCCTCAAGGCGCTTAACAGACAAGCAACTGGGGAGGTATAATATAAAGGCACATGTAAAGGTAGGCATTCCAAATATCAGGAAGTACAGGTCAAAATGATCAACTCACCCAGATTAGTGAACAAATTGTATATTAAACAAAATACTAAAGACAATTGCATATAACATAAAGCCTAGCATGTGTCGGAATCATGCACGAAGAAAGAAACTGAGCTATAGCAAGCTGTTTCCTGCAAGAGGAATGTTCCATTAGTAATTTAAATTTGTCGGAGCAAACCAAATTTTACAATTTATAATAGAGAAGTGTGGAGGAAGAGATATCAAGGAAAGAAGGTGTAAGGAAAGGTCTTTAGAAAACAAAAAAGGAAGGAGGAGGATAAAAGAAGGGGATGAAGATGTGACAGGGAGTGGTAAGGAGCCTCAGGTGGGAGGCGTTGGAGGCAAGAACCACAGCGTCAAGTAGGATGGAAGCTCATACAGGCCATCTTAATCAGAGAAGTAGACTAGGTCCCAATAGAGCCACCTGGTCTTGTGTTTCTCTAATTTGTTCCAGGGGAAAAGGTCAGTTGTTCCATGCATTGTATATCATTCACCCTGCCAAACCATTGGGTTAAGGTGGGGAGAGACTGTTGTTTCCACAGTAGGGATACAGGCTCTGGCAGTGTTCAGTAGGTGTTTAATTAGGGATTTGTGGTAGCATTTCCTTGACATAGGTGACAAGTTCAGCAGGACTGCTGCTGGATTGCCAAAAAGGGTGAAACCAGTGAGTTTTTGGATGATATGGCCGACTTGTTGCTAGAAAGGCCAGATGAGTGGGCATTCCCAAAATATATGTAAAAGCATACCTACCTGTGTTCCACATCTCCAGCAACAATCAATTTGTCATGGGAAAAGCTTAGATAAGATCGAAGTAGTCTGGTACCATTATGTTAGGATCATCGCATAGAATGCATGAAGGTAAAAAAAACATCAGGCTTTACAACCACTTTAAGGGTCTGTAATAGCAGTGATCTCTAGTTGTATCTTTTAACTCGTCCCCAGTATATGACTGTATCCTGATGCATGTCTTCCAATAACTCCTGTAGCATGTTTGCAGTCTCTAATGTTCTTGTGCTGCAAGCCTGTAGTCTCTGATCATCTCCTGTTGCATGTCTACAGTCAGTCTCTGACTTCTTTCTGTAGCATTACATTTAATAAACCTTATGTGTGGCCCTTTGGGGATGTCAGAGGCCACACTTGAGTACCCATAAAGTTGTTCATACATGGATCAAAATTCAGCTGCTTCAGCGGGAACCAGCCAAATTTTGATCATGTGTGGCTGTTCCATGTATGGCTGAATGGAACAAAATGGAGCCATGTATGGCCAGCCTAAGTAAAGTAGGTTGATCAATACTGCTTTAGCCATCAACATGACTGTGGTTGGGTCAAAGAGAATGTGTATAAGAATCTGAAATACATATAAAACAACAGTTTACCAAAGAAGCTGTCAGTGGGCTGGTGGTATACATGAACCAGACTAATATATCAGCCTAGGCTGGGATTGGACTTGGACTGCATTAATGGTGTATTTGATAAACATATTCTTTCAGGGAGTTAATGGAAGCCAGACTATTCACACAACACTGAATACCATTTTATTTTTAATTTATCTTCGTTGCTATTATAAGGGGGGTAACAACCCTCCTATGTGATAGCATGGGCAGGTGACACATTCTGTTAATGGAGACATAAGGGGTTTATTAGGCTTGTGATATATCCCCTGCCCTCTACTCCACAGAGCCTGCTACAGTAGCTGGGGAATGGCCGCTCTGAAACTGGAAGTGACTAAACTATTGTCACAGCAATGCAACTGCATTACTTGCGGGGGGGGGGATTGGGAGAAAATATTTCTTGATTTCTCCTGCTTCATTAATGGGGCATTTTGATCAATCCCAGGCTCTGCAGAATAACGGGAGAGCCCAGAAACCACTGTGCGGTGGCCTGGGTGGGGGGTCCATCCTTCTTCTCGCTACTGTAACAGTGATCACTTTTACTACACAGCCTATTGCTGGCTGAAAAAAATAATACCAACATCATCGGTTCAGCCATAGTTACATAGTTACATAGTAGGTGAGGTTGAAAAAAGACACAAGTCCATCAAGTCCAACCTATGTGTGTGATTATATGTCAGTATTACCTTATAGATCCCTGTATGTTGTGGTCGTTCAGGTGCTTATCTAATAGTTGCCCCTGCTGAGACCACCGCCTTTGGAAGGGAATTCCACATCCTGGCTGCTCTTACAGTAAAGAACGCACTTTATGGTTAAACCTCTTTTCTTCTAATTTTATTGAGTGGCCACGTGTCTTGTTAAACTCCCTTCTGCAAAAAAGTTTTATCCCTATTGTGGGGTCACCAGTATGTTGTCAGGGCTGGGCTCAGCCCTTCCTTCTCTGAGCTGGCCGTTCAGCTGTCGGCTAATGGCCAGCTCCTATCTCTCCACAGTTACTCAGCTGTTGAAGATATCCAGCCTACTTAAGCCGTCCAGCCCAGAGGATCTCTGCCTTTGCCTTAGTCAACATCACAGAGACGCTCTCCTGCATTCCTGTTATAAGACTTGCTTGGCTGACATGCCTTCTGGCTCCAGATCCTGCTTGCTGTTTTACTACGCTCATCCCTGGCTCCCTGACGTTTGGCTTGTCTGACTATCCATTCTGGTTCCTGAACTCTGACTATGTTTTAACTATGTTTGTTCTATTTACTTTTATTATGTGATTTAACTGTATTTCTGTCTCTGATTTCATGGTTTCTGACAGTAGGCGAAGGCCATGAATTCAGAAGATACAGTCAATCCACTTGTTATTAATATTTTTTCCAGATTGGATGAGCAGGATCACCACATGGATCGGTTTGCCATGGCGTTACAAATGCTCCTGAGCCGCACGGCTCACCTGGAATCTCCCACTGTGGCTGCTCTGGTACAACATGTGTTGCAGGCCATCCCTGCTGCTGCGCCAGTCTCTGTGCAGGCACGCACCTCGAGTATTACCTCTATAAGTGGTATGTCTGGTTTCGCTCTGCTTCCCCAGCGATTTGGGGGCAATCCAGTCCAATGCAGAGGGTTTCTCAACCAGGTTGAGATATACTTTGTAATGCTGCCCCAGGCGTTTCCCACTGACAGAAGCAAAGTGGGTTTTCGTGATAGCTTTGCTTTTTGAGAGAGCCTTGACCTGGGCAAACCCTCTATTGGAGACACAAAAACCTGTTGTCTTGAGTTATCCTGAGTTTGTGGCCTTGTCAAATATCAGGTGTGACCAGAGCTGTGTGGACAGCAACAGAGGAACAAACGCAGGTAAAGTGAAAATATATGATTTATTATGATAAGTGAATAAATACAACCACCTCCAATATACTACAAGGTGCAACCAACCAACCACCCACAGAAACCCACAAGTAATAACAGACAAATATATACAAGCAAATGGGAATACCGAGAACATAAACGGAGCCAGGCCAGGGTCATACACAGCAGATCAGCAGATGGACAGGGGATGTTCCAGAAACGTAAATGTAAGCCAGGCCAAGGTCATGTACAGGGAGATCACAGATGGGGTAATGAACACAGGACATGGAGAGGATGGACGGATCAGACTGCAGGGCAGGGATACAAGGCAACAGGTGGGACAGGATAGGGATCAGGACAGGGAGACAGGATCAGATACACTGTTAACAGGTTCAGGTTCAGGATACAGGAACAGGCTCAGGCTCTGGATCCGATAACAGGCTATCAGGTCGGGGCGCAAGGACGATACCAAGGCAAACATGTGAGTGTTTGCCGGGTATTTATATGCCTGTAATTGGCCTCAAGTGACACCTGATTGCAGGAGGTGCTGTCTGCTCCACACTGCCAGGATCCATCCGCTGGTGGACGCCAGTACTGCTGCCCAAAGATGACATAACACCAGCAAGGGAAAGTTCTCCTGACAGTTCCAAACTGCCAGGAGACACCTGCTGGTGGACCTCAGTGCTGCACGCCAAATGGAAGATATTACAAGCGGATGGAACCTTTCCTGACAGGCCTCCTTTAAAAGGGTATTTGACGTTCCCGCACGCTCCGCTTCTGCTGCAGAGTACCTCATGGCCATCAAACAGAGTATGAGAACTGTTGCCAACTATGCACTTAAATTCCATACTCTGGCAGCAGAGGTTGCCCAAGATATACCCACTGAGCTGGAGAAGTTGATCATGTTTGCCATCCTCATTGACTCCAGACTCAAAGAAAGACTCTCTTTTAAGGAGCGCTTGCGGAAGCCACCTGTACGCTTGCCTCCGAGCTTTGCAGTCCCACCCGTGCCTCCCTCACCTCTCATGCCTCCTGGTACCGAGTTGGTCGTTGAAGATGAACCCATGTACTTGGGTTTCACGCGTCTCTCTGCGGATGAGAGAACCTTTAGGAGGAGGGAGAGATTGTGCATTTATTATGGCCAGGCAGGTCACTTTTTGAAGTCTTGTCCTACCTGTCCTGTCACGGACAGACCTTAGGTGGCGTTGTTTCGTCCCCAGTTATCCAGTAGGATAAGTCCCTGGTTTCGGTCACTCTTTCTATTTCATCCAGGCTCTAACATGGGTTCAGTGCTGTGCTTCCAGCAGTACAGAACTTAGCTGTCCTGTGTTGGTCTGTCTTCCCCTAGGGGTAAGTCATATCGTGAAGTTCATCCACATTGATGCTGTACCTTTTCACTTTGTAATAAGAGTTCACTGTTTGTGTCTGTTGGGCGGTCAGGGTTTCACTGCATGTTTGGTGTTTTGTTGTTCAGATGGAATAACCTTTCCATTTGAAGTCTTCATTATACACTGGGGCCACACACCATCACTACTTTTGCGCCTTCACTCACTAATTTACCTGATTAATGTCTAGATAGCATTTCTATGCCAATTTATTTTATTTATTGAGGGCTAATTTTAGCCACACCCGCCCGCTATCACTGGAACAAATATACATATATATTCGACCATGCTTTTGCACTTTTATGAATTAACTGGTATGGTAGATTAATGGAATACTACTATATATATATATATATATATATATATATATATACACACAACTGCGGACCGGGTATTGGTTTAATAGGTATATAGTGTTTGCTACACTTATTATGCCCCATTACTACTATCCTATACACGCCTGATTGGTTACCTCCTTATTATCAAGGTATCCCCATAATAGTTGTGTTTATTTTGTCACATATTGGGATTTCTCTAACCTTATTGGTGACACACATACACATTTTTTTACCTACCTGCGCCTCTCCTGAGGAAGATCAGTCATGCAGCAGCTCTAGATCGATTAGGGTATCTTTATGGTGCCTTCAGGTCCCGCATATCTAATTTTTTATATGAACTCTATGCAGTACCATACATGTTCATCATTTATGTCTTCTTATTATTGTGGTACACATTTTTAAATGTATGATAATAAATGTTTTATATTTTTATATCTACTGTCTGATAGAGGTGTGACTCTTTAAAAGTCCTGTGGGCAAAATGTTTTTTTTCTGTGTTGTGCATACAAATTTTGGACTGAGACACTACCTCAACCCTTCTCATATTAGCTCTCATTCTCTGTCTATGGAAGTAGATTGTGACTGTAATTTTGCTGCGGAAGATTGGGACATTTGTTTGACCAACCTCTATAAATGTGTAACATCTCTTACAACCTGTAAAATAGCTATACAATTGCTAATGAGGTGGTATCTAACCCCCATGAGACTTCATGCCATTTTTCCTGCAGTTCCCTCCGCATGTTGCAGGGGTTATCCCATTTACGGGCCACAGCCACATATTTATGGTCCTGTATCAGAGCGCATTCAGTCTAGTAAAAAATACAAGCATTCTCTGCTTCTATAATAAAGTAGGCCTATTTTATTAACCAAGGAAATTTGCCTATTATTTGCCCCCCTGCCGGGATTCAACCACTTAAAAGAAAAACAAATCCATATTATCTGTGTCGCAGTCCAATGGGTAATAGTACTCCACTGGAAGACCCTAGATGTTCCTCTAACACAAGTTGAATCTAGAATTGACTCTATAATGATTATGAAAAAGCTTTTTCATACATTACACAATCCCAAAACACATTTTGCCAATAAATGAGACCATTGGTTTGACAATAAGCACCTCTTTCCTGAGGGCCACTAACTTCCTCTTACTTTTGTTGGTTTTCATGTGTTATTTATTTGACTGGTTGCTTTATTTACCCTTTAATGACCATTAGACATTTTCTCCACCCTCTCATGTCTGTATGCAGGTTGACAGTTTGGCGTTTTTTTCTACCCTTTTAGGCCATTCGAATTGAAATTTCATTAAAAAATCCGAAATTTTGTGTGTTTTGTGATCTGATTATGCCACCATTGATTTCGAAATTAGACCAATCAAGCCTTCAATTTCACCTTATGTTGCTACAGAAAATAATTTTCGTGGCTGGGAATTTTTCTTTCCAGGAATTTTCTTTTCGGGAATTTTCTTTTCTTGTGCTCATTTGCATTCCTTTTTTGATTATATTTCTCACACAATTCTCCCATCATTGATTAATAAATCATTAGTTTTTCAAACCATTTCCAACTTGCGTGATCACTCAAATTTGATGGCTGCACAAAAATTGGCTGTTGCTGCGGCCCACTAATGGTGCGAAATTCGAATGAAAATTCTTAGAAAAGATTTTCTAAAGAAAATTATTTCGGGAATTCGAGCCATGTATGGCCTTAGTCTGGCAATTGAGACTCAGTATACTCTGCTATTTTATTGACATTTGTACCATACAAGCTTCATCTTTGTATTTTATGTTGTAATACTTGTTGAACACAAAATTTTTACTTTTTTATATAATTTAATAAAAGCTAGTAAACAAAAAATAAAATCAATTTTATTATTGTACTAACAAATCTTCCTTAAAGTGCATGCAAAGGAATTTTTTGCGTTTTGAATAGGGTAGATAGAGATTGTATTTTCCTGATTGTATTATTCCCTCCTCTTTCAATTACATTTCCCTGTAGTCTTGAATTGCCTATTTTATATTTCTTCATTGTTCCCTTTAGTTCCTTCCTATAGGTTTGCATAAAAAAAAAATCTAACTTTCAGAGGAGAATGTGGTATAAAACTCATTGCACAGAGGACTGAACCTTTGTGCTTTGCTCTACCCTGTGGTCACTGTGTGTTATATCCTGTTATGGACAGAGAGGCAGAATGTAAACTTCTATCTGTTCGCTTTAGATGTAGTTACATTCAATAGCAGGGCAGATTTTACTCAAGGGAACATTGAGAAATAAGCATATTATGGTCCATGTTTGGGAAACAACAATAAAGATGTTCAAAGTTTAACTCCGGGTACAGATGTATTTTCTTAAGTACTTTCCTCAATAGCCACATACGATATAAATCCAACTTTGTGTGCACCAGGGAGTTGATTTACTAAAGGCAAATAGACTGTGCACTTTTGCAAATGCAGTTGCACCATTGGTGACTGGTGCTCATTATTTTGGGGAGGGCGGCAAACAATCCTGCCCCCTCACTTGCACCAGCGCCACCCCCCATCGGCGGCGATCAGAGGTCTTACCGTGAGGAGGCAGATGATGAGGATCTGGGCTGCTGCTCCTCGTTCTAACTTCTCCAGGAGAAGAGCCCGGGCTTCTCCTCCCAGCTGAACAGGCGGTGGCGATCTTGGAGAGTTTCCTGATGGATGAGGCTGTGGGCATAGGGGGTGATGGACCGAAGGCTATCCAAGGCATTGTTCAGGTCATGCATCCTCCTCCTCTCTCGGACGTTGATGCTCAGCCTCAGGGACCTCTGCTCCTTTGGCTTCCTGCTGCCGAGCTTGCCCCTGTCGTTGTTGTTCTTGCTCTGCTCATAGCCATCCTCATTGTCCCTGGTCTGCTCTAGGAATTCCAGCTAATCGGGTCCCAGGACCCACTTCATGATTGGCCGGGAGGAGAATCAGGAAGACAATAATGAATATTAATTTGCTATTGTCATACCCCGAGCCCACCCTTTTTTTAAGCCAACTAGAGCCTCAGGTTCTAATCATGTGCTGCATGTACATTAGGGTCCAGGCGCATGGATTAGGGTGGTGGCTTATGGACAGGCCACCACTGAGTTGCACTCTGCAAGTGGAGTTGCTCAAGAGCATAGTAAATGAGCAGAAGCTCTGCTGACTTCCATCATCCAATCATGTGCAAGCAAAAATGAATTTTTTTTTCCTTGCATGTGATTGGGTATTCTTTGTAAAATGAAGCTTTACCTCATTTACTAAGCTCTGGAGCAACTGCACTTGCAAAAGTACATAGTCTATTTGCCTTTAGTAAATCATCCCACAAATGTCTTTGTGAACCCAGATATTTACCATATAAATGTAGCTGTGACAAGGAAGCTGTGGAAGGATGCCCAAACTGGAAATTTACTTTTAAATGGACCTATTATTCCATCCTATCAAGGAACACAGTCCCTGGCTGCCAGATGAATTATGGGTGTTTAACATAATTAAAGCCTGTAGAGTATAACAGATTACATGTTGTGCAGCGCTGAGTGTAACAGGGTGCACAGCATAAGGTACACATACTTACTTTTATTTGCTCCAATATTGCTCGTATCTATTGGTTTGTTTATTAAAGTGATTGTAAAGGCAGAAGGTATTCTATGCATTAAGAGAAAAAGCCTTCTGTGTGCAGCAGCCCCCCTCAGCCCCCCTAATACTTACCTGAGCCCCATCTAGATCCAGCAATGTTGTAGGAATGTTTCGGCTGCCCGGGACTCCCCTCCTCATTGGCTGAGATGGCGGTGCAGCACCATTGGCTCCCGCTGCTGTCAATCAAAGTCAGTCAGCCAATAAGGTGGGAGAGAGGGGGCGGGGATGGGTCGGGTCTCCGTGTCTGAATGGACACTGGGAGCTGTGGCTCGGCTCAGGTGCCCCCATAACAAGCTGCTTGCTGTGGGGGCTCCCCTCAGGAGGGAGGGACCCGAGAAGAGGAGGATCTGGGCTGCTCTGTGCAAAACCAACTGCAGAGGAGGTAAGTATAACATGTTTGTTATTTTTAACCAAAAAATTTAAAAAGGAGACTTTACAATCACTTTAAGTTTTGACTCAGTGAGCAAAAAAACAGAAACTGTATAGAATCCTGATCCCACATGACGGGGCTCGGGCCTGGTGAATGGCCACTCAGAGACCAAGTGGTTTATTGTGGAGAGACAGGGCAAGTGATGTCTTGGACATTCCAGGGCTAGATGTGTGCAAATGTTAGGTATATACATGTATAATATTTCCCATACAGAAAAGATAAAGTGTAACTTTGGCCAGTAGGGGCAGAATATAGATGCACTTTAAAAAAAAATACATTTTTTTTTCAAACTGTTTCACAGCATAGATTAAAAAGAAACTGTTCTAGTGGAACGATGAGGTAGAAATAAGGGTGAAATGTTCACGTTATAATTTTAGTGGAGATTTTGTGCATCATGCAGATCCCTTTTCGTTAAGCACCATGCTATGGCTAAAATGTATTCTTCAATAAATTTGCAAAAAAAAAAAAAAGCGTATATACAGTATATACACACACACATCTCACGTTTTTGTAAATATTTTATTATATCTTTTCATGTGACAACACTGAATAAATGACACTTTGCTACAATGTAAAGTAGTGAGTGTACAGCTTGTATAACAGTGTAAATTTGCTCTCCCATCAAAATAACGCAACACACAGCCATTAATGTCTAAACCGCTGACAACAAAAGTGAGTACACCCCTAAGTGAAAATTTTCAAATTGGACCCAAAGTCCAATTTTATGTTTCATTTGCTCTGATAAAGTTTGATCTAATTCCAACTCTCTAAGGGGCATGATAGCTCCACACCTGGGGAGGAGATCAGCATCTTATAGATAATAGATATTCCATGCCCCCTTATCCCCCCTTGGTCCAATAAACTTTCCCATTGGGTAAGCTCCTTAATGGAGCAAAGGGGTTTTGAGAGAGTGTGTACAAAATGTTGGAGTTGCCTATATCTCCACATGTCCCATGGTGATTCCCCATATCTCTCGCCTAGTTCACCTAATGTACACAGGGCATTTCCCTCCATGCTGTCTTTTAATCTTAACCTACCCGAGGATGTCCACCTCAGATATAGCTTATTCTCCTTCCCTGGGGGGAGGTAGTTCGTACCTGACAGGGGCATCAATGGGTTGTTATATTGCCAGAGCCTAGTTTTAAATAGGCTATCCCACGCTCGTAGGGTTTTCCTTTGTTATTTGAGCTACATCACTAGGGATGTCCCTATACTGCCTTGGTACCCACATTATTTGACTTAAATATCTTCCACTTACATTTTCTTCCAGTGATACCCATTTTTTGGGGGGAAAAAATGAAAGAACAAGAGTGGAAGTATAGAGTATTTTAAAAAAAATTAGACTGGCCAAGCATGTCTCCAGACCTAAACCCTATTTGGCATCTGTGGGGCATCCTCAAACGGAAGGTGGAGGAGCGCAAGGTCTCTAACATCTACCAGCTCTGTGATGTCATAATGGAGGAGTGGAAGAGGACTCCAGTGGCAACCTTTGAAGCTCTGATGAATTCCATGGCCAAGAGGGTTAAGGCAGTGCTGGAAAATAATGGTGGCCATACAAATTATTGCCACTTTGGGCCCAATTTGGACATTTTCACTTTTGTACTCACTTAGTTATTTTGAGGGGACAGCAAATGTACACTGTTATACAAGCTGTACACTCACTACTTTACATTGTAGCAAAGTGTAATTTCTTCAGTGTTGAAAAGATATAATAACATATTTACAAAAATGTGAGGTGTGTACTCACTTATATGATATATATATATATATATATATATATATATATATATATATATATATATATATGATAAAGTTACAAACCCTTTAAAAGTTCAAAAGGTCTAGTATACGGCACAGGGCATTTCATCAAGCAATGAGTATTTCAGTTTGGTGCCTTGTGGTTGGTGGTGTTATTTCCTATTATGAACAGAAAGGTTTCTAATCTGCTACAGCATATACACAGATGAAATATATATGAAGGAGCTGTTTTACCTGCCAAAGGATTTGTATTTCTAGCTATCCAGTCCTGAAATTTTCCCAGCGCTGTCTGGTAAGGCAGGTAATCTGATTTTTCTCTGCTCAAATCAAAGTGGAACTCAAGCTGCCTATACTGACCTCCATGACATCTGTTGGCTCCCTCACCGGGGCCGACACTTTTGCCCGGTCTTCTTCTGGGTTTGACATCTTTGGCCACCTGCATGTACAGGGGAGATCATTCATCCTGGCCCCAATCCATGCAGAGAATGTACACTGATCTGTATATGCATGCACATATAATTGTATAATTGTAGTGAATATTTATGCAATGAACTTGTTTAGTAAGCCAGCCTCATGTTATGCCTCTTTTGCAATAAAAAAAACTCCCTACCTGTCCATTTTTTTTGGAAGCCAACATTCTACTTTAAGGCCTTTCACACTTGTGCGACTTCAAAGTCACACGATTTTACCGCGATTTTGCCGCGATTTCAAGGAATGTCTGTGTAAGTGGCATCAAAATTGGACCAAAGTAGTGCAGGGAATACCTTGAAGTCGGGGAGACTTGAAGTCGTACTAATTTGAATGTCTGTCATTGGAAATCATGGGGAACGACTTGTCATGCTACTTTGCAGTCCCAAATCATGGGACAAGTCGTATAAGTGTGAAAGGGGCCTAAGTAACACTCCTCCCCACTCTGTGACCGAACAGTGAAAGTAGAAGCAGTATACAGAAAAGCTCATCACTTTGCCACTCTTCTCAATCCTTCTATCAGCATGTTACTTGTTAGCACTTGAGCAAACAATTGCCTCCTTCTGCTTTTTCTCCCTCTTCCAGTAAGCTCTGCTGTACAGGATTGCAAGAGGACGATATCACCACACATTCTAGTATTTACACTGTTTGTATTAAAATACATATTTAAATATGTACTAATGATCACAGAGATGCATTCGTTTTGTAACTTGTGCTTTCTATGTTTGCCTGTGGTTCAGCATTAAAGGGGTATTAAGGCTGGATTCACACTAATGCGAATCGGATTCCCCCATCCAATTTGCAATAGCAGGAGATTTTGACCTGCTCTCTATGGAGCAGGTTCACATATCTCCAGTGCGGCTCCAGTGTGAATTGCACAGGAGTCATGTGCGTCTTTTGGTCCGTTTCCGGTCCAAATTCAGACAACATTTTTTTGCTGAAATCGGACCTGAAACGATGAACCAGGACGCACCGGACTCCTGCTGGGAGCCGAATGGGAAGATAGTGTGAACCCAGCCTAAAGGTTTGGCTTAAAAACAAACAAACAAAAAAAAACATGTTATAAATACCTGTTCTGTGCAGTTGGTTTTTCACAGAGCAGCCCTGATCCTCCTCTTCTCAGGTCCCCTGTCGGGGCAGCTGCCCGCTCGCTTCTCCTTGACCAGTGCCCCCATAGCAAGCCACTTGCTATGGGGGCACTGGTGAGTGCTCGTTCCCAAGCCCTGCTCTGTGCATCCATAAGAGACAGGCTTGGCTGCTCACCCCCCCTCCCTCATTGGCTCACTGGCTGTAATAGACAGCGGTGGGAGCCAATGGTTACGGCTGCTGTCTCAGCCAATAAGGAGAGGGATTCCCTGGACAGCCGAGGCTCTCATGCACATTATTGGACCTAGAGAGGGCTCAGGTGAGTATTAGGAGGGGCAATGGGGGGAGGGGGCAGCATACAGACAGTTTTTTACCTTTATGTATAGAACGCATGAAGGTAAAAAAAACCTTTAGCCTTTACAACCACTTTTACCACTTGCCGACCCGCCACAGTATATATACTGCGGCAGGTTGGCTCTCCTCGCAAACCGGCGTACCCGAAAGTCGAATTTTTGCATGTTGAACTGCCCGCGTGCTCGCTGCATGCCACATGAACACGCCCGTGGGTCCCGCTGACTCGATGTCCGCCGGCGACCCGCGATCGCAGTGAGGAGGGGCAGAACGGGAATCTGCCAGTGTAAACAAGGCAGATTCCCATTCTGTCAGGGGACAACTCTGGGATCTGCTGTTCCCAGTGATCAGGATGGGACAGCAATCTCTTTGTTGTCCCAGGCAGCCCCCACACAGTTAGAACACACCCAGGGAACACGGTTAACCCCTTGATCGCCCCCTAGTGTTAACCCCTTCCCTGCCAGTGTAATTTATACATTGATCAGTGTATTTTTTTTAGCACTGATCAATGTAATAATGTCACTGGACCCCAAAAAGTGTCAGGGTCAGATTTTTACGCCGCAATGTCGCAGTCCCGCTAAAAATTGCAGATCGCCGCCATTACCAGTAAAAACATAAAGAAAATAAAAAAGTTCATAAATCTATCCCCTATAACTTGCACAAACCAATCAATATATGCTTATTGCTATTTTTTTTTTTACCAAACATATGTAGCAGAATACATATTGACCTAAACTGATGAATACATTTGTTTTTTCATATATTTTTTTGGGGATATGTATTATAGCAGAAAGTAAAAATATTGTTTTTTTTTTTCAAAATTCCCGCTCTTTTTATGTTTACAGATTAAAAAATAAAAACCGCAGAGGTGATCAAATACCACCAAAAGAAAGCTCTATTTGTGGGAAAAAAAGGACATACATTTTGTTTGGGTACAGCGTCGCACGACTGCGCAATTGTCAGTTGAAGCAACCGCAGTGCCGTATTGCAAAAAATGGCCTGGTCATTAAGGGGGTAAAACCTTCCTGGGGTGAAGTGGTTAAGGGCTCATTCACATGGGCAGCTGGGTGCTGGGGTAAAAATAGATGGCTGCAGTTTTACCACCTCTGGATCCCCACAAACCTGAGCAAGCTGGAACCATGGCTGGATGGTGTTGTTGTACTTTGTTCCCGATGTTCATCTCCCACCGGGGGGGGGGGGGGGCAGGAGGCATTGGTTTGCCACCCCCCCCCCCCAAATTATCGAGCACCAGCCAGCACTGCATTCAAGTGAATGGGGCCATACCACAATTGCCCTGCACAAATTTGTGGGTTTTTCAGGGTTAAAACAGGCAACAAGGAGGCAAAATATTGTCC
Source organism: Lithobates sylvaticus (assembly GCA_028564925.1). Taxonomy (NCBI): domain Eukaryota; kingdom Metazoa; phylum Chordata; class Amphibia; order Anura; family Ranidae; genus Lithobates; species Lithobates sylvaticus. The sequence continues at coordinate 7,281,785 of CM053038.1, forward strand.
TCTAAAAAGCACTCCATCACAGATGCTGTGCCATATACTGAACAGAGTGTGAAAAGAAATTTTCGGATTAGATGCATTTTAAGGAAATAACGTGTTTTCAAATCACTAGACTTGAAAACAGCTAAAAAGCGTCAGGTTTAAAAAAAGCTTACAAAACTAAAAATAAAATGAAATAAAAAGTATCCCAAAAGCCACTAGGTTTTCCTTTTAAAGTGTCAATAAACACACATCATTAAAAGCTATCAATAAATGGTTTATTACATGCTGTTACATGCATACTCACTCAGTCACTATGGGATTTGTTTTCTGTAAACTGCAAAATACCTGGTTGATCATGCTGCTCTCTCATTCCACCTTCTGTCCAGGTCCCCAATGCAGTTGGGTACATTTTGCAGAGCAGTGTTTGTAGCTAGTGCACATGCTCAGTTTTCAGTGTATTTCTACCCTAAGCATTTTCTATCACATCTAACCATCCTACGTGACTATAGAGTCACACATGTGGGGGGTATACACAGTGGTAAATGACAGTCCACACCGTTCCTCCTCCATGACCACTAACCAGCTAAACACAATGTGATCGGGATATAACATCTTGATTGATGGAGGCTTCACCTCCCTGTTGTTCTAAGACTCAGACTGGAGGGGCGTGATACAGCCTGTGACTGGCAGAAATCCACCCATGTTATTGTCAAACAATAATAAATATTTAATTTCAAATATCTATTTGTATGACAATTTAAAACAGTTTATTGATATAAATTATTGATTTTACTCTATATTCCAACGGCTGTTTTTTTGAATATGTGACCAGCAGCAGAGGACTAGAAGCTCCTCCTGCTTATGTTTTACTACAGACAGGCTGGGAAATATCTGGGTCATGTGACAGCTGTATATCGATTAGGAGAAAGGTACTTTTTTATCAAAATAATTACAGTGCCATCATCTACATACAGAAATAGGAGGGACAATGTAAATTAAACAGTTTGTGTCTAGTATCATTTTAAGTGGTGCAATTTGAATCTTCTGGCCACCACCCTTTTTCCAAGTTAGTTGTGGCCGATGATGATGTCACTGGTACATACAGGATAGATGTATAGCGAGGATGCATGCCAGTAGACCAACGGTGATCACAGTAGATTTTACAAAAACGGAACACTGAATGAGCACATTATGGCCTGTATCTGGAAAAGAACAATAAAGATAGGTCATTAGATGTTACAGGGATTCCCTTATTTACTTATTATAGAGACAACCACAAAAAATGTGCCAAAATGGATACCTATTTAAAGTATGAATACAGTTGCTTGGGGAGAACAACTCACCGCCAAGAAAGTTTTGTCACTGATTAATAAGCATTGTGAAAAATCATTCTATTGGACTTATTTTCAAGTATCTTCCTCTATCCTGAGTCAGCATTTACATTTAAAGAAAAACATTTTCCCAAGAGACATATGGTGGCTGCACTATTCAATCCTCTTCTCAAAATGCTAGTTCTCCTTCTAGTACATTAATAAGGTGTAACCCCTTCCCGCCGAGCGTACACAGATATGTGGACTCGGCTTTCGGGGGTTATACCAGGATGACGCCCACAGCTGCAGGCATCATCTTAGTACCATTTTTTAGAGCGGGCAATAGGCTTTCCAGGAATAACAACCGATGCGGCTAAAAGCCGCTCGGCTGTTATCCCGGAGGAGCGCCAAGGGACGTCCCCCCTCCTGCCACCTCCTGATGTTCTGAACGGGCTTCCCCTCCCACCGGGAGACCCGATCCACGATCCCCCACTTCCAGCCGCTAGGGACAGACTGGCACGAAGCCGGAAATGGCTTCGATCCAGTCTCCTGATTGTAAACACGGAAGCAACGTCACAACGTTACTTCCTGTTTACTCGGCTGCCAATGGCGCTGGTTTTTAAAAAATATACAGTACAGGGGGTCCCCGAGTTACGAACTCGTTAGGGACTGCCCGCCTGTACGGAAGTCAGAAATGTTCGTAAGTCGGCCGCGCATGCGCAGACCGACAAATACGGACATTTCCGGACATTTCTGATGTTCCGTCTAATGCCGTTCTGCGCATGCGCGGCAAATTACGGACATTTCCGAAGTTTGCCGGCATTTTCCGAGGCTCCGTATGGCCGCGCATGCGCAGAACGGCCGGAGGACAGCGAAAAATGGCGGAGGGTCCCCGCAGCACCCCGTTCGTAAGTAGGGGTTGTTCGTAGGTCGGGCGTTCGTCAGTCGGGGACCCCCTGTATTCAGAATTGCCGAAAATGGTGAATCTGAATACTTTGAAGTGCAAAGGAGGGATCGGGGGTCTTTTAGACCCCCGATCCCTCCATAAAGAGTACCTGTCACCACCTATTACTGTCACAAGGGATGTTTACATTCCTTGTGACAGTAATAAAAGTGATCAAAAAAAATAAAAAATGTAAACACAATTTAACCGCTTCCCGACCGGCGCACGACGTTGTACGTCGACAGAATGGCACGGACAGGCATAAGGGCATACAGGTACGTCCCCTTTAAGATGCCGCCGTGCCATCGAGCTGTCAGGACCCCCGTGAGGCCGGTCGCGGGTCCCGCGGACTCGATCGCTGCGGGGATACCCGCGATCATCTCACGGGAAGGCTGAATGGGGAGATGCGGAAATAAACAGCATCTCCCCGTTCTGCCTAGCAACTAGAGACGCCGATCTCTGCTCCCTGTGATTGGAGCAGAGATCAACATTCACTAGATGACAGCCACGCCCCCCACAGTTAGAAACACGCCTCTAGGAACATGTAACCCCTCCCCGCCCCCTAGTGGTTAACCCCTTCACTGCCAGTGTCATTTACACAGGAATCAATGCATTTAAATAGAATTGATTGCTGTATAAATCACAATGATCCCAAAAATGTGTCAAAAATGTCCGATGTGTCCGCCATAATGTGGCAGTCACAATAAAAATCGCTGATCGCCGCCATTACTAAAAAATTATTAATAAAAATGCTATAAAACTATCCCCTATTTGGTAAACGCTATAACTTCTCATATAACTTCTTAACCAATCAATAATCGATTATTGTGATTTTTTTACCAAAAATATGGAATACGTATTGGCCTAAACTGAGGGAAAAAATATTTTTTTTATATATTTTTGGGGGATATTTATTATAGCAAAAAGTAAAAAAGAATGTGTTTTTTTCAAAATTGTCGCTCTTTTTTTGTTTATAGCGCAAAAAATAAAAACCGCAGGGGCGATCAAATGGCACCAAAAGAAAGCTCTATTTGTGGGAAAAAAAGGACGTCAATTTTGTTTGGGAGCCACGTCGCACAACCGCGCAATTGTCAGTTAAAGCGATGCAGTGCCGAATCGCAAAAAGGGGCCTGGTCCTTTGGCTGCAAATTGGTCCGGTCTGAAAGTGGTTAATAATATAAAAACAAATAAAATAAATAATAAAAAAAATAAAAAAAATTTTAAAGCGCCCCCGTCCCCGCGAGCATACAGAAGTCGCGCCCGCATATGTAAACGGTGTTCAAATCCCACATGTGTGGTATTGCCGCGATGGTCAGAGCGAGAGCAATAATTTTAGTTCTAGACCTCCTCTGTAACTCTAACCTGGTAACCGTAAAAAAAAAAAAAAATTAACGCGTCGCCTATGGAGATTTTTAGATACCGTAGTTTGTCGCCATTCCACGAGCGTGTGCAATTATAAAGCGTGACATGTTTTGTATCTATTTACTTGGCGTAACATCATCTTTCACATTATACAAAAAAATTGGGTTTAACTTTACTGTTTCGTTTTTTTTTTTAATTCATGAAAGTGTCCCTTTTCCCAAAAAGTTGCATTTAAAACACTGCTGCACAAATACCGTGTGACATAAAATATTGCAACAATCGCCAATTTATTCTCTAGATTCTCTGCTAAAAATATATATATAAAGTTTGGGGGGGTCTAAGTAATTTTCTAGCAAAAAATACGGATTTTAACTTATAAACGCCAAATGTCAGAAACAGGCTTAGTCATGAAAGGGTTAAGTCCTGGAACAAGTAGGCATATCGGTAAATGCAGAGCAATGTCAGGTCTACTTATTTGCATGCTTGTCCCAGGTAGGGAACACAAAGTATTGAAACATATGGGTAAGCCAGAGACAATAACATTTACAAAATTAAAAGTAGCAGTGGAAGGTTTCCTTAAAAATAAATATTTCCTGCAATAAAAATTGTGGTTTCAGTGAGGACTCCACATTCTTCAAAGCATAAATAATGGCTGTTATATTGATCCTCTGTCTCTGAAACTTAGAACCAGCTCTTCTCAATCTTTTTACCCCAGAGGAACTCTTGAAAATGTTCATGTTCCAGGGAACCCCTGCTAAAATTAATTCATCATTGATGCCCCTTGCCTTGGGAGTTACTGGGAAGAATGCCCCCCTTACTTTGGGGGTCAGTGGGAAGAATGCCCCCCTTATATTAGTGGTCAGTGGTAAGGATGCCACCCTTTTATTGGGGATCAGTGTAAAGAATGCTTCCCTTACACTGGTCCCCAGTGGGAAGAATGCACCTTACATTCTGTGTATTTCTGAACAGCTCCGAACCGTTCCGAGTGTCCCCGGTGCCCCTGCACCTCTGGCTAAATGCAGTACTGCACCGCCCATTAGCTTGAATTTTGTTTGTTTTGCAACAACACTCGCAAACCAAGTCAGAATTTAAAAATAAAAGTTGCTCTTCTTTCAAAATGCTTGTTAACCGCGTTACTCGTAGACCAAGGTTCCACTGTATATTGAAAGCAGAAGGACTATACATGTGCACTTCGAAAAGCACAAGAGGTAGGAAAATTAGGTAGAGGCAGGGAGAAAAAAAAGACATGGAACCAGATCAGATGAAAAAAACAAATGTATGCAAGTAGGGTATACACTATAGGAAAATCATAATATCATTTCTGTATGAGGCACGATCGTTTGATTTTTGTATAGTGTGTACACAACTTTCTGATTCAGACTTTCTAAACATAAACTTGGGTCTTTGGGTGTTGGTGGTGCCTTCACTCCGTAACCTTCTAGAGGAAGAAAAACCCGCTCTGGCAGCTGCAGTGGACTGCCCACTAGTGTCAGCTCGGGTCACAAAGGATGAGGAAGATGAGGATGGTTTAGTAAGCCAGTCCACCACCTCATCTGCATGCTGTGGCTGGATAGTACGGGCAACATCACTAAGCAAAGACAAATGTGCGCTGCCTGAGGATGTACCAAGTCCACCTTTGCCTGTGGACACAGACGCTGTTGGCCCCCTCATAGTGGCATGGGAACATCTGCCTCTTCTTGTTGGCCTCCCAGACATGATGGGAGGCTTATTACCCAAATTTATTAGAAACTGGGAAATGTGTGATTGGATGCACTTTATTGAATGAAAAGTGGTGTTTGGTGCACTTTAAATTGAGGACTGACGCTGCCAGAAATTTAAAAAAGGAGGAATACCAGCATCGCTGTCAGGAAAACTGCGGCTGACAATTTAAAAAAAAGGGGCAGGCAGGAGACAAAAAAACAAACAAAAAAGAAAACAAAAAGCATAAAAATAAAAACATGCATGCAGCAATAAAAAACAAAAGAAGGGGTATACAGCACTGTATATAGCACTAAATGTTAGGTAATGCTGTGTTAAAAGCTGCACTACAGGGATACTACACTATACTGACACTATACTATACTGACACACTATACTAACACACTACACTCACACTAGACTCACTATACTGACACACTATACTAACACCCTATACTAACACTACACTAACACTCTACACTCTGAGTCACAATACGTGAACACACTAACTCGCTAGTAGCAAACTGAGCCCCGCTCTATCTATCTCCACTCCAAGTCCTCATCCCTTTGTCCAATCAGGTGCTCTGTGCCCAGAGGTCAGGTGCAAGGCTTCATCCAATTAGGGCCCTAGAATGCACCGGGCAGTTCGCAGTGCATTGTGGGGTGCTCGGCAGAGCAAACATCCCACCAAGCGCCCCGCAAATTCGGGTGTTTGCTTGGCCCAAACCATTCACCCAACACTACTCCCATTAATCAAATGTTATTCACCCAACATAATCTTAATGGCAGCTCCCTGTAATAAAAGAGGTACTATATTCACATCTTCAGCAACCCTTGTCTCCAATCATCACTCTATTACAGCACTGCAGTTGCTGTGAGACTCTGGAGCACAGGTGTCAAACTGGCGGCCCTCCAGCTGTTGCAGAACTACAAGTCCCATGAGGCATTGCAAGGCTGACAGTTACAAGCATGACTCCCACAGGCAGAGGCATGATTGGATTTGTAGATCTGCAACAGCTGGAGGGCCACCAGTTTGATACCCCTGCTCTACAGCCTTCAATATTTCCTGAATTGTTGGATGCCTGTGACTCCTGCCACATGCTATGCTTCCTTCCACCAACCCCTATGTCACTGCTATGTCCTATAATGACTTAGTAACTTTCCCAGCTATCTTCCATAAACTACAACACACTTCCCACCTATATAATGCATATGAGGAGAAGATGAGGTGTTCTATAATCCAAATCTGTAGGGAATACCAGAGACACAATACTGTTCCTCCATAGATACGATAGCAGTGAGTGAGCGTTGTCACCCTATTACAGGAAGTATGTTACCGGCATCATTACCAGATGGAAATAAAGGCCTGAAAAAAAAAAATGTATGCAGGCGCCATATACATTGTAAGGACTGGTAAGCTGCAATACAATATATGTATATGCTATTGGGTATACCTTAATGCGTATTATACCTATTGCTATTGGGTATAGTGTAATATACCTTAATGCTTTCTGAATCACTGACATAGAGCAAATGTGCAGCTGAAATCAGAACTCATTTTCTGCTACTTGTTTTAGGTCAGTGAAATCTTTGCAGCGAGATAACCAGCCAATTAGTACCTTCAAAAAGGAGAGCTCTGAAATAGATGGCATCCTAAGTATTTTATGTTTATAAGTAACTGTTATTCATAGTTAGCTGTAAGCATTGGAAATGGGTTAACAAGATGTAGAAACACAGCAGGTTATCAGTTCATTGGTCAGAATCAGCATTCAAGGGCAGTGGTAGACTCCTTGCTTGATATAAGGGGCCAAAAGTGTGGCCCCTAACATTACCATATGAGCAATCTATTATTTATTGTATGCAATGCTACAAAAAAATGTCAGAGACTACGGGCATGCTGCAAAAGATGGTTAGAGACTGCAGACAGGGACTTGACACTACATGAGATCACTGACATTTCAGTCCCTTTATAGATCAGTGTGACCTATAGCGCTTTACAAATTACTGTTTCCACATCTCATATTCTTCATTGTAAGATTTAATATGAAGGACAGAAGAAAAAATACATAAAAAGAATGGAAAGCACAGAAAATGAAAGGAAGGGCAAAATAAATAAACCAAATATTGTACGTAGCAGCACCCACAGGACTTCTAGTGTGTTAGTGGCATCACACAGAGCTCCTCTATTTTCTTTGCAGAAGCACCCATAGGACTTCTAGTGTGTTAGTGGCATCACACAGAGCTCCTATATATTCTTCTCAGCAGCACCCACAGGACTTCTAGTGTGTTAGTGGCATCACACAGAGCTCCTCTATTTTCTTTGCATAAGCACCCACAGGACTTCTAGTGTGTTAGTGGCATCACACAGAGCTCCTCTATTTTCTTTGCATAAGCACCCACAGGACTTCTAGTGTGTTAGTGGCATCACACAGAGCTCCTCTATTTTCTTTGCAGAAGCACCCATAGGACTTCTAGTGTGTTAGTGGCATCACACAGAGCTCCTATATATTCTTCTCAGCAGCACCCACAGGACTTCTAGTGTGTTAGTGGCATCACACAGAGCTCCTCTATTTTCTTTGCAGAAGCACCCATAGGACTTCTAGTGTGTTTAGTGGCATCACACAGAGCTCCTATATATTCTTCTCAGCAGCACCCACAGGACTTCTAGTGTGTTAGTGGCATCACACAGAGCTCCTCTATTTTCTTTGCAGAAGCACCCATAGGACTTCTAGTGTGTTAGTGGCATCACACAGAGCTCCTCTATTTTCTTTGCAGAAGCACCCATAGGACTTCTAGTGTGTTAGTGGCATCACACAGAGCTCCTATATTTTCTTCTCAGCAGCACCCACAGGACTACCGACTACAATGGCTGGAAGACCGCCAAGGGGAGGCAGAGCGTGCAGAGCCAAGAACACAGGGCAGGCAGGCTCTGTTTCTAGTGGACGTGGCCGTGGACGTGGACGTGGTCGTGCATCGTCATCAGCACGTGGCCATGGGACACGCGCGTCTTTTGTTTTCGGCAGCTGGACATGTGGAGCCGCATCATGCTGAAGGCTTGGTAGAATGGATGACCAAGCCCTCCTCATCCTCCTCATCCTCTCTCACCCAGGCTCAGGGTACTGACAGAGCATCATCAGCCACCCCTTCCCTAGACCCACCATGTCCTCCTGAGGAGTCCCCCGAACTCTTTGAGCACAGTGTTGGGTACATGCTCCAGGAGGATGCCCAACGATTCGAAGGCTCGGATGACGATACCCAGCTTGAGGAATCTGGCAGTACAGTTCCACCAGCTGCAGCTTACTGCCAGGTTTGCTCTAGTGGTGAAGAGGGAGGGATGATGAGGTCACTGACTCCACGTGGGTGCCTCAAGGGAGAGAGGATGAGGAGGAGGACGAGGAGGAGGAGGATGCGGCGTCACATGTCCAACGAGGCAGGATGCCCCCTGGAGGCCAGGTAGAGGCCAGCACAGCAACTGTACAACACCGCAGAGCTCCGCCTGTGCAGGGCGCTGCCTCTGCACGTTATCAGAAAAGTTCTTTGGTGTGGGCCTTTTTTGGAGGGCAATGTCCATGCCTCGCTGGACAGGGCGGTCAGCGGTAAGGTGCATATTACCGCTGACTCATGGTCCAGCAGGCATGGACAGGGACGGTACCTTTCTTTCACGGCCCATTGGGTCACTCTATTGGCAGCTGGGAGGGATGCAGGACAAGGTGCAGTAGTGTTGGAGGTTGTTCCGCCACCACGCCTCCAAAACGCGACTACTGCTACTGGTTGTGACACACCTCTCTCCTCCACCCCCCTCCTCTTCTTCTTCCTCCAGTGCTCTGTCCTTGGAACCAGCGGTGCTCCGTAGGCGTACAAGGGGCTACGCAAGTACGCAGGCAAAAAGATGCCATGCCGTGCTTGCGCTGGTGTGTTTGGGGGACAGGAGCCACACTGGGCCAGAGGTTCTGGCAGCTCTGCAGGGGCAGGCCGAGAGGTGGTTGACGCCACGTCAGCTTAAGCCAGAATGGTCGTTTCTGACAATGGCACCAACCTCCTCTCCGCCCTGCGACAGGGGCAGCTCACCCATGTGCCCTGCATGGCTCACGTCCTCAACCTGGTGGTGCAGCGGTTCTTGGGCAGGTTCCCAGGCTTACAGGATGTCCTGAGGCAGGCCAGGAAAGTCTGTGTGCATTTCCGCCGATCTTATAATGCCAGTGCTCGGCTGACTGAGCTGCAAAAGGAGCTGAACCTGCCCAAGAACCGCCTAATATCTGACATGCCCACCAGGTGGAACTCAACGTTGGCCATGCTGCAGCGACTGCACACGCAGCAGAGGGCCATCAATGAGTACCTTTGCGACTACGGCACCAGGACAGGGTCAGGGGAGCTTGGTTTTTTTTCCCCACGTCAGTGGAGCATGATCAGGGATGCATGCACTGTCCTCTCACCATTTGAGGAGGCCACGAGGATGGTGAGCAGTGACAGTGCATGCATCAGTGACACTGTCCCTCTTGTCCACCTGTTGGAGCATACGCTGCGTGGGATAATGGACAGGGCACTTGAGGCAGAACAGAGGCAGGAAGAGGAGGACTTCCTTGCCTCTCAAGGCCCCCTTTATCCGGACAGTGTTCCTTCTGTCCCACCCATCACACAGGAAGAGGATGAGGAGGAGGAGGAGGAGGAGGAGGAGGAGGATTGTGTGAGCATGGAGGTGGAGCCTGGCACTCAGCATCAGCAGCAGCAGTCTTTTAGGGATGATGTACAGTCCCAACAAGCCAGTGGACTTGTACGTGGCTGGGAGGAGGTGGCTGGCGATCATGTCATCCTCAGTGACCCAGAAGACTCCGGACCGAATGCCTCAGCTAACCTACGCTGCATGGCCTCCCTGATCCTGCAAAGCCTGCGGAAGGATCCTCGTGTTCTTCGGATCAAGGAGAGGGACCATTACTGGCTGGCCACTCTCCTTGATCCGCGGTACAAGGGTAAGGTTGCGGACCTTATCTTGCCGTCGCAGAGGGAGCAGAGGATGAGACATCTCAGGGAGGCCTTGCAGAAAGGTCTGTGCAACGCGTTCCCAGAAACTGGGAGGCTACAAACTCCTGGTCCTGGGCGACGAGTTGCTGAGGCTTCGGTCAGTGGCAGAAGGAGCGGTGGGGAAGGTGGACATCTGACCGATGCGTTCAGACAATTTTTTAGTCCGCAGCCCCAAGGTATGATCGGTTCCAGCAACCATCGCCAGCGTCTGATATACATGGTGCAGGAATACCTTGGGGCAAGGTCAGACTTGGACACCTTTCCCACCGAAAATCCTCTGGCTTACTGGGTCCTGAGGATGGATCACTGGCCAGAGCTTGCACAGTATGCAATTGAGCTACTGGCCTGTCCTGCCTCCAGCGTTCTTTCCGAACGCACATTCAGTGCTGCTGGAGGATTTGTGACTGATCATAGGGTGCGCCTGTCCACCGCCTCGGTTGATCGACTGACATTCATCAAAATGAATCAGTCTTGGATCACCACCAGCTACCAGGCACCTGAGGCGGATATAACCGAATAATTTTTTAATGTCACATCCCTTCAAGACTGCCTATGCTGATGCTGAGTGACTGTCCTCTTATGTTCACTGACTATCCTCTTCCTCCTCCTCAATGATCCATGCCACAGCACCAGTGCCTAAGGCACAATTTTTCAGCCCCTGTTTAACAGGGGCGTGTACTTACAATTTTTTAAAAAAATGCTTCGCAACACGTGTGACTGCTGTGCTCCAAGTACAGTCTCTGTGAGGGCCGTGTTGCAGTGTTGTGGCACCAGCACCAGTGCCTAAGGCACAATTTTTCAGCCCCTGTTTAACAGGGGCGTGTACTTACAATTTTTTAAAAAAAATGCTTCGCAACACGTGTGACTGCTGTGCTCCAAGTACAGTCTCTGTGAGGGCCGTGTTGCAGTGTTGTGGCACCAGCACCAGTGCCTAAGGCACAATTTTTCAGCCCCTGTTTAACAGGGGCGTGTACTTACAATTTTTAAAAAAAATGCTTCGCAACACGTGTGACTGCTGTGCTCCAAGTACAGTCTCTGTGAGGGCCGTGTTGCAGTGTTGTGGCACCAGCACCAGTGCCTAAGGCACAATTTTTCAGCCCCTGTTTAACAGGGGCGTGTACTTACAATTTTTAAAAAAAATGCTTCGCAACACGTGTGACTGCTGTGCTCCAAGTACAGTATCTGTGAGGGCCGGGTTGCAGTGTTGTGGCACCAGCACCAGTGCCTAAGGCACAATTTTTCAGCCCCTGTTTAACAGGGGCGTGTACTTACAATTTTTTAAAAAAATGCTTCGCAACACGTGTGACTGCTGTGCTCCAAGTACAGTGAGGGGTTGCAGTGTTGTAGCACCAGTGCCTAAGGCACAATTTTTCAGCCCCTGTTTAACAGGGGCGGGTAATTACAAATCTTGATCTAATAGTTCACAGCAGGGCCCATTCCTGCGCCCACCAAGAGTAACTATGAGGGCCTGCAGTCTTGTGGCAACACCGTCCACCACCACCGCCAAAGGCCCAATTTCTGCTATGACCCTCTGGTTCTGAAATTGACTACTGTCTGCTATGACCCTCTGGCTGAAATTTAAATTGGTTGTTAAAAACAGGGGTCAAGCCTGTAATCAGAATGGGACACAATAACAATGTAGACATAGTAAAAAGACCCATTCATTTCAGCCCAATCTGCTGCAATGCTTTAAACACATGCATGTTAATGTAAGTTGCGGAGGGCAGCCCATTCATTTGAATGCCCAATGCACCACACCTGACAAAAATCACGCATGTAGCAATTTCAGCAATGCATCGATGTAGAGTAAAGGAATGCCAACCTTAAAAGGATATACACTTACCTCTGACTTTTATTGTCCAGTGTATCTGGACAGGAGAGGAACTGAGCCAGACTTCGCAGATCATATGACTTCCGTAGGGCACAATATCCTTTTGAAGTGAGAGAAGGCTTTGGAAAGTCCAAATGCCACCAGTTTCCTCCCTAGAAATGATTCTGCCCTTGTGATGTGTTCCAGAGATGTTCCAGGTAATCTGAACTGTACTATGAGAAGCGCTAACTATACAAGTCATCTGGATGGCATTGTTGGAAGGAAGAAATTGAGAAGCCGCCAGAAGATGGATAGAAATGATGGTTGTATAATTATCTGTGAATGAATAACAAGGTAATACAATATACGTTAGTACTGTAATCCACATGAAACACAAGCTGAGAGCTGTAAATATCTAGCAGTGTGTCCCTAAATACTGACACTACAGTAAAAGCTGGATATTAGGCATCATCTTAGAGAAAGATATATTATAAATATTTAACGTTAGTGAATTTCAGTTCAGGAAAGTTAGAGGAGTTTTTGGGAAGTCCAGTTTCCACTGGGTTGCTTCACAAAGATAATTCTGCCCTTGTGACATATTAGTCAGATGTTAAAACCTCTTAATTTCCCAAGTGCACCATTGAGGCCCCTTGCTGGTGCCATTTCCACGTTCACTGCCCTACTGACCACATCCACTTCCCTACTGACCACGTCCACTTCCCTACTTATCCCGTCCACCGCCCTACGGACCACATCCACTGCCCTACTGACCCTGTCCACTGCCCTACTGACCCTGTCCACTGCCCTACTGACCCCGTCCACTGCCCTACTGACCACATCCACTTCCCTACTGACCTCATCCACTGCCCTACTGAACACGTCTACTTCCCTACTAACCACATCCACTTCCCTACTGACCACGTCCACTTTACTACTGTCAGTTTTGTCTACACTTGTGTGAGCCAGAGCCGGAGACAGGGGGCGGAGCTGGGAGGCGGAGCTGGCGGTCCTAGGTACGGAAGACTGCTTGCCTCTTCACTTTACACTCTGGATGCAGCTAGCCCCAGGCTGGATAGGAGGGCCGGCGGGGCTGCATATAGGTGAACCAATCTCCTTTGCTCTCCTCCTGTCTCCTGCAGGTCTTTCAATGGCTGCAGGAGCAGGATCGGTTCTCCTATATGCTGCCCCACCGGCCCTCCTATACAGCCAAGAGGCAAGCAGTCATCGGTACCCAAGATCGCCAGCTCCGCTTCCCAAATCCGCCCCCCCGACCCTGGCTCCCACTTCCTGTCTCAAGGCTGTTCCTGCCACCGGAATGGTAGGAGAAAAGCTCCCTGCCCAAGGGCGCTCCTGGTAAGCTACAAACTCTCTGTCACAGCAGAGAGTAAAAGAATACTGGCCAGTGAGTATAATGTTCCAGGTGTGCTGCTGACTGTCACTCTGCTCTCTCCCATACTACCCCCCCTCCCATCATGCAGTCCCTCCACACTGCCCTCTACTGCCTCCCTCCCACTACTGACCCCGTCCATCGCTCTACTGACCCTCGTCCACCGCCCTACTGACCACGTCCACTTCCCTACTGACCACTTCCACTTCCCTACTGACCACGTCCACTGCCCTACTGACCCCGTCTACTGACCACGTTCAGTGCCCTACTGACCACGTTCAGTGCCCTACTGACCACGTCCACTGCCCTACTGACCACGTCCACTGCCCTACTGACCACGTCCACTGCCCTACTGACCACATCCACTGCCCTACTGACCATGTCCAATACCCTACTAACTGACATCATTCCCAGTCCACACTGACACCACTGGCCGAACACCACTGAGACCGGTTGCAAAGGTCTCACTTGTGACTGGGCCCTGGCCTTCCGCCACCATGGCGAAGCCCAAGACTAAAGGACTGCACAACATGTGAAAGGGATCTGCTCTGGGTCTTAAAGGGTCATGGGATCAGTTGGAAGGGCTTTGGGCTCAGAGGGAATGGCTCAGGTCGGAGGTCAGGGGGCTCTTCATGATTTCTTGCACCAGGGCCCTGAAGGTTCTATCTGGCTTCTTGTTAAACACTTCACTGAATAGTGCATCTAAAGAATCGAAAAATGCAAGTTATAGTTTTATAGAGTTGCCCTTTATTACTCAACTTTCTTAATATAAGATTGAAGGGCAATGGTTACACCAGTAAACCAACTTTCTGCCTAATATCTGTGACCAAAAATCACAGCCTCCTGAGTTGTATTATATGCTATCAAAGCTCATTCTTTCAGTTGGCAGGATAAAAATGGTGGAAAGATTTAAGTCACACAAAAAATATACATCTAAAATGTACCCCTTTTTAATCAATGAAACCACCAAGCTACTCATTCTCTCCCTCGTTATCTCTCACCTTGACAATTGCAACTCCCTTCTCAAAGGCTTACCTCTTCATAGGCTATCCCCTTTTCAATCTATCATAAATGCTGCTGCCAGACTCATCTACCTAACCAACCGTGTCTGCCTCCCCTCTCCGTCAATCCCTACACTGGCTTCTGATTGCCCAGTAGGGATGAGCCGAACACCCCCGGGTTCGGTTCGAACCAGAACCTTCGAACGGACCGAAAGTTCGCGCGAATTTTCGAACCCTATACGTTATAATGGACGCGAACGTTCGAAATCAAAAGTGCTAATTACAACGGCCAATATGCATGTTAATGTCATAAAACAGGTTTGGGGACCCGGGTCCTGCCCCAGGGGACATATATCAATGCAAAAAGAACTTTTAAAAACTAACGTTTTTTCGGGAGCAGTCATTTTAATGATGCATAAAGTGAAAAAAAAAAAGTGACATTTTCCTTTAAATATGGTACCTGGGGGGTGTCCAAAGTATGCCTGTGAAGTGGCATGTGTTTCCCGTGTTTAGAACTGTCCTTGCACAAAATGACATTTGTAAAGGAAAAAAAGAAGCCATTTTAAAACCACTTGCGGCTTTAGGTTTGATCTTAAGTAGAATCTGAACAGGTACATTATGAAGTGTAGCTCCATCCCAAAAAAATCTATTTTTAAGCTTTTTGGAGAACATAGGGAGGGGTTATCACCCCTGTAACATTTGCTGTCTTTGCACATCTGTTCAGAACATGTCACCTCACTTTCCGTCCCAATGACAAATGTTTTTGGAAAAGTGGGGTTTTAATTGAAACAAGGATTGGTGATAAAGTATCAGTAGAGAGGAGATACCTTTTTCCCAAATTAAATCTAACAGGATAGAATTTCCCTTCCTAGGGGTAGATTTCCTCTCACTTCCTGTTTTCTCTTTCCATTTGCAAGTAGGAGTCGTTTGTAAGTTGGATGTTTGAAAGTAGGGGCCTGGCGTATATACTCTGCAGAAATTTGCCCTATTAGATGTTGGTGTAGCCACAAGACTGGTGGGCACAGGAATGGGCCCTGCTGTGAGTTAATAGATCAAGATTTGTAATTGCATGCACCTGTTGAACAGGGCAGAAAAATTGGGGGTGGTGGTGGTGGTGGTGGTGGACGGTTTTGCCACAAGACTGTAAGCTCTCACAGTTACTCTTGGTGGGCGCAGGAATGGGCCCTGCTGTGAGTTATTAGATCAAGATTTGTAATTGCAAGCACCTGATGAACAGGGCAGAAAAATTGGGCCTTTGGCGGTGGTGGTGGACGGTGTTGCCACAAGACTGTAGGCCCTCATAGTTACTCTTGGTGGGCGCAGGAATGGGCCCTGCTGTGAGTTATTAGATCAAGATTTGTAATTGCAAGCACCTGATGAACAGGGCAGAAAAATTGGGCCTTTGGCGGTGGTGGTGGACGGTGTTGCCACAAGACTGCAGGCCCTCATAGTTACTCTTGGTGGGCGCAGGAATGGGCCCTGCTGTGAACTATTAGATCAAGATTTGTAATTACCCGCCCCTGTTAAACAGGGGCTGAAAAATTGTGCCTTAGGCACTGGTGCTGGTGCCACAACACTGCAACCCCTCACAGAGACTGTACTTGGAGCACAGCAGTCACACGTGTTGCGAAGCATTTTTTTAAAAAATTGTAAGTACACGCCCCTGTTAAACAGGGGCTGAAAAATTGTGCCTTAGGCACTGGTGCTGGTGCCACAACACTGCAACCCGGCCCTCACAGATACTGTACTTGGAGCACAGCAGTCACACGTGTTGCGAAGCATTTTTTAAAAAATTGTAAGTACACGCCCCTGTTAAACAGGGGCTGAAAAATTGTGCCTTAGGCACTGGTGCTGGTGCCACAACACTGCAACACGGCCCTCACAGAGACTGTACTTGGAGCACAGCAGTCACACGTGTTGCGAAGCATTTTTTTAAAAAATTGTAAGTACACGCCCCTGTTAAACAGGGGCTGAAAAATTGTGCCTTAGGCACTGGTGCTGGTGCCACAACACTGCAACCCGGCCCTCACAGATACTGTACTTGGAGCACAGCAGTCACACGTGTTGCGAAGCATTTTTTTTAAAAAATTGTAAGTACACGCCCCTGTTAAACAGGGGCTGAAAAATTGTGCCTTAGGCACTGGTGCTGGTGCCACAACACTGCAACACGGCCCTCACAGAGACTGTACTTGAGCACAGCAGTCACACGTGTTGCGAAGCATTTTTTTAAAAAATTGTAAGTACACGCCCCTGTTAAACAGGGGCTGAAAAATTGTGCCTTAGGCACTGGTGCTGTGGCATGGATCATTGAGGAGGAGGAAGAGGATAGTCAGTGAACATAAGAGGACAGTCACTCAGCATCAGCATAGGCAGTCTTGAAGGGATGTGACATTAAAAATTATTCGGTTATATCCGCCTCAGGTGCCTGGTAGCTGGTGGTGATCCAAGACTGATTCATTTTGATGAATGTCAGTCGATCAACCGAGGCGGTGGACAGGCGCACCCTATGATCAGTCACAAATCCTCCAGCAGCACTGAATGTGCGTTCGGAAAGAACGCTGGAGGCAGGACAGGCCAGTAGCTCAATTGCATACTGTGCAAGCTCTGGCCAGTGATCCATCCTCAGGACCCAGTAAGCCAGAGGATTTTCGGTGGGAAAGGTGTCCAAGTCTGACCTTGCCCCAAGGTATTCCTGCACCATGTATATCAGACGCTGGCGATGGTTGCTGGAACCGATCATACCTTGGGGCTGCGGACTAAAAAATTGTCTGAACGCATCGGTCAGACGTCCACCTTCCCCACCGCTCCTTCTGCCACTGACCGAAGCCTCAGCAACTCGTCGCCCAGGACCAGGAGTTTGTAGCCTCCCAGTTTCTGGGAACGCGTTGCACAGACCTTTCTGCAAGGCCTCCCTGAGATGTCTCATCCTCTGCTCCCTCTGCGACGGCAAGATAAGGTCCGCAACCTTACCCTTGTACCGCGGATCAAGGAGAGTGGCCAGCCAGTAATGGTCCCTCTCCTTGATCCGAAGAACACGAGGATCCTTCCGCAGGCTTTGCAGGATCAGGGAGGCCATGCAGCGTAGGTTAGCTGAGGCATTCGGTCCGGAGTCTTCTGGGTCACTGAGGATGACATGATCGCCAGCCACCTCCTCCCAGCCACGTACAAGTCCACTGGCTTGTTGGGACTGTACATCATCCCTAAAAGACTGCTGCTGCTGATGCTGAGTGCCAGGCTCCACCTCCATGCTCACACAATCCTCCTCCTCCTCCTCCTCCTCCTCCTCCTCATCCTCTTCCTGTGTGATGGGTGGGACAGAAGGAACACTGTCCGGATAAAGGGGGCCTTGAGAGGCAAGGAAGTCCTCCTCTTCCTGCCTCTGTTCTGCCTCAAGTGCCCTGTCCATTATCCCACGCAGCGTATGCTCCAACAGGTGGACAAGAGGGGACAGTGTCACTGATGCATGCACTGTCACTGCTCACCATCCTCGTGGCCTCCTCAAATGGTGAGAGGACAGTGCATGCATCCCTGATCATGCTCCACTGACGTGGGGAAAAAAAACCAAGCTCCCCTGACCCTGTCCTGGTGCCGTAGTCGCAAAGGTACTCATTGATGGCCCTCTGCTGCGTGTGCAGTCGCTGCAGCATGGCCAACGTTGAGTTCCACCTGGTGGGCATGTCAGATATTAGGCGGTTCTTGGGCAGGTTCAGCTCCTTTTGCAGCTCAGTCAGCCGAGCACTGGCATTATAAGATCGGCGGAAATGCACACAGACTTTCCTGGCCTGCCTCAGGACATCCTGTAAGCCTGGGAACCTGCCCAAGAACCGCTGCACCACCAGGTTGAGGACGTGAGCCATGCAGGGCACATGGGTGAGCTGCCCCTGTCGCAGGGCGGAGAGGAGGTTGGTGCCATTGTCAGAAACGACCATTCCTGGCTTAAGCTGACGTGGCGTCAACCACCTCTCGGCCTGCCCCTGCAGAGCTGCCAGAACCTCTGGCCCAGTGTGGCTCCTGTCCCCCAAACACACCAGCGCAAGCACGGCATGGCATCTTTTTGCCTGCGTACTTGCGTAGCCCCTTGTACGCCTACGGAGCACCGCTGGTTCCAAGGACAGAGCACTGGAGGAAGAAGAAGAGGAGGGGGTGGAGGAGAGAGGTGTGTCACAACCAGTAGCAGTAGTCGCGTTTTGGAGGCGTGGTGGCGGAACAACCTCCAACACTACTGCACCTTGTCCTGCATCCCTCCCAGCTGCCAATAGAGTGACCCAATGGGCCGTGAAAGAAAGGTACCGTCCCTGTCCATGCCTGCTGGACCATGAGTCAGCGGTAATATGCACCTTACCGCTGACCGCCCTGTCCAGCGAGGCATGGACATTGCCCTCCACATGCCGGTAGAGAGACGGAATCGCCTTCCGCGAGAAAAAGTGGCGTTTGGGAACCTGCCACTGAGGAACCGCACATTGAACAAACTCACGGAAGGGGGCCGAGTCTACCAACTGAAAAGGCAGCAGTTGAAGTGCTAGCAATTTAGCAAGGCTAGCATTCAACCGCTGGGCATGTGGATGGCTGGGAGTGTACTTCTTTCTACGGTCCAGCAGCTGGGGCAGGGAAATTTGCCTGCTGCATTCGGACGTCGGTGTACTGCAAGTACTTGGTTGTGACACACCGAATTCTACACCTTCAGTCCTCTCAGAGCAGCTTTCAGAGAGGACTGAAGGTGTAGTGGGGATGGAGATCCCAGCTGAGGAGGAGCAAGGAGAGGTCCGCTTAGTTCTTTGGTGTGGGTCTTTTATGTGTGCCTGCCAACGAGCTGCATGGCAGGTCGCCATATGTCTGGTCATGCTTGTCGTGCCCAAGCGGCTGATGTTTTGGCCACGCGAGATACGCTTGAGACAAATATTGCAAATAGCAGTGGTGCGATCTGCTGCACTCGTCTCAAAAAAGGCCCACACCAAAGAACTTTTCTGATAACGTGCAGAGGCAGCGCCCTGCACAGGCGGAGCTCTGCGGTGTTGTACAGTTGCTGTGCTGGCCTCTACCTGGCCTCCAGGGGGCATCCTGCCTCGTTGGACATGTGACGCCGCATCCTCCTCCTCCTCGTCCTCCTCCTCATCCTCTCTCCCTTGAGGCACCCACGTGGAGTCAGTGACCTCATCATCCCCTCCCTCTTCACCACTAGAGCAAACCTGGCAGTAAGCTGCAGCTGGTGGAACTGTACTGCCAGATTCCTCAAGCTGGGTATCGTCATCCGAGCCTTCGAATCGTTGGGCATCCTCCTGGAGCATGTACCCAACACTGTGCTCAAAGAGTTCGGGGGACTCCTCAGGAGGACATGGTGGGTCTAGGGAAGGGGTGGCTGATGATGCTCTGTCAGTACCCTGAGCCTGGGTGAGAGAGGATGAGGAGGATGAGGAGGGCTTGGTCATCCATTCTACCAAGCCTTCAGCATGATGCGGCTCCACATGTCCAGCTGCCGAAAACAAAGACGCGCGTGTCCCATGGCCACGTGCTGATGACGATGCACGACCACGTCCACGTCCACGGCCACGTCCACTAGAAACAGAGCCTGCCTGCCCTGTGTTCTTGGCTCTGCACGCTCTGCCTCCCCTTGGCGGTCTTCCAGCCATTGTAGTCGGTAGTCCTGTGGGTGCTGCTGAGAAGAAAATATAGGAGCTCTGTGTGATGCCACTAACACACTAGAAGTCCTATGGGTGCTTCTGCAAAGAAAATAGAGGAGCTCTGTGTGATGCCACTAACACACTAGAAGTCCTATGGGTGCTTCTGCAAAGAAAATAGAGGAGCTCTGTGTGATGCCACTAACACACTAGAAGTCCTGTGGGTGCTTATGCAAAGAAAATAGAGGAGCTCTGTGTGATGCCACTAACACACTAGAAGTCCTGTGGGTGCTTATGCAAAGAAAATAGAGGAGCTCTGTGTGATGCCACTAACACACTAGAAGTCCTGTGGGTGCTGCTGAGAAGAATATATAGGAGCTCTGTGTGATGCCACTAACACACTAGAAGTCCTATGGGTGCTTCTGCAAAGAAAATAGAGGAGCTCTGTGTGATGCCACTAACACACTAGAAGTCCTGTGGGTGCTGCTGAGAAGAATATATAGGAGCTCTGTGTGATGCCACTAACACACTAGAAGTCCTATGGGTGCTTCTGCAAAGAAAATAGAGGAGCTCTGTGTGATGCCACTAACACACTAGAAGTCCTGTGGGTGCTTCTGCAAAGAAAATAGAGGAGCTCTGTGTGATGCCACTAACACACTAGAAGTCCTGTGGGTGCTTATGCAAAGAAAATAGAGGAGCTCTGTGTGATGCCACTAACACACTAGAAGTCCTGTGGGTGCTTATGCAAAGAAAATAGAGGAGCTCTGTGTGATGCCACTAACACACTAGAAGTCCTGTGGGTGCTGCTGAGAAGAATATATAGGAGCTCTGTGTGATGCCACTAACACACTAGAAGTCCTATGGGTGCTTCTGCAAAGAAAATAGAGGAGCTCTGTGTGATGCCACTAACACACTAGAAGTCCTGTGGGTGCTTATGCAAAGAAAATAGAGGAGCTCTGTGTGATGCCACTAACACACTAGAAGTCCTGTGGGTGCTTATGCAAAGAAAATAAAGGAGCTCTGTGTGATGCCACTAACACACTAGAAGTCCTGTGGGTGCTTATGCAAAGAAAATAGAGGAGCTCTGTGTGATGCCACTAACACACTAGAAGTCCTGTGGGTGCTGCTGAGAAGAATATATAGGAGCTCTGTGTGATGCCACTAACACACTAGAAGTCCTGTGGGTGCTTCTGCAAAGAAAATAGAGGAGCTCTGTGTGATGCCACTAACACACTAGAAGTCCTGTGGGTGCTTCTGCAAAGAAAATAGAGGAGCTCTGTGTGATGCCACTAACACACTAGAAGTCCTGTGGGTGCTTATGCAAAGAAAATAGAGGAGCTCTGTGTGATGCCACTAACACACTAGAAGTCCTGTGGGTGCTGCTGAGAAGAATATATAGGAGCTCTGTGTGATGCCACTAACACACTAGAAGTCCTGTGGGTGCTTCTGCAAAGAAAATAGAGGAGCTCTGTGTGATGCCACTAACACACTAGAAGTCCTGTGGGTGCTGCTGAGAAGAATATATAGGAGCTCTGTGTGATGCCACTAACACACTAGAAGTCCTATGGGTGCTTCTGCAAAGAAAATAGAGGAGCTCTGTGTGATGCCACTAACACACTAGAAGTCCTGTGGGTGCTGCTGAGAAGAATATATAGGAGCTCTGTGTGATGCCACTAACACACTAGAAGTCCTGTGGGTGCTTATGCAAAGAAAATAGAGGAGCTCTGTGTGATGGGACTAACACACTTCAAGTCCTATAGGTGCTTCTGGGAAGAAAATATAGCTCTGTGTGTGTGATGGGACTAACACACTTCAAGTCCTATAGGTGCTTCTGGGAAGAAAATATAGCTCTGTGTGTGTAATGGGACTAACACACTTCAAGTCCTATAGGTGCTTCTGGGAACAAAATATAGCTCTGTGTGTGTAATGGGACTAACACACTTCAAGTCCTATAGGTGCTTCTGGGAACAAAATATAGCTCTGTGTGTGTGATGGGACTAACACACTTCAAGTCCTATAGGTGCTTCTGGGAAGAAAATATAGCTCTGTGTGTGTAATGGGACTAACACACTTCAAGTCCTATAGGTGCTTCTGGGAAGAAAATATAGCTCTGTGTGTGTGATGGGACTAACACACTTCAAGTCCTATAGGTGCTTCTGGGAAGAAAATATAGCTCTGTGTGTGTAATGGGACTAACACACTTCAAGTCCTATAGGTGCTTCTGGGAAGAAAATATAGCTCTGTGTGTGTGATGGGACTAACACACTTCAAGTCCTATAGGTGCTTCTGGGAAGAAAATATAGCTCTGTGTGTGTAATGGGACTAACACACTTCAAGTCCTATAGGTGCTTCTGGGAACAAAATATAGCTCTGTGTGTGTGATGGGACTAACACACTTCAAGTCCTATAGGTGCTTCTGGGAAGAAAATATAGCTCTGTGTGTGTGATGGGACTAACACACTTCAAGTCCTATAGGTGCTTCTGGGAACAAAATATAGCTCTGTGTGTGTGATGGGACTAACACACTTCAAGTCCTATAGGTGCTTCTGGGAACAAAGTATAGCTCTTTGTGTGTGATGGGACTAACACACTTCAAGTCCTATAGGTGCTTCTGGGAAGAAAATATAGCTCTGTGTGTGTAATGGGACTAACACACTTCAAGTCCTATAGGTGCTTCTGGGAACAAAATATAGCTCTGTGTGTGTAATGGGACTAACACACTTCAAGTCCTATAGGTGCTTCTGGGAACAAAATATAGCTCTGTGTGTGTGATGGGACTAACACACTTCAAGTCCTATAGGTGCTTCTGGGAAGAAAATATAGCTCTGTGTGTGTAATGGGACTAACACACTTCAAGTCCTATAGGTGCTTCTGGGAACAAAATATAGCTCTGTGTGTGTGATGGGACTAACACACTTCAAGTCCTATAGGTGCTTCTGGAAGAAAATATAGCTCTGTGTGTGTAATGGGACTAACACACTTCAAGTCCTATAGGTGCTTCTGGGAACAAAATATAGCTCTGTGTGTGTGATGGGACTAACACACTTCAAGTCCTATAGGTGCTTCTGGGAAGAAAATATAGCTCTGTGTGTGTGATGGGACTAACACACTTCAAGTCCTATAGGTGCTTCTGGGAACAAAATATAGCTCTGTGTGTGTGATGGGACTAACACACTTCAAGTCCTATAGGTGCTTCTGGGAACAAAGTATAGCTCTTTGTGTGTGATGGGACTAACACACTTCAAGTCCTATAGGTGCTTCTGGGAAGAAAATATAGCTCTGTGTGTGTAATGGGACTAACACACTTCAAGTCCTATAGGTGCTTCTGGGAACAAAATATAGCTCTGTGTGTGTAATGGGACTAACACACTTCAAGTCCTATAGGTGCTTCTGGGAACAAAATATAGCTCTGTGTGTGTGATGGGACTAACACACTTCAAGTCCTATAGGTGCTTCTGGGAAGAAAATATAGCTCTGTGTGTGTAATGGGACTAACACACTTCAAGTCCTATAGGTGCTTCTGGGAACAAAATATAGCTCTGTGTGTGTGATGGGACTAACACACTTCAAGTCCTATAGGTGCTTCTGGGAAGAAAATATAGCTCTGTGTGTGTAATGGGACTAACACACTTCAAGTCCTATAGGTGCTTCTGGGAACAAAATATAGCTCTGTGTGTGTAATGGGACTAACACACTTCAAGTCCTATAGGTGCTTCTGGGAAGAAAATATAGCTCTGTGTGTGTGATGGGACTAACACACTTCAAGTCCTATAGGTGCTTCTGGGAACAAAATATAGCTCTGTGTGTGTAATGGGACTAACACACTTCAAGTCCTATAGGTGCTTCTGGGAACAAAATATAGCTCTGTGTGTGTGATGGGACTAACACACTTCAAGTCCTATAGGTGCTTCTGGGAAGAAAATATAGCTCTGTGTGTGTAATGGGACTAACACACTTCAAGTCCTATAGGTGCTTCTGGGAACAAAATATAGCTCTGTGTGTGTGATGGGACTAACTCACTTCAAGTCCTATAGGTGCTTCTGGGAAGAAAATATAGCTCTGTGTGTGTAATGGGACTAACACACTTCAAGTCCTATAGGTGCTTCTGGGAAGAAAATATAGCTCTGTGTGTGTGATGGGACTAACACACTTCAAGTCCTATAGGTGCTTCTGGAAGAAAATATAGCTCTGTGTGTGTAATGGGACTAACACACTTCAAGTCCTATAGGTGCCTCTGGGAACAAAATATAGGAGCTCTGCCTGCCTGCCACGAACACACTACAAGTCCTATAGGTGCTTCTGGTAACAAAATATAGGAGCTCTGCCTGCCTGCCACTAACACACTACAAGTCCTATAGGTGCTTCTGGTAACAAAATATAGGAGCTCTGCCTGCCTGCCACGAACACACTACAAGTCCTATAGGTGCTTCTGGTAACAAAATATAGGAGCTCTGCCTGCCTGCCACTAACACACTACAAGTCCTATAGGTGCTTCTGGTAACAAAATATAGGAGCTCTGCCTGCCTGCCACGAACACACTACAAGTCCTATAGGTGCTTCTGGTAACAAAATATAGGAGCTCTGCCTGCCTGCCACGAACACACTACAAGTTCTATAGGTGCTTCTGGTAACAAAATATAGGAGCTCTGCCTGCCTGCCACGAACACACTACAAGTCCTATAGGTGCTTCTGGTAACAAAATATAGGAGCTCTGCCTGCCTGCCACGAGCACACTACAAGCCCCTCTTTGTCAATCAATCTTTGTAACTGAATCTATCTAACTCAATCTCTGCAAATGAATCTCTCTATCTATCTAAATGCAGCAGAGTGTCACAGAAACAGCCTGCTCAATCTGCGCCGGAACAGCATGTGACCGGCGCAGACGGCGTGGCGGCGTTTTATAGGGGGGGGGCGTGTACTACAGCCCCTGAGCTGTAATTGGCTACAGGCGTCCTGCCTGTAGCCAATTATGGCTCTTCGAGTTTCCGGGGCTGTGATTGGCCAAGCATGCGGGGTCACAGTGCATGCTTGGCCAATCATCAGCCAGCAATGCACTGCGTCGGCCGCGCCGGCCGCAATGCATTGCGGGGCCGCTCGCATCACACGAACGTGATGCGAGCGGCCAAAATAGTTCTGGGCTCGCCGAGCGAGCGAACGCCCGGTGCTCGATGCGAACGTGGGTTCGCATCGAGCACCGGGCCCATCCTTATTGCCCAGTGAATTAAATTCAAAATACTAACAACAACATACAAAGCCATCCACAGCCTCTGCTCCTCTCAAGACCTCCTGCTCTCAAGCTCCCTTGTCTACTCCCCCCATGCTCATGTCCAGGACTTCTACAGAGCCTCTCCCATATCTCAATCTATTCAGCTTTCTCCTGAAAACCCATCTTTCAGGATAGCCTATCACGCAATCAATTGATGTTTTATTACTTCCATCAGCTCATCCCCCACAGTTACAACCTTTTGTACCACTTGCCCCACGCTATTAGATTGTAAGCTCCTATGAGTAGGGCCCTTTTAACCCTCTTGTATTTTATTGTATTGTAAATGTACTGTCTCCCTTTTATATTGTAAAGCGCTGCGTAAACTTTTGCTGCTTAGTAAATCCTGTATAATAATATTAATAATACTGAATAAAAAATAGCAAACCATACAAAGCCATCTTTCTTTTTTACAGCAATCACAATAATCTACTGTACAAAGATAAGGAGCCACAAGACAAGAGTTCTGTAGGTCTTAAGCCCCATACACATGGTCGGATTTTCCGATGGATTCTGTCCTATCGGACAATGTTGTCGGAAATTCTGACCGTGTGTAGGCACCATCGGACAGTTTCCATCGGATTGTCCGACGGACCAAGTCCTATCTCCTGCTGGATAGATTTTTTGACAACAAAGTCCGATCACACCAAATCCGATCGTGTGTAGCGAATTCCGAGGGACAAAGTGCTACGCATGCTCAGATCACATTACAAGACCAAAGCTATTGGCTACTAGCCTCTACGTAGTCCCGTCGTACGCAACAAACGTCACCACGTTCAGAATGATCGGATTTTCCGACAACTTTTCCGACCGTGTGTACGCAAAACCAACATCGGACAAAGTACGACGGACATGATCCGACGGACCTGGTCCTCGGATAATCCGCGCGTGTGTATGGGGCTTTACAATGGGGGTTACAGGTGAATTGAACACGTATTTCTCAAATCATGAATTTCGTGATTGGGCTCTCAGTGCTGCAATCTTGGTATTTAAACAAAAGGCTGTTAGATTTTGGGCCAGCGGTAGGGGACATTTGTAAGAAAACAAGTAGCGAAATGTAAATATAGGAGGTTAGTGTAAGGAGTAGAAGTTTATGGTGAGGGTAGACTTCAGGTAGGGACCTGTTATCTGTGTTGGAAGCTCTATTCAAAAATAACAATAATGTCAAATACAGGTATCTAAAGCTAACACAATGGCAAAACATTTGAGAATTAATATCTATAAAGCATTCATGTGTATATATTACTCATAGGAGTATGTTTTTCATACCTCCAACAAATAGGGTTGTCCCATTCACAGATATCAATTGCTTGGCATTGGCTGCTTTATAATTTGTTTTGCAGAAATATTTTCCAGAATCATTTTTCTGAAGGTTGTATATCAACAAATTCACATTTCTTGCCGTATAACCTGATTCACAATCGTATTTATGGGTATTATCTCTCCATAAACAGCTTCTAACAAATATAGGAGCTTTGTCTGCTCCATGGGGTCTTCTGTACCAAGCAATGTAATTCTTTGCATCCAGCTCATCCGATATACAGGAAATTCTTGCTGTACCACCAGCTGGAACATACAGGACATCTTGAGGCTGGTGTAGAACTGCTCCAACAACCAACACTATAAAACAATGAAAAGTGACATATAAGCCAATATAATACAATAGATTATACAATATAATATAAAATAACATTATAATATACAATCACATTACAATATAAAATAATATATAAAATATAATATAACTTAACACATACAGTATAATATATTGTAAAAAAATTATAGGCATTTAGGCAAATCCATACTTTCTGATACAAGGTTAACTTATAGCATAAAGCAACTACATGTAAATTGCATTAAACCTTATAAAACATTTTTTTTTAACTCCTACAATTCCTTTAACAGCAGCTATTGATATTTAGGCAGTAGATATTCAGTTGTGTTTTATTGTTTAATATAAAAATAGGGGAACAAATTATGAAACTTTCATGAAGTATATCAGCTATAAAATATCTGGATCTTCATTGCGTAAACAAAACTAGTAAAGGCGCAAATAAATATCCAAAATTGAATTATACAAAAATAAATAGATTAAAAAAATTCCTAGCAAATATGTGAATACATGGTTTGAGGAATCACAACTTATTCAAAATCCATCTAATTAAAAATTGAACAGCTATTGTGAGTTTAATGTAAAATAAACACAGAGTTTGTCTCGCCAGAACCTTAGGATTACTTGTAACCCGGGATTCCCTGTTTTGCCTCCAGTGTGTTCAGTGCATTTAAAGGGAGCCTGTTGGTATAACACTCTTTAATTCTACTCCGGCCAGAAAGTCAGGAAACTGTGGGATTACAGTGACTGTATTCTCAAAATGCAT
This sequence comes from Lithobates sylvaticus, assembly GCA_028564925.1. Lineage (NCBI taxonomy): Eukaryota > Metazoa > Chordata > Amphibia > Anura > Ranidae > Lithobates > Lithobates sylvaticus. The sequence continues at coordinate 7,309,550 of CM053038.1, forward strand.
GCAGTAACTTGTAGAATCTTTATCAATGCATTAGGCCATGTTCATATTATCATGTAGCCGGAATGAGCGTTCCCAATACGCAATTTTCATATGATTCTGCATGTCACATAATGAAGGTCAATAGACTGCCCTACATGTGTTTGTCACCCAAAACAAAGCATCTGCTCCTAAGGGATAATGGCGCCCAAAGGCATGCTGCACATTGTGCAGTGATTGCCACACAATTTGGAATCATGAGATGTGAATGGTTCCTAATAGACCTCCCCTTGTCAGCAAAAAACATTTCTAATTTAAGGATTTATTTGCAACTGCCCCTTCCCTACCTTTAAAGAGAGGGAACAAGTAAGGTAAAACATAGGCAAAAAGATATTTAAAACCTACAAAAATATAAAAAAAATTAAAAATACTTAACTTAAAAAAATACTTAACAATATTAATATAAGAATCAACTTAAATAATATTTACTAAACAAATTCAGTCCTTTAGATTGAAGTCTCCATTTAAAAATACATAGAACGGAATCTCTGAGGTTCATTGTAGTAACTGGAGCTCATCATTCTCGTACAATCCAGTCAACGTCATTTATATTTACTCTTTTATTCAGTAAGTAACAATGTGACAAATTCTGTACTCTAACTGTAACATTATTCTAATATTTGTTATACAAAAACAAGAGATAATGTTCATTTAATCACTTTAATCATTTAATTATATACAAGGTTGATTTATTTCCCTTTATTAACTTTTAAATCTTTTTTTTAGCACAGAATTAGAAGATAAATAAGAAAATAAAGGTTGACTAAAGATAAATAAGAAACAAGTTGTAAAATAAATATTGTAAAGTAAGAATACTGATATATACTCTATATAATAAATATTAATAAAATATATATAATTTAAATACATCAATATATCTTAATAACATAAATCGTATATATCATCACATAGGCTTTCTACTTTTTCTTTTTTGATAGTAAAAATCCCCTTTAAACATTTTGCAAACACCATAAAATAGAAAGCTTTTTATAACACTTGTATATTCATCATATTTCTCAACTATATAATGGCACGTGGCTTTGTTTTTGTAAAAGTATAGTACATATGTTTTTCACTCTGAAAAATGTAATATTTTGTTACAAATAATTTTAAGATTTGCTTGAAGAAAAGATTTTTCTTGCCAGATAACAAAACAGCAGCTGCTCATATGAAAGAGTAAAACAATTACTTGATCTTTTAGAAAACATCATTTGATTTTCCTTCTGTCAGATACATTTGTATATGTGGAATGGCAAATGTATGTATTACATTTAAATTAAATTTATTTATTTAAAAAAATAATGGCATAACTCAACAGCCCAACTGTTAAATTGCATAACATTTATGTGACTAAACTAGTCTACAAATTATATTTGTACATGTACAGCATTTGTAGGCTATATTTGATTTATAATGTGCAAAACAAATGTTACAATCACCTTCTATAGTTATTCCCTTATCACATCACAAAATAACAGAAAATCTGTGAAAATAGAAGATGAAAACAAAACTACAAGTACTTTAATAAATTCTAAGCATAAGTAATGTAATTTTTACAAAGAAAAATATGATTTTGTTACCTCCAGAAAAAAAGAGAAAATTTATGACAGACATCTGAACTTTCCAGAAGAGATTTTTAAGATACCTTTTATATCTCTGTATGTACACTGTCCTTATATCTATTTTAAACGGAAACTTGTGGGTTTGAGAAAGCAAAACTAAATTCCACCCTCTAACGGTACAGCCAATGGACTGATAAATTAGATTTTCTCTGAACAATAGTTTCTGGTCTGTATTGTTACAGTAGCACTAGAGGATGTTTTTAGAACACAAGTACCTTTTTATTTTGATTTATTTTTTATTCTTTATGTAAAGGTTTACATCTGAGATTCACAGTGTGACAGAAAACAGCACAGCTTATGATACATTGCCAAAAATAAAGTATCTTAACAGACAGGCAACTGGGAAGGTGTGATATAAAGGCACATGTAAAGGTAGGCATTCCAAATATCGGAAAGTACAGGTCAAAATGATCAAGTCACCCCGATTAGTGAACAAATCGTATATTAAACAAAATACCAGACAATTGCATATAACATAAAGCCTAGCATGTATCGGAATCATGCACAAAGAGAGAAACTGAGCTATAGCAAGCTGTTTCCTGCAAGAGGAATGTTCCATTAGTAATTTAAATTTGTCGGAGCAAACCAAATTTTGCAATTTATAATAGAGAAGTGTGGAGGAAGAGATATCAAGGAAAGAAGGGATAAGGAAAGGTCTTTAAAAAACAAAAAAGGAATGAGGAGGAGGATAAAAGAAGGGGATGAAGATGTGACAGGGAGTGGTAAGGACCAGGGAAGGAGTCTCAGGTGGGAGGCGTTGGAATTGTTGAACCACAGCGTCAAGTAGGATGGAAGCTCATACAGGCCATTTTAAGTGTATTTATCAGAGAAGTAGACTAGGTCCCAATAGAGCCACCTGGTCTTGTGTTTCTCAGATTTGTTCCAGGGGAAAAGGTCAGTTGTTCCATGCATTGTATATCATTCACCCTGCCAAATCATTGGGTTAAGGTGGGGAGAGACTGTTGTTTCCACAGTAGGGATACAGGCTCTGGCAGTGTTCAGTAGGTGTTTAATTAGGGATTTGTGGTAGCATTTCCTTGACAAAGGTGTCAAGTTCGCTTTAGTTACAAAGGTTCTAAACACTATTGCAAAACTTCAGAGGAACTTCAACAAACACTTCACGACCTCCATTTAACTGAATCAGGATCCTCTATCAACGCGTCACACAGAAGCAGGGCTGGTACAAGGCAGGGGCGGGCGGGGCCACTGCCCTGGGCGGAAAGTGGGAGGGGGCGCCCAAATACTGGAGCCTCTGTGATGCTAATTCTGTCCATAAGCAGAGCCAAGAATGTGCCCATACCTGCTGCAGGCTTTCCCAGAAAGGACAGATACGCTCTCCTGGGCACAGATCCCTGACAGGCTGGATCGGACAGTGAGAGTTCCAGTACAGGTGGGCGGAGCAGACAGACAGCACTACACTGAAGCCCTGATCACTGCTTTCTGCTTAGCCGACAGACATCTGAGCTTTCCTCTCTCCTCTGGCCAACTAAAGATAAGTGACAACAGATAACAGACTGATTTTCTCCTCCTGTAAACACAGAACTGCTATCCACACTGTGCAATGCTGTGCTGTAAACCTGTGCTGACCCTTGCAGTGCAGGTTTACTAAAGTGAAAGTAAAATGTTTATAAATGGGTTAGAAATAGACTGGGACTTTTCAGGCTCTACATAGATGTAAAAATCATGCATTTTAATAAAATATAGTGTGTATGAGTATGTGGAACACATCTATGTAGAGCCTGAAAAGTCCCAGTATATTTCTAACCTATGAAAAGATTTGACTACGAACAGCAGGTGATGTAATGCAGCCCAAAGTAAAAAAAAGTCCACCCTTGCAGTGCTGGGGGAAAACTTGTACTTGCACCAGCCAGCTGCACTGCTCTCCTACCTCCTCCCAGACCTCAGCATTATTATATACCATCCAGTAACATTAACCCTGTATGGTATGATGAGGCTGGAGCCACTCACAATTCACCAGGAGCTCCACAGGACCAATCTCGGCACTGGGAGAGCCTAGTGGACCAAGAAATAAGGTAAAGCTGGGTACACACAGATCGCAATTCTTTCGGTTTAGCAGGAACCAGCTGAATTTTGATCCATGTGTGGCCTTGCCTGTTAGAAGCCGCCCCATCAGATCAGCTTCTGTAGAATGGGACTGCTGGAAAACCTTGTTCGACAATCGGCTTGCAGCCAATCACCTGCAGCATTGATCAATGTATTCTGACAGAGAGTGCCCACTGTCAGAATATGTCTTGTTAAAGGGGATGTATGCATCTACGTCTCTTGTGTGGATGGATGAATCTGTTAGGCTGGGTTCGCACTGCTGTACGGAACGGCTCTGTTCTCCGTTTCAGGTCTGATTGTGGTCTTAAATTTTGGCTAAATTCGGACCAGAAACCAGGGTTGCCAACCTCCTGCAGCATTTTTTACTGACAAAACATATTTGTGCAAATACCATGCTAATTACACGAAAATCATTTGTTCTGTTCTCTTACAATAATTTTTTGTGCTTATTTTGTGATATTTTCACATGAACTGGCTTAATCAGCTCTTGAAAGCTGTGTACTATTGATCAGATTATCAGACAATCACTTCAAATGCCATTGTTTTCATCCAATGTTCTCATTTGTACTAAGCATTAATGAGCATTTAACCCATGCACAACGCGGGGGGGGGGGCGCAGTTTGGCATGTTTGCCCTGGGCGCTGAATGACCTTGTCCCGGCACTGCACAGAAGATCAGCATCTACATCATCTTCTTTTCCCAATAACGCTTCCCTATCTTTGAGGAAAATCGATAATCAACATTCCCACAAGAGAGGTCGATTTGGATCCCCTCCCCTGCACCAGGATGATTCTATGGATTGACTGTGTTCTATTCCTCTGAACGTTCCTACACTATTTCTCTTATGCCTCATACACACTATCGGACTTTCCGGCGGGATTGTCCGCCGGACCTAGTCCGGCGGACAAACCGCCGGACCTTCCAGTGGGGCTTCGCCGGACTTGAAAGCGAATGAACTTGACCACACACGATCACGCTATAAGTCCGGCGGTTCACGCGATGACGTACAGCACGTACGACGGGACTAGAAAAAGAAAAATACTCCAAAAATACTTGCTACTGAGCATGCGTCATTTTTGGTCCGCCGGACCATCATACAGACGGCCGTATTGTCCGCCGGACTGCCAAGTTCAGCGGACAATTTGAAAACAAAACTTCAAACTTAGTCCGCCAGACTTTTGGGAAAAAAAGTCAGTCGAAGCCCCACACACGGTCGGACTGTCCGGCGGACTCTAGTCCGGTGGACAATCCCGCCGGAAAGTCCGCTCGTGTGTACGAGGCATTAGAGATTAACTTCTATGACAGGTTTTAGGAAACCTGATAAGGCATTCCAAAAGTCTCCTTTATGCCACAAATAAGCCCCATTTGGGCCTAATTATCATCCCTTTACATCATTTGCCTTCCTTACAAATGGTTTTATCAACAAAATTGTCCTTCGTTTTCTTTGCTTGTACTTACATGACAATTTATGGTTACACCATACTTATTAAGTATGAATATATACCACCATAACTTTGAGCTTCAACTCAATTATAATTTTGTAATTTATTATTTTTCATATTATCACATTGTATGTATTAAATAAAATCTTTTGACAAGGAATTTTGCTGTGCTAAACTAATTACCTCTTCAGTTCTTCGGTGTGGGAAGCCACAAGCAGTTTTGTGTTGACAACAGGCGGTCCCCGAGTTACAAACACCTGACTTACAAACAACTTATACTTACAAACGGAGGGAGACAACAGGAAGTGAGAGGAAATCTACTGCTAGGAAGCTTTATTACCAATCCTTGTTTCAACAACATTATTTCTAAATCCAATTGTCATAGGGACAGAAAGTGAGATGAAATCTTCTGAAATCTCCTTACCAGATGTATCTTCCCTAGTCTATCCAAAAAGCTTAAAAAAAAAATTTTTGGCTGGCGCTACACTTAAAAAATGTACCTGTCTTGACTTACATACAAATTCAATTTAAGAACAAACTTACAGACCCTATCTTGTTTGTAACCTGGGGACTGAATGTACTCCAGCCACCACTTAGTCATACTCCCGTATCATCTGTTCCCTGTCAACTTATAAGTTTGGCCCCCCACAAATCTACCATTCTCTACTGAACAATTAAAAATCATAAAATATCCTCCCTATCTCAGTCCGTGCACAATAAATAAACCCTCTCTTCACCACAAACACAGTCATATAATGTTATCTAATATAAAACAAGCATGATTAAGTCATCAAAGTAAGAAACAATAGCAGTTTGTGAGCTTATTGCAATGTTGTTTGTGGTCAGTCTATGTACATTATACCCTGTGTCTGGCACAGCGACATTAGATGTCCTGTCTTGTGAGAGCTTATTAATAGGGATGGGCGAACGGTTCGGCCAAACTTTCGTTGTTCGGACGATCGGCGAACAGCCGAACAAACGGGTCATTCGACTGTTTGTTCGCCCCCCCCCAAACCAACCACAATGCATTGAGGCATTGAACTGTGCATTGCAAGCCCTGATTGGCTGAAGCAGTGAAAGCTTCAGCCAATCAGGGAACAGAGCACTGTCAGAGTCATGATTGTACACTGTCATAATGACTTTATCCAATCATGGCTCATTCCCGCCCCACAGTATAAAAGTATTCTTTCAATGGCAGCCAATTTCAGTGTGATTTTGGCGTGGAGAGAGATAGAACAGGGCTCTTTTCTATTAGTTAGTGTGCTATACTGTGCTATTTTGCTTCAATTGTCAGTGTAGAATATTAGTCTTGTGTCAGTCTAGAGATAGTGTGAGTGTAGTGAGGAGGACCATCATTCAGCTTTTCATAGTGTGTAGCTAGAGTAGGGACAGCTCAGATAGTTTAAGTGTAGTGTAGTGAGACCATGTCAGTAATATTTACATTAGTACATAGCTAGAGTAGGGACAGTTCAGATAGCTTCAGTGTAGTGACGGTTGAACACCGTCTATTTGATTGTGTTACTGCCAGTTTAACGCCATATCGTTTTGCGTGCGTTACTGCCAGTTTAACGCCATATAGTTCTGTGTGCGTTACTACAAGTTTAACGCTATATAGTTTTGTGCGTTACTGCCAGTTTAACGCCATTTACTTCTGTGTGCGTTACTGCCAGTTTAACAACATATAGTTCTGTGCGTCACTGTACGTTTGGCGCATTATATTGCAGTATATTATATTGTATCCATGGAGTGTGTCTGTGTAGTGTGAGTACTCAAATTAAAGGGCACCAAACACCTCTTTACATTGATTAAAGTGCATCTATGTACAGATTTTGACTTCTCCTTTACATTTGCTTATAAGCACTGCCCCCTCCCTCCCAATAATGTCTGGGAGAACAACAAGGAGAGGCAGATGTCCCTTGGCACTGTAAGGGGGCCAGCAACAAATGTGTCCACAGGCAAAGGTGGACGTGGTGGTAAGTCCTCAGGCAGGGCATCATTTCCTCTGTTTAGTGAGTTTGCCCATATTATCCAGCCACAGCATGCAGAGGAGGTGGTGGACTGGCTTACTAAACCTTCCTTATCCTCCTCATCCTCTGTCACACAAGCAGAGACAAGTGTGCAGTCCCCTGCATTTGCCAGAGTGGATAAACCTGCCTCCTTGTCCTGCCATATCCCTAACATCAACCATTGAGGATTCAGCTGAGTTATTTGACAACAGTGCCAGCCACTTGCACCTTGATGATGCCCAGCCATTGCTGGATTCAGATGCTGGTTCTGAGGTTGAGGATGACAGGAACATGAGCCTAGAGAGAGGGAGGAACACTGGTAGACAAATTGGCATTCATGTTCCCCAAGCTGCAGCATATTGCCAAGTTGTCTCCAGTGGTAATGATGAAGATGGAGGAGATGGAGATGATGATGATGATGATGAGGTCACTGATGCGACTTGGGTGCCAGATAGAGCAGAGGAGGAAACTGAAGGTGAGGCAGCACAACCCCAAGGAGGTCGGCATCAAGAAAGAGTAGAGAGCAGCCACCCTATTCCATCACATTCTGCAACTGTTATCTCCCGGCCCACTCCCCACAGCTCAGCTGTCTGGGCCTTTTTCAGCACAACTGCCGCAGATCGCACTGTTGCTATCTGCAAACTGTGTCACAGGCACATCAAATGTCGCAAAAACACCAACCATTTGGGTACCACATGCCTAACAAGACATTTAACGTCCAACCACTCCCGTTGGCAAGAGCACCTAAAAGCCACACAAAAGGGGAACAAATCTGTCCCTCCTCCTCCTCCTTACCCACTTCAGTCTGCCCCTGCGATACTGAGTTATTACCTTTCTGCAGCCTCCACTGACAGGGATGATGGTATAGCACAGGGTGTCCAAGGTCCTAGCAGCTCATCTACCAGCAGCACACCAGCAGCTGTAGACTGTAGCTGGCAAATTTCTCTGCCCCATCTTCTGCAGCGGAAAATAAAAATACAGTCCCTGCCACCCACATGCCCAGCGCCTGAATGCAAGCTTGTCAAAGCTGTTGGCTCTCCAACTTCTGGCTTTCAGCCTGGTGGATTCTGCCCCCTTCCGCGATGTGCTGTACCATAATAGCAGGTTCCCAGTCGATACTACTTTTCACGTAAGGCCGTCTCTCTACCATCACGTGGAAGAGAATGTTCTGGCATCATTGGGCAAGGCAGTCAGCTGTAAAATCCAATAAAAAAGTGAAAAGAGTAGCGCTAAACCAACAGTGTGGTGATAATAAATAACCTTGTGATAGATTGACCGTACAAAAACGGTGATCATAAGTAAAATGAAGTGAGCCTTAAACCTATGTATATAAGCAGCACAACTGAATGAAAGGACCAAAAATCCTATATATAAATGAATAGGTGCACGATAAAAACCCCACATGTAAATAGATAAATAAATATTGTGAACAGTGAAATAAAAACGGACATAAACAATAGAAAAATGAATAATAAAAGTCCAGAATAAAACACAAATGATTGAAGGCAGGGGCGTAACTATAGGGGGTGCAGCAGTCGCGAGCGCAACCGGGCCCTGTGCTACAAGGGGCCCATGCCTCCCCCTCTACATATGGCCTGTGGCAGCATAGGCGGTTAGGCACTGGGCGCACGGGTGGCTGGAGGTGACTAGCAGAGCTCCATGCTCGACTACCGCACTGGCTGCTCTTCAGGTGTGCATTCCCCACACAACCTGTGTCCTCTGCCGCTCCTCCGGGTCCCCCTCTCCTGCTCCATGCAGTGCTGCTCTGTCCCGTGTGTGTCCTCCCCAGCCAGAGTCCTGCACACTGAGTCCGGCTCACACTGCTCTGCATGCTTCTCCCAGGCAAACAAACTTTAAGCACACAGATGCAGTGCAGTCCTATGAGAACCGGCCCCCCAAAGGACACCGCAGTCATACCTGTGACCGAGCCCTGGAGTTCCACCCCCGGACTCGGAGGGAAGGGCCTCGGCTGGGGTTCAGGGGGGCCCTTCATGGTTCTTGCACCAGGGCCCTGAAGGTTCTAGTTACACCACTGATTGAAGGTGTCTTCTAAAGTATTCCACCCGTGCAATAAATGGCAAATAAATCAGTCCATGTCTCCAAATAAATCTTCAAAACAGCCCCAATTGATCCGCCACCAAGGAAAAAAGTTGAGATTTACTTCTCACCAGAAGCAAATGACACCCCATTACAGGGTGTCATAATATGCCTGTATGAAGATAACCCTCCTTAGATCTTCCCTGGAAATGCAACAGATGCCAGCAGCCTGATAACCCACTCCACAGTCCAGCTTGCACAAATAAATTCTCATAGGTATGGATCAGCACATAAAAGAAATAAGGGGGGCTCGAATAGTGTAAAACCCGAGATTTTTATTACACATATAAACTGGTTACACTTACATGAAACAAAAGCAGTTCAAGCCTTAAAGTGGAAGTAAACCCTTCCACATGACTTTGGCCTACAGGTAAGCCTAGATTAAGGCTTACCTGTAGGTCCAATAAATATCTCCTAAACCTACATGGTTTAGGAGATATTTAGCGATGAAAAGGCATCGCTGTCTACGGCGCATGCGCCGTAGACAGCGGCGCGCAGGCGCACTGAGGGCGCACTGAGGATGCCGAGATCACTGCAATATGCCGATCTCGTGCGCATGCGCGGGAGTGACGTCATCGCCGCTCCAGCGAATGATAGCGCTGGAGCGGCGAGACCCGGAAGTCACTCCGGCCCAGGATGGCGGCGAAGAAGATCGAGGATAAGGACCGCTTCGGGGGCTTCATTTTCAGGTAAGTCTTTCATAATGAGCTAGTATGCTATGCATACTAGCTCATTATGCCTTTGCCTTGCAGGGTGTCTTTTTTTTTAAAGAGGGTTTACTTCCTCTTTAAGTGTAGTGGGCCAGCCGGACACACCAAACACAGACCCGTCCTTCCCTTCTGGGAGTAAATCTCAACTTTTTTCCTTGGTGGCGGATCACTTGGGGCTGTTTTGAAGATTTATTTGGAGAGATGGACTGATTAATTTGCCATTTATTGCACGGGTGGAATACTTTAGAAGACACCTTCAATCATTTGTGTTTTATTCTGGACTTTTATTAATCATTTTTCTATTGTTTATGTCCGTTTTTATTTCACTGTTCACAATATTTATTTATCTATTTACATGTGGGGTTTTTATCGTGCACCTATTCATTTATATATAGGATTTTTGGTCCTTTCATTCAGTTGTGCTGCTTATATACATAGGTTTAAGGCTCACTTCATTTTACTTATGATCACCGTTTTGGTACGGTCAATCTATCACAAGGTTATTTATTATCACCACACTGTTGGTTTAGCGCTACTCTTTTCACTTTTTTATTCCTTTGCCACTGTAGTTATGTTTTACAGTTGAGTTGCAGCTTTCAGTAATGCTTGTTTAGGCCTATACATTAATTACATTCATATATACTATTCTGAGTATATTTTTCCCCAGCGCAGTTTCTTTTCCTAATTTTTTCAGCTGTAAAATCCACCTTACTGCTGACACGTGGTCCAGCAAGCATGGGCAGGGACGATATATTTCATTCACAGCACACTGGGTAGCGCTGCTTGCAACTCGAAAGGATGCAGGACAGGGCTCAGTGCTGCTGCTTGTTGTGCCCCCACGTCTCCATACAGCTGGTGGTGATGATGCCAGACCTGTGAGCTCTACCACCTCCTCCTCCGCCACCTCCATGCCCTCCTCTGCAGAATGGTCCTATGAACATCAGGTACCCCCTAAGCGTTCAAAGGGCTTTTCCCAGAGTCAGGCTAAAAGGTGCCATGCAGTGCTTCAGCTGGTGTGTTTAGGGGACAGGAACCACACCGGAGCAGAGATTTTTGCAGCTCTGCAAGGACAGGTCCAGAGGTGGTTCACACCAATCTAGCTGGAGCCAGGAATGGTGGTGTCCGATAATGTCTCAAACCTCCTGTCCGCCCTTATGGCCCGTACACACGCTCGGATTTTCCGATGACCAGTTCCGTCGGATCATTTTCGTCGGAATTTGTCCGATGCTGGTGTTGCGTACACACGGTCGGACAACGTTGTCGGAATTTCCGGTCTTCAAGAACGTCGTGACGTAAGTCATCTTCCACGAGACTAGAAAAGGGAAGTTCAGCACCACGTCCTGCACCCGTTGGGCTCCTTCTGCTGATTCTGTGTTTATCGCGAGTTAGTTGAAGTTTGGGGACTTACGATTCGCGCTTCTCAGTTTTGTGACTCAGATCGTTACTGCTCTTCAGTTTGTGCTTGTCGTGCGTATCTGTTTATTAGTGCGTGTAGTCAGTTCGCATTTGTTGGTCATTGCGGCCTATATCTTGATATAGGACGCTTTGATACTCACTGCTTATTGTCTGCTCGTTTCTGGTATTCATTTCGTTCTTTCAGGCCTTGCTGTTTATCGGTGCTTTCTGTTTGTCCGTTCTGACCAGCCGACCGTTTGTGAGCGATGTTTCCCGTATGTACTCGTCGCCGAGTTCGTGCTGTACACGGGATTGGTGTCGGGCTTTTAGCTTTGAGCCAAGACCCGTCAATGAACAGAGTGACGAGGAGTATGTGGACCAAAAATTGGTTGCTTCAGCGTGATCAGTTCTCGCACATGCCTTTGCTTCGTGAGATCCGGGAGAATAATCCTGATGATTTCAGGAACTTTCTCCGGATGACGAACCCCGTTTTTCACCGTCTTTTGGTTTTGCTGACCCCTTTTATCAGCCGGCAGGATACCTGCATGAGACAAGCCATCACTCCGGAGCAGAGGCTAGTTGCCACGTTGAGGTACTTGGCGACAGGGAGAAGCCTTCAGGATTTGAAGTTCTCTTCAGGTATCTCTCCCCAGGCTCTGGGAATCATTATTCCAGAGACCTGTTCTGCTATAATCCAGGTCCTGCAGGAGGACTATATTAAGGTAACATTTCTACTTTACTATTCCCTTCTATGTATGCTCTGTTTGCTAATGTCTTGTATTTTTGACCTCCTTCCCTAATTACCATGATTGCAATATGCTCTAATATGCTGTGCCCCTTTTCTCCTTCCTGCATTTTTCCCTTCACTTACCTCCCCAGCATGCTCTTCTGGCCCAATAGACACCTATGGCCTAGTCCCTTAAGCAATGTATTTTGTCTGCTGCATAGTATTGTTTTCCCCCAAACACCCGCTAAAATATGCACAAATGTTTGCTGTGTGTTTTACTTCATGCAGAGCCCCTTTTGTTTCCCTTTTTTTTTGGTGGGGAGGTGCCAAACTCATTAGGAACCCCCTCCCCCAACTGCTCTGTCAGATGCTACCAATCCTCTATCTGCTGGCTTTCCCAAGGTCAATACACACTATATACCTACCTCTTTATAGTGGGCATCTTTAGGGATGAATTCAGCAAAGCATGTAGTGCAAGGGGCTGGCTCCATACTTTCCATTTCCTCTTTTTTTGGGTTCTTTCCCTCCTATTAGCTTGCTAGGTAATTGCAGAATGTCAAAATGTGCTTCCATTTTTTTTGGGGGGGGGGGGGGGGGGGATTTGGAATGTTCTTTTATGTTTCCTGTGGGCTGCCAATAGTGTTAAGTTAAGGAGGGTCTGGCCAAACTAGCACACATTATTGAGCCATTTGGCAATCAATGAAGTGCAGAGGGTTACCTGTCCAAACACCACCCCCCCAAACCCCTAGTTATTGTCAATGGCCCATCAGAAGTGGGGGGATTGATGGGGGGTGAGTAATCTTCTAGGGGGACCCTCTACTTTTGGGTGCAAATACTTTCAAGCTTACAATTTAAAAGTCTGATCTTGTTCCAAGATGTTAGTGTCTAATCTGCTTGCAATGTTTATGTGCAAAGTGACTAATTTTTTTTCTTGTTTCACTCCACAGTTCCCTTCCACGCCACAGGAATGGCAGACTGTGGCCTCCCACTTTGCCAGCCATTGGGACTTTCCTAACTGCGGAGGTGCAATTGATGGGAAACACGTCCGCATCGTCCCACCCCCCAACTCGGGGTCCTACTATTATAATTACAAGGGGTTTAATAGTGTAGTGATGTTGGCAGTGGTGTCGGCGACATACGAGTTTTTGTATGTGGACGTGGGGATGAACGGCCGGATCTCAGATGGTGGTACCATTGCGCACACAGAGTTCTATTGGCGTCTCCAGTCTGTGCTTGCCACCTCCAGAGGAGAATGCTGAAGGACTCCCCTTCGTCTTTGTCACAGATGAAGCGTTTTGCGCTGACTCCCCATCTGATGAGGCCCTTCCCGATGAGGACCCTCACCCCAGACCAGAGGGTCTTCAATTACAGGCTGTCGAGAGCCCGCAGAGTGGTGGAGAACACCTTCGGGATCCTGGCCAGCCGCTTCCGCCTGTTTTTGACGGCTATTAACTTGGCGGAATACAAACTCAATCACATAGTTCTTGCCTGCTGCATATTGCACAACTTTTTGAAAAGACACAACAGCAACTATGTGGTGCCCGTTGGCCCAGATGTGGACGGGCCTTCCAATGCCGACCTCACAGCCCTTCAAGCGGCACGTCCAGGCTTGCCCCCTCTAAATGCCCGCAAGGTCCGCAAGCAATATATTGACTACTTTGTGGGTAGGGGGGCCATTGCTCTGCCTGATGATGTGTGAGAGGCATTTTTTAATAAATATATTTTTTAAACAAACCTATGATTTCTTGTCATTTCCTGCTTGTGTTTTTTGTAGGTGTATTCTAGCTTATTTGTGATTGAAATTTTTGCCCTTTAGCTTCAACAGTGGGAATGCACTTTCTGGGCAAAAGGAGGTAACAGTCTCTTCTTCCCAAAAAGAATCTTCTCATGTTGTGTGTGTGATGCCTAATCTTTTGTCTAGAGAAGGTTTGTAGTGCATAACTGACACCCAAAATACTCCTTTTCATCACCATGACAGAAATGTGTGTATTCACAAAAATGGTGTGCTACGTGTTTTCGTACAAAGCACTGTGGGTGTCATTTACATAAGCCAAATCCACTATGCTCTCCAAGTGCACTGCAAAAGTGCCCTGGAAAATACACTTGCAGTGCAAACTGGAATAGCCTTTAGTAAATAACACCCATTGCCCCCCAAATCCTTTACTTTTGACATAAATAATGCTTTTGTGTTTTAAATAAGGAAGCCACCCATTTTTTACATTAAAAAAGTTTACTTACAACACATTCACAAGTGCCTTTCAAAACTTCTTGGCAAAACTGACAAGATCTTGGTTCTTTAGAACATTGTTCACTAACATTTCGCATTTGTTAAAACCAGGCATGGAGCAAAACAGAACAGACTGAACATAGGAACTTGCAAAGTTCAACTTTCAAAAGTGAAGACAAGATCAGACATGACTATATGTTCAAAGTGTGTTTGATCTTGCCTTCATCACATGGGGGGTCACCCCTGGAAAATGGAAATTTAGAACATGCACACAATTTGGGTCTCAAAATGGACATTAGATGGTAAAACACATGCCTAGAATGTTCAAAAGTGCAATTTCCCATCATGGGGATCAATGGACGTGTTTTGGGGGGCAACCCCTTCACCACACCCACTTTAGTAGTTAGTAAAGTGGTTGCACCCCCAAAACGTTGTCATTCATCCACCATGATGGGAGCTAGCACATGTTGACACAATGTGTGCATCTTCCAAATTTGCCACAGTTCTTAAGTTTCAAATGTTGTCACAAACAGCCACAAATGTGTGATAATTACTTTGTGCGTTTTCAGATTTTACCTAAAACATCAATGATGTTCTTCAATTTTTGTTGAACATCATTGATGTTTTTCTTGATCTCATCTAGATCTCGATTGCACACCATTATCTCCCCAATGAGTACGTGTGCACTTTCAGTGGTAAAGTGCGATTCTTCTTCCACAACATCCACATCACCTAAAAACACAAAAAATGTCTCTTGGAAATGAGGCACGCATACATTGATTAGCTTACCAGTAGCTGTGTTCTCCCACAATCACCTGTTGTGGTGACAAGTTCTCCAAGTTCGATGATCTCTCCTTCCTCCTCCTCCTCCTCTGCTTCTAGTCTTTCCCCTTCTTTGGGAGGTGTGGGTTTCCTGGTGTCCTCAGACGTCCCGAGTCTTCGCTCCCCTATGAGAATGTACAAAAGGAAAATTTAGCACAACAATCTATTGAGGGCAGAAATAGGAAATGTCAAACATTGCTTGAAAGTGAGGGACAATATTTTTGGTTGGCCAGTTTCAAATGACAACATGAATGTAGTCACTTTGTAAAGGTGCTAAACTTACTACCTTGTTGGTAGAAGTTTGTCTGATGGAGACACCCCTCTAGTATCCACTGGAGCACATGTGTGGAACAACATAATAAAAAGGGCATTTGGGTGTCCCAGCACTAGTGCTCTAGAGTCCAGATGGGTAAACAGCTACTGAGTGACCTCTCCTTTACATTGACTAAATTTGCTTTACATTCTTGATGACATCTCTATTGAGAACAAACTTCCTTTCACTAAAAACTTCACCAAACCTCGTATTATAAGTGGCCGAACGATCGAGGGTGAGTACGATCGAATGGACACACACGAACATGACAGTGGCAGAAAGATCGAGGTTGAGTATGATCGAATGCACAGACAAACATGAAAGTGGCCATTTTCAAATGTCCAACATTGAAAAAATCCAAACACATGGAGCAGTATGCAAGCAAGAAATCAAACACAAAACACAACTACTTACTTTTTTGAAGAACTCGCTTGATCTTTCTGTACTTATCGGGCTCCCTCAGTTTCAGGTCTGACCAGCGTTTCCTCAGTTGCTCCTTGGATCGTTGTACCCCAAAATTATTGTACAGCCTCCTCACAACTTTAGACATGATCTTGGCCTTTCTGACATTTGGGTTGAGGTAAGGCCCATACTACATCATAGTCGCTCCTCTTCAATATGTCCACCATCTCCAACATTTCTCCAAATGACATATTGGAGGCCTTAAATTTCAGCCTCCGGGATCGGGACGTTTCTGCCTCCGGCCCTTCCTCGTCCTCCTCCTCGTTGCTGCAATATTTGGGGCACCTGCTGTGTCCCCGCCATGTGCTCTCCACACTGCGCCGTAAAGAAAAGGGGTGGGGAATAGACGAGAAAGATCGTCAGGGGCGGGCGGAGTTTCACGCATGCGCACTGTATAAAAAACTTCACACGCATGTGTCGTAGCGATGATCTGTGAGACGAGGGGAGAGAAAGCTCATGCACGAGACAAACGCTAGAACGAAGGTACAATTTGAACTTGGTACATAACTAGCCTAGACTGATTAGACCTTGAGGCTTATTTATGGAGAAGATTAGGAGAGTTTAGCCTGACATTATTTATAGTGTTTTGTGTGGTGTTGTGTCTTGCAGAGATTATGGAGGGCTTCAACCATGTGAGTTTTCTCCCCCTCTTCATTGATAAGTATAGGGAAATGACCCTATTTTGGCAGGCTAAACACCCAGATTACAGCAACAAACCAAAGAGGTACGCAGCCATGAAGAAACTTGTGGAATTTGTAAAGCCAAGGATGCCCACGGCAACCGTGGAGAAGTTAAGACTCAAAATTGGCAGCCTGAGGAGTACCTATTTCAGGGAGCGCAATAAGGTCCTGAAGTCCCAAGCATCTGGAGCTGCAGCAGATCAGGTCCATGTCCCCAAGCTCTGGTACTATGACAGGCTCCATTTTCTCAAAGACCAGGCTGATATCAGGGAGTTACTCTCGACTCTTCCTTGCACGCGTCCTTCCACGCAGGCTACCCCTGATGAGGCTTCCAAGGAGCAACCTGGGCCTTCCAGTCTGGAAGAGGTGGAGGAGCCCAGCTTGAGCCAGGTATAATAGTTTTGGAACCATTTTTGTGAAAAATGAATGATGTTCACTTAATTCAGGATCCACAATTGCTTAGTTCCTAACGTGTTTGACATATCAACAGACAGTAGTGTTGGAGACATTTGGGGCAAGAATATAAACTGGAAGGCTGCGAATTGTATGGTTTTTTATTTGTAAACATTTTGCAACAGTCACTAGATGAAAATTGTGTGTGTTTGATGAACAAATAACTCAAACTATGTCCCTTTTTCATACACAGGAAGACCTCAGCCAGGAGGTGGCTGTGGAATGTGGCAGTCAGGAGGAGGAAGGGGTTAGTGGCAGCCAAGAGGTGGGCAGTGGCAGCCAAGAGGGGGGTAGGCTGAGGAGCCTGACTGTCTCCCAAGTCCCTCCCCTCCGCCTTCCCTACAAAAGGGCGAGAAGGGGGGGTGAGGTGGGAGAGTCAGTGCTCCGGCTGATCAGAGAGGCTTCAGCCTCCCTACATGCCACACCCACCTACGAGGAGGCCTTTGGCTCCTTGGTTGCCACTAAAATGAAGGATATGGAGGCGGGGCAACGCAGCATGTGTGAGGATGTCATCCTCAAGGTCCTAAATAAGGGGATGGCTGGGGGGATGGCCCCACTAACACATGTTTGCGATAGTGACCATGCTCCGCCTCCTCCTCCTCCTTCTGCCACCCCACCAGCACCACAGCGTGGAAGGAAGCGTGCAAGGAAGACAAGAGAGTGACGACCTGGATTCAGTCTGGTCTGAGAGAAGATGGAGCCTCTCGTAGTACCAGAGCCTGGGGACCTAGATGGCATCTGCTGCAGTTCCGGATGTTTTGGACTTCAGGACCAGATAGCACTCCCTTATTATTAAGATAGGTACTCCTCCGGCCACCAATTTTTGAAGATTAAAAAATGATGTTTGCCGTGGGTGTCCAAGGCTTTGCTAATTCCCCAAGTTTCTCCATCGCTGCGTTCCTCTTTGGTTTGTTGCTGAGACCTAAATAAAGGTATTTTTTGATTTGAAAAAAAATGTGTTTTACTTTTCTACAATGACAGTTTATTTGTGAGTAGGCAGGTACATTTCACAAATCATAAAGTCCAATTAACAAGGGGCACCAACAACCAACAACCTCCTAGTGAATTTAAGCAACAAATACAAATGATAATAATGTTGTTTTGCTAAGATGAGACACACAACCCCCCTCAAAAATCTAAAGAAATTATCCAGAAAATATGTATTCAAAACAAAAAATAAAAAATTACAAATCATCCAAAAAATATAACAAACATTCTTTTACGATCTGACGAAAAATAAACATCTAGCCAAGAAATCCTAAAAAAGAATAAATAAATACGTTTGTGAGAAGTGAGTGTGAATAGGAGCAGCTAAAACACGTCATTCTTCTTGCATTGTAAAGAAAAAGAGAATGCGCTGCATTAAAGACATTTTAACATTGCAGCGTGACGAATGCGCTGTGTCGATTAGGAACGGTAGTTTTACCTGACCGAGCGCTTCCGTCACAGAATTTCTTCTGAGCATGCGTAGCACGATCGGAATTGGTGTGATCGGACTTTGTTGTCGGAAAATTTATAGAGCAGGAGATAAAACTTTGTCCGTCGGACAATCCGATGGAAAATGTCCGATGGCGCCTACACACGGTCGGAATTTCCGACAACATTGTCCGATAGGACAGAATCCATCGGAAAATCCGACCGTGTGTATGGGGCTTTAGACAGGGAAAGTTGACACATGTGCCATACCTGACACATGTCCTCAATTTGGTGGTGCAGCATTTCCTAAGTACGTACCCAGGGTTGCAAGATGTACTAAAGCAGGCCAGGAGAGTCTGTAGCCATTTCAGGCGGTCATACACAGCCAGTGCTCTGTTGGCTGTAATTCAGCGGGCCCATAAACCGCCTGATTTGTGACATGCCCACCAGGTGCAACTCAACTTTAGGAATGCTGCAGTGGCTATACATGCGACATACATCGACAGGCTCAGGCCGCCTCGGCTTTTTTCCCCACGCCCCAATGGCTGATCATTAAGGATGCATGCACTGTATTGTCACCATTTGAGGAGGCCTCAAGGATGATGAGCAGTGACAGTGCATGCATCAGTGACACAATGCCTGTTGTGTTACTGCTGGAACAGACTCTGCATGGCATTATAGACAGAGCACTGGAGGCAGAGCAGCAGGAGGAAGTGGAGGACTTCCTTTGCTCTCAAGGCCCACTTTATGCAGACACCATCATTTCTATGTCACAGGACACACAGGAGGAGAGAGGGGAGGAGGATGAGGAGGAGAATTCTGGCACTTTCATAGGCTTTGAAGAAGAGGAAGACATGCATCAATCTGTAAGCGATGGCTTTCCAACCCCAGGACCCTTGGGAATAGTACGTGGTTGGGAGGAGGAAGTTCCAGATGCTGTCATCCTGAGTGACTCCAAGGAGTCTGCTTCTCAAGCCTCTGCAAATTTGAGGCGCATGGGCAACCTCATGCTTCAAAGTCTGCGAAAGGACCCAAGAATACGTGGCATAAAGGAGAAGGATGATTACTGGTTGGGAACCCTCCTTGACCACTGTTATATTTTATTGAATGTTTTTCCTGACTCTAGTAGGTTACAGTGCGGGGGGAACGTAATTTTGAGCCTTCCGTTGGTCAAGAAAGGAGCATTGGAGAAGGCATCCGCCTAAGTGAGGCATTTTTTTTGTTCTCCCAGGGCTGTCAGCTTCTACATCGCATCGGCTGCGTCTGCATCACATGGTGGACGATTACCTCGGGGCCAAAACAGAGACGGAGAGCTTTCCAGCTGATGATCCACTGGCTTACTGGGTCATGAGAATAGACCACTGGCCAGAACTGGCCCAGTATGCTATTGAGTTGTTGGGCTGCCTTGCATCCAGTGTGCCGTTCGGGCATTCAGTGCTGCAGGAAGTTTCGTTACTGATCATAGAACGCGTCTGTCCACAGACTCTGTGGACCGTTTGTCTTTTATAAAAATTAATCAGTCCTGGATTACCAGCTATGAAGCCCCTGATTTTTGGGATGTGGAATCTCTTCAGGACTTTGAGGCTGCCTAGCTTTGAGGGTGTTCAATCATTTTATCTGGAAGAATGTTTTTGGTATAGGTTTCATGAGCACAATTAACACCCAAAGACCAATTTTTCTGCACCTGTTTGACAGGTGCATATCATTGCAATTTTTTTACAGCAAGGCAAATTCTTGCTTACATCAAGAGTACCTCTATAGGGTTATGGTGGGAAGGCACCACTGACACCCAAAGACCAATTTTTCTGCACCTGTTTGACAGGTGCATATCATTGCAATTTTTTACAGCAAGGCAAATTCCTGCTTTCATCAAGATTATCTATATAGGGTTACAGTGGGAAGGCGCCACCGACACCCAAAGACCAATTTTAACGCACCCGTTACTTCTATCCAAATTCAAAGTGACACCAGAATGTATCCAAAAAATCTCTAATCGTGTTCCCAGTGCACTACATTGTGGCATCATCATGCACACTGGTCCCCCAGCTGTTGCTGAGCAAAAAAAGGCCGCTTGCAGGAAAATTTTAATTTTTTTGGGCTTTATAAATTCAATTATTGCTGCAGCAGATTCTAGACATGATACAGATCTGCCACTTTACATGTAGACTAAGGGGGCCCCCTGGCACTATATTGGAAGGAATTTTTCATTTTTAGGCTTTCACTTTAAAAATCTAAAAATCACTGCTCATTTAAAAATGAAGTTTTTCACAAAAAAATTTTTTATTGATGTGCCCCAGGGCAGGACCTGGACCCCTATAACCATTGTATGCCTAATTACTTGCATTTAAGCCTTCAAAATGGGCACTTTTGATATTTGATGTTCGGGTCCCATTGACTTTAATGGGGTTCGTTATTCGGGTCTGAACTTTCGCGGTGTTTGGACGTTCTGGTCCGAACCGAACAGGGGTCCGTTCGGCCCATCCCTACTTATTAACACAATGGGTTTTTACAGTATATGTTTAAAACTGCAAATGTGTTTTACCTCCTTTTTATAAATTAAAGTGGAAGTGCAGTGTAAAGAATTTCTATCAGAGAGCAGCAGAGATTCTATATGCCGGCTAGCAAATGTGATTTAATTGTACATTAAGCTGTCTTGCATTCAGTAGCAGAAACTATTACTGAAGTACCTTTTTACCCTTGATGATGTTCAAACCTGCGCAAATAATGTATCTTCATCAAAGTCTACCAAGCCTTTTTTTAAGCTGACATTTAACCACTTCAGCCCCGGAAGATTTAGCTGCTCAATGACCAGGCCATTTTTTGCGATATGGCACTGCGTCGTTTTAACTGACAACTGCGCGGTCATGCAACGTTGTACCCAAACAAAATTGATGTCCTTTTTTTTCCCACAAATAGAGCTTTCTTTTGGTGGTATTTGATCATCTCTTCTGGTTTTTATTTTTTGCACTATAAACAAAAAATAGCAACAATTTTGAAAAAAAAAAAATCAATATTTTGTACTTTTTGCTATAATAAATACCCCCATTTTTTTTTTTTTTTTCCAATTTTTTCCTCAGTTTAGGCCGATATGTATTCTTCTACATATTTTTGGTAATAAAAATCTCAATAAGCGTATATTGATTGGTTTGCGCAAAAGTTATAATGTGTACAATATAGGGGAAAGATTTATGGAATTTTTATTATTATTTTTTTACTAGTAATGGCGGTGATCAGCGATTTTTATCGGGACTGCAACATTATGGCGGACAGATCAGACACTTTTGACACATTTTTGGGACCGGTGCTATAAAAATGCACTGATTACTGTGTAAATGTCACTGGCAGTGAAGGGGTTAACACTAGGGAGCGATCAAGGGGTTAATTGTGTTCCCTAATGTGTGTTCTAACTGAAGGGGGGATGGGACTGACTAGGGGAGATGACAGATCGCTGTTCATACTTTGTATGAACAGACGATCTGTCACTTCTCCCCTCAGAGAACCGGGATCTCTGTGTTCACACATAGAGATCCCGGTTCTCGCCGTGTTACTAGCGATCGCGGGAGCCCGGCGGTCATCGAGACCACTGGGCACTCGCATCAGCTCCATGGGGGCGAGCAGCGGATGAGCAACAGGCGAGCACCCATGTGGCCACCAGAGGGAGCGACGTAACATAGTGGCGATTCGCACAGCCGAGCCATGTTGCCGCAGTACAACTGCGGCGGCTGGTCGGCAAGCGGTTAATGATCATACCAATATCGATTTTAAAGTTTGTCCCTCCACATATCTACTATTCTGTACTGAACAATCAAAAAGCATAACAAAATTCCTTAGCTCAGTCCATCAATATTAAAGGGGAGGGCCAGCCGGGAAAAAAATAATTAAAAGTCAGCAGCTACAAACACTGTAGCTGCTGACTTTTAATAAGCAGACTTACCTGTCCTGGGTGCCTGCGATGTCGGCCGTCCGAGACCGATCGTCCCTTGGGTCTCGGTTCCCGGCGCCGCAATTTCAACTAAGGGAAACAGGTAGCGTAGCCTTGCTGGCTTCACTGCCCGTTTCCTACTGCGCAAGCGCGAGTCGCGCAGCGTTTTGTGAATGGGGAATGCGTTGTGTTGTGGGACACACAGTTCCCATAACACACCGCGCCTCATTCACTAGAAGACGGCGCTAGGAGCAGAAGACCGAACAGCTCCGCGGAACAAGAAGAGGCAGATTAGGACGATCTGCCTAGCAAAAGCCATTTCTGGTAAGTAAAAAAAAAAACATTTTTTTTTTTTTCCTTTTAAATTTTTATTAACATTTTTATGAAGTTTTTTTTTCAGGGTGGCCCTCCACTTTAGACAAAACCTCTCTACATCACCCACGCATTCATATAATGCTATCTGATTTGTCTTATATAATATATAAAAGCATGATTAAGTCATTCATGAAAGAAAACATAGCAGTTGGTGAGGTTATTTCAATGTTGTTTGTGGTCAGTCTATGTATAGTATATCCTGTGCTTGGCACAGAGACCTTATGTCCTGTCTTGTGAGAACTGTCTATATACACAATGGGTTTTGATGTGTTTAAACCTGCAAATGTGTTTTATTTCACTTTTTATAATTTAAAGTGGAACTGCAATAAAAAATGCTGTCAGGAATGTATTATTTGCTGCAGAGATTCTGTATGTCTCTTCTGGAACAAATGCCTTGCCGGTTAGCAAATTTCTTTAAATTGTACACTGAGCCATGTGTGTAGCTCAGTGTAGAGTCACAGCATGACTTGGGCGGTGGGATTAATTAACTTTCATGAACAGAACATGCTTGGGAGTTAAGTCACCCCAGGATGTCCAATCAGGTTGGGCAAAGATGCCAAACCCAGAAAAAGACCAGGCAAAGATGTTAGCTGCAGCAAGGGAGATCCCAGACATTGCATTGCTGGAGTGAAGGTAAGTGCAGTGGACTTTAGTTCCACTTTAGGATACACTTGCACCAGGGGCGTTGCTAGGTGGCAAAAAGACCAGACGAAGAATCGGGGGGGGGGTGGGCATGGCTTTTTTTTTGGCCTGGGTGGTGGGAATGTGTGACTTACTGAATAAACACACCTGCCTGACATTGACAGTGACCACTGACCTGCCTGACCTACACACACTGACCTGCCTGACCTATATACACTGACCTGCCTGACCTACATACACTGACCACTGACCTGCCTGACCTACATACATTGACAGTGACCACTGACTTGCCTGACCTACACACACTGACCTGCCTGACCTACACACACTGACCTGCCTGACCTACATACACTGACCTGCCTGACCTACACACACTGACCACTGACCTGCCTGACCTACACACACTGACCTGCCTGACCTACACACACTGACCTGTCTGACCTACATACACTGACCACTGACTTGCCTGACCTACATACATTGCTAGTGACCACTGACCTGCCTGGCCTACACACACTGACCTGCCTGACCTACATACACTGACCACTGACCTGCCTGACCTACGTAGATTGACAGTGACCACTGACCTGCCTGACCTACACACACTGACCTGCCTGACCTACACACACTGACCTGCCTGACCTACATACACTGACCTGCCTGACCTACACACACTGACGACTGACCTGCCTGACCTACACACACTGACCTGCCTGACCTACACACACTGACCTGTCTGACCTACATACACTGACCACTGACTTGCCTGACCTACATACATTGCTAGTGACCACTGACCTGCCTGGCCTACACACACTGACCTGCCTGACCTACATACACTGACCACTGACCTGCCTGACCTACGTAGATTGACAGTGACCACTGACCTGCCTGACCTACACACACTGACCTGCCTGACCTACACACACTGACCTGCCTGACCTACATACACTGACTTTCCTGACCTATATACACTGACCTGCCTGATCTACATACATTGACAGTGACTACTGACCTGCCTGACCTACACACACTGACCTGCTTGACCTACATACACTGACCTGCCTGACCTACATACACTGACCCTGACCTACCTGACCTACACACATTGACCTGCTTGACCTACATACACTGACCTGCTTGACCTACATACACTGACCTGCCTGACCTACATACACTGACCACTGACCTACCTGACCTACACACACTGACCTGCCTGACCTACATACACTGACCTGCCTTACCTACATACACTGACCACTGACCTACATTCACTGACCTGCCTGACCTACATACACTGACCTGCCTGATCTACACACACTGACCTGCCTGACCTACACACACTGACCTTACTGACCTACATACACTGACCTGCCTGACCTACATACCCTGACCACTGACCTGCCTGACCTACATACCCTGACCACTGACCTGCCTGACCTACATACACTGACCACTGACCTACATACACTGACCACTGACCTGCCTGACCTTCACACACTGACATATATACACTCTGTGTCTGACCTACCTCAGCTCAGCCAGGGTGTGCGGTCACAGCAGGCAGTCAGTCAGTCACAGGGGAGAGGAGAGGAAAGCCGGTCTGTTAGCGAGTGTGGCCAAAATTAGCTTGGGGCTAACAATGGAATGCAGCATTCCATAGACTCTGGGCTTTTCGGGGTCACATTCGGGGCTTCAGCCACCCCTAGCCACAGCCTCCCGACGCCCCTGACTTGCACGATCAGATGCTATGAAAAATCAGAAGCTCCGGTTTAATAATGTGTTCGACAGCCTTTTGCCCTAATGATGGCTGCTGAGAATGACTCTGCAAGAGTCCCGCAGTTTCTTAGGGTTAAAAACAATCATCCAGCAGGCTCTAAACACATGCACTTTATTGATAAGTTACATTAGGTTCCCTTGAGAACATGCATGCGCATGAAACGCGTTGAGAGGGGACTACCTGCTGACATCATTACTACCGTGTCCTCGTGGTAGGAGCGGTGACCATTTTTGTAAGTCCTATCTGGCTTATTTTTACTTGTATGCTGCAGCTTGTTATGTACCTTGGATTTTAATACTTGCCATTTTTTTGCTCCCCATGGCAAGCTTTTTTTACACAGTGTCGGTCCCCAGTGCAGTCTGCTAGGTCACCCAGAGTTCTGGATATGATGCCACCTAACCTCATAACAGCAATTCAAGGCTAGTGATTATGTCCCATCTGGTGAGTGCATTGAATGGTGGAGGGACACCACGGAATTATGAGCACTGTGGAGCACTTTTTTACTGTCACTTATCACAGGTTTGTGTCTGATCCTAATTTCCAGAACTTTGTATGCTGTTCTCATTTCATTCTCTTTTTATCCTGTCCATACAGTGACTTGAGTTTGCAACTCTTTGCCAAGTTCCCTGTTTGGTACTCTAAGCTTGGTCTCTTAGTTTGTTTCACACCTGGTTCCTATCTGTTTTTAGTCTGTCTAGACCTTGCTACTTTTGACTTTTTGAATTCCTCGAACTAGATTGCTTGCTTGACCTAACCTTGGTAGAAGGCCTGCTGCCTTGACCTAGGCACGGTTATTGGCTACAACCCTGCTCATCCCTTTGATTTAGACGCTTGACTGTCTTTCCCCAACAAAAACTTTGGCTTCTTATCATGACTGCTCTGCAGTTCTTAGTTCTCTTCACTGGGGAAGGGCCTCCTGTAAAAATCTGAAAATCTAACCCTTATGCCGCGTACACACGGTCGGAATTTCCTATGAAAACAGTCCGATGGGAGCTTTTCATCGGATTTTCAGACCGTGTGTATGCCCATCGGTCTTTTTCTGTTGGAATTTCCGACGGACTTTGGATTGAGAACCTGTTCTTAATTTTTCAGACGGAAAACCTTTCTATCGGATTTTCCGATTGTGTGTATGCAATTCCGACATGCAAAATTCCGCCGCATGCTCGGAAACAATTCGACGCATGCTCAGAAGCATTAAACTTCCCTTTTATGGTGCAGTCGAACGTGTTGTATGCCGTGGTGTTATTGACCGTGTGTAGGCAAGACAATTTGGTGTGACCGTGTGTAGGCAAGACAGTTTGAGTGAAATTCCGTCTGAATATTTCCGTCGGAAACCATCAGAGCTTTTTCCGACGAGAATTCCGACCGTGTGTACGCGGCATTACACTCTGGGGCACCTAAATACAGTGCACACGCTCAAAGGGTGGAAGCATGTCATGGCAGTCGTCATCAAATCTCTAGGACCAGCCCGTACAGAAATTATTTAGTTGACTGTTTATGAAAATGTACATATTTAAATGACAATGGTTGACCACATATCCAAATAAAAGCTTATTTACTGAATTTTACTTTTCTAATAACAAATATTTGTATACATAGGTCTCCAATGACAGAATTCTGTGAACATGGGTCAGCTTTGATAGTATCAGTGTGAGGGATTCCTCATTCTATGTACTTCTGTCTCCTAGGTATAAAGTAGTGAGCCCTAGTGGAGATAAATGTCAATATAAAGGCCACATATATCAAAGTGCCTGCTTTTTGAAGGGGTATTAGTGCATGTTTCCTTGATTTTGGGGTTGATTACTCAAGGAATAGAGTCTGTAGACTTAGAGAAGTATTGTAGATAGAGTACATACCACAGATAGGGAGAATGAGGTGCCCAACATATTCTAGTATTAGGTTCTTTAAGGCATCATCCTGTGAGTTAGCACAATAAAGAGAATATATAGTGTATTTAAGTGGGACTTTTAAATATGCCTATGCACAGGTACAACATGTTATATAAAAAACAATCTTTATTACAAATCTTAATTGCTTAAAACATCCAATTGACAGATCAATGTTGATGTCCCAAATTCTTGGGTAGGTTGTAAGTTGATCTATATCCACTTCATCAGGACCATATAACATTACAAAACTTATAATTCAATAAAGTAAACTACAAAGGAAGTAAAAAAAAAACATAAGTAAAACACAAATGAAGAATTATAAAAAAACAAATAATTACAATGTGAAGAGTTTACCAAACCGCTTGAAAAAAAAGGGAAGAAATTATATTTATATAAATATATATATATATATATATAGATAGATATATAGATAGACATATCTATATATAGATAGATATATCTATCTATATATAGATAGATAAATAAATATATATATATATATATATATATATATATATAAAGAGAGAGAGAGAGAGATCGGTCTGAGAGGGGAAAATAAAGTCCAAAAAAAAACAAGTCTTGTGATGACGGGTTTCTTAAGAGATAAGGTAAGCTCCTCCATCTTCTAAACACCATTCACAGTTTTGATCCAATGACCCAACGTAGGAGGTAATGTGGAGTTCCACTAGATAGGGATTCGAGCTTTAGCCACATTAATGAGGTAGAAGAAGAAGAATGGCTATATTTCTGTTTTAAGAGGGAACTGAGGCATAGTAGACGGGTTATGTTCGAGAGACAGGTCCGTTGAGTTGTGGATCAGAGCACAGACATTCTGCCAAAAGGAGTGGATCTGCGGACAGGTCCAGAAAATATGAAACAACATGCGTCTATCTGCACCACACCTCCAGCGGGGGTCTATCTTTGAAAACATACGATGTTGAAATGTCTATTTTATATTTCTTCATTGTTCTCTTTAGTCCTTTCCTATATGTTTGCAGAAGAAAGAAAAAAATCTGACTTTCAGAAGAAAATGTGTTGTGTACAGTGCATTGCACAGACAACTGATCCCTTGTGGTTTGTTCTGTACCTTGTGGTCACTTTAGTTGTATCCTGTTATGGACAGAGAGACAGAAAGTAAACTTCACTGTTCAGTTTTATCCTAGCCATTGTGAACCGCATGTAAATCACACCTCATTCCTGTGAAAATAACATGTGATTCTGTGAGATGCAATTTGCACCCATTCATTTTGGATGGCTCAAATCGCACTGCATCCACATAAAATAGGTGCAGGCAGCTTTTTTTTGTATTCGCACTGGAACCAGATCGCATAGGTGTTTATACCCAAGGAATCCGGTTCAGGCAAATGCACTGCATTTGCAACCTGTTTTTGGGGTGTCATTAACTTTCCATTGACACCCACTGCAGGTTGCAGAACACAGTGTGATTTCTAGGCAGTGTGGGAAATGCACAGGAATTGCTTTGTGCACTGGTCCAAATCATTTGGGGAGGGGGGATTTTGGTGTGGAGTTGTTTTTCAGGGGTCGGACTTGGCCCCTTAGTTCCAGGGAACTAAGGACTGGCATCAGCATACCAAGACATTTTGGACAATTTTATTTAAAACGTACACAATGTATGTGTAATGAGTGCGCTTATATCAACCTTAAAAACAATGGTAGACCTTGTGCAAATAAATATATTGTGCTTGGTGTATAAATACGTGATATATAATTACATACAGTGTATTATATAAAATTAAATATATTGAAAAAATGGGGTATTTAATTGTCTTCAGACAGCAGATACCTCATTAAATGGATAATTGATCAATTAGCGTGTATTTGATTGATCGGTATAAAAACCATCCTTGGTTAATTATTTATCCTTAATTGGTTAATTATGAACAGATGTAGAACACTTGGAAAATTAACTGAAATCACGTATTTATACACCAAGCACAATATATTTATTTGCACAAGGTCTACCATTGTTTTTAAGGTTGATATAAGCGCACTCATTACACATACATTGTGTACGTTTTAAATTTCACTCACGTGTGGGAGCACTATTTTATGGGTTTGCAGCTATTTCATTTGGCCATCTTACTACAATATTGGTTCCTCTGATTTTAATTCCGCACTAGCGCTTGAGTCCCTATACTTTTTATTTGGACAATTTTATGCTTCTAACTTTGTGGGAACATTTTGGGGATGGCCGCTTCCTCATCCAACATGGCTGTGCACTAGTGCATAAACAAGGTCCATAAAGACATGGATGAGCAAGTTTGGGGTGGAGGAACTTGACTGACCTGCACAGAGTCCTGACCTCAACCCAATACAACACCCTTTAGATGAATTAGAGCGGAGGCTGTGAGCCAGGCCTTCTCGTCTAACATCAGTGCCTGACCTCACAAATGCGCTTCTGGAAGAATGGTCAAACATTCCCATAGACACACTCCTAAATCTTGTGAACAGAAGAGTTGAAGTTGTTATAGCTGCAAAGGGTGGGCCAACTCAATATTGAACCCTACAGACTAAGACTGGGATGCCATTCAAGTTCATGTGCGGGTAAAGGCATGGAAACCCCAATATTTTAGTAATATAGTGTATATGTATAGATATATATATATATATATATATATATATATATATAGTGACAGTGCGAGCTGCTGCCACGGTGTAAGATTAGAAAATGGTTGGAAAAAGGAAGGAGACTGGGTTTGCATGTGTGCAGCATTACGTATTAGGGGACTCTGGAGTATGCAGTATATTATAAGAGGAAAATACTGTTTTTACAGCTTTCTCCAGATTTTGGTAGACCTGGACTGGGCTCCAAAGTTCAGTCCAGGTTTTGTAGAAAACCAGCAGAGTGTGTGTCCACAGCCTTTATAATGATGTCCTGGTGAGAGCTCAGGGCAGTTGCTGCCGTTTTACGGCAGAGCCCTGTCAGGGGACCTGTTCTTTCCCATTAGACTGCATTCCTTGTGAAGGGGACTTCTTGCAGAAAGTACTGGGACAATCGGGACAGCTACATGGGCCTAGGAGACCAAGAGAGGGTCTGGAGGGTCAGGAAAGCTGAGAGAGCTAGTTGGTCCTGGGGTCTGGAGGAAATGTGAAAGTTTCTGGAAGAGGAAGCAAACTCAGATAAGGTTGTTTGGAATCCAGGAGTGGGCCTGTGCAGCGTGGTACTACAACCAAGGCTAAGTGAGCCTTAAGAGCCAGGTGGTTTATGTGTTGGACTTTGACTTTGCCTTTCATTTAATAAAGGTGGGCTGCTGAGCCCTGAACTATTTACCATGAGAACAAACATCCCCCATATCACTATATATATATATATATATATATATATATATATATATATATATATACAGTGTTGGTCATCTTACTTTAAAAAAGTAAGTAGTTAAGTTACAAATTACTTCTCCCAAAAAGTAATTGCGTTAGTAACTTGGCTACTACATTGGAAAAGTAATTAGTTACTCAGCAAAGTAACTGTGACAGGGGTGGCAGGGGTGGTACTTGAGGGGGTGGCAGCGGTGGTACTTGAGGGGTGGCAGCGGTGGTACTTGAGGGGTGGCAGTGGTGGTACTTGGCGGGGTGGCAATGGTGGTGGTGTACTTGGAGTGGCAATGGTGGTGGTGTACAGTACTTGGGGGTGGCAGCGGTGGTACTTGGGGGGGGGGGTGGCAGCGGTGGTGTACTTGGAGGGGTGGCAGGCAGCGGTGGTACTTGGGGGGTGGCAGCAGTGGTGGCGCCATCCTCTCCCACCACCACCTCTGCCTCTTACTGATCCCATCCCCCACCACCACTGATGTCATCCCTACCCTAATCCCCCATCACCTCTGTTGTAGAAGTGATGGTGGGTGGGTATGAATGGGATCAGTAAAAAGCAGAGGTGGTAGAGGACTTGGGATAGATCAATTGCACTGCAATTCGAATCGTCAGACAGTCACTTACTTGAATGCCTCCAGGGATGCCTTTCCTCATGGGGAGAGAGAGAGACCCTCCCCTTCACTCGATCAGTGTCAGCTGGTCAGCTGACTTAATTTTTCAGTGTCCGCCCCGCCTCCCTACATTCTCTCTCTCTGGATAGGCAGGGCGGGATGGAGCGGTCCAGACAGTCTCTCTGAGTCTCAGCCTCTTCTTAGCTCAGCGGGCGAAAGCCCCCCTCCCCGAGGCGGAACGAACAGCCAGGCAGTGCGGCCATGGCAGGCATCCCGGGCGGTAGATGTAATTGCTGTTACACCACCCAAGTAATGGGAACTGCGTTACCATGAGGGGAAGAGTAATCAGTTAGATTACTCGTTACTAGGGATGAGCTTGATGTTCGATTCAAACTCATGTTCGACTTGAACATCGGCTGTTCGCCTATTCGGCGAACCCAGAACTTTGTGGGGCGTTCGCGCCAAATTCGTGTGCGCCATTGCAGTGCCTTGCTGGCTGATGATTGGCCAAGCATGCACTGTGACCCCGCATGCTTGGCCAATCACAGCACCAGCAGTGAGGAGAGACATAATTGGTCACAGGCAGGATGCCTGTGGCCAATTATAGCTCAGGGGGGTTTAGTACACGACCCACACTATATAAGGCTACCAGCACGGCAGCCTTGTGTAGTGTGTTGGCGTGCAGGGAGAGAGCAGAATAGGCAGGGACAGTGTCAGCTTTGCTTTGCTTGTTAACCTAGCGCTGTTACAGTTGGTGTAGTGTGCCTCCTGCACAGTATACACCTGAAGCTAACCCTTATTGCTGGTGTTTTTCTGTAGTTCTGTTGTGCAACACAGGCATCTGCAGCAGTTTCAGTGGGTGTAGGTGCCTCCTGCACAGTATACACCTGAAGCTACCCCTTATTGCTGGTGTTGTTCTGTAGTTCTGTTGTGCAACACAGGCATCTGCAGAAGTTTCAGTGGGTGTAGGTGCCTCCTGCACAGTATACACCTGAAGCTACCCCTTATTGCTGGTGTTGTTCTGTAGTTCTGTTGTGCAACACCGGAATCTGCAGCAGTTTCAGTGGGTGTAGGTGCCTCCTGCACAGTATACACCTGAAGCTACCCCTTATTGCTGGTGTTCTGTTGTGCAACACAGGCATCTGCAGCAGTTTCAGTGGGTGTATGTGCCTCCTGCACAGTATACACCTGAAGCTACCCCTTATTGCTGGTGTTGTTCTGTTGTGCAACACAGGCATCTGCAGCAGTTTCAGTGGGTGTAGGTGCCTCCTGCACAGTATACACCTGAAGCTACCCCTTATTACTGGTGTTGTTCTGTTGTGCAACGCAGGCACCTGCAGCTGTTTCAGTGGGTGTAGGTGCCTCCTGCACAGTATACACCTGAAGCTACCCCTTATTACTGGTATTGTTCTGTTGTGCAACACAGGCATCTGCAGCAGTTTCAGTGGGTGTAGGTGTCTCCTGCACAGTATACACCTGAAACTACCCCTTATTACTGGTGTTGTTCTGTTGTGCAACACAGGCATCTGCAGCAGTTTTAGTGGGTGTAGGTGCCTCCTGCACAGTATACACCTGAAGCTACCCCTTATTGCTGGTTTTCCTGCAGGCCATTAGTATGTCTGGAAGGTCAACAAGGAGAGGCAGACAGTCACGCGCCAATAAAAGAGGGCAACCAGGCTCTGTGTCTAGAGGCAACATTGCTGGTCGTGGACAAGGTACATCGTCATCAGCACGTGGCCATGGGACACGCTTGTCCTTATTTTTGGCAGCTGGACATGTTGAGCCGCATCATGCCGAAGACTTGGTAGAGTGGATGACCAAGCCCTCCTCATTCTTCTCATCCTCTCTCACCCAGGCTCAGGGTACTGGCAAAGCAGCTGCCAATGCGTTCTCTTCCATCGTCTCAATGTCATCAGTCACTCCTTCCCTAGACCCACCATGTCCTCCTGAGGAGTCCCCCGAACTGTTTGACCACAGTGTTGGGTACATGCTCCAGGAGAATGCCCAGTGTTTTGAAGGCTCTGATGATTATACCGAGCTAGAGGAAGGCAGTAGCGTGAGTGCAGAGAGAGGGAATGCTCAAGGACAGCAATCTGGCAGTCATGTTCCACCAGCTGCAGCATACTGCCAGGTTTGCTCCAGTGATGAAGAGGGAGGGGATGATGAGGTCACTGACTCCACTTGAGTGCCTGATAGGAGAGAGGAGGAGGAGGCACATCTCCAACGAGGCAGGATGCCCTCCGAGGGCCAGCTTAAAGGCAGCACACCGACTGAACCACACCGCAGAGCTCCGCCTGTGCAGGTCACTGCCTCTGCGCATTATTCCAAAAGTTCTTTGGTGTGGGCCTTTTTTGAGACGAGTGCAGCAGATCGCACCGCTGCTATTTGCAACATATGTCTCAAGCGTATCTCGCGTGACCAAAACATCAGCCGCTTTGGCACCACATGATTGACTAGACATATGTTGACCTGCCATGCAGCTCGTTGGCAAGCGTACCTTAAAGACCCACACCAAAGAACAAAGCGGACCTCTCCTTGCTCCTCATCAGCTGGGATCTCCAACCCCTCTATACCTTCATTCCTATCTGAAAGCTGCACTGAGAGGAATGAGGGTGTAGAATTATGTGTGTCACAGCCAAGTACTTGCGGGCACTCTGCTAGCAGTACACCGACGTCCGATTGTACCAGTCAAATTTCCCTGCCCCAGCTGCTGGACCGTCGAAAGAAGTTCACTCCCAGCCATCCACATGCCCAGCGGTTGAATGCTAGCTTGGCTAAATTGCTAGCACTTCAACTGCTGCCTTTTCAGTTGGTAGACTCGGCCCCCTTCCGTGAGTTTGTGCAATGTGTGGTTCCTCAGTGGCAGGTTCCCAAACACAACTTTTTCTCACGGTAGGCGATTCTGCCTCTCTACCGGCATGTGGAAGGCAATGTCTATGCCTCGCTGGACAGGGCGGTCATCAGTAAGGTGCATATTACTGCTGATTCATGATCCAGCAGGCATGGACAGAGACGTTACCTATCTTTCACGGCCCATTGTGTCACTCTTTTGGCAGCTGGAAA
The DNA here is from genome assembly GCA_028564925.1 of Lithobates sylvaticus. NCBI lineage: Eukaryota > Metazoa > Chordata > Amphibia > Anura > Ranidae > Lithobates > Lithobates sylvaticus. The sequence goes on from CM053038.1 coordinate 7,343,634, forward strand.
GAATGCAGGACAAGGTGCAGTAGTGTTGAAGGTTGTTCCGCCACCACGCCTCCAAAATCCTACTACTGGTTGTGACACACCTCTCTCCTCCACCCCCTCCTCTTCTTCCTCCATGGCCTCTTCCTGTGCTTTGTCCTTGGAACCAGCGGTGCTCCGTAGGCGTTCAAGGGGCTACGCAAGTACGCATGCAAAAAGATGCCATGCCGTGCTTGCGCTGGTGTGTTTGGGGGACAGGAGCCACACTGGGGCAGAGGTTATGTCAGCTCTGCAGGGGCAGGCCGAGAGGTGGTTGACGCCACGCCAGCTTAAGCCAGGAATGGTGGTTTGCGAAAATGGCACCAACCTCCTCTCTGCCCTGCAACATGGACAATTGACCCATGTGCCCTGTGTGGCTCACGTCCTTATCCTGGTGGTGCAGCGGTTCTTGGGCTGGTACCCGGGCTTACAGGATGACCTGAGGCAGGCCAGGAAAGTCTGTGTGCATTTCCGCCAATCAGCAAAAAGAGCCGCCTGAGCTGCAAAAAGAGTTGAACCTGCCCAAGAACCGCCTTATATGTGACATGCCCACCAGGTGGAATGAGTACCTGTGTGACTATGGCACCAGGACAGGGTCAGGGGAGCTTGTTTTTTTTCACCACACCATTGGGGCATGATTAGGGATGCATGCATGGTCCTGTCACCATTTGAGGAGGCCACGAGGATGGTGAGTAGTGACAGTGCATGCATCAGTAACACTGTACCTCTTGTCCACCTGTTGGAGCATACGCTGCGTGGAATAATGGACAGGGCACTTGAGGCAGAACAGAGGCAGGAAGAGGAGGACTTCCTTGCCTCTCAAGGCCCCCTTTATCCAGACAGTGTTCCTTCTCCCCCACACATCATACAGGAAGAGGACGAGGAGGAGGAGGATTGTGTCAGCATAGAGGTGGAGCCTGGCACTCAGCATCAGCAGCAGCAGTCTTTTAGGGATGATTTACAGTCCCAAGAAACCGGTGGACTTGTACGTGGCTGGGAGGAGGTGGCTGCGGATCATGTCGTCCTTAGTGACCCAAAGGACTCCGGAGCCAAATGCCTCAGCTAACCTTCGCTGCATGGCCTCCCTGATCCTGCAAAGCCTGCAGAAGGATCCTCGTATTTTTCGGATCAAGGAGAGGGACCATTACTGGCTGGCCACTCTCCTTGATCCACGGTACAAGGGTATGGTTGCAGACATTATCTTGCCGTCGCAGAGGGAGCAGAGGATGAGACATCTCCGGGAGGAGACTGGAAGGTTACAAACTCCTGGTCCTGGACAACAAGTCTTCGGTCAGTAACAGAAGAAGTGGTGGAGAAGGTGGCCGTCTGACCGCTGCGTTCAGACAATTATTTTTTTTTTTAACAAAACAGGACAGCTTTATTGAAGGAAAGCATACAGTACAGGGAAAGTGTACAAGTTGACACAATAGATGCAATCAGTACATACGATACATAGTAGTTAATCTAGACCAAGTACAGGACTTCAGTTATTCATCCTAAAAGACAGTATGCATTACAGCAATCTGGATGAAATTAACCAATCATCTCTCAAATCATAGGACAACCCTCCTTTCCCCAGTGGGGGCAAGGAGCAAGAAGCAAAGGGAAAAAATTAACTCGTTGACATAAGAGAGTGTGGGAGCGGGGAGAGAGGGGGGGAGGGGGGGGGAGGGAGGGGAGGAGGAAAGGGGGGGAGGGTTATGCAGGGGGGGGTGGGGGGGAAGGGAGGAATGAGCAGATGGAGGATCCAACATCAGGTTTTACCTAATGCTCCCCAGTCCATGGCAACCACACCTTGTCAAACTTCCAGGGACATCCCCGACTAATGTAAGTCAATTTGTATAAGGGGAGGGCAGCATTAATTTTGGCCTCCCAAGTGGCAACCGTTGGGGGAGACGGCGACTTCCAGTGGCACAGTATTTCCTTTTTAGCATTGAAAAGGAGATATGAGATCAGCAACTTACAGTGGTGTGACCTCTGGTCGTCGTCGTGTACCCCCAACAGGGCCACCTCAGGAGTCGCAGGGACCGACAGGTCTAGGCGACCATTTAGCTGCTCAAAGACACTTGCCCAGTATCTTGCTATCTGAGGGCATTCCCAGAACATATGAATAAATGAGCCCGACTGTGTCCTACATCTGGGACAACCAGATGCCTGGATATGTGGGGGTTATAATTTTGTATGTATTTAAACACCAGCGATCTTTTTATGGCCGAATTCATGCCTCTAACATTCCATGAAATTATGGAGAGATTAGCCATGTATGAGCGGGTTGAAATAAGTGAGCAGGGTCCCCAGGTCCCCTCCCCCAAGAGGTCCAACTTAGACATAGAGACATAACAATAAGATGCATCCATCACATAGTGCAGGTATACATTTTGCATCAGTAAAATCATGAGACTGTATTTAAACACTGGTACAATATACCTTTCCTTGGTGAGCGACTCCAAACTAGTAACTGAAAGTAAACTTTTCCCAGACCTCTGCAACAGCAGAGATAAATCCCCCCCACCCCCAGAAAATACTGAAGGTGATCATATCCCCAAACCCCCAACGAGAACATCAAGTCACAGAGGGTGCTCACACATGGCGAGAGGAACTGTGAGCAAACCAGCAGAGATGCTGGCAGTAAAGATCCACATTATCAGTCTCCCAGATGATGCTGGGGGCTCAGCGCTTTGTTACAGAAAAAGGAAAAACTCATATAAAATAGAGAGAGTAGGGGGGCAGGAGAAAAACAGATCCCCCCCCCCAAAAAGGAGGAAGCATACCTAAGACAGGTGAACTATGGTATAGCCCTTTCGGCGCCGCAAGGGGGCCATCAAATAAAAACACATCACATCCCGCTACAGGCGGCACCCACCCCTAGTACTCCAACTCCATTAGTTTGTATATTTGTAGGACATTTCCTGCCGTTGCAATTATATGAACCACCTGCCATCATGCATGCCGATGGGAAGTAGGACCGAGCCCGGTCCAGAACGTGAGCTCCTACACAGAGAGGAGGGTAACCCCTTCCACTTGCAGACAGTTGCTTGCCAATGTCTCTGCATACCGCACAACTGTCCCACTTCAAGCCGCCCGTAGCCGGGCACAGTGCGTGATATAGGCATGCAGCCTGTCTCTAGTCAGTGGACCACGTACCGTTCACAGGCCGCCTGGTAAGTCATCAAAGGGCAGTTATGCAGTACATACCGTCTCAGGTAGGCCTAGCAGCATCATCGTCCCGGTGCCCACAAGGATCACATGGGCAGCATAATTTCCCCCAGCACTGGCGGCACCCCCGGCAGCATATTCCGTGGAAGGCCGGCCTAATACCTTCAGGATGAGTTCAGGGCAGCCGCAGCAGGGTCCACACGCCTCCTTCTGCAGAGGGTGCCGCCATCACAAATGCATGACCACAGGTGAGAAGCGTAAACGGGTCAGTTGGAGGAAGTCAGCTAGGCAGGTAGTCATCCCAGAACCAGGAAGCCTTGGAGCAGGGTGTAGGTCCATCCGAGACGGTCGCAGGTAACAGTTAGTGAGCGGGGGGTAACAAATCCAGTCATGCTGCCGCATCACGCGGTGCAGTGAAAAACTTAACTGTGTCCCCCATTTGAATCCTCAGTTTGGCGGGAAAAAGGACACTATATTTTATGTTGCGGGCACGAAGTCCTACTTTGACTTGATCAAAGGACCGACGTAGTTTCTGTGGCTCAAAGTTTCTGTGGCTCAATGGAATAGTCTGGAAAAAACATTAACTTAGTGTTCTGGTACCTCACTTCGCCCGCCTTAAGAGCCGCTCGGAGAGTTTCATCCCGGTCCCTAAAGTTGAGCATCCGGAAAATTCGTGTGCGAGGGTTGGAGCCTGGTGGACCCGGAACCGGAGGGATCCGATGGGCCCGCTCCACGGTGTAATATGGGGAAAATTGCGCGGAAGGTAGTACCGCTCTCAGCAGCTCCTCTACGAATACCATCGGATTCTTCCCCTCCACTCCCTATGGAAGGCCGACGATCCGGAGGTTATTCCTCCGGTTCCGGTTCTCGGCGTCGTCCACCTTATATTCCAGGGCCCGAACCGGGTCTGCAGGGTGCGGATGGAGGCCGTGTGATCCGCCACAGCATCCTCTGTATGGGCTACTTGTTGTTCCGTTTCCGAAACCCTGGAGAGCAGTTTGTCCAGATCTTGCCTAATAAGGCCCACGTCCAATTGGACTGCCTCAATCTTGTTGGTGAGGGTGGCCTGACACAGGGCTATCGCCGCCATCACGTCCTGGAACCCCACCTGGTTCTCCTTCGTCACATCTTTGGCCTCCGTTTGCGACGCCATGTTCCCCACAAGCCTGGGGGAGTCCGCCACGTGTCGAGCCGCTGGTGTCGGTATATCCACCGCTCCTTGCGGGAACCAAAGTTTCTTTCCGCTCCTCCGGGTTCGGTATGACATCCGGATGTTTTTAGGGTAATTTGCGGGCTTTACATCAAACGGGAGACAGGATTAATAGCATATGCTCAGCAGAGCTCTGGGTCATGTGTCCTCTCAGTCCGCCATCTTAGCCACGATCATTCAGACAATTTTTTAGTCTGCAGCCCCAAGGTATGATCGGTTCCAGCAACCATCGCCAGCATCTGATTTACATGGTACAGGAATACCTAGGGGCAAGGTCAGACTTAGACACCTTTCCCACCGAAAATCTTTCACTTTTTTTCACTTTAATTGTCATTAAAATCAGTTCTCCTGAAAAAACTGAAGTTTAAAAAAAAAAAAATTTGCATTTATTCATGTCCCCTGGGGCAGGAGCCGGGACCACAAACCCTTTTTAGGACAATATCTTGCATATTAGCCTTTAAAATTAGCACTTTTCGAACGTTCGAGTCCCATAGACTTTAATGGGGTTCTAAAGTTTGCGCAAACTTTCGGTCCGTTCGAAGGTTCTGGTGCGAACCGAACCGGGGGGTGTTCGGCTCATCCCTACTAGTTACTAGGGATGAGCCGAACACCCACAGTTTCGGTTTGCACCAGAACCTGCGAACGGACCAAAAGTTTGCGCGAACGTTAGAACCCTATTAGTTACAATGGACGCGAACGTTCGAAATCTAAAGTGCTAATTATAATGGCCAATATGCATGTTATTGTCATAAAAAAGGTTTGGGGACCCGGGTCCTGTCCCAGGGGACATGTATCAATGCAAAAAGAAGTTTTAAAAACAGACATTTTTTCTGGAGCAGTCATTTTAATGATGCATAAAGTGAAAAAAATAGTGAAATATTCCTTTAAATATGGTACCTGGGGGGTGTCTAAAGTATGCCTGTGAAGTGGCATGTGTTTCCTGTGTTTAGAACTGTCCCTGCACAAAATGACATTTGTAAAGGGAAAAAAAGAAGCCATTTAAAACTGCTTGCAGCTTTAATGTCATGTCTTGTCCTGGCAATATGGATGAAAATCTTTGAGAAAAATGGCATGGCACACACTAACTCCTGCAGATGGCTGGATTAGATGACACCAGGGCAGATACAGGTGCAGGTTGTATACTGTGCTGTGCTAGACTCACACAACACACACAATAACTCCTGCAGATGGCTGGATTAGATGACACCAGAGCAGAAGGGCAGATACAGATGCAGGTTGTATACTGTGCTGTGCTAGACTCGCACAACACACACAATAACTCCTGCAGATGGCTGGATTAGATGACACCAGGGCAGAAGGGCAGATACAGGTGCAGGTTGTATACTGTGCTGTGCTACACTCACACAACACACACACTAACTCCTGCAGATGGCTGGATTAGATTACACCAGGGCAGAAGGGCAGATACAGGTGCAGGTTGTATACTGTGCTGTCCTAGACTCACACAACACACACAATAACTCCTGCAGATGGCTGGATTAGATGACACCAGGACAGAAGGGCAGATACAGGTGCAGGTTGTATACTGTGCTATGCTAGACTCACACAACACACACACTAACTCCTGCAGATGGCTGGATTAGATGACACCAGGGCAGAAGGGCAGATACAGGTGCAGGTTTTATACTGTGCTGTGCTAGACTCACACAACACACACACTAACTCCTGCAGATGTCTGGATTAAATGACACCAGGGCAGAAGGGCAGATACAGGTGCAGGTTGTATACTGTGCTGTTCTAGACTCACACAACACACACAATAACTCCTGCAGATGGCTGGATTAGATGACACCAGGGCAGAAGGGCAGATACAGGTGAAGGTTTTATACTGCACTGTGCTAGACTCACACAACACACACACTAACTCCTGCAGATGACTGGATTAGATGACACCAGGGCAGAAGGGCAGATACAGGTGCAGGTTGTATACTGTGCTGTGCTGGACTTACACAACACACACACTAACTCCTGCAGATGGCTGGATTAGATGACACCAGGGCAGAAGGGCAGATACAGGTGCAGGTTGTATACTGTGCTGTGCTAGACTCACACAACACACACACTAACTCCTGCAGATGGCTGGATTAGATGACACCAAGGCAGAAGGGCAGATACAGGTGCAGGTTGTATACTGTGCTGTGCTAGACTCACACAACACACACAATAACTCCTGCAGATGGCTGGATTAGATGACACCAGGGCAGAAGGGCAGATACAGGTGCAGGTTGTATACTGTGCTGTGCTAGACTCACACAACACACACACTAACTCCTGCAGATGGCTGGATTAATGGAGAACTGCACAAAATGGTAGATACAGGTGCAGATTTATACTGTGCTGTGCTGGACTCACACAGCACACACACTAACTCCTGCAGATGGCTGTATTTGTAGAGAACAGCACTTTCCCCACATGCAAATGCCTGAGAAGAACACACTATCCATGCCTATTATTCCTCTTTCCCTGCACTTTCCCCACACGGAAATGAATGAAAAACTGTCCCTGCCTGTCAAGGACTTTCCAGGCATTTCCAGGCCTTCCGTGCGCACATAGGCGCGCGCGCGTGCACGTTAGCGTGCGCGTGCGCGTTAGCGCGCGCGTGCATGTGCGCATGCGCGGGACCGCAATTGGCGCCAAAACGGGCTTTAAAAGCCCAGCAGTGACACTCAGCCAGTGCTGTGTTGTCTTTAAGCTTCCTGCTTGTCAGCCACCCGAAAACCTGATCTGAGACCTGAACCTGTGATTTCCCGTTACCGACCCGGCTCTGTTTGGACTACTCTACCTTCTCCTACCCGACCCGGCCTGCCTGACCTTGTTACATCTGTCTTTGGTTACCGACTCCAGCCTGCCTACCGACTCTGCCATTGCCTGCTCCTATCATCTGATTGATCTGCTGTTGCCAACCGGACTGTCTGACCTTGCTCTGCTGATTCCCACTTGTTTGATCCGCCTGCTGCCTGGTTCTTTTGTATCCTGCTTCAACCACCTACAGCTGCAGTCTTACATCCTGCCATCCGCATACGGACAGTACTTTAGGACTTCCCTGTTGGTTGCAACACCTTCCTCTACAAACCAGGCACTCCTACCCCACTGTGCTCACGTCACCACTGTCCCCATCTCCAGTGGCACGTGAACCAGCGCTGTATGAGAGGTCTCCTCCTACAAGTCAGGCTCTACGTCCAGGTACGTAACAGTACAACACAGCCATGACTGAGCCTGCAGGAGAGACCCCTCCCATGACAGATATCTGTTCACACCTGTCAGCCCTCACTCAAGCCGTAAAATCCTTACAAGACCGTTACACCAGATTGGAGGGGCAAGTCCAGAACATCATCAACCCCGTAGACGTGGTTCCTGGGTCCGTTTCCGCCCCTGCTCAGGCTGCTTCCCCTCCTTCTGTCGTTATGCTTCCACCTGAGCCAAGGGTCCCCATACCTGAGAAGTTTTCAGGGGACCGAACTAAATTCCGGGCCTTCCGCAGTGCTTGTCGACTTTACTTCGCCCTGCAACCCCGGACTTTCTCACTTGAAGCCACTAAAGTGGGGTTTGTGGTCTCCCTACTGTTAGGAGAACCACAGATCTGGGCACACCGACTTCTCGAAGAGGACTCTGTTTTGATTCAATCACTGACGGCCTTCTTTGAAGCTATGTCCCAGCTTTATGAAGACCCTGAACGGGTCGCCACAGCAGAGGCCACCTTAACTACACTCCAGCAGGGTCGCCGGGCGGCCGAGGATTACATTTCGGATTTTAGACGCTGGAGTGCGGACACTCAATGGAATGATGCAGCTCTACGGCATCAGTTCCGCATGGGCCTATCAGAAGGACTGAAAGATGAATTGGCCCGGGTAGGCATACCTGATACTCTTGAGGCCTTAATCACCCTAACCATCCAGATTGATCGCCGCCTTCGGGAACGTCGCACTGAACGGGCCTACCAACATAATCGCCCTACTTGGGTGACTGCTAAAGCTCCAATTCCTGCTGCCCGCTACTTACCACCACCCAACTTCCAGCCGACCCGCCCTGCACCGGACGCCTCCGAGCCGATGCAGTTGGGACTGATTCGACCCACCTTAACCCCGGAAGAGCGCACACGTCGCCATCAACTTAACCTCTGCCTGTACTGTGGAACAACAGGACACTACGTGCGCAACTGTCCGGTCAAGATGCGTAAGTGCTTTTCCTCTGTTCCTGCCAGTCTTTCAGCACTTTCTGCTAACACAACCCACATTGCTCTCCCTCTCTCATTGCAGCTCCAAGGAAGGACAATTCCAGTTAAAGCAATTATTGATTCCGGAGCATGCAGTTGCTTCATTGATTCTGCCTTCGCCAACCAACACAACATTCCCTTACGGAATAAAACCCACCGACTTTCAGTCTTCTTGGCCGATGGCTCCCGCATCAGCTCCGGACAGGTGACCCAAGAGACTTTTCCCGTACCTGCCATCACCTCCTTCCAGCATAAGGAGCTTCTGATCCTTGATGTGATCTCTTCCCCGTTGTTCCCAATCATCCTGGGCATTCCCTGGCTTCAGGCCCATAATCCCTCCATCAATTGGACTACCAGAGAAATCAGGTTCTTGTCCCCCTACTGCCAAGAACATTGTCAAAATGAGTCTACTCAATCCTCTGTCACCTTATTTTGCATGGACATTGATCAGAACCTACGCCAATCAGTACCCGAACCGTATCATGGGTTCCTCGATGTTTTCAGTAAAAAGGGAGCAGACTCTCTTCCACCCCATCGGGCATATGACTGCCCAATTGAACTTTTACCCGGGGCCGAAATTCCCTTTGGGCGCATTTTCCCCTTGTCAGAAAAAGAACAGGAAGCACAAAAAATTTACATCAACGAAAACCTGGAAAAAGGATTCATCCGCCCATCTACCTCTCCAGCTGGGATTCTCTGCCATCATAGCCCCTATTACATGGTTGACACAACAACATGTCAGGTTTCATTGGAGTACGGAGGCTCAAGAGGCATTTGAGAGACTTAAAAGACTTTTTACATCAGCTCCAATTCTCAGTCACCCTAACCCATCTTTACCTTTTTTATTAGAAGTTGACGCATCCGAAGTAGCGGTGGGAGCGGTCATTTCGCAAAGACAGGGTAAGGAGGATTTGATACACCCTGTGGGATTCTTCTCCCGAAAGTTATCTCCAGCTGAGAGAAATTACGATGTAGGGGATCGGGAGCTTCTTGCCATCAAGACCGCCTTGGAGGAGTGGAGGTATCTGTTAGAGGGTGCGGCTCACCCGGTATTAATATATACCGACCATAAAAATTTAGAATATCTGAGATCTGCCAAACGTTTGAGACCCCGACAAGCTCGTTGGGCCTTGTTTTTCACTCGCTTCTGTTTCCACATCACTTATCGGCCAGGATCAAAGAACGTCAAACCAGACGCATTGTCACGCATGCATGATAACCCTAAGGACTCACCTGCTCCTGACACAATTCTACCCACAAACAGTTTTTTGCTCTTACACACAGATCTCTTATCTCTAATCAAGGAAGCCTCTACCCACTCTCCAAGACCTCCAGGAACCACCTTGACATCTCGAGATGGCTTGCTATGGAAGGGAAGTCAAATCTTTGTCCCTGAAGGTATCCGAGTTAAGGTACTAACATTGCTTCATGATCATCCCTTAGCAGGACAATTTGGGGTACGGAAAACTCGTGAACTTGTACAGCGTACATTCTGGTGGCCCAATTTAAAGGAGTTTTGTGAAAAATACGTCAATTCCTGCTCCATCTGCTCACGGAACAAGACTTCAAGGAACTGAGCCTGGGGACTGCTTAAACCTTTACCTATACCAGACAGACCTTGGAAAATGATTTCTATGGACTTTATAGTCGAACTACCCCGCTCTGAGGGGTGCACAGCCATTTTTGTGGTTGTAGATCGCCTATCTAAGATGGCCCATTTTGTGCCCCTGAAGGGAACCCCATCCGCTACAGAGACAGTCCGTGTATTTATCAAGGAGATCATCAGACTACACGGAGTACCTACAAATATAGTCTCCGACAGAGGGGTACAATTTACCTCACGCTTCTGGAAGGCACTTTGTGAAATCTTGAAGATTGAGCTTGCTCTCTCCTCAGCCTATCATCCACAGACTAATGGGCAGACAGAGAGAACCAACCAAACCCTCGAGCAATATATCCGATGTTTTACTTCCTTTTCACAGGACAATTGGGTTTCCCTGCTGCCTCTAGCGGAATTCGCATACAATAATACCAGTCACTCAACCACTAACCAATCCCCCTTCTTTTCCAATTATGGTTTTCACTTGACTTTTTTACCAGATTTTGTTTCAGAATCCCCAGTTCCGGCAGTCCAGAAGACAGTGGAGTTCCTCAAACGCAACAATCAGGTACTACAAGAAGCTGTGTCCAAGGCCCAGGCAGATAGCAAGAGGAACTTCGACCAAAAAAGAAGGGGGGAGCTGGTTCTGCAACCTGGAGATCAGGTATGGCTGTCTACATCCAATATCAAATTGATGTGCCCTTCTAAAAAACTTGCACCTAAATTTATGGGACCTTTTCCTGTTAAGAAGAAAATTAATGAAGTGGCCTATGAACTGTCTTTACCTGATTCTCTTAAAGTTCACCCGGTATTTCACGTGTCTTTGTTAAAACCTGCTGTGCCTAATCCCTTCCCTAACAGAGGAACTGGCCCGCCTGAACCTGTTTTGGTGGATGGTAACCAGGAATATGAGGTGGAGGCTATCCTCAATTGTAGAAGAAGACATGGGCAAGTACAATTTTTGGTCAAATGGAAAGGGTACGGTCCAGAAAGCAATTCCTGGGAACCGGACAGTAACATACATGCAAAACGGCTAGTTCGTACCTACCTGATTTCCCACCCTGAGAAGGCAAGTCGCCTGGGCATCCGGAGGCTGCCCCTTGTGGGGGGGCAATGTCAAGGACTTTCCAGGCATTTCCGGGCCTTCCGTGCGCACATAGGTGCGCGGCGGGCGCGTGCACGTTAGCGCGCACGGCGGCGCGCGCGTGCATGTGCGCATGCGCGGGACCGCAATTGGCGCCAAAACGGGCTTTAAAAGCCCAGCAGTGACACTCAGCCAGTGCTGTGTTGTCTTTAAGCTTCCTGCTTGTCAGCCACCCGAAAACCTGATCTGAGACCTGAACCTGTGATCTCCCGTTACCGACCCGGCTCTGTTTGGACTACTCTACCTTCTCCTACCCGACCCGGCCTGCCTGACCTTGTTACATCTGTCTTTGGTTACCGACTCCAGCCTGCCTACCGACTCTGCCATTGCCTGCTCCTATCATCTGATTGATCTGCTGTTGCCAACCGGACTGTCTGACCTTGCTCTGCTGATTCCCACTTGTTTGATCCGCCTGCTGCCTGGTTCTTTTGTATCCTGCTTCAACCACCTACAGCTGCAGTCTTACATCCTGCCATCCGCATACGGACAGTACTGGAGGACTTCCCTGTTGGTTGCAACACCTTCCTCTACAAACCAGGCACTCCTACCCACTGTGCTCACGTCACCACTGTCCCCATCTCCAGTGGCACGTGAACCAGCGCTGTATGAGAGGTCTCCTCCTACAAGTCAGGCTCTACGTCCAGGTACGTAACACTGCCTATCAATCCCTGTTTCCCTGAACGCCGGAACACACTACACAAGGCCGCCGGCGCGGTGGCCTTATATAGTGTGGGGCGTGTACTAAACCCCCTGAGCTATAATTGGCCACAGGCATCCTGCCTATGGCCAATTATTGCTCTCCTCACTGCTGGTGCTATGATTGGCCAAGCATGCGGGGTCACATCATCAGCCAGCAATGCACTGCAACTGGCGCAGTGCATTGTGGGCCGTTCGCAGCACACAAACTTGATGCGAACGGCCCGCAGAGTTCTGGACTCGATGAGCGGACGAACGGCCGATGTTCGATTCGAACATGGGTTCGAATCGAACACCGGGCCCATCCCTACTCGTTACCCTCTAAAGTAACTGCGTTAAGTAACTCTGTTTATTTTAACTGAGTTACTTACATCACTGTATATATAATATTTATTTATTATAGTTAAAAGCCCTTTAAATGTTCATAACCAGTATACAGTATAGTACATTTCATCAAGCAGTGAGAATTTAAGTTTAATGCTTTGTGGTTGGTGGTGTTATATCCTGTTATGGACAGAGAGGTACCACTTTGGTAGTTTGCAATCTGCTAAATACACAGATGAAATACATAAAGAAGCTGTTTATACTTGACAAAGGATTTGTAGTTCTGTCCAGTTCTGAGATTTACCCAGCTCTGTCTGGTGTGCAAGTTTTCTTGTTTTGTTTTGCTGTAGGGCTCAAGCCACCTATACTGACTTCACTGACACTTTCCCCGGGTCTTCTTCTGAGTTTGGCATCTTTGGCCACTTGCATGTACAGGGGAGTTAATCCATCCTGGCCCCAAACTATGCAGATGTACAGTACTGTACACTGAGCTACGCATGCATGCACATATGTTTATATAATTGAAGTGAATATTAACACAGTGAACTCCTACATAAACCAGCCTCATATTTTGTAAATTTTGCATTAAAAAATTCTTTTCTTTTTTTGTAAGGCAATGTTCCACTTAAACCACCAGTAGTAGGGAGCTGGATATATACATATTCTTGCAATTAGGAGACACTGTGTGGCATTGTTATCAGGGGGAGCTGTTTCCCCAAAGTAACTTGGGACATGTAGTCCATACGGATGGGATTCGCCCTCTGGCTGATTGATGCAGAACTACAACTATCAGCTGGCTGATGGAGAAGAACAGACTGCTGGGAGAGGCTATAAGAGGGATGGATTGAGGCCTGTCGCTCGCTTGGGACCGGCGTGGATCTGCATGCAGGGAATCTGTGATGGGGTGAGCTGCAGCTGAGTCACGACCTGCTCCGGTAGAGTTACCCAGCAGATATCTGGAGGGTAGGGATGAGCCGAACACCCCCGGGTTCGGTTCGCACCAGAACCTTCGAACGGACCGAAAGTTCGCGCGAATTTTCGAACCCTATACGTTATAATGGACGCGAACGTTCGAAATCAAAAGTGCTAATTACAACGGCCAATATGCATGTTAATGTCATAAAACAGGTTTGGGGACCCGGGTCCTGCCCCAGGGGACATATATCAATGCAAAAAGAACTTTTAAAAACTAACGTTTTTTCGGGAGCAGTCATTTTAATGATGCATAAAGTGAAAAAAAAAAGTGAAATTTTCCTTTAAATATGGTACCTGGGGGGGTGTCTAAAGTATGCCTGTGAAGTGGCATGTGTTTCCCGTGTTTAGAACTGTCCTTGCACAAAATGACATTTGTAAAGGAAAAAAAGAAGCCATTTAAAACCACTTGCGGCTTTAGGTTTGTTCTTAAGTAGAATCTGAACAGGTACATTATGAAGTGTAGCTCCATCCCAAAAAAATCTATTTTTAAGCTTTTTGGAGAACATAGGGAGGGGTTATCACCCCTGTAACATTTGCTGTCTTTGCACATCTGTTCAGAACATGTCACCTCACTTTCCGTCCCAATGACAAATGTTTTTGGAAAAAGTGGGGTTTTAATTGAAACAAGGATTGGTGATAAAGTATCAGGAGAGAGGAGATACCTTTTTCCCAAATTAAATCTAACAGGATAGAATTTCCCTTCCTAGGGGTAGATTTCCTCTCACTTCCTGTTTTCTCTTTCCATTTGCAAGTAGGAGTCGTTTGTAAGTTGGATGTTTGAAAGTAGGGGCCTGGCGTATATACTCTGCAGAAATTTGCCCTATAAGATGTTGGTGTAGCCACAAGACTGGTGGGCACAGGAATGGGCCCTGCTGTGAGTTAATAGATCAAGATTTGTAAATGCATGCACCTGTTGAACAGGGCAGAAAAACTGGGGGTGGTGGTGGTGGTGGACGGTGTTGCCACAAGACTGTAAGCTCTCACAGTTACTCTTGGTGGGCGCAGGAATGGGCCCTGCTGTGAGTTATTAGATCAAGATTTGTAATTGCAAGCACCTGATGAACAGGGCAGAAAAATTGGGCCTTTGGCGGTGGTGGTGGACGGTGTTGCCACAAGACTGTAGGCCCTCATAGTTACTCTTGGTGGGCGCAGGAATGGGCCCTGCTGTGAGTTATTAGATCAAGATTTGTAATTGCAAGCACCTGATGAACAGGGCAGAAAAATTGGGCCTTTGGCGGTGGTGGTGGACGGTGTTGCCACAAGACTGTAGGCCCTCATAGTTACTCTTGGTGGGCGCAGGAATGGGCCCTGCTGTGAGTTATTAGATCAAGATTTGTAATTGCAAGCACCTGATGAACAGGGCAGAAAAATTGGGCCTTTGGCGGTGGTGGTGGACGGTGTTGCCACAAGACTGTAGGCCCTCATAGTTACTCTTGGTGGGTGCAGGAATGGGCCCTGCTGTGAGTTATTAGATCAAGATTTGTAATTGCAAGCACCTGATGAACAGGGCAGAAAAATTGGGCCTTTGGCGGTGGTGGTGGACGGTGTTGCCACAAGACTGTAGGCCCTCATAGTTACTCTTGGTGGGCGCAGGAATGGGCCCTGCTGTGAACTATTAGATCAAGATTTGTAATTACCCGCCCCTGTTAAACAGGGGCTGAAAAATTGTGCCTTAGGCACTGGTGCTGGTGCCACAACACTGCAACCCCTCACAGATACTGTACTTGGAGCACAGCAGTCACACGTGTTGCGAAGCATTTTTTTTAAAAAATTGTAAGTACCCGCCCCTGTTAAACAGGGGCTGAAAAATTGTGCCTTAGGCACTGGTGCTGGTGCCACAACACTGCAACCCCTCACAGATACTGTACTTGGAGCACAGCAGTCACACGTGTTGCGAAGCATTTTTTAAAAAAATTGTAATTACCCGCCCTGTTAAACAGGGGCTGAAAAATTGTGCCTTAGGCACTGGTGCTGGTGCCACAACACTGCAACCCCTCACAGATACTGTACTTGGAGCACAGCAGTCACACGTGTTGCGAAGCATTTTTGTATAAAAATTGTATGTACACGCCCCTGTTAAACAGGGGCTGAAAAATTGTGCCTTAGGCACTGGTGCTGGTGCCACAACACTGCAACCCCTCACAGATACTGTACTTGGAGCACAGCAGTCACACGTGTTGCGAAGCATTTTTTTAAAAAATTGTAAGTACACTCCCCTGTTAAACAGGGGCTGAAAAATTGTGCCTTAGGCACTGGTGCTGGTGCCACAACACTGCAACCCCTCACAGATACTGTACTTGGAGCACAGCAGTCACACGTGTTGCGAAGCATTTTTTTATAAAAATTGTATGTACACGCCCCTGTTAAACAGGGGCTGAAAAATTGTGCCTTAGGCACTGGTGTGGTGGCATGGATCATTGAGGAGGAGGAAGAGGATAGTCAGTGAACATAAGAGGACAGTCACTCAGCATCAGCATAGGCAGTCTTGAAGGGATGTGACATTAAAAATTATTCGGTTATATCCGCCTCAGGTGCCTGGTAGCTGGTGGTGATCCAAGACTGATTCATTTTGATGAAGGTCAGTCGATCAACCGAGGCGGTGGACAGGCGCACCCTTTGATCAGTGACAAATCCTCCAGCAGCACTGAATGTGCGTTCGGAAAGAACGCTGGAGGCAGGACAGGCCAGTAGCTCAATTGCATACTGTGCAAGCTCTGGCCAGTGATCCATCCTCAGGACCCAGTAAGCCAGAGGATTTTCGGTGGGAAAGGTGTCCAAGTCTGACCTTGCCCCAAGGTATTCCTGCACCATGTATATCAGACGCTGGCGATGGTTGCTGGAACCGATCATACCTTGGGGCTGCGGACTAAAAAATTGTCTGAACGCATCGGTCAGACGTCCACCTTCCCCACCGCTCCTTCTGCTACTGACCGAAGCCTCAGCAACTCGTCGCCCAGGACCAGGAGTTTGTAACCTCCCAGTTTCTGGGAACGCGTTGCACAGACCTTTCTGCAAGGCCTCCCTGAGATGTCTCATCCTCTGCTCCCTCTGCGACGGCAAGATAAGGTCCGCAACCTTACCCTTGTACCGCGGATCAAGGAGAGTGGCCAGCCAGTAATGGTCCCTCTCCTTGATCCGAAGAACACGAGGATCCTTCCGCAGGCTTTGCAGGATAAGGGAGGCCATGCAGCGTAGGTTAGCTGAGGCATTCGGTCCGGAGTCTTCTGGGTCACTGAGGATGACATGATCGCCAGCCACCTCCTCCCAGCCACGTACAAGTCCACTGGTTTGTTGGGACTGTACATCATCCCTAAAAGACTGCTGCTGCTGATGCTGAGTGCCAGGCTCCACCTCCATGCTCACACAATCCTCCTCCTCCTCCTCCTCCTCCTCCTCATCCTCTTCCTGTGTGATGGGTGGGACAGAAGGAACACTGTCCGGATAAAGGGGGCCTTGAGAGGCAAGGAAGTCCTCCTCTTCCTGCCTCTGTTCTGCCTCAAGTGCCCTGTCCATTATCCCACGCAGCGTATGCTCCAACAGGTGGACAAGAGGGACAGTGTCACTGATGCATGCACTGTCACTGCTCACCATCCTCGTGGCCTCCTCAAATGGTGAGAGGACAGTGCATGCATCCCTGATCATGCTCCACTGACGTGGGGAAAAAAACCAAGCTCCCCTGACCCTGTCCTGGTGCCGTAGTCGCAAAGGTACTCATTGATGGCCCTCTGCTGCGTGTGCAGTCGCTGCAGCATGGCCAACGTTGAGTTCCACCTGGTGGGCATGTCACATATTAGGCGGTTCTTGGGCAGGTTCAGCTCCTTTTGCAGCTCAGTCAGCCGAGCACTGGCATTATAAGATCGGCGGAAATGCACACAGACTTTCCTGGCCTGCCTCAGGACATCCTGTAAGCCTGGGAACCTGCCCAAGAACCGCTGCACCACCAGGTTGAGGACGTGAGCCATGCAGGGCACATGGGTGAGCTGCCCCTGTCGCAGGGCGGAGAGGAGGTTGGTGCCATTGTCAGAAACGACCATTCCTGGCTTAAGCTGACGTGGCGTCAACCACCTCTCGGCCTGCCCCTGCAGAGCTGCCAGAGGTGTGTCACAACCAGTAGCAGTAGTAGCGTTTTGGAGGCGTGGTGGCGGAACAACCTCCAACACTACTGCACCTTGTCCTGCATCCCTCCCAGCTGCCAATAGAGTGACCCAATGGGCCGTGAAAGAAAGGTACCGTCCCTGTCCATGCCTGCTGGACCATGAGTCAGCGGTAATATGCACCTTACCGCTGACCGCCCTGTCCAGCGAGGCATGGACATTGCCTTCCACATGCTGGTAGAGAGACGGAATCGCCTTCCGTGAGAAAAAGTGGCGTTTGGGAACCTGCCACTGAGGAACCGCACATTGAACAAACTCACGGAAGGGGGCGGAGTCTACCAACTGAAAAGGCAGCAGTTGAAGTGCTAGCAATTTAGCCAAGCTAGCATTCAACCGCTGGGCATGTGGATGGCTGGGAGTGTACTTCTTTCTACGGTCCAGCAGCTGGGGCAGGGAAATTTGCCTGCTGCAATCAGACGTCGGTGTACTGCAAGTACTTGGTTGTGACACACCTAATTCTACACCTTCAGTCCTCTCAGAGCAGCTTTCAGAGAGTACTGAAGGTGTAGTAGGGATGGAGATCCCAGCTGATGAGGAGCAAGGAGAGGTCCGCTTAGTTCTTTGGTGTGGGTCTTTTATGTGTGCCTGCCAACGAGCTGCATGGCAGGTCGACATATGTCTGGTCATGCTTGTGGTGCCCAAGCGGCTGATATTTTGGCCACGCGAGATACGCTTGAGACAAATATTGCAAATAGCAGTGGTGCGATCTGATGCACTCGTCTCAAAAAAGGCCCACACCAAAGAACTTTTCTGATAACGTGCAGAGGCAGCGCCCTGCACAGGCGGAGCTCTGCGGTGTTGTACAGTTGCTGTGCTGGCCTCTACCTGGCCTCCAGGGGGTATCCTGCCTTGTTGGACATGTGACGCCGCATCCTCCTCCTCCTCGTCCTCCTCCTCATCCTCTCTCCCTTCAGGCACCCACGTGGAGTCAGTGACCTCATCATCCCCTCCCTCTTCACCACTAGAGCAAACCTGGCAGTAAGCTGCAGCTGGTGGAACAGTACTGCCAGATTCCTCAAGCTGGGTATCATCATCCGAGCCTTCGAATCGTTGGGCATCCTCCTGGAGCATGTACCCAACACTGTGCTCAAAGAGTTCGGGGGACTCCTCAGGAGGACATGGTGGGTCTAGGGAAGGGGTGGCTGATGATGCCATTGAGTACGCGTTGGCAGCTGCTCTGTCAGTACCCTGAGCCTGGGTGAGAGAGGATGAGGAGGATGAGGAGGGCTTGGTCATCCATTCTACCAAGCCTTCAGCATGATGCGGCTCCACATGTCCAGCTGCCGAAAACAAAGACGCGCGTGTCCCATGGCCACGTGCTGATGACGATGCACGACCACGTCCACGGCCACGTCCACTAGAAACAGAGCCTGCCTGCCCTGTGTTCTTGGCTCTGCACGCTCTGCCTCCCCTTGGCGGTCTTCCAGCCATTGTAGTCGGTAGTCCTGTGGGTGCTGCTGAGAAGAAAATATAGGAGCTCTGTGTGATGCCACTAACACACTAGAAGTCCTATGGGTGCTTCTGCAAAGAAAATAGAGGAGCTCTGTGTGATGCCACTAACACACTAGAAGTCCTGTGGGTGCTGCTGAGAAGACAATATAGGAGCTCTGTGTGATGCCACTAACACACTAGAAGTCCTATGGGTGCTTCTGCAAAGAAAATAGAGGAGCTCTGTGTGATGCCACTAACACACTAGAAGTCCTGTGGGTGCTGCTGAGAAGACAATATAGGAGCTCTGTGTGATGCCACTAACACACTAGAAGTCCTATGGGGTGCTTCTGCAAAGAAAATAGAGGAGCTCTGTGTGATGCCACTAACACACTAGAAGTCCTGTGGGTGCTGCTGAGAAGACAATATAGGAGCTCTGTGTGATGCCACTAACACACTAGAAGTCCTATGGGTGCTTCTGCAAAGAAAATAGAGGAGCTCTGTGTGATGCCACTAACACACTAGAAGTCCTGTGGGTGCTGCTGAGAAGCCAATATAGGAGCTCTGTGTGATGCCACTAACACACTAGAAGTCCTATGGGTGCTTCTGCAAAGAAAATAGAGGAGCTCTGTGTGATGGGACTAACACACTTCAAGTCCTATAGGTGCTTCTGGGAACAAAATATATGATCTCTGTGTGATGGGACTAACACACTTCAAGTCCTATGGGTGCTTCTGGGAAGAAAATATAGGTCTGTGTGATGGGACTAACACACTTCAAGTCCTATAGGTGCTTCTGGGAAAAAAATATATGATCTCTGTGTGATGGGACTAACACACTTCAAGTCCTATAGGTGCTTCTGGGAAGAAAATGTAGGTCTGTGTGATGGGACTAACACACTTCAAGTCCTATAGGTGCTTCTGGGAACAAAATATAGGTCTGTGTGATGGGACTAACACACTTCAAGTCCTATAGGTGCTTCTGGGAACAAAATATAGGATCTCTGTGTGATGGGACTAACACACTTCAAGTCCTATGGGTGCTTCTGGGAAGAAAATATAGGTCTGTGTGATGGGACTAACACACTTCAAGTCCTATAGGTGCTTCTGGGAACAAAATATATGATCTCTGTGTGATGGGACTAACACACTTCAAGTCCTATGGGTGCTTCTGGGAAGAAAATATAGGTCTGTGTGATGGGACTAACACACTTCAAGTCCTATAGGTGCTTCTGGGAACAAAATATATGATCTCTGTGTGATGGGACTAACACACTTCAAGTCCTATAGGTGCTTCTGGGAAGAAAATGTAGGTCTGTGTGATGGGACTAACACACTTCAAGTCCTATAGGTGCTTCTGGGAAGAAAATATAGGTCTGTGTGATGGGACTAACACACTTCAAGTCCTATGGGTGCTTCTGGGAAGAAAATATAGGTCTGTGTGATGGGACTAACACACTTCAAGTCCTATAGGTGCTTCTGGGAACAAAATATATGATCTCTGTGTGATGGGACTAACACACTTCAAGTCCTATGGGTGCTTCTGGGAAGAAAATATAGGTCTGTGTGATGGGACTAACACACTTCAAGTCCTATAGGTGCTTCTGGGAACAAAATATATGATCTCTGTGTGATGGGACTAACACACTTCAAGTCCTATAGGTGCTTCTGGGAAGAAAATGTAGGTCTGTGTGATGGGACTAACACACTTCAAGTCCTATAGGTGCTTCTGGGAACAAAATATAGGTCTGTGTGATGGGACTAACACACTTCAAGTCCTATAGGTGCTTCTGGGAACAAAATATAGGATCTCTGTGTGATGGGACTAACACACTTCAAGTCCTATAGGTGCTTCTGGGAACAAAATATATGATCTCTGTGTGATGGGACTAACACACTTCAAGTCCTATAGGTGCTTCTGGGAACAAAATATATGATCTCTGTGTGATGGGACTAACACACTTCAAGTCCTATAGGTGCTTCTGGGAACAAAATGTAGGTCTGTGTGATGGGACTAACACACTTCAAGTCCTATAGGTGCTTCTGGGAACAAAATATATGATCTCTGTGTGATGGGACTAACACACTTCAAGTCCTATAGGTGCTTCTGGGAAGAAAATGTAGGTCTGTGTGATGGGACTAACACACTTCAAGTCCTATAGGTGCTTCTGGGAACAAAATATAGGTCTGTGTGATGGGACTAACACACTTCAAGTCCTATAGGTGCTTCTGGGAACAAAATATATGATCTCTGTGTGATGGGACTAACACACTTCAAGTCCTATAGGTGCTTCTGGGAACAAAATATATGATCTCTGTGTGATGGGACTAACACACTTCAAGTCCTATAGGTGCTTCTGGGAAGAAAATGTAGGTCTGTGTGATGGGACTAACACACTTCAAGTCCTATAGGTGCTTCTGGGAACAAAATATAGGTCTGTGTGATGGGACTAACACACTTCAAGTCCTATAGGTGCTTCTGGGAACAAAATATAGGATCTCTGTGTGATGGGACTAACACACTTCAAGTCCTATGGGTGCTTCTGGGAAGAAAATATAGGTCTGTGTGATGGGACTAACACACTTCAAGTCCTATAGGTGCTTCTGGGAACAAAATATATGATCTCTGTGTGATGGGACTAACACACTTCAAGTCCTATAGGTGCTTCTGGGAAGAAAATATAGGTCTGTGTGATGGGACTAACACACTTCAAGTCCTATAGGTGTCTCTGGGAACAAAATATATGATCTCTGTGTGATGGGACTAACACACTACAAGTCCTATAGGTGCTTCTGGGAAGAAAATGTAGGTCTGTGTGATGGGACTAACACACTTCAAGTCCTATAGGTGCTTCTGGGAACAAAATATAGGAGCTCTGCCTGCCTGCCACGAACACACTACAAGTCCTATAGGTGCTTCTGGGAACAAAATATAGGAGCTCTGCCTGCCTGCCACGAACACACTACAAGTCCTATAGGTGCTTCTGGGAACAAAATATAGGAGCTCTGCCTGCCTGCCACGAACACACTACAAGTCCTATAGGTGCTTCTGGGAACAAAATATAGGAGCTCTGCCTGCCTGCCAGGAACACACTACAAGTCCTATAGGTGCTTCTGGGAACAAAATATAGGAGCTCTGCCTGCCTGCCACGAACACACTACAAGTCCTATAGGTGCTTCTGGGAACAAAATATAGGAGCTCTGCCTGCCTGCCACGAACACACTACAAGTCCTATAGGTGCTTCTGGGAACAAAATATAGGAGCTCTGCCTGCCTGCCACGAACACACTACAAGTCCTATAGGTGCTTCTGGGAACAAAATACAGGAGCTCTGTTTGCTGCCAGTGCCTGCCTGCCACGAACACACTACAAGCCCCTCTTTCTAAATCAATCCTTCTAAATGAATCTATCTAACTCAATCTCTCTAAGTGAATCTCTCTAACTAAATCCAGCAGAGTGACACAGAACGATCCTGCTCTATCTACGCCGGAACAGCATGTGACCGGCGCAGACGGCGTGGCGGCCTTTTATAAGAGGGGGCGTGCAGTGGCGTCTCCAGCTTTCATATTTAGGGGGGGCACATGGGGGGGACAGGGACAAAATTAGGGGGGCAACTATAAAATGCAATTTTACTACGATCCCCAGGGTGGCAGAAGAGATATATGTCACCAGCATACCAAGTAAATATAAGTGTCCAAAGCAGTGGGAGAACTATCAGGTTTGCAAAGGTTGTCTTGTCTCCGGGCCTTGGTGTTCTGCCACTGTGGTGTTCCCCAGCTATTGACAGTGCTGGTCTGGCATCTGTCTCCTTGGCAGCAGCAGCAGTCTATTAGGCCCTAGTGCTGGTGACATTATGGGTGCATGCAGGGGAAGGCTGGCACTATTGGTTGTAGAGAGCCGAGCCCCCAGCTGGTCACCTAGCAGCAGTAATGCTGTATAACCTTCTCTGTTGACATGCTGATCAGGATGTGATCCAGGTGATGCTCCCAGTCAGATCTAATAAACACAGTATTTATTAGCATCATTAGTACAACCATATCCACCGTATGTTCAGCAGCCATGTGGGCTCTTTGCCTGTAAAGTGTGGGCTCCAAGCCTGTAAGGTGTGGGCTCTACGCCTGTAAGGTGTGGGCTCTACGCCTGTAAGGTGTGGGCTCTATGCCTGTAAGGTGTGGGCTCTACGCCTGTAAGGTGTGGGCTCTTTGCCTGTAAGGTGTGGGCTCTACGCCTGTAAGGTGTGGGCTCTACGCCTGGAAGGTGTGGGCTCTTTGCCTGTAAGGTGTGGGCTCTACGCCTGTAAGGTGTGGGCTCTACGCCTGGAAGGTGTGGGATCTATGCCTGTAAGGTGTGGGCTCTATGCCTGTAAGGTGTGGGCTCCATGCCTGTAAGGTGTCGGCTCTATGCCTGTAAGGTGTGGGCTCTATGCCTGTAAGGTGTGGGCTTTGATCAATAAAACCACTATGATATTTAACACTAGGATTTGACTAGGAGCATCACCTGGATTGCATCACGATCAGCATGTCAGAGAAGGCTGCACTGCTGCTAAGCAACCTGCAGGGAGGTCAACTGTCTACAACCATTAGAGATGGGCTTGGGTGTGTTTGAAACCCCACATGCCCGATCCCACCAGGAAGCCGACACTGCACACAGCTAATCACAGGCAGTGAGATATTCCTGATGTGCAGCTAAGGACCAGGAAATGTCTCACTGCCTGTGATTAGCGCTGTGCAGTGTGGGCTTCCTGGCGGGGTCGGGCATGTTGGATTTTGAACATGCCCAGCCCATCTCTAACAACAAATTGTGCTGGCCCTCCTGTACATTAGCCCCATAAAGTAACCAGCATTGGGTTCCAATGTGCCCCTGCTGCCATGGAGACAGAGACCAGCGCTGTGAATAGCCGGGACAGGACAGCAACTCTGGTAGTTCCACCACTGGTCCACACTGGGAGGATTCCCCCATCCACCTATAATGTGTAGATGGGAGAATTGGATCATTTCTTTTTTTTTCTTAATGCAACCTACTAGTTAAATTAAAAAAGTGATCAAGGTATGGGCTGCCTAAGTGCTAAGACCAGCCATAGGCAGTTTAAATCTCAGCTGGTTTATCAGGAACTGGCTGAGATTTGAACCATTAATGAGCAGGCTGAATGTACCAAGTTGATCGATCAAATTGGGAACAACCAGCCTGCCAGATACTCTTATGATTATCACTAGTGGTTGCTATAGCCACTAGTGATAATGACTGTTTGTTGGGAGAATACAATTGCTGGGCAGGAAGGATATTCCCCTTGTCACCAATGTCTGTGTTGATGGGGGAATCATGCAAGTTTCTTTCCTGCACTCTGTGGATGCAGGAAAGAAATTAGCTTAGTCTATTACCTGCCTAACTGAAAGTGAAAGTAAGTTGTGAAGGTCTTGAAAGAACAGGAGAGGGGAGGGACAGATGGTGGAGAGAAGAGATGGAGATAATGCAGTTCAGTGATTACAGTGTACTGCAGTGCACACACTTACCCACGCGTCCAGGCTAGAAGAATACTCCCCCTCTCAATAGAGACTGTGTTACTCCAGCAGTGGCCTGAGTAAGATGTGGCACATCCGCTACGAATGCAAACAAAAAGACATTGCCTTTTTGTAAAAAAAAATAAAATAAAAAAAAAAAAAAAAATTTTGATTTTTTTTGGGGGGGGCACATGGTGGGGCACAGCATAATTTTGGGGGGGTCAGGGCCCCCTCTGGCCCCCCCTAGGGACACCATTGGGGGCGTGTACTAAAGCCCCTGAGCTGTAATTGGCTACAGGCGTCCTGCCTGTAGCCAATTATGGCTCTTCGAGTTTCCGGCGCTGTGATTGGCCAAGCATGCGGGGTCACAGTGCATGCTTGGCCAATCATCAGCCAGCAATGCACTGCGCCGGCCGCGCCGGCCGCAATGCATTGCGGGGCCGCTCGCATCACACGAACGTGATGCGAGCGGCCAAAATAGTTCTGGGCTCGCCGAGCGAGCGAACACCCGGTGCTCGATGCGAACATGGGTTCGCATCGAGCACCGGGCCCATCCCTACTGGAGGGACACATGCAGACAGTTCCCCTTCACTGTTCGGCGGCAGCCTGGACAACGCTTCTTTTCTATCCACCCTGCAGAGATATCGGATTCATGTAAGCTGTGGTGCTGTAGAGGCTGGATGTCATCCCTTGAGCCACATTCCTGAGAGATCATCATCATCACCATCATCATAACCACCACCATCATCATATTCTGTTCCAGTGTGGTGAGCGGGCAATAGCCCAGTCTTATAGACACCATTGCCTCTTGCGTTCATTACCATCTTCAGTTCAAGGATCTTTTCCAACATATCATAGCCACTATATACAGACATATTTGCCATCCAATGTTCTGCTGTTCTTTGTAGTTCCACAGAAAGTAACATCATAAAGTCAGTGATCACTGTGAATCCAGTTACAGTTTTGATTTACACAGGAAGATTGTCTGCTGATTTATTCACACCTTATTGAATCAGTTGCTTTTCTTTACCATCCAAAATGTCCTTGCATGTAATTAAACAGCCAAGGGCTAGCTGAAGATCAACCGGATTGCTACACAGCAACACAGGACTACTTTCATCTCCCTTCCCACTTCAGGGATTTATTTTACTGAAGCTCATAGAGCTATAATTCACCAAGACCACTCTGTAAGAGCAGGTTTAATTGCAATACAGTTTTCTTTGCTAAAAGTTGTATTTGTTACTGTTCTGCACTTATATATGAAGGAGCAGTAGAGAGGGGTCTGACACTCATAAGAGCCATTTCTCTGCTCTCCTGTAGCCTGTTCACATAGGCATTGTATGTGCTTTACTGAGTACAGGAATTATAGTTTACACTGGTGAATGTTTAATATTGATTTGTGATTGCCTCTCAGTTATTGGCAACGTTGCTATAAGAGACATCATTCTAAACTGTACACTAGTGTTGAATTACCAATATTCTCATTTCACTAAGTAAACAAGTTGATTTTGATCAATTATGGTGTACCTGTTTTATTACTATCCTTGAAGAAATGGTGTGCCAGAGGGCTTGGGGTTGAGATGCAGAGTACAGAACCAAATATACTTAAGTGGCTCCTTCGGGGGTAGCGCTACACACCTTATCACCACCACATCAGTCGCAGTATCATCACACTCGTGTAAACCAGCAATGGTGTCTCTGATTGTCCCAACATGAGCCCCAGTGTCACCAGATGGTGTAAGTCAGCAGTAGTGTACTTGATTGCTACAGAAATAGTAGATAGAATGGGCAGACCAGTAAAAGACAGCAAGAGTGTTCCTGATTACTGCTACACAAGTCCCACTGTCACCAGACCAGTATGGCCAGTTACTGTTACTGATCACTGCCACACCAGTGCAGTGTTGCCTCTGCCTTAGCCAGTGGCGTAACTAGAACGCTCAGGGCCCCGATGCAAGAAACCATGGAGGGCCCCCCCGACCTCCGGACAAAGCTCTTTTCTCCGAGCCCGATGGCAGAACACCAGAGCCCTGTCACAAGTGGGTGGCTGCATATAAAGGAACCTAAATATGGGGGTGGCAGCAGGGGCCATGGATAGAATCATGCTATGCATGAATCTATCCATTTGTCATAGAGGGAGTGGCTGGAGAGAGGGGGTGGCACCTGTGCGCCCTTTTGGACGCACTGCCACTGATAAACACATGCACATTCACATACATGCACTCTCACATACATGCACACACACATACATATATACACGCACACACACACACAGACAGACATACATGCATCATGCACACACACAGACATACATGCGTGCGCACACACACACATGCATCGCACACACATGCATGCACAGACACACACATACATCATGAACACACACATGCATCATGCGCACACACATGCATCATGAGCACACACATGCATCATGCGCACACACATGCATCATGTGCACACACATGCATCATGCGCACACACATGCATCATGAGCACACACATGCATCATGCGCACACACATGCATCATGAGCACACACATGCATCATGAGCACACACATGCATCATGAACACACACATGCATCATGAACACACACATGCATCATGCGCACACACATGCATCATGCACACACACACATGCATCATGCGCACACACATGCATCATGAGCACACACATGCATCATGAACACACACACATGCATCATGCGCACACACATGCATCATGAACACACACACATGCATCATGAGCACACACATGCATCATGAACACACACACATGCATCATGAGCACACACATGCATCATGAACACACACACATGCATCATGAGCACACACATGCATCATGAACACACACACATGCATCATGAGCACACACATGCATCATGAACACACACACATGCATCATGCGCACACACATGCATCATGAACACACACACATACATCATGAGCACACACATGCATCATGAGCACACACATGCATCATGCGCACACACATGCATCATGAACACACACACATACACACATACATGCATCATGCATTGCACACACAGACACACACATACAAGATAATCTTATATAAAACAAAAACAAAACAAAAAAACGACAGTCCCCTTACCTTGTCTCTTCCTGCCGGGTACTGCACTGCAGGGGGAGACAAAGAGCACAGCACACACTGTGCTTTGACTTTCACTTTAGCCTAATGTGAGGAGCTCCCTGCACATCGCCGATTACAGTTTAGAATCGGCGATCGGGGGAGCTCCTCTCAGCCGCCCCTCCTAGCGAAGTGTACAGGGGGCCCCCAGGGCCCCCTGCAGCAAGGGGCCCGGTCGCCATGGCGATCGCAGCGACCCCTATAGTTCCGCCACTGGCCTTAGCCCATACTAACCCTGGCTTGCTTATTGACCATGTTTCTGCCTGTTGCCTGAACCGATCCTTTGCCTGTTTGCTGATCTGTTTGCACTCCTGAAACCACAGGAACTCTTTTGCTCTTGCTTTCTTCAGCCTCCTGTATTTCCTGGTCAGTGAACGTGGCATTCCTGGCGGCAGCTATGTACCAGTAGTCTAGGCTTGTTTGGCTTATAGGAATAGGGACTGCTATAGATGACACTACACTAAGCTACATTCTCTGTACACTTGTACAGAGGTGACTATTACAGTACATTGGTTTTGACACAATTGGTTGATTTGTATGATACACAAGATACAATGTCAGGTACATAATCAGTTCAGATACTGAATGTCTTTAGGGTTGTAACTGTCAGTATAACTGTGCTGCGTGTGGAAAATATATTTTTAAATTGCCAACTTTGTGTAAAAAAAAATAAATAATTATAATTAAATGTTCTATCCGCATTTTCAAAAATCTTGTGGCAAAAAAATTAAGTCTTCAGAAGACTCACCATGCCTCCTAGAAAATTCCTTTGAGTGTTTGTTTTCCAAAATATGGTCATTTAGTGCATGTTTCTACTGTCCTGATGCTCCAGGGCCTCCAAAATATGTGATAGATAGTTAGGAATAGGGATGAGCTTCGAGTTCGAGTCCAACTCATGTTCAACTCGAACATTGCCTTTTCGCCTGTTCACCGAACAGCGAACAATTTGGGATGTTTGCGGCAAATTCGAAAAGCCGCGAGCACCCTGTAAAAGTCTATGGGAGAAATCTCAAGTGCTAATTTTAAAAGCCTATATCCAAGTTATTGTCATAAAAAGTGTTTGGGGACCTTGGTCCTGCCCCAGGGGACATGTATCAATGCAACATTTTTTTTTAAAAACAAAAGTTTTTTCAGGAGCAGTGATTTTAATAATGCTTAAAGTGAAACAATAAAAGTGTAATATTCCTTTAAATTTCGTACCTGGGGGGTGTGGTGTATAGTATGCATATAAAGGGGCACATGTTTCCCGTGCTTAGAACTGTCCCTGCACAAAGTGTCATTTTTGCAGGAAAAAAAGCTATTTAAAATCACTCGCGTCTATAATGAATTGCCAGCTCTCGTAATACAGAGAACAGTCATTGAATGTCATTGATAAAAAAAAAAGCGTGGGGGTCCCCCCAAATTCAATTACCAGGCCCTTCAGGTCTGGTATTGATATTAAGGGGAACTCTGGGTCAAATTTAAAAAAAAAATGACATGGGGTTCCCCCTAAATATCCATACCAGACCCTTCAGGTTTTTTAACAATTTTTTACACTTTCTTTGTGAAATGGTAGGGGTACTTTTGTACCCTCTTACCATTTCAAACAGGGGGGCCAGGATCTGGGGGTCCCCTTGTTAAAGGGGGCTTCCAGATTTTGATAAGCCCCCTGCCCGCAGACCCCCACAACCACCGGCAAGGGTTGTGGGGAAGAGACCCTTCTCCTTATCAACATGGGGACATGGTGCTTTGAACGGGGTCACAGACCCCCAAAGCATCCTCCCAATGTTCAGGGCATGTGGCCTGGTACGGTTCAGGAGGGGCGCTTTCTTGTCCCCCCTCTTTTCCTGCGGCCTGCCAGGTTGCATGCTCGGATAAGGGTCTGGTATGGATATTTCGGCCCAGGGTTCACCTTAATATCCATACCAGACCTGAAGGGCCTGGTAATTGAATTTGGGGGGACCCCCACACTTTTTTTTTATCAATGACTTTCAATGACTGTTCTCTGTATTACGGGAGCCGGCAAATTATCACGAGGCCCAGGTCCCCAAACACTTTTTATGACAATAACTTGCATTAAAATGAGCACTTTTGATTTTGAACGTTCGAGTCCCATTGACTTTAACCGGTTCCCGACCGGCGCACGACGATATACGTCGGCAGAATGGCACGGACAGGCAGGAGGGCGTATATATAAGTCCCTCCTTAATGGCGTCCGTGCCATCGGGAGCGCGCCGGGAGCGGCGCGCCCCCGCGCCGGTCGGGACCCCGTGAGGCCGATCGCGGGTCCCGCGGACTCGATCGCCACGGTGACACCCGCGATCGTCTCACGGGAAGGCAGAACGGGGAGATGCTGAAATAAACAGCATCTCCCCATTCTGCCTAGCAACTAGTGACGCCGATCTCTGCTCCCTGTGATTGGAGCAGAGATCAGCATTCACTAGCTGACAGCCACACCCCCCCCCACAGTAAGAAACACACCCCTAGGCATACTTAACCCCTACACTGCCACCCCCTGGTTAACCCCTTCAATGCCAGTGTCATTTATACAGGAATCAATGCATTTAAATAGCATTGATTGCTGTATAAATGACAATGGTCCCAAAAATGTGTCAAAAATGTCGATGTGTCCGCCATAATGTCGCAGTCACAATAAAAATCGCTGATTGCCGCCATTACTAATAAAAAAAATTATTAATAAAAATGCTATAAAACTATCCCCTATCTTGTAAACGCTATAACTTCTGCGCAAACCAATCAATAATCGCTTATTGCGATTTTTTTACCAAAAATATGTAGAAGAATACGTATCGGCCTAAACTGAGGAAAAAAAATGTATTTTTATATATGTTTGGGGGATATTTATTATAGCAAAAAATAAAAAATAATGCGTTTTTTTTCAAAATTGTCGCTCTTTTTTGTTTATAGCGCAAAAAATAAAAACCGCAGGGGCGATCAAATACCACCAAAAGAAAGCTCTATTTGTGGGAAAAAAAGGACGTCAATTTTGTTTGGGAGCCACGTCGCACGACCGCGCAATTGTCAGTTGAAGCGACGCAGTGCCGAATCGCAAAAAGGGGCCTGGTCCTTTGGCTGCAAATTGGTCCGGTCTGAAAGTGGTTAATAGGGTTCTAAAGTTCACACAAGCTTTAGGTCTGTTTGCAGGTTCTGGTGTGAACCGAACGGGGGGTGTTCGGCTCATCCCTAGTTAGGAAATTAGATGTGTAACTTATACTCCTGGAATGCTCAAAGGTGCTTCTTGGACTTTGGGCCCCACTATGTGTCTAGGCTATAAAAAACGTCTCATGCAGGTGGCATCGCCATACTCCAGAGGAGTAGCAAAATGTGTTTTGGGTTGTAATTATAAGTACGCATATGATCTGTGTTAGAAATAAACTTTGTGCAAAGTAATACATTTTCATTTTTGTCCCTGCATTTTCCAAAAATGTGTGGCAAAAAAATTACATATTCAAAAGATTTACTATGCCTTTCCAAAAACACCTTGGTTGGTTGGCTTGGTCATTTTGTGGGTCTTTCTACTGCCCTGATGCTCCAGGGCCTCCTAACGTGTGATGGGTAGTTAGGAAATTAGATGACTAATTTATGCTCCTGAAAAGCCCAACTGTGCTCCTTGGATTTTGGGCACTTCTATGCATCTAGGCTGTGAAGAAGCCTTGCACATGAGGCATTCCCATACTCCGGAAGCATAGCAGAATGTGTGTTGGGGTGTAATTGTAGACATGCATATGCTGTGTGTTGGAAATAACTTTGTGGGGGGAAAAATTTTTTATTTAATTTCTTCATTCACCAAAAAAATATACAACTTCAAAAAACTCACCATGTCTCTTATTAAATATCCTGGACTGCTGGACTGTCAACTTTCCAAAAAGGGATTTTTTTTTTTTGGGGGGGGGGGGGGGGGGGTAGTTGTGCTGTCTAGTAATTTTTGAGAGCAGGATCTAAAATTTTCCAACAACAAAATCAGACTTTTTCTGATCGTGTGTAGAGAATTACTCACTACAATGCAGAGTTACATGAAGCACTTCACTACATGCACCACCAAGTTTATAGTGTACTTGATCACATGCCCATGCAAAAAACAATACGTGGGTCGCACGATTAGGACTTTTTGCATCAGAGTCAACGAACACATATCAAAGATTAAACAAGGTTGCATTAAGCACAGCGTTCCACGTCACTACCAGGAACACCAAAATAGGGACCCCACAGGCACACAATTTCAGATAATTGATAAGTTTGTTCCCCATTGGAGGGGTGACTCGTGCCTTAGGGGGGTGTCATGCCTTGAGACGTATTTGATATTTGAGCTCAAGTGTTACTCGCCCCACGGCATGAATGTCGAATGGGACATTAATTGTTTCATTGACCGGGCTTGAATCTCACTTGTGCCCTCAGTATGTCCAAGGTCCGAGACGCTCACCCGTGGTTCATATCATCTAACCATGAGCCAGCTAATATAGTGTGGCAGATCACCCAACCAGTTACTTAGATACATTTTTGTGTTCATTTCCAATTTAGTGTTATGCATTCTTCTTTGTTGGAGATTGGTATATAGACATGAGGTCTGTGATAATATGTCAACATATGTAATTTTGTCAACCATTTTGGGGTTATTTCCCCTCTTATATGGTCTTTCACGATTTACATGTAGGACTACAGGGGACCCATAGTTCCTGAATGCCCAAATGTCATATAGCTTGTTGCTGCTTTTGCGTAATGTGTGGACGTTTTGGTTTACATGATGCTCCGTTTAAGTGGACCTATGCCATCTAGTGGCGATTTTGCTAATGTCAGTTGTTCTCCCTATGAGATACCTAAACACCCACATACATGCATTCCCCACTATGAACCCTCTATGCAGAATATATGTGAACTTGGCATGCTCCTCCCCTTATCAATGATGCTGTGGCGTGACTCTATCACTGTGTTAGGTGTTGGAGTGCGTTAGATGAGCATCACAAGGCTGTCTGGGCTAAGGAAGGGCGGCTTAGCATAGTGGACGACATGTGACCTGTGTGACCGCCGGATGTTGACGTTCTCTCTGGCCGAGGCTTGGGACGCTTGAGGCTATCTCAGATCGAGGCTTGGAGTGCCGCTGGTCTGATTGGCGAAATGAACATCACGTCCCGGAAATTATGTCAAATTCCATCGTTCTGATTTTACTGTGAGGTTTGGAGCGCAGAGGTTTGCAGTATTGTCCACAGTTTGTCAGTTTTCCATCACATATACACTAATGAGAAGTTTAAGGCCTTGTTTTCTTGTTTAGATTCCTGCAATGGGGGTTTTTGTTTCCAGTGGATGTGTTGCTATTAAGGACAGCCTGGAGGCTTGAGACAAACACCATCCCGGCACTTCCGGTGTGTTATGATGGGAGCGTTCTCTTCAATTTTTAAATAAGTATAAAGGTGGCAGCAATGTGGGGAGCCAATTGATGCCCCAGTTGAAGACCCTTTGTGTGAAATGCGTCGGACTTGCACATTTGTTACTCCCACATTTCTTTTACTCTATTTTATTGCATTTTTGATAAATTTTATTATTTATCTTGCAAATCGTTGTAAGGTGTTTTAAGCCCAATAAATTGTTATTGGTTGCCCTTCACCATATGGAGCTTTTTCCTTTTTTTCGCTTCCATTTTACATCCCGCCATCTTTCATCCCTGTTCTTCCATTCATACGTGGATGCATCTGGGACACCTTTGGATGCTGCTTGACGGTTCTGTGTGGACTTTTACGGTCCTGCAATTTAGAGGTGCTCACCAAGTGATACCAACAGGAGGATTACAAGCCTTTTTGACCCACTGCCATATGGTACGTGTGTCCACCTCAGCTGGTAAGGGTACTTTATCGTGTGTGCATCATTGTCAAATGTTGAT
Source organism: Lithobates sylvaticus (assembly GCA_028564925.1). Lineage (NCBI taxonomy): Eukaryota > Metazoa > Chordata > Amphibia > Anura > Ranidae > Lithobates > Lithobates sylvaticus. The sequence goes on from CM053038.1 coordinate 7,377,085, forward strand.
TGGCACATTCACCATACTGTTGGGATTATACTTCAGTCAAGTCTTTCTGGAAGGGAGGCCTTAAAGAACTTTTCCATGTATATTATATATGGACTATCATATCCCATTGGGTCCTATTAGCACTACCAGTGCTCTCACTTCTCCTTTTTTTGTTATTTCACAAATTTGTGTTTAATACTTGATCACTATTATTGTTTGAGCAATCATATTTGCATTCAATCCACTTTCTAAACTGTTGTCATGTTCCTATTCATGAGGTTACATGTCTGAGCGCTACACATATTTTTCCACATGTTATTTTGAACTTTGTTTGAGTGTTAGCTGCTTTATTCACTAAGGTTATTGAGGTTTAGCGCAGTATTATTCCCCATTTGCATAATTGCACAGGTGTGCAAGCTCATTATATACTCAGGTCTGAGAATTACTCGCAGTTTAGAGACAGCTTCCAGTTTGGAGACTGCTCCTAATGTGGGAGACAGAAAGCCTCACCCAGGGTCAGGGGGCCAGGATACAGAGAGTTCCTGGAGTCAGGTCAGCTCTTACAGGGGGTATCAGGAAAACCAAAATCCTTAGGCCAGAGGTCGGCCATGCAGCAGGGTGCTGCAACTAAAAATAAGAGAGCGAAGTGTTCCAGGATAGCTGGACCCGTGTTTCTCCACTCCAGTCCTCAAGGCGCCCCAACAGGTCATGTTTTCAGGATTTACCTCAGATGAACCAGCTGTGGTAATTACTAAGGCAGTGAAACTGAGCAAATCACCTATGCAAAATAATAAAAAGCCTGAAAACATGGCCTGTTGGGGCGCCTTGAGGACTGGAGTTGAGAAACACTGAGCTGGACAACAGTCAAAAGGGGCTGGTGAGAGGAGCAGCAGTGCTGCCAACAAGTGAGCTGGTGGCTCTGTACTTTCAGTTGTGCATATTGGGTGGAAGAAACCTCTGTGTGGGCAACTGATATATATACATGAACTTTCCGTTTATTGAATAAAAGTGGGCTGCCATGCCTTAAAATTGTAAATGCATCTACAACTTGAGTTTAATCACCCCCATCTTACAAAAAAAAAAAAAAATAAATATAATATATATATATATATATATATATACACACATTGAGAAAAGTTATAAACGCAACACTTTTGTGTTTGCCCCTATTTATCATGAGCTGAACTCTAAGCTCTGAGCTCTAAATCTTTGTTAGTGAGCACTTCTCCTTTGCCAAGATAATCCATCCACCTCACAGGTGTGGCATATCAAGATGCTGATTAGACAGCATGATTATTGCACAGGTCTGGGGGGTGGCCTGTAATGCACAGTGCCCTGTAATGCACAGTGCCCTGGATGCCGGTGGTCAGAGGAGGCCTGTAATGCACACACAGTGCTCAGAACAGACTGTGGTCTGAGAGAAGTCCTCAGGCCTGTAATTGTAATGTACACTCTTACAGTCGGTGCTCTCTGCTCTGGACAGTCATCGTGAGTCAGGAGGGGGACATCTTGTCAGAACTTTGAAGGCCTGTAATGCATAGTGCTGCTCTGGACGGTCATCTGAGGACTTGGAGGCCTGTAATGCTGGCTGCACAGTCGCTTGCTTGCTTGGAGCGGAAGCAGGTAGAGGTCCGTGGAAACCTGTAGTCGGTTCACAAGGGTAAACATCCTTGCCTCACATTTTCATTTCGTTTTTGTTTGTCAATGAAAACAAAATTGATTTTCGTCATAGTTTTCTTCAGTGGATGAAAATGTGGTGTTCTTTTCATTTAGTTTTCGTCACTGTAAAAATACAACTGACGAAAATTTTGACAAATGTTTTCATTGACGAAATTAACACTGCATGTTTTTCACTGGCTCTCATCCTACCAATCCCACTGCACCTTCAGTTTCACTTACAATTCTACTTTCTCCTCTTCCATTACTTTCTTCGTCTGGGTCCCCCAAGGTTCTGTTCTTGGACCTCTCCTATTTTCAATCTACACCTCCTCCCTGGGTCAGTTGATAGCCTCCCATGGCTTTTAATATAATTTCTATGCTGATGACATCCAAATCTATCGCTCCACCCCTCAACTCACTCCATCAGTCTCCTCACGCATCACAAATGTACTAACAGACATATCTGTCTGGATGTCACACCACTTCCTCAAACTCAACTTGTTCAAAATCAAGCTCATATTTCCTCCCCCAAATGCCTCTTCCACTGATTTCTCTGTCTAGAGCAATGGCACAACCATCAACCCTTCCCCGCAAGCCAGGGTGCCGGGTGTTATCCTGGACTCTGAACTCTCCTTTCGGCCCAACATTCAATCACTTTCCAAAATTTGTCGCCTCAACCTCCGCAGCATCTTTAAAATATGTCCCTTCCTAACCAATGAAACCACAAAGCTTCTAGTTCACTCCCTGGTTATCTCTCGCCTCCACTACTGCAACTTCCTCATTAGTCTATCATAAATGCTGTGCCAGACTCATCCACCTTACAAACGCTCAGTGTCTGCTACCCCTCTCTGTCAATCCCTCCATTGGCTGCCATTTACCCAACAAATTAAATTCAAAATACTAACAATGACTTACAAAGTCATCCACAACTCTGCCCCAAGCTACATCAGTTACCTAGTCTCAAAATACCAACCAAATCGTTCTCTTCATTCCTCCCAAGACCTCCTGCTCTCTAGCTCCCTTGTAACCTCCTACCATGCTCACCTCCCTGGTTGAGGATGACATGTTCCTGTCATCCTCAACCTCAGAACCAACATCTGAACCCAGTAATGGCTGAGCATCATCAAGGAGCAAGTGGCTCCTCAATAGCTGATGACAGTTTAATGCCATTTACTTCTTTATGCGTTACTGCCAGTTTAACACCATATAGTTTTGTGTGTTACTGGCAGTTTAATGTCATTTACTTTTGTTTGCGTTACTGGCAGTTTAACTCCATATATTTTTGTGCGTTACTAGCAGTTTAACGCCATATAGTTTTGTGCATTACTGGCAGTTTAACGCCATTTACTTTTGTGTGCATTACTGCCAGTTTAACGCCATATAGTTCTGTGCGTCACTGTACGTTTGGCGCCTTATATTGCAGTATATTATAGTGTATCCATGGAGTGTGTCTGTGTAGTGTGAGTACTCAAATTAAAGTGCACCAAACACCTCTTTACATTGATTAAAGTGCATCTACGTACAGATTTCAACTTCTTCTTTACATTTGCTTATAAGCACCACCCCCTCCCTCCCAATAATCTCTGGGAGGACAAGGAGAGGCAGACGTTTCCATGGCACTGTAAGGGGGCCAGCAACAAATGTATCCACAGGCAAAGGTGGACGTGGTGGTCAGTTCTCAGGCAGGGCATCATTTCCTCGTTTTAGTGAGTTTGCCCGTGCTATCCAGCCACAGCATGCAGAGGAGGTGGTGGACTGGCTTACTAAACCTTCCACATCCTCCTCATCCTCTGTCAGGCAAACAGAGACAAGTGTGCAGTTCCCTGCAGTTGCCAGAGTGGATAAACCTGCCTCCTTGTCCACATCTAATCCTGCCATAGCACCAACATCCGCCATTGAGGAGTCAGCTGAGTTATTTGACCACAGCATCAGCCACTTGCCCCTTGATGATGCCCAGCCATTACTGGATTCAGATGTTGGTTCTGAGGTTGAGGATGACAGGAACATGAGCATAGAGAGAGGGAGGAAAACTGATAGACAAATTGGCATTCATGTTCCCCAAGCCACAGCGTATTGCCAAGTTGTCTCAAGTGGTAATGATGAAGATGGAGGAGATGGAGATGATGAAATATATTGATGAGGTCATTGATGCAACTTGGGTGCCAGATAGAGCAGAGGAGGAAACTGAAGGTGAGGCGGCACAACAACAAGGAGGCCTACATCAAGAAAGAATAGAGAGCAGCCACCCTATTCCATCACATTCTGCAGCTGTTATCTCCCGGCCCACTCCCCAAAGCTCAGCTGTCTGGGCCTTTTTCAGCACATCTGCAGCAGACCGCACTGTTGCTTACTGCAAACTGTGTCTCAGGCACATCAAACGTGGCCTTCATCAAGAGCACCTCTATAGGGTTACGGTGGCTTTATTAATGCAATAATTGCTACAGCAGATTCTAGACATGGTACAAATCTGCCACTTTACAGGTAGACTAAGGGGACCCCCAGGCACTATATTGGAAGGTTTTTTTTTTTCATTTTTAGGCTTTTACCTTAAAATCAAAAAATCACTGCTCATTTAAAAAAAGAATATTGATACATGCCCCCAGGGCAGCACCGGACCCCTATAACCATTGTATGACAAATTACTTGCATATAAGCCATCAAAATGGGCACTTTTGATTTTTGACGTTCGAGTCCCATTGACTTTAATGGGGTTCGTTATTCGGGTCCGAAATTTTGTGGTGTTCGGAAGTTCTGGTGCGAACCAAACAGGGGTCTGTTTGGCCCATCCTTATTTCTGACTCACACTGACTTTTTATTAATGTGCCTTCTTCCAGATCAGGGTCAGATACCAAAGCTAGATAAAGCCAGACATCTAGGAGTTTTAAATCATAGGAACCTGAAATGCATGGCAAACAATTATTTCACATTGTTAAAGTGAATATAGTCACACATTTACGAGGCTAGCCTTATCTGCTTTGCCAAAAAAAAAATTCCTTTTGAAAGAGCAATGCCTGCCTTCCCTGGATCCTATGTTTAGTTTAAATCTGGTAGGGAGCTTGAAAGTTAAACAATTCTGTCTATTTTTAAAAGAAAAATTGTACATACATAGCAAAAAAAGTTATAAAACATCACTTTAAGAAAAGGTACAAACTTTAAAAAACAAAATAAAAAATATAATTGACCTAAAGGCCATTATGGTTTCCCTTTAAGTGATGCAGTTTGACCATCATCCAGTCTTGGGGGCCTCTTGTTTTTTCCAAGTTAGTTGTGGCTGCTAATGATGTCACTGGTACATACAGGATAGATGTATTATGAGGATGCACGTCAGAAGACCCACGGTGATCACAGCAGATCTTACAAAGATGGAACACTGAGCACGCACATTATGGCTTATATCTGGAAAAGAAAAACAAAGATAGGTAGTAGAGGTGTTACAAGCTGCCTTATTAACTACTTCCCACCCGGCCAATGTATATATACGGCCGGGTGGGAGCTCTCTCCTTCTGACTGGACGTTCCTGAACGTCCTTCAGAAGGAGGGGGATCGCGCGCATGCGTGCCCGCGCATGCGTGCCCGCGCAGCGGCGCGATCCCGATGCGCTCGTGTCATCCGGACACGGCGCATCTCGGATCGGCAGGAGGGCTCTGTGATTGGCCCTCCTGATCACATGACGGCTGTGTCCAATCAAAGCCGTCATGTGATGTAAACAAACAGCTGGTTGCTAGGCAATCAGCTCTCCTCTCCTCACACGGAAGCCGAGGAGAGGAGAGCGGATCACTGCAGCCGGCTGGTGATCAGTGAGTATGAAAACAGATAATGACACCTAGAGGGCAATGGGTTGCTGCTCACCCCGAGATTGGATATAAAAGAAAAGAAAAATTCCCCCTGAGATGGTGGGGTTTTTAGGCAGCAGAGGGTTTAGTGACAGATATTGTGTCATACGACAAAGTGGGTTTAGTGAGAGACACAGTCCGTCCAGATCAGTTTAAAATGTTTATTATTGTCTAAAAGATTAACAAGTAGAGATGTAAAACACAAGCCCATACAGAATATATTAAAAGGCAGTACAGTACATACAGATAAAACCCAATGATTAACAACTAGTCCCTTAGCCAATGGGGCCAGGGGAAGAAATCAATGGAGGGTGACAAAGTGACTGACGCGTTTCGACCTGTTTGTTTTGTGTAGGTCTTCTTCAGAGTTTTTTGTCTGTTGGGATAAAAAGACAACATAACAACAACTATTCAATTATATATAGAATATGTTGCACCTATGTCTATATATATGTATAGATAGGCATAGATGTGTGACTTAGATCGGCATAATTACCAATATGTGTATAGTATGTCGAAAAAATCTTCTGTATGGGGATTCGTAAAAACTCCCATTGATTCTCCGGGTGGTTTCCAAATGTGGCCTCCACAGGCAGATCCAGGCACGAGCAAGGTAGCCAGGCCACGTGTGGCTTGCGAGGGGTCACACTTCAAGCTGACTCACCAAATGGGGATCGCAGGGGCGCCCCAGGGCGCGGCGGGAGGGGGGGGGGGGAGGGAGCCGGCAGAGGCACACCGGCAGCAAGGGACCCCTGGAATAAACCAGAATATCACCACTATGCATGTCTGAGGAAAAATAAAAATAAAAATAAAAACAGGGAGAGGGACAGAAGGAGAGAAGGAGAAGGGGAGATGAAATTTTCATATCCCTCAATCCATATATATCAAATCGTTGTTTTAAAGTAAGGATCATTGTCATATCCATAGGGGTCATGATCAAGTTAGTATTACTACTCTTCTAAAGGGCGTGTAGTCCTCTGGGAAACTATTGGTATAGTTTATACTTGATTGGTGCAGTGACAGGGGAAGAAAAAGGAGGATAGCGGAAAACGGGAAAGGGACAGAGAGAAGACAGAAGAAAAGAAAATATACATATGGCGCGCTTCATATATAAGGAAAGGAAAATAATAGTTGGGAGTGAGAGTGAATATGGGTGATAGAGTGAAATGGTGAAAAGTGAAAGGAGGGAGTGATGAAGTAAAAGAGGGGGGGGGGGGACTGGGTGACAAGGGGAAAAGCAAGGAGGGAATGAGTGCGGGAGGGAAGGGGAGAAAATGGAAGGAATAGGAAGGAAGGAAAAAGGGGGAGGACAGGGTTGAGCAAGGGGGAGGGGGGGGGTGAGAGGAGAAAAAAGGGGAGAAAAAAGGGGGAAGGAATACCAGTGGGGGGTAATGGGGGGGAGAGGAGAAGTGAAGGCAAGGTGCTGCAAAAGGGTGGGATGTGAGGTGGCTAGAAGGGAGGGGACCGGGGAGAAGGGGTATGAATGGTAAGGCTGTGAAAAACAATGGGGAGGAAGTGTGGGAAAGGGGGGGGAAATGACGGGAAAGGTAGTGGGAACGTGTGGGGGGGGGGGGAGCGAAATAAAGGTGAGGAGGATAGGAATGGGGATGAGTGAGGAGGGGACGGTAGTAGGGATATGCTAAAACAAACAAATGTGAAATGGCAAGAGGGGAAAGGGGGGGAGGGGGGGGAAATGGGAATAGGTGCAGTGTAGGGTAGTGACAGAAGGGGAGGGATTGGAAGAAGTGAAGGTGAATGAATGAGTGCTGTGCGTGTGTATAGGAAGTGAGAAAAGGGAAGGGTATGGGGAGGGGAAAGGGGAAATGGGGGGGGAGACCGGGGGGGAATATGAGGAAATTAACATCATACACTAAAAGGTTGAATAATAGTCGGCATTTACCTTAAAGGTTTAGAATTGGTCCCAGGGACTGCAGGGTTGAAAAAGGCAAAGCCTTTAACCTGGGCAAACGGCCTTTGTAGGTATCGTGACCGAATATCTGGTGCTGTCCAGGGGTAAGAAAAGATGGGAAGGGGGGTTTGTTTAGGAATCCCCTTGTATTACCAAGATTATAGATTTCCATAGGAATCTAGAGTACTCACTGTTTGTCCAGAAACATGCAGGGAGCGTGCACAGCCTGCTACGGAAGTGGAGTAATGTACTCCACTCCGTGTGGCTATAAATGCACGCTCCTGGTGGGGATTGGCCCAGTGCCGCCGCCGCGCCACGCCGCCCCTCCCCCCCCAGGGACCCCTCGCGGTAGCCATACCCATAGGCGCCCCGGCGAGGCCCCCACTGGTCGTCATGGCGGCCATGCAGGTCCGCCTCGTGTGAACCCCCCCGGCGTTAGCTGGGGGCGTGGCCCTGCTACGGCAACATCCACGTCGCAAGTGCGTGACGTCATGGGCATGCGCGCACGTGCGGGGCCCCGCACATGCGCACAGCGTCCATGGATGCCAGGGAACGCCGCCAGCAAAGTATCAACCCCCAGAGGCGCTCGGGACCAGCCCGAGCGTCTGTAGGGGGAGGAAACGGGAGGGCCGAAAAGAAACGGCCTCTCCCTTACCTTTGCTGGGAAGGCACAGGTGGCCCGGAGATGCTCCCGCCATTGAAGAGCCGGGGGAGGCCACATGGCGCCACCTATGGGAGAAACAAAATATTGGGACAGAGACAAAAAAAAAAACAAACATGTTAAAACTAATTAGGAAAAAATGGCCTGGGCTGCCTGAAAACATTTAGTGACATGCAGTCCACTGGGACTGATATTGTAATTGTCTTCTCGTGCGATCTATGGTTGCAATAATATTGCAACTATATTACATAAAGAGATGTATATTGTATAGATCTACACAGGAGTCAGTTGTAACAAATTGGACAAGCACTGATATATATGAAGTAAAACCGCATATTAGGTGCATTTTGTAACGGTAGAAAATACATAGCTGGTATTTGGTATTATAGAGCCCTAGAGAGTGTTGGAATGGAAATTGTATACATACATGTACATAGAGGTATTTAAAAGTAATAATGATAAATGCATAAGTACATAAATACATATGATGGGGGGGGAGGGGAGGGGAAGACGAAGCAGGGGTGCGGACACACGTCAAGCTCATCCTGCGTGTCCGCACCCCTGCTTCGTCTTCCCCTCCCCTCCCCCCCCATCATATGTATTTATGTACTTATGCATTTATCATTATTACTTTTAAATACCTCTATGTACATGTATGTATACAATTTCCATTCCAACACTCTCTAGGGCTCTATAATACCAAATACCAGCTATGTATTTTCTACCGTTACAAAATGCACCTAATATGCGGTTTACTTCATATATATCAGTGCTTGTCCAATTTGTTACAACTGACTCCTGTGTAGATCTATACAATATACATCTCTTTATGTAATATAGTTGCAATATTATTGCAACCATAGATCGCACGAGAAGACAATTACAATATCAGTCCCAGTGGACTGCATGTCACTAAATGTTTTCAGGCAGCCCAGGCCATTTTTTCCTAATTAGTTTTAACATGTTTGTTTTTTTTTTTTTTGTCTCTGTCCCAATATTTTGTTTCTCCCATAGGTGGCGCCATGTGGCCTCCCCCGGCTCTTCAATGGCGGGAGCATCTCCGGGCCACCTGTGCCTTCCCAGCAAAGGTAAGGGAAAGGCCGTTTCTTTTCGGCCCTCCCGTTTCCTCCCCCTACAGACGCTCGGGCTGGTCCCGAGCGCCTCCGGGGGTTGATACTTTGCTGGCGGCGTTCCCTGGCATCCATGGACGCTGTGCGCATGTGCGGGGCCCCGCACGTGCGCGCATGCCCATGACGTCACGCACTTGCGACGTGGATGTTGCCGTAGCAGGGCCACGCCCCCAGCTAACGCCGGGGGGGTTCACACGAGGCGGACCTGCATGGCCGCCATGACGACCAGTGGGGGCCTCGCCGGGGCGCCTATGGGTATGGCTACCGCGAGGGGTCCCTGGGGGGGGAGGGGCGGCGTGGCGCGGCGGCGGCACTGGGCCAATCACCACCAGGAGCGTGCATTTATAGCCACACGGAGTGGAGTACATTACTCCACTTCCGTAGCAGGCTGTGCACGCTCCCTGCATGTTTCTGGACAAACAGTGAGTACTCTAGATTCCTATGGAAATCTATAATCTTGGTAATACAAGGGGATTCCTAAACAAACCCCCCTTCCCATCTTTTCTTACCCCTGGACAGCACCAGATATTCGGTCACGATACCTACAAAGGCCGTTTGCCCAGGTTAAAGGCTTTGCCTTTTTCAACCCTGCAGTCCCTGGGACCAATTCTAAACCTTTAAGGTAAATGCCGACTATTATTCAACCTTTTAGTGTATGATGTTAATTTCCTCATATTCCCCCCCGGTCTCCCCCCCCCATTTCCCCTTTCCCCTCCCCCATACCCTTCCCTTTTCTCACTTCCTATACACACGCACAGCACTCATTCATTCACCTTCACTTCTTCCAATCCCTCCCCTTCTGTCACTACCCTACACTGCACCTATTCCCATTTCCCCCCCCCCCCTTTCCCCTCTTGCCATTTCACATTTGTTTGTTTTAGCATATCCCTACTACCGTCCCCTCCTCACTCATCCCCATTCCTATCCTCCTCACCTTTATTTCGCTCCCCCCCCCCCCCCCACACGTTCCCACTACCTTTCCCGTCATTTCCCCCCCCTTTCCCACACTTCCTCCCCATTGTTTTTCACAGCCTTACCATTCATACCCCTTCTCCCCGGTCCCCTCCCTTCTAGCCACCTCACATCCCACCCTTTTGCAGCACCTTGCCTTCACTTCTCCTCTCCCCCCCATTACCCCCCACTGGTATTCCTTCCCCCTTCCCTCCCCTTTTTTCTCCTCTCACCCCCCCCCTCCCCCTTGCTCAACCCTGTCCTCCCCCTTTTTCCTTCCTTCCTATTCCTTCCATTTTCTCCCCTTCCCTCCCGCACTCATTCCCTCCTTGCTTTTCCCCTTGTCACCCAGTCCCCCCCCCCCTCTTTTACTTCATCACTCCCTCCTTTCACTTTTCACCATTTCACTCTATCACCCATATTCACTCTCACTCCCAACTATTATTTTCCTTTCCTTATATATGAAGCGCGCCATATGTATATTTTCTTTTCTTCTGTCTTCTCTCTGTCCCTTTCCCGTTTTCCGCTATCCTCCTTTTTCTTCCCCTGTCACTGCACCAATCAAGTATAAACTATACCAATAGTTTCCCAGAGGACTACACGCCCTTTAGAAGAGTAGTAATACTAACTTGATCATGACCCCTATGGATATGACAATGATCCTTACTTTAAAACAACGATTTGATATATCTGGATTGAGGGATATGAAAATTTCATCTCCCCTTCTCCTTCTCTCCTTCTGTCCCTCTCCCTGTTTTTATTTTTATTTTTATTTTTCCTCAGACATGCATAGTGGTGATATTCTGGTTTATTCCAGGGGTCCCTTGCTGCCGGTGTGCCTCTGCCGGCTCCCTCCCCCCCTTTCCCCTCCCGCCGCGCCCTGGGGCGCCCCTGCGATCCCCATTTGGTGAGTCAGCTTGAAGTGTGACCTCTCGCAAGCCACACGTGGCCTGGCTACCTTGCTCGTGCCTGGATCTGCCTGTGGAGGCCACATTTGGAAACCACCCGGAGAATCAATGGGAGTTTTTACAAATCCCCATACAGAAGATTTTTTCGACATACTATACACATATTGGTAATTATGCCGATCTAAGTCACACATCTATGCCTATCTATACATATATATAGACATAGGTGCAACATATTCTATATATAATTGAATAGTTGTTGTTATGTTGTCTTTTTATCCCAACAGACAAAAAACTCTGAAGAAGACCTACACAAAACAAACAGGTCGAAACGCGTCAGTCACTTTGTCACCCTCCATTGATTTCTTCCCCTGGCCCCATTGGCTAAGGGACTAGTTGTTAATCATTGGGTTTTATCTGTATGTACTGTACTGCCTTTTAATATATTCTGTATGGGCTTGTGTTTTACATCTCTACTTGTTAATCTTTTAGACAATAATAAACATTTTAAACTGATCTGGACGGACTGTGTCTCTCACTAAACCCACTTTGTCGTATGACACAATATCTGTCACTAAACCCTCTGCTGCCTAAAAACCCCACCATCTCAGGGGGAATTTTTCTTTTCTTTTGTGATCAGTGAGTATAAGCTGTTTTTTACAGATTTTTACTCACTGATCACCAGTCTACTGTCCCCACAGTGTAAACACACTTGTCCCCACACATGTCTCCAAAACACACATGTCCCCAAATAATAAAAACACATGTCCCCCACATATGTCCCACTAAAATCACATGTCCCAATGATAATCTGCACACATATGTCCGTGATCACCTGCGCACATCTGTACTTGATCATTTGCGTACATATGTCCGTGATCACACGAACCAATTATTATACACTTAACGGATTTTTTTTTACCAAAAACATGTAGCAGAATACATTTTGGCTTAAATTTATGACTAAATTCGATTTTAATGGATTTCTTTTAAAATAGAATGAAGAAAATATTGTTTTTTTTCCTAATTTCCGCTCTTTTTTCGCTTATATCGCAAAAAATAAAAAACGGAGTCGTGAATAAATACCACCAAAAGAAAGCTCTATTTATGCAAACAAAATGATAAAAATTTAATTTGGGTACAGTGTAGCATGACCACGCAATTCTCATTGAAAGTGCGAGAGCGCTGAAAGCTGAAAATTTGGCTGGGAAGGAAGGGGGGCGAAAGTGCCCAGTATTGTAGTGGTTAAAGAGGAGAGAGCTAAGGTGATCTATTAGTTATAGAGACATTTCTAGCTAAAAAAAAACACTTAAGCATTGTGCCAAAATTGATACCAATTCATTTTTTTTTGTCAAAATGCTAGTACATACATAAGGTTTTAGTCAATGACCTGGAACAAGTATGCATATCTGTAAACCGTAAGACATTCTTATCTGCTTGTTCTATGGACAGGGACACAACGTATTAAAGCATGCAGGTAAGCATACAGTATATCCAGAAAAAATAACATTAACATGAAAATTTTGAAATGGAAGAAGTGTTTCTTTCAGGGAAGGTTTCCTTTAAAAGAAACATTTTCTGCAAAGAAAAAAAATAAGGCTCCATTGTGGACTCAGTCTTCAAATGATACTTACTTGGCTGTCATGTCGAGCCTCTGCCCTCAACACTTTAAATCAAGCTTACTCAATAATTAACCCCAGAGAAACCCTTGAAATAATTTTCAGGTTATCATTTATATAAGTAAACTAAGAGAGAGCAAAATGTTCCACCCCCCCCCCCCCCCCCCCCCCCCCCCCCCCGAAAAATAACATGAACACAGCATTACTCTACCATACTCTTATTACCATACAGGTAGCCAAAATAACTTCTGTTATACTGATGGTCAGCAAAACCATTTTGGGCCCACTTTCCTCACAAACAAAGCCCCCATTGCATTAGGGTTTATTGCTCACCCTATAAAAAACATTCTTACCTCTGGTGGTCATTAGAAATTTCCCTTCTCGTTACATTTTTTTTTCTTGGTGGCCAGTAAGAGTTACCCCCCACCACCATCACCATCTCCTCAAGGCCTCCTGTACATTAATAGTCAATGGAACAGTTCCCTAAAGCCACTTTTACATTGGTGGGCATTGGAAAGGCTGCCTAAAGCTACTTTTACATTGGGGGCCAGTGGAATACTCTTGTAGAGCCGCTATACATTAGCCCCATTTAATTATAAGATTGGGGCGATTAAACTCAAAGGGCAGGTGCATTTACAATAAGTTGTGCCAGTCCAAAACTGTATTTTAAGGGCATGGCAGCCCACTTTTGATACAGATAGCTCTTGCCACGCACGTTCTCCCCATCACTGCAAAGAGATAACCTTCAGCCTCCTGGCTCTCTTGTGGCAGCTTTACTGCTCTGCATACCTCTTCAGGGTCTTCCTGACCATCAAACACCTTTTGGTCTTCCTGACCATCAGACGCATCCCAGTGGTATGTGCAGACACTGAACTTTGGCTATGCATCTTTCCTTGCACCTTTCTAGCTGCGCTCGTCACTCCTGGACTCTCAGTATAGCCTTCTGGCTGCTCCCATCCCACATGGACTTCCTGTCAGACTTGGGCCTTCCTGTGTCCCAACCTGATCTGGATGCACACCAGCATCTCACATGGCTTCCTTAAGACACACTGACCTCCCTGAGTGTGCTTGCTTCTCTCAAAACGTGGTGCCTTATAAATATATAAATATTCATACTCCTTGAAATTTTCCACATTTTGTCATGTTACAACCAAAAATGTAAATGTATTTTATTGGGCTTTTATGTGATAGACCAACACAAAGTAGCACATACGTGTGAAGTGGAAGTAAAATGATAAATGGTTTTCAATTTTTTTTTTACAAATAACGATCTGAAAAGTGTGGCGTGCATTTGCATTCAGCCCCCTTTACTCTAATACCCCTAACTAAAATCTAGTGGAACCAATTGCCTTCAGATGTCACCTAATTAGTAGAGTCCACCTGTGTGCAATTTAATCTCAATATAAATACAGCTGTTCTGTGAAGCCTCAGAGGTTTTCTTTTAGAGAACCTTAGTGAACAAATAACATTATGAAGGCCAAGGAACACACCAGACAGGTCAGGGATTAGGTTGTGGAGAAGTTTAAAGCAGGGTTAGGTTATAAAAAAATATCCAAAGCTTTGAACATCTCATGGAGCACTGTTCTTTCTATTTTCGAACGATGGATTGACTGCAAACCTACCAAGACATGGTCATCCACCTAAACTGACAGGCCGGGCAAGGAGAGCATTAAATCAGAGAAGCAGCCAGCAGACCCATGGTAACTGTGGAGGAGCTGCAGGGATCCACAGCTCAGGTGGAAAAATCTGTCCACCGGACAACTATTAGTCGTGTACTTCACAAAACTGGCATTTATGGAAGAGTGGCAAGAAGAAAATGAGTGTTGAAAGAAAGCCATAAGAAGTCCTGTTTACAGTTTGCTAGAAGCCATGTGGAAGAAGGTTCTCTGGTCATATGAGACCAAAATTTTACCTTTTGGCCTAAAAGCAAAACGCTATGTGTGGCTGGAAAATTAACACTGCACATCACCCTGAACACACCATCCCTACCGCGAAACATGGTGGTGGCATCATTATGTTGTGGGGATGCTTTTCTTCAGCAGGGACAGGGAATCTGGTCAGGGTTGAGGGGAAGATGGATGGAGCCAAATACAGGGCAATCTTATGCCGCGTACACACGGTCGGAATTTCCGATGGAAACAGTCCAATGGGAGCTTTTCATCAGATTTTCCGACCGTGTGTATGCCCATCGGTATTTTTCTGTCGGAATTTCCGACGGACTTTGGATTGAGAACCTGTTCTTAATTTTTCCGACGGAAAACCTTTCTATCAGATTTTCCGATCGTGTGTATGCAATTCCGACACGCAAAATTCCGACGTGTGCGCGGAAACAATTTGACGCATGCTCAGAAGCATTAAACTTTCCTTTTATAGTGCAGTCGAACGTTTTTTAAGGCGTGGTGTTATTGACCATCGGAATTTGGTGTGTCCGTGTGTAGGCAAGACAGTGTGAGCGAAATTCCGTCGGAATTCCGACGGGAAAACCATCAGAGCTTTTTCCATCGAGAATTCCAACCGTGTGTACGCGGCATTAGACGAAAACCTACTAGAGTCTGCAAAAGACTTTAGACTGAGGCAGAGGTTCACCTTCCAGCAGGACAACAACCCAAACATACACCCAGAGCTACAATGGAATGGTTTAGATCAAAGCATGTTCATGCGTTAGAATGGCCCAGTCAAAGTCCAGACCTAAATCCAATTCAGAATCTGTGGCAAGACTTGAAAATTGCTGTTCACAGACGCTCTCCATCCAATCTGACAGAGCTTGGGCTATTTTGCAAAGGAGAATGGGCAAAAATGTCACTCTATATGTGCAAAGCTGGTAGAGACATACCCAGAAAGACCTGCAGCTGTAAGTGCAGCGAAAGGTGGTTCTACAAAGTATTGACACATATTTATTTGTAAAAAAAAAAATGAAAACCATTTATCATTTTCCTTCCACTTCACAATTATGTGCCACTTTGTATTGGTCTATCACATAAAATCCCAATAAAATACATTTACGTTTTTGGTTGTAACATGACAAAATGTGGAATATTTCAAGTATGGTATGAATACTTTTTCAAGGCACTGTACAACTTGTAAAACCCTTTTCCCCAAAAGAAAAAAAAAATTCTTGTTCTAAATGCTTATAAATTATTAACTGAACTTTGGCTTCAGTTTGTTAGTGCACCTAAATCTGCTAGTCCATCTAATGCTCCCCCCCCCAAGACTGACCCTCATTATGGTTATTCACCTTACCATTAACAGCAAAAATCTATTTAAAAAGAAAAAAAAATTCAATACAAAAGTCAATGTATAGTTTATATTATAAGGTGGGTAATAGCTGTATGTGTTGTGGTCAGTCATGTTATATCCTGTTATGAAGATGGGTAAGAAGTCACCTTGCAGCTTCTATTATAGCTGAAAATGGCTTGTGCAAGTAGTCAGTGGTTACTGTTAAAATACACAACCAAATAGAGGAAAAAAAACACATTTATAATAGCCACTGTGTCTTTTTCCCCCAATGCATCTGCCTATTCGGAACTGTATCACTTTCCTTCTGAATGGGTGCCTTCACCACTTGCTGATCGACATACAGTATATATAAAATGTCATGCCAGCAAGTAGTTTCACCAGGATCATAGCTGCAGCTGGAACCCTGATCCTGGTACTGTTTTTCTCAGCCAATGATTAGCTACTTCATCTTGTAAAAGTGATCCAGATGGCTTTACAGCCACCACTTTACCAGCACTGAGAAGACCACCCCGCCCCCACCACAGTCCGTGGTGATATCCAGGCTCTCCTGTTCCTCCAAGGAATGGTGCCTGCGGTAAACAGTTGGGACAGCTCGCTACACCAGAAGATGAAGGAACATCCGTTCCCCCATCTCCTCTGTAATGAAAGAACCTGGAAGCAGTGATGATTTTGTCACTTTCAGTTTCAGAACTATAATTTCCTGGCTATTACAACCAGGGAAGCAGTTAACCAAGCATAAGCTGTGCTTGGTTAGCTTCTTTGGAAGGCAGGGGAGACATCAGGGGTGTCCTGTCACCTGTCAAAAGTTAATCACATGTTTGCCCCTTGCGATAGCAATACAATTGTAGCACCCTGATGTTTAGGCAGGGTTGCTCCTAAATTTATCTGCCTGATGTAGTTACCTTGGCTCATTGTTAGGGATTGTGACAGGAGTGACTTTGGGTCAGGGGTTTGTGGAACTCAGCTTGCCCTGGAGAGTTCTGGAGGCTCCTTGACCAATTGAGGTCATTGGCCTAAGGAAGGAGCAAGCATGCTCCGAATGCGAAGCCACCTCCTCTCACCCTGCACCCGGAAGTGACGTCATCTCCGATCGCTCCTTTGTTCCCTGCTGTTCTCATAGGCTGTGGATGCTGGAATCCACCTGCACAAGCTGTCAGCTGCACTTCAGAGACACGGACGTTTAGGAGAAATCCACCCCCGGATATTGCTGCAGGATTACTATCATGCTTGTGTTTATGTTCCCTTTGTGAGTAGTTTCACTTTTGACTCACCTTTGATCAGTTGAGTTCACCCTGTCTGGAATTGCTGCACTTCTCTCTTTTGCCACTAGGTGGCCGGGTACCTGGCGACATTAGATAAGACAAGGGCAAAGCAAGGACAGATTAGGCGTATATGGGGTATCTCAGCCAATGGGAAGGGATTTTCTTAAATCCCTTGGCCTGCTGGGAGAACCAATATATTTGGGTGGAGTCAGGTGATTAGTTTTCTGTGCCAATTGGATGGCTGTCTGGGTGGAACATGTGTTGTATTGCCCGGGCTGCTAGGCCAGAGTTTGGGCCTATCCAGGGCACATCTGGCTGTTAGGCTGTCTGAGGGCCTATCCAGAAGCAAGAGAGCAGTGCAGGGTTGGGATTGCGCCTTGCAGTCCAACCAGAAGTGACGGTTCTTCCGGCCGGAGAACCTGTCATAGTCGAAGGTAGAGGGGCAGCTGTCACCACTTAGGGACCAACCACCTTATTACCAGGGACCACAGTGAGTAGCTGAGGCAAGTACCTGGAGCGGTGGTCCCACCAACTGGATAATTGGGAAACTTCAGCAGGTGTCAAGCCAGGGACCCAGCCAGCGGTGATGACACTTGCAGAGCAGCCTTGTGTGCCAGGGACCGAGCAGGCCAGTGGGGTGAAGCTTGAGAAGTATCTGGAGTGCCAAGCTAGGGACCCAGCAGGGACATGGGGGTGAAGCTTGAAGGAGATACTGAAGTGAAGATTGGAAGAGCTCAAAGGATTCGGTGGCAGTGAAGTCTAGTGAGAGAGACTGGGAGCTCAGTGGGTTGAGAACCTACAATAAGTAACTGTATAAGAGTAAAGGAGTTCATTACAACTTAGGAACTGTTCTAAGACTGTTGCCATAGGAGACAGCGCTCCTACACATGCAGATGTGGTGTCTTGCTGGATGAATTTCCCTGCATGGCTGTCTACCTGTAGAAGTCTCGAAGTCTGCTAATTAAAAGACTTAAGCCCCATACACACAGTCGGATTTTCCGATGGATTCTGTCCTATCGGACAATGTTGTCGGAAATTCCGACCGTGTGTAGGCACCATCGGACATTTTCCATCGGATTGTCCGACGGACAAAGTTGTATCTCCTGCTCTAAAGATTTTCCGACAACAAAGTCCGATCACACCAATTCCGATTGTGTGTAGCGAATTCCGACGGACAAAGTGCCACGCATGCTCAGATCACATTACAAGACCAAAGCTATTGGCTACTAGCCTCTACGTAGTCCCGTCGTAGGCAACAAACGTCACCATGTTCAGAATGATCAGATTTTCCGACAACATTGTCCGACCGTGTGTATGCAACACCAGTGTCGGACTAAATCCGTCGGACCAAATCCGATGGATTTGGTGGTCGGATTTTCCGACCGTGTGTATGGGGCTTAAGTCTGCAACTACCTAAGTGTGTCCTGGCCCTAACCCTCTCCCAAAGTTCTGTTCAAGAGAAATAAAATCTCTTTGCATTCAAGAATTGTCTGGCGCCCATGAATCCATCTTGAATTACACCCACTATGCCTTACAACTCACTCTATACGGAAGGATGTCAGCAACTCTTGGCCCTTCTCATTAGATTAACAGAGGCCTGGGATCTTGCTACACAATTCAATTAAAAAGTGTAAAAAAAAAATTAAGTAATTGTAAAGCTTTGTGTTTTTTAAATAAACATGTTATACACACCTGCTCTCTGCAATGGGTTTGCATACAGCAGACCCAATTCTCCGCTTCTGGGGTCCCCTGTCAATGCTCCTGGCTCCTCCTCTTCTTCGAGCCCAATCGCAAGCCGCCCTGTCTGTGATATTCGACACAGACAGCATGGCCCCTCCCTCCGCTCCCTCGTCACAGAATTTGATATACAGTGGATTCGCAGGGTTCCCGAATCGCAGCCTTGGTGGGAGCAGTCAGGTGACATTGTAGGCTGTATGCTTTGAGGCTCGGTTCACACTGGTGCGATGCAGGAACCCTGTGAATCCACTGCGAGTTCCCACATCGCATCCGACTTGCACGTCAGTTCACGCTGCCATATGCAAACTGCTGGGAAGGGTCATTCAATGTTAACAACACCCATTTTTCAGCTTGCATATCGCACTGCGAACTGACAGTTAGGACATGAATCAGATCGCATAGGTGTGAACACCCATGCGATTCTGGTGCGGACCAAAAAAAGGGTCCTGTGTGAGTTTGGTCCGAATGTGATGCAATATCACACATACTATCTGGATGGCTGAAATCGCACTGCACGGACATCACATGCGCTATCGCACAGCACACTGGTGTGAACTGGCCCTAAGCTCATTCAGCCTTACTGGGTGTAATTATAAAAAGTGAGAAATCCACCCCTCCCCCCACATAACAAATCCTGGTGATGGAAAGGAATGTTGCAACTGTGATCAGGTGACCTCACAAACACACTGCACTATAACAATCATCAGATCACTGGCTGTTCTACTCTGCCCAGCTCTGACTACATACATCTCCCCTATATTCTTCTTGCTGTTCACTGCAGAATGCATTTCCTTTCACCCTGGTCTGTGGATCACATCCCATGATGAGAAACATCCAATCAAAACACAGTAAAGGCAGCCAATCCTGGGAGAGCTGGAGAGGAGGGGAGGGGAGGGGATGTAAATTGTGAACTTTTTACACAGGATGTGCCTGTCTCAGGCTAGTGCATGAGATATGTAAATCACCTGTCACTCACAGCAAGGGGGAGGTTTTGACAAAGTTTTCAAGACTTTGTCAAGATTTCTCTAACTGAACAATAAAATAGGATTGCTCAGGCCTCGAGTAAATCTGTGTGGCAAGACTGGGGTCAAATGAAAGGAAATCTTATTCTCTACATTATGACATCAAACAAAAAAAAAATCGGGTTTACATCCACTTTAAGGATAGTCTATAACTATATTACCTCTTTTTGGTACACTCCATTGGGTCTGGATAGGAGAAAAACTGAACCAGACTTCACAAGTTGCGTGATCTCCATAGTTCCAATTGTGTTGGGGAAGTGAAAGGAGATTCTGAGTAGTCCATATGCCGTCAAGTTTCTCGACAGAAGTCAGCTTCCCTTTGAGATGCCTTCCTGAGATGTTCCAGGTCACATGGACTGTATGAAGAGCTCCACTTACTATGCAAACAAGCTGAGTAGGAACCTTGCTCTCAGAAGACATTGCAGAAGCCAAAATATGTATGCTTTGGATAGCAGAGGTATCTAAAACACCAAAATGTGAGAAAGCATTGTTTTATATTGTTTTAATATTAATAGGGTTTATTTAAAATGTACTGTTTTGTACAGAGAGGGGGGTGATTACAACTTCAGTCACGTTTAAATTGTTCTTTGTAAGATTTATGCGGCGTACACACGAAGGGACAATCCCGCGGGATTATCCGCTGGACTGAAGTCCAGCGGATAATCCCCTCGTGTGTGGGCGCCGGCGGACTTTTTGGCGCCAAAGTCCGGCGGACTTTTTGGCGCCAAAGTTTTAAGTTTGGTTTTAAAATTATCCGCTGGACTTGGCAGTCCGGCGGACAATCCCGCCGTTAGTGGGCAAGTCCGCGGGACTTTTGAAATGAACGGACTTGCCGCTCATCGGCAAGTCCGTTCATTTAGCACGTGACTTCAGGTTACGTAGCTAGCGTAGGCAGTTACTGCCGCCGCGCTAGCTCCGTGACCTGGCATGGATTTAAAGGGACTCCCCACGCCGAAAAAACGGCGTGGGGGTTCCCCCCAAATCCATGTCAGACCCTCATCCGAGCACGCAGCCTGGCAGGCCAGGAAAGGGGTGGGGACGAACGAGCGCCCCCCCCTCCTGAGCCGTACCATGCCGCGTGCCCTCAACATGGGGGGTGCCCTGGGGAAAGGGGGGCCGTGCGGCCCCCCCACCCCAAAGCACCTTGTCCCCATGTTGATGAGGACAAGGGCCTCTTCCCGACAACCCTGGCCGTTGGTTGTCGGGGTCTGCGGGCGGGGGCTTATCGGAATCTGGGAACCCCCTTTAATAAGGGGGCCCCCAGATCCCGGCCCCCCACCCTATGTGAATGAGTATGGGGTACGATGTACCCCTACCCATTCACCTAAGGTGTAAAATGTAAAGTACAAAAACACACACACTTTTGAAAAAATATTTTATTGCACTGCTCCGGGGGTCTTCTTCCGTCTTGGGGGTCTTCTCGCCGGACTCCTACGCTCTCTTCTGCTCTTTTACCTAGCTCTTTCACGAACGGAGGAGTCCGGCTACCTTCTTCGTCGTCGCCGCCGTCGTCTGGGGGTCTCGATCCGCCTTCGGGGGTCTTCCGGGGGTCTCTTCTGTTCTTGCGGCGGTCGTCGTCTTCCGCGCCGCCGGCGCCTTCTTCTTCTTCTTGTCCTTCTTCTTGTTCTTCTTCTTCCGATGTTGACCCGACGCTCTCTCTGCCCGGAATGCTTGTGCCGCGCTGCGCTGGGACTTATATAGGGGCATGGGGACAGGGTCACGGAGGATGCTGGGACTGTGACATCGCAAGGGGGCGGAGTCACCATGTGACATGAACATGTGACCCTGTCCCCCATGTCCCTATATAAGTCCCAGCGCAGAGCGGCACAGGCATTCCGGGCAGAGACAGCGACGGGTCAACATCGGAAGAAGAAGAAGAACAAGAAGGACAAGAAGAAGAAGGCGGCGCCGGCGGCGCGGAAGACGACGACCGCTGCAAGAACAGAAGAGACCCCCGGAAGACCCCCGAAGGCGGATCGAGACCCCCAGACGACGGCGGCGACGACGAAGAAGGTAGCCGGACTCCTCCGCTCGTGAAAGAGCTAGGTAAAAGAGCAGAAGAGAGCGGAGGAGTCCGGCGAGAAGACCCCCAAGACGGAAGAAGACCCCCGGAGCAGTGCAATAAAATATTTTTTCAAAAGTGTGTGTGTTTTTGTACTTTACATTTTACACCTTAGCTGAATGGGTAGGGGTACATCATACCCCATACTCATTCACATAGGGTGGGGGGCCGGTATCTGGGGGCCCCCTTATTAAAGGGGGCTCCCAGATTCCGATAAGCCCCCGCCCGCAGACCCCGACAACCAACGGCCAGGGTTGTCGGGAAGAGGCCCTTGTCCTCATCAACATGGGGACAAGGTGCTTTGGGGTGGGGGGGGCCGCACGGCCCCCCTTTCCCCAGGGCACCCCCCATGTTGAGGGCACGCGGCCTGGTACGGCTCAGGAGGGGGGGGCGCTCGTTCGTCCCCACCCCTTTCCTGGCCTGCCAGGCTGCGTGCTCGGATGAGGGTCTGACTTGGATTTGGGGGGAACCCCCACGCCGTTTTTTCGGCGTGGGGATTCCCTTTAAATCCATGCCAGCTTACGGAGCTAGCGCGGCGGCATTTACTCCCTACGCTAGCTACGTAACCTGAAGTTACGTTCGAAATGAACGGACTGCTCCGTGTGTGGGCAAGTCCGTTAATTTTCAAAAGTCCCGCGGACTTTTGGCCGGCGGATTATCCGCTGGAGAAGTCCGTGCGTGTGTGGGCAAGTTCACACGCTCGGAAAGTCCAGCGGACCTAGCTGGAAAGTCCCGCGGGATTGTCCGCTGGACTAAGTCCGCCGGCAAAAGTCTGCACGTGTGTACGCGGCATTACAGTTTCTTTTTGATTCAGTAATAGTGTCATGAGGACAGAAAGTGTTTTTGGCTATAGTTCTGCTTTAAATATTATGATTGGTGGTGAACAGTGACCACAGAAATACCCGCTTCATCTTGGGCATCAATGCCTGGCAGCCAACCATCCTGTAAGTTTGTAAATCTCCTCTGAGTGACATTAGGAAAAGCAATTGGTCAGCATTGAAAGGGTGAAGAACTGGAGATGACACAGGTTAACATGAAGAGTGTATTATAGAGTGTAGTAGCTCTGGTTAGACACTTTAATGCTGAAGGGTTAAAAAAAATAATGTGTGCCAAATAAGCTAAGCTAGTGGTGCACACATAGATGGATTACACAATTTCCACCAAGCATGTAAACTGGCAGATGGTATAGAGACTGGGATTCAATTCTGCCTCTATAGTGAGGGGAAATCCCCTCTAATGCTGCATACACACGACCGGACTTTCTGGCAGACTAGGTCCGACCTAGTCTGCCGGAAAGTCCAGTCGTGTGTACGCGGCATTAGTCGACATTTAAAGATTTACCCTAACCTTCTGTTTTGATGGCAGCTGTAACATTTGGGATTTACCACCACTTTTTGTGGAAGTAACAACTAGGACAAATAGAGAGATTGAATTTCCCCATTGGGTACGCACAAAACAATAAAAGAAAACTGACAGAAACCTCAGAGTACAATGTTGCTTGGAATATGTTGTAAGAACAGAATTAAAGGCTTTTGCCCAGTAAGCCATTACCTTTCAGCTACATGCTTTAATTATAACGAAACTGGTGATATCAAAGAGTTCACACAAATTGTTGACCAGAAAGTTACATGAGCAAGGTGACTATTCTTTTTCTTACTCATTGCTGGACCTGTTACTTTTGGCTTCATCTATGGTGACTCATTTTTCGAGATTACTGAACAACTGACCTTTTGCTTGCCTTTTCTCGTGTGCGAAGATTGTATTAATGTTTTGTATCCATGAAAAACTTGCTAAAGAAAAGTATGTTTAAAAAACTGACCGGAGTCGGGATGCAACAAAATATTAACTATAGTGATTAATTAAGCCTTCAGCCTAGGCACCTCTGTCTTTGCAGCCCTATAGCTGTAAATCTACAATGTGATAACTAAAGCTGGCCATAGATGGATAGAATTTCAAACAAAATTCTTAGAAAAAGTCTTAGGAACATTTGTATGAAAAATTCTCAGAACGTTTGTTTGTCGTTTTGAAAGATTCCGTTGGATTTAAACATTTGATTTTGAAATGAAGGGACTTTACCGAACGAAAACCACATACGCGGTTAAAAGTTTTGTTCATTTGAGAATTTTTTTTGATTCTGATTGAAGGATATTTTAAATATTTTTGTAGTATGCTTACTGTAGGAATGTTATATGTAATTGTGGATGTTTTGAAATGTTATTTATTTCAATGAAAACAAATAAAAAGATTTTGAAAGATCCTGCTCCTTCGAATGTTCTTGTCATCATGTATCCATAACTACCTCCTCCCAGCCACATACAACTCCTTGGGTTTCTGGGGACTGAAAACCATCACTTGAAGACTGCTGCATGTTATTCTCGACATCCACGCTGACACAATCCTCCTCCTCTTCTTTCTGTGTGTTTGGCGGACCCGCAGGAATGCTATCTGGATAAAGGGGGCCTTGAGAGGAAAGGAAGTCCTCCTCTTCCTCCCACTGTTCTGCCTCAAGTGCCCTGTCCATGATTCCACGAAGCGTATGCTCCAGCATGAAAACTAGAGGGACAGTGTCACTGATGCATGCATTGTCACTGCTCACCATCCTTGTGGCCTCCTCAAATGGTGACAGGACAGTGTATGCATCCTTGATCAGTAGCCACTGGCGTGGCGAAAAGAAGCCAAGCTCCCCTGACCCTGTCTTGGTGCCATATTCGCACAGGTACTCATTGATGGCCCTCTGCTGTGTGTGCAGCCACTACAGCATTGCCAATGTTGAGTTCCACCTGGTGGGCATGTCACAAATAAGGCGGTTGATGGACAGGTTGCATTCCCTTTGAATGTCAACCAGCCAAGCACTGGCATTGTGTGGAGATGACCACAGACTTTTCTGGCCTGCCTCAGGAGATCTTGTAAGCCTGGGTACCTGGTCAAAAACGTGTGCCAAATATAGAACATGAGTCAAGTGTCCCTGTCGGATGGCGGAGAGAAGGTAGGTGCCAAATATTGAGGTCCAAAAAATTGATTTCCTCCATGCTTGACACAAAATTTTATTTGATGCCCCTATTGTTATTATTAAGCATCTCCATGAATTCAAAGAGTTTGGAATTGCTGCCCTCCCATAGGAGGAGGACATCATTAGACGACCAGCTTTTTAGTACATTTTTTATGGGTCAGTTACTGTGACCGGGGTAACACTTATCAACTTTGGGTAAATAATTATGCTTACTGTATGCGGATTTGGGACTGTACTTAAGGGGTCATCACCCCCTGTTTTTTAGTTTTAATTAGTTTTAGTTTTAATTAATTTAATTTGTGCACCTTGATCTGAGCCTCGAGTTGCTTTTGTTTCATAATTTGGTTTAGTTTTATTTTTTAGTATACATTTTTAAACATCTAGTGTGAATATCATATTTTTATTAATTTGGTATTTTGTCAGTAGTATGTATATTATATTATTTTTATTTTTGCATTATATTTTTTTCTTTCCTTTATGAATTGGGATTTTTTAGTGCCATTTTTACTTTCAACCACTAGATGACACTATGTTAGACTCTGGGGTCTGTGACACCATTATACAAACTTTGCCACTTCCAGTTAGTTCAATCCGGGAGGTGGAGTTTGTGCATTAGGTAACATCCAGAACTGGTGGCTAAGAGAGAGGACGTCTCAGATGCTGCTATGCCTCGGAGCTTTCTCTTATAATGGCGGCCAATAGAGAAATATTTTTTTCTTTATTTTTTGGTTTGGTTTGACACTGAATATATAGCCCACACTAAATGCAATATATATATATATATATATATATATATATATATATATATATATATATATATATATATATATATATATATATATATATCAAATACACTGCAACTAACTAACCTGCCTGCCTAATCTAGCTCAATCTATCTCCGTCCAAGCTAACAACACTATACAGGGCCACTATGTGAGCAGCCTTATATAGTGTGGGCCATGGACTTAGTCCCCCTGAGACATGACTGGCCAAAGGCAACCTGCCTTTGGCCAATTATGGCTCTCTCTGCAGAGCGTGGTGTGATTGGCCAAAGCATGCAGGTCAGGTGCATGCTTTGGCCAATCATCAGACACTCATGCACTGCGATCTCGCAATTTCCCACGAACGCCCCATATTGTTTACTGTTGGGCGAACAACCGATGTTCGAGTCAAACTTACGTTCGACTCGAATATGGAGCTCATCCCTACTTGGTATCAGACTTTTGGCTGTGTTCACCATGTGAGGTATCACTGATTCCTTGTATTGTTTTATTTGACTTTTTACCCCATGGAATAAGTACTTCCAAGGCTCTTCTAGTATTTCTATATTGGTAATTTATTTTATTAATTGCAAAACCTCTTTCCAATCACTTTTATTTTTGTACATTTTGAACATGAATTTTTGAAGTAAAGAGAATGCTCATCCAAGAAATACTTTAGAAACAAAACACTCTGGTAGGGCTGAAAAAACCATTGTACTTATGACATGCATATACAGTATGATTATGCAGACTATTCTAAGTTCACGTGCTTAAAGGATATCAATGTATTTTCTATGTTTCGATTATGAAAGGGGAAACAAGATAAACCAATGGATGATATTGTTATGAGATGGGTCAATTCAAACTTCTACAAAGCTTGCAGGGAAAAAGAAAGATTAGTAAGCATTTTAAAGGAAAATTAGTGTTTGGGATGGTATACACTTTAACCGCTTTGCGACCGCCGGCCATCAAATGACGGCCAGGCGGCGCAGCTCTCGTTCCGGGAGGGCGTCATATGACGTCCTCCCCTTCTGTGCACTGCAGGGAGCACGCGCGTGCCGCCGGGAGCGCGCGCGCGCTCTCGCCGTGTCACTGGGCACCCGATGCGCGTGCCCAGCGGTCGCGATGTCCGCTGGGCACCCGCGATTGCCCGGTAACACAGCAGGACCGTTGATCTGTGTGTGTAAACACACAGATCAACGGTCCTGTCAGAGGAGAGGAGCCGATGGTGTGTTCTCTGTACAGAGAAACACCGATCGGTCTCCTCCCCTTGTGAGTCCCCTCCCCCCACAGTAAGAAACACTCTTAGGGAACATAATTAACCCCTCCCCACCCCCTAGTGGTTAAAGCGGAGCTCCACCCATTTTTTTAAGTCTGTCAGTGCAGAATGCTCTTTAATAAGACTTTTTAGAATGGCCAATGATTTAAATATATTCTGCCTCTAAATACCTTTTTTTTCCAGATTAGCTTTTCGTTCCGCCCCCAATAGCCTAGGCTATTACGTCACTAGGCAATTCGCAATGGTTCCTGGGATAGCTCCGTCATGTATCCCAGGAGCCCTTGCGAACTGCCTATTGCCGAAATCTCGCGGTTTTATGCAAATCGGAAGTGGGCGGGAATGTATGTCAGCCGGTGTTCTGTCAGACACTTCCCCTCGGCTTATACTGTACAACTGTACTGCGCAGGCGCAGCGCTTGCGCAGTAAGGACGGAAATGCCGGGGGACCGTTTTCGGCAGGACACCCGGAGAAAGGAAGGAGGGTGACAGTTTGGAGGTAAGTAACCCTATTTTCCGCCCTCACTCACTATGCAGAGCTCCTGGCAGCAGA
Organism: Lithobates sylvaticus; assembly: GCA_028564925.1. Classification (NCBI taxonomy): domain Eukaryota; kingdom Metazoa; phylum Chordata; class Amphibia; order Anura; family Ranidae; genus Lithobates; species Lithobates sylvaticus. Next base: position 7,404,653 of record CM053038.1, read on the forward strand.
GAGATTACATCATCTCTCTGCTGCCCGCCCTCTCTCTCGGGATCCTGATGTGGGGGGAGAGTGCTCTCTCCTCTTTGGGGACCCTGATTTGATGGAGGGGTCCTCTCTGGGGACCCCGATGTGAAGGGGGGTCCTCTCTGGGGACCCCAATGCCCGATGTGAGGGGGGGTCCTCTCTGGGGACCCCAATGTGAGGGGGTGTCCTCTCTGGGGACCCCGATGTGAGGGGGTGTCCTCTCTGGGGACCCCGATGCCCGATGGGAGGGGGGTCCTCTCTGGGGACCCCAATGTGATGGGGGGTCCTCTGGGGACCCCGATGTGGGGGGGTCCTCTCTGGGGACCCCGATGTGAGGGGGGGTCCTCTCTGGGGACCCCGATGTGCGGGGGGGTCCTCTCTGGGGACCCTGATGTGCGGGGGGGGTCCTCTCTGGGGATTCCGATGTGATGGGGGGTCCTCTCTGGGGAGCCTGATGTGATGGGGGTCCTCTTTGGGGACCCTGATGTGATAGGGGTCCTCTCTGGGGACCCTGATGTGAGGAGGGGGTGTGCTCTTTGGGGTACAAGTGGCTACATTTGATAGGGGCACAGGTGGCTGCATTTTACAGGCGATTTGCTGTGGGTGATGTGATTTGCTTGGGGCTATGTGATTTTCTGTGGGCGATGGGGTGTGATTTGCTTTGGGCGATGTGGTTTGATGCGGTGCGATTTGCTTTGGGCGATGTTGTTTGATGCGGTGCGATTTGCTGCGGGTGATGTGGTACGGTTTGATGCGGTGCAATTTTCTGCGGGCGATGTGGTACGATTTGCTGTGGGCGATGTGGTTTGATGCGGTGCGATTTGCTGCGGGCGATGTGATTTGCTGTGGGCGATGTGATTTTCTGTGGGCGATGGGGTGCGATTTGTTGCGGGCGATGTGGTTTGATGCGATTTACTGAGGGCGATGTTGTTTGATGTGGTGCGATTTGCTGCGGGCGATGTGGTTTGATGAGGTGCGATTTGCTGTGGGCGATGTGATTTGCTGTGGGCGATGCGATTTGCTTGGGGCGATGTGATTTTCTGTGGGCGATGGGGTGCGATTTGCTGCGGGCGATGTGGTTTGATGCGATTTACTGAGGGCGATGTTTGATGTGGTGCGTTTTGCTGTGGGCGATGTGATTTGCTGTGGGCGATGTGATTTGCTTGGGGCGATGTGATTTTCTGTGAGCGATGGGGTGTGATTTGCTGCGGGCGATGTGGTTTGATGCGATTTGCTGCGGGCGATGTGGTACGATTTACTGCGGGCGATGTGGTTTGATGCAGTGCGATTTGCTGCGGGCGATGGGGTTTGATGCGATTTACTGAGGGCGATGTGGTTTGATGTGGTGCGATTTGCTGCGGGCGATGTGGTTTGATGTGGTGCGATTTGCTGCGGGCGATGTGGTTTGATGTGGTGCGATTTGCTGCGGGCGATGTGGTGCGATTTGCTGTGGGTGATGTGATGCCTTAGAAATGCATCTTTCCTTGGTCTACACCAGGGAAATGTAATTAGCGGACCTCCAGCTGTTGCAGAACTACAAGTCCCATGAGGCATAGAAAGACTCTGACAGCCACAAGCATGACACCCAGAGGCAAAGGCATGATGGGACTTGTAGTTTTGCAACAGCTGGAGGTCCGCTAATTTGCAGGTAGGCAATAAAGAAATAATGCAATTGTAATTTTATTTCCTGGTTCCTGGAGGGAGGAGAGGTTTGCATAGCTTGGGGTGATGTGATGCAACTTCCTCTGACACTGCCGTTGCTATGGTAACCTGACCTGAAATCTATTACACTGCTTGTGCTGCACTGAGCATGTGCGAGATCTGCAAGGATGAGATCCAGGAAGTAATACAGTCTGGTTTCAGATGCCCACACTTAAGATGGCCACGGCCTGCTAGAAGTTTATAAAATAACAAACTAATGTTATAAACTAACTAAACGGACCTTAGTTTACAGACTAACTTTACTAGAAAATATTAAGCTTTTGTATTATAGAGGTATTTTTATTTAAAAAGTATAAATTGGGCTGGAACTCCCCTTTAACCCCTTCACTGCCAGTGTCATTTATACATGAATCAATGCATTTAAATAGCATTGATTGCTGTATAAATGACAATGGTGCCAAAAATGTGTCAAAAATGTCTGATGTGTCCACCATAATGTCGCAGTCACAATAAAAATCGCTGATCACCGCCATTACTAGTAAAAAAAAAAAAATATTAATAAAAATGCTATAAAACTATCCCCTATTTTGTAAATGCTATAACTTTTGCGCAAACTAATCAATGATCGCTAATTGCGATATTTTTTTTACCAAAAATATGTAGAAGAATACGTATCGGCCGAAAATGAGGAAAAAAAATTTTTTTTTATATATTTTTTTGGGGATATTTAGTATAGCAAAAAGTAAAAAATATTGTTTTTTTTTAAATTTGTCGCTCTTCTTTTGTTTATTGCGCAAAAAAGAAAAACCGCAGAGGTGATCAAATACCACCAAAAGAAAGCTCTATTTGTGGGTAAAAAAATGATAACAATTTCATTTGGGTACAGCGTTGCATGACCGCGCAATTGTCATTCAAAGTGCGTCAGCGCTGAAAGCTGAAAAATGGCTTGGTCAGGAAGGGGGTGAAAATGCACTGTATTGAGGTGGTTAATCAAACTTCAATCTATGTGCTAATATTAGCTTTTGAATCAAATCATATGCCGGGATATGCAGTGACAGCCCAAATACATACAGGTTTTCTTATTTTTAAAGCTATTATTATTTTTTAGATATCGTAAAAGGGGATTTAATATGCTGTTAGCAAAAATCAGTGATTCATTAAGAACATTTCTTTCACTTTCTGTCCTGTAGACTCAACATTTGATTTTGGATTTATTAATTTTTTTCTAATAGTTAGATATTCATTTTCTAGTAGTTAATGGGGGTCAAAGGGTCAATTATTTTTACCATAGTGATGAAAAAAAATGTAAGCGGGATGAAACATTTTCTTAGAATGAACAAAATTCTATTAGTGAATGTGGGTTTCATTTGGGAAATTCCATTCTTTCTCTAAATCGCAGGTAAAAGCAAATTACATTTTCAAGTACTTTTGGACAGCATTCATTAAGTCTCTGATGGCGTTATCAAATGTACTGTACATACTCGAGTATAAGCCGACCCAAATATAAGCCAAGGTACCTAATTTTACCACAAAAAAATGGGAAAAGTATTGACTCGAGTATAAGCCTAGGGTGAGAAATGCGCAGCTACTGGAAGTGGAAAAGAGGGTCAACAATGCCCATTTGCAGCCTCACTGTGCCCATTTGCATGCCTCACTGTGCCCATTTGCAACCATAGGTCCCCCGAACTTCAAACTTGGTAGTTAAGGGCTCCTAGATGCCCCCTAGCTGCAGCCAATTTGGGGTCTCTGGACCCAAAGGGTCCCGAAATGACATTGCTGCAGATGGACACAGTTGACCGACTTTGGGTCCTTGTATCTCGGGGCCACTTGGTGCTAGGAACCCCAAATTGATTGGATATGTTGTAGTGCTAGTTCCACTGGGTTTGCACACCAAATTTGGGGTTCCTAGCACTAAGTGGCCCTGAGATACGGGCCCCAAAGTCGGGTCGGAAAATGTCAAGCGCTTTTCTGCAGCAGAGGATGCCATTTTCCGGACCGACTTTGGGGCCCCGTATCTCGGGGCCACTTGATGCTAGGAACCCCAAAAGTGCTTGAGTCGAGTATAAGCCGAGGGGGGACATTTTCAGCACACAAAAAAATGTGCTGAAAAACTCGGCTTATACTCGAGTATATACGGTACTTTAGATTTTTCATACAAACGTTAATAAGAAAATCCAGACCTATATATAGAAATACAGTTCTGTTTGGGGCATTTAGATAATTAATACTCAAAGTGAATGTGGAAAGTGGATGGATACCAGAACATGTAGGTGAAATGTACACAATTTTGGGGAAAGCATACAAATGTTATGTATTTTAAAGTCACAGTCAAACCCTGCCCATTTTAATTAATAAAACTTCATGAACATTTTTTGTAAACTTTTGTTCTATTCCTCAACACTCTGTTTATTTTGTGGTATAATATCTAATTATATCTTACCTTTAACTATAAGAGTTGTCCCATTGCCAAGCACTCTCAGCACAGCTGTATAGCTGAACATACAGTAATACACTCCAGAATCCTCCAGACTCACATTGTATATTTTCAGTCTTGCCTGGTGGTTTTCTGACTTGCATATATATTTATGCTTGTCATTGTCAGCTAAACAGGATTTAACCCGTAGAGGAGCCTTATCGGTTCTTCTCCGTAGATGCCAGGTGATGCCAGTTCCTGCATCTAAGGAGTCGCTGCATGTACAGAGGATAACTGCAGTAGCACCGACCTTCACTGACACTGTGTTTTGCGGCTGATAAAGAACGACCTGGGCAATGGTCACTGCAAAACAATGTTAGAGATAATAAGTCATGGGTGCCCTCAAACAAATAATTATTTTCAAGTCCTATTTGATCCTAGTCCTCATGTATAACATCCAAAACAATCTAATGCCACATACACACGGTCGGAATTCTCGTTGGAAAAAGCTCTTTCGCTCAAACTGTCTTGCCTACACGCGGTCACACCAAATTCCGACGGTCAATAACATCGCGGCATAAAACGCGTTCGACGGCACTATAAAAGGGAAGTTTAATGCTTCCGAGCATGCGTCGAATTGTTTCCGAGCATGCGTCGGAATTTTGCGTGTTGGAATTGCATAAACACGATCGGAAAATCCGATAGAAAGGTTTAAAGATCGGAAAAATTAAGAACAGGTTCTCAATCCAAAGTCCGTTGGAAATGCAGACAGAAAAAGACCGATGGGCATACACACGGTTGGAAAATCCGATGAAAAGCTCCCATCGGACTGTTTCCATTGGAAATTTCCGACCGTGTGTACGCGGCATTTGGCTTTTTTTTCCTTGGTCTTTTCCTCCTTGGTCTTCAGGTTTAAAATCATGTGGAACCTTTGCTTTGATAACAAACTATTTACATTACTGATCACCATTCACCTACAAGACTTCTCTGTTGAGGCTCCTTGTTTCTGGAACTCTTCTTCCTCATATTTTAGAATGACTCTTTTGTCATTCTATCTCCGAAATGCCCTTCTCCATGCCATCAGAAATTTCCCCAACTCTCTAAGTCTTTGAATGGCCTTTTATTGCCCTTCTCCATATTATTACACATTCCCCAAACATCTACGTCTTCAAACCTGCTCTCTATGCCACCAGATATCCCCCAAAAGTCTTTGAATAGCCTAATAATACCCACATTACAATATCTACAAAACACTTTCTTACCGTTAAAAAACAGAAGTAGTGGCAGCATCAGCTTCATACTTGTTCTTAAGAAGCAACATACAGAAAAAAATCAGTAAATTTGTGGTTAGGTCATGGACCACAAAGCTGCACGTAGAATACTGCTTAGGACCCCTCCCATTCTCTACTTAGGGGAAATTGACACACATAGATAGAAATCTAAGAACTCCATATCCTGTCCTGTTCATGTTCAGGTCTCTTTTTTAAGATTGAAAAATCCGCACTTAATGATATTTCCGCACACAACTACAGTGCCTTGAAAAAGTATTCATACCCCATGAAATTTTCCACATTTTGTCATGTTACAACCAAAAACATAACTGTATTTTATTGGTATTTTATGTGATAGACCAACACAAATCGGCACATAATTGTGAAGTGGAAGGAAAATGATAAATGTTTTTCAACATTTTTTACAAATAAATATGTGGAAAGTGTGGTGTACATTTGTATTCAGCCCCCAATACTTTGTAGAACAACCTTTTGCTGCAATTACAGCTGCAAGTCTTTTTGGGGATGTCTTTACCAGCTCTGCACATCTAGAGAGTGAATTTTTTGCCCATTCTTCTTAGCAAAACAGCTCAAGCTCTGTCAGATTGGACAGGGAGCATCTGTGAACAGCAATTTTTAAGTCTTGCCACATATTCTCAATTGGATTTAGGTCTGGCCTTTGACTGGGCCAGTCTAATACATGAATATGCCACCATTCCATTGTAGCTCTGGCTGTATGTTTAGGGTCGTTGTCCTGCTGGAAGGTGAACCTCCGCCCCAGTCTCAAGTCTTTTGCAGACTCTAATGCCCCGTACACACGATCGGATATTCCGATGGAAAATGTATGATCGGATTATGTTGTCGAAAAATCCGATCGTGTGTGGGCTCTGGCGGGCTTTTTCCGTCTGAGATTTCCGACGGAAAAATTTGAGAGCATGATCTGACTTTTTCCGATCGTGTGTAGGGAATTCCGACGGACAAAGTGCCACGCATGCTCAGATCAAATTACGAGACCTAAGCTATTGGCTACTAACCTTTACATAATTCCGTAGTACGCAACGAACGTCACCACGTTCGGAACAGTCGGATTTTCCGACAACTTTGTCCGACCGTGTGTATGCAACACCAGTTTCGGACAAAATCCGTTGGAAAAAATCCTACGGCTTTTGTGGTCTGAATTTCCGACCGTGTGTACGGGGGCTAACAGGTTTCTAACAGTTAGGGGTATCAGAGTAAAGAGGGCTGAATACAAATGCACGCCACACTTTTCACATATTTATTTGTAAAAAAAAAATTGAAAACGATTTATAATTTTCCTTCCACTTCACAATTATGTGCCACTTTGTGTTGGCCTATCACAAAAAATACCAAAAAAACGACATTTACGTTTTTGGTTGTAACATGACAAAATTTTGAATACTTTTTCAAGGAACTGTAAATACATATGGTGTCTGTTTTATTCAAATTTTGTGTAGCTAGTCTTGTGATTCAAGCACCCTCGTCAGCATATACAGCTCCTCAACCTTCTACATCACAGCTTGGTCAGTAACACTACCTCAACCTGCCAAACTGCACCATAAAAACAGCACCATACTGACAATGTCATCCAGTCATAAAAAGGGGGAATTGGGGAATTTGGAACTTCAAATGAAGCCATGGCCGGGTATGGTCATGTGCCTCCATCCCTATCATGAAGAGGAAAAGGAGCAAAAATGCAGCAGGAAAAGCAGAAAAAATGCAACAAAAAGGGTGGGACTTTGTATGAAGCTCATGGTAACAAAATGAATAGAGTGGTGGATAGTAGAGTATTTAACCACTTGCCGACCAGCTGCTGCAGTTTTACTGCGGCAGAATGGTACAGCTGGGCTAAACGATGTTATGTTACGTCGCTTTTCCTGTGGCCACTAGGGGTGCATGCGTGTGCTCGCGGCTTGCTCTCGGAGCCGATGCGAGTGCCCGGCGGTCGCGATGACCGCCGGGTTCCCATGATCGCTCGTGACACACCGAAAACCAGGATCTGTGTGTAAACACACAGATCCCGGTTCTCTGAGGGGAGAAGAGACTGATCGTCTGTTCATACAAAGTATGAACAGCAATCTGTCATCTCCCCTAGACAGTCCCCCTCCCCATTCAGTTAGAACACAGAAAGGGAACACAATTAACCCCTTGATCGCCCCCTACTGTGTATCCCCTTCCCTGCCAGTGTCATTTACACAGTAATCAGTGCATTTTTATAGCACTGATCACTGTATAAATGACAATGGTCCCTGTGACGGATCCTGTACTCAAGGTGTCCGCCGTAAATGCTTCCTAAGTCCTGGAACATGAGTCCAATGGATCTGGTTATAGGAACCCCCAAGAATTAGACGGCACTAGTTCTTGGGGTAAATCAGGAATGCTTTATTTGACATTTCACACACATATATAGCCAGATGATTAAAAGCTAACCTAATTAGCATGAGCTAATTATCTTAATCATTGCCCAGACTAGTTGACTGCCTGAAAAGGCTTTTCAGGGTCAGACTTTAAGGCTCCTAGTTAATTGGAATGACTATTCAACATATATTAACATAAACAGTAACACAGGGCTAATTAGCACAACAACATTGTGTGGAATACACCTTACAAGCCAGACCAGCCTCATTTACACAATAGACAGGTGGCTTGAGTTCATGACATTGAATGGGATACAAGCTGTCAGATGCTAGTCTATTTCTAATGCCAAATGCATATACCGAGAGTGTATTTTGGGGGGCCCGTAATCAGCTGGCAGGAGGCTAGCATGTAGTCCTCTCAAAAAGCCCATATCCCGGCTAGGTCTGTCACATTTCTCCCCTTTCGGCAGGAGACTAACACAGGAGGAGACCCCAGACGGGTTGACTCCGAAGTTAGTCCATAGTTCCAGTCCTCTAATGCCTGTACCCACACAGTACCCCAAACAAATTGTTTCAAACAGAGTATTACTCACCCAGCCAACCTCTGCCTCTCTCATAGAACATATCTGCCGCTGGGGAGAGGCCTGGACTGGCCCTTCTCCCTGGAGTCTTTTCAGCCGCTGGAGAGAAGACAGGGTGACTGGGCTCACTCCATCCTGCTGTTGGGGATCTGGGCCGACCACCCAGCATCCCTGGGTTATACTGGTGGAGACTGCATTCCCATCCACCTTTACAGGAAATCTGTCCTGTTTTAGTTGCGGGCAGAGGCCAGCAGCGCTCTGTTCCGTTGCCAGCAGTTCAGCTGGGTGTAGGAGCTTCCCTACATCATCTGCTCCAGCTAACTGTTGGGGAGAGAGGCCGACTGCCCCAGCTCCCTGGAACTCCGCAGCTGTTACCGATGCTGGGCAGGGGTTGGTAGCACTCTGCCCGGTTGCCAGCATTTCTGCTGGTTTTCTGTTAGTGGAGACCACAGGCCCATCCACCGACACCAGATCAAGCTGCAGTTGTGAAGTGCAGATTGCATTCTCTCCTTGGGTCCCAAGCTGCTGCTCGGGAGTGATTGCCACCTTCTCACCCTGGGCCTCCGGAACTGCCACAGGTGTGGGGCAGAGGTCTTGGACCCTCTGTCCGGTGACCAGCGCTTCAGCTGGGGAAGTTCCTTGTAACTCCACAGATACTGCTGTTGGTGCTGGGCAGAGCACAGTGGAGTTTGGCCCTAATACCAGCTCTTCTGCTGGAGGCTCATCAGGTTCTTCTTCCTCAGCGGAAAAGTCTATCAAATCCCCAGTTTCTGCAACTGGTGTCTCGGGATAGAGATTCACCATCTCCTGTCCATGGAACCCAGAAGATGCTATCAGTGCTGAGCAGAGGTTGGCAGAGCTCTGGCCGGTTGTCAGCACTTCAGCTTCTGGGGTGTCAATTTCCAGATTTTCCACTGCCGATTCCCTGGCATGCTGCTGGACAGGCACATTCCTCCATCCAAGATCATCCCATGCAGAAACAGGATCATCAAGGTCAGTCAGCACTTGCTGCATCCGCCATAAGACCTCTGCGTCCATAGCTGTAGGGGCAGGTTGGCAAAGCACACTGTTACTCTGCCACATTGCTGACTCTTCAGCCAGACCAGAGTTGTCCACTGGTATTTCTTGATAGTCCCAGGCAAAGGGAGCCCAGCCCTGGCGCTGAGCAGAGTCTAGCAGCCGTCTGTAGGCGATCTCCAGCTCCCATTCCTGATCGGCCAGAAACTCCAAATCTTCCAGTGCCCAGTGCACTTCCGAGATGTTCAGTAGCCCTTTTCTGAAATCCATGATTTCATCCAACCGCCACTCCAAATCACTCCCAAAGTTAGAGTCTCCTGTCAGCTTCACATACAACAGTCCCAGGCCGCCGTAGCTTAAGCCTTCCGTTGGGCTGTCATCTGCTATCCAAGGACATGCTTGGGATACATGCCACCGGAGGGCTCTGTAACTCTCATCCAGGCGCATCTCTGCCCAGATCAGCCTGCTTAATTCAGCTGTCTGCTCCTTGTGTGGTTTTTCTCCCAAAAACAGCACCCGCAATCCATACTGTGACCAGTACCTTTCCTGGTTGGAGGGGAGAACTTTTCCCTGGTGACGCCGCTCACAGGCTAGCGCTTCCTTCCAGAGTTCGCAGCGAATAGAATCAAACCATCCCAGCAGGACCTGCTCTGATACTGGTCCTCTGTGCTGTAGCTGCATCTCTCGCAACCTCCTCCTGAATTCCTCTTCCATGGCGGCTGGTATCTGTACCTCTCCTCCTCTCCTGCTATCCGGACCTTGGATCCAGGTGGAGGTTTGGATGTCCCAGACTGCAGGAAGTATGATCCCACTGCTTGCCAACAATGTGACGGATCCTGTACTCAAGGTGTCCGCCGTAAATGCTTCCTAAGTCCTGGAACATGAGTCCAATGGATCTGGTTATAGGAACCCCCAAGAATTAGACGGCACTAGTTCTTGGGGTAAATCAGGAATGCTTTATTTGACATTTCACACACATATATAGCCAGATGATTAAAAGCTAACCTAATTAGCATGAGCTAATTATCTTAATCATTGCCCAGACTAGTTGACTGCCTGAAAAGGCTTTTCAGGGTCAGACTTTAAGGCTCCTAGTTAATTGGAATGACTATTCAACATATATTAACATAAACAGTAACACAGGGCTAATTAGCACAACAACATTGTGTGGAATACACCTTACAAGCCAGACCAGCCTCATTTACACAATAGACAGGTGGCTTGAGTTCATGACATTGAATGGGATACAAGCTGTCAGATGCTAGTCTATTTCTAATGCCAAATGCATATACCGAGAGTGTATTTTGGGGGGCCCGTAATCAGCTGGCAGGAGGCTAGCATGTAGTCCTCTCAAAAAGCCCGTATCCCGGCTAGGTCTGTCACAGTTCCAAAATAGTGTCAAAAGTGTCTGCCATAATGTCGCAGTCATGATAAAAATCGCAAATCGATGCCATTACAGGGGGTCCCCGAGTAACGAACTCGTTAGGGACTGCCCGCCTGTTCTTATGTCGGAATTGTTCTGCGCATTCGCAGACCGACAATTACGGACATTTCTGGACATTTCCGATGTTCCGTCTAATGCCGCTCTGCGCATGCGCGGCAAATTATGGACATTTCCGAAGTTTTCCGGCATTTTCCGAGGCTCCGGCCGCGCATGCGCAGAACGGCCGGAGGATGGCGGAAAATGGCGGAGGGTCCCCGCAGCTTCGTAAGTAGGGGATGTTCGTAGGTCGGGCGTTCGTAAGTCGGGGACCCCCTGTACTAATAAAAAAAAAATAATAATAAAAATACCATAAAATTATCCCCTATTTTGTAGATGCGATAACTTTTGCGCAAACCAATCAATATACACTTATTGCGATTTTTTTTTTTTACCTGAAATATGTAGTAGAATACATATCAGCCTAAACTGAGGAAAATTTTTTTTTTATATATATTTTTTGGGGATATTTATTATAGCAGTTAAAAATATAGCTTTTTTTTCAAAATTGTCGCTCTTTTTTTGTTTATAACACAAAAAATAAAAACCGCAGAGGAGATCAAATACCACCAAAAGAAAGTTCTATTTGTGGGGAAAAAAGGATGTCAATTTTGTTTTGGTGTAACGTCGCACGACCGCGCAATTGTCAGTTAAAGCGACGCAGTGCTGAATTGAAAAAAGTGCTCTGGTCAGGAAGGGGGTAAAATCTTCCGGGGCTGAAGCGGTTAATGATAATGCATAGATACATGTTTACATACATTAAATTTCATATACATAGAAATGCACACTTCCATAGTGCCAATTTATGAAACACACATATTACAAGATAGCACCTGCGCAGTCTGTGGTCTTTCTGATTAGGGATGAGCCGAACATCCCCGGGTTCGGCTCGCACCAGAACCCGCGTTCGGACCTAAAGTCCGTGCGAGCATAAGAACCCTATTAGTTATAATGGATGCGAACGTTCGAAATCAAAAGTGCTAATTTTAAAGGCTAATATGCATGTTATTGTCATAAAAAGTGTTTGGGGACCTGGGTCCTGCCCCATGGGACATGTATCAATGCAATTTTTTTTTTAAAAACGGTTGTTTTTTCAGGAGCAGTGATTTTAATAATGCTTAAAGTGAAACAATAAAAGTGTAATAAAAATGGGGGGTAACTACTGCGCTCAACCAATAATGAATAAATATATGAGGAAAGCCGCCAACATATAAGTGATCTCACACTGCAAATAGATATATAAATAGGGGGGTATGTGGCACTAACCACTATATAGATAACCTCTGGGAACTCTTCAGGCGTGTAAATTCCAAAAGATGGGTGACCTTAATTATAACTTGATCAATTTTACATAAAATGCAAATATCATATCTGAATGGATAAACAATGTATCAACAAATGACAATATCTTCAATAGCAATAAATAAATATATAAAATGTGAATAAAGGAATAAGTGCAGAAGTGTGATCAATGAATCTGACCAATAAGAGTGCGCTGGGATAAAAAATCTTTTAAAATGGATATCAATCGTTGGAGGCTGGGTTTGGTTCCAGGGTCCTCTCGGACCACTCGCCCTATTGGGTCAAACTCCGTCTGCCCTCTTCTCCCCCGACTCGAGTGTGGAGGCTGAATCCCTTCTGGTTCACGGTCCTCACTGATTTGGAGGCCGTGGAGCAGGACTGGGTTCACTTCTTCCACTCTAACATGGGATCAGCCCCGGTTGGGACAATTTGGGAATCCTTTAAGATACATGCCCGCACAATCCTTATCAGCCGCATAAATAGACACAAAGCCTCATCGAAAGCTGTCGTACAACAGGCGGAGGAGACGTTGGATACGCTGGAAAAAGACTTCCTGGCCAACCCGACGCCCTCAAACTCGGCTGCCCTGCGCCTGCACTCCAGGCTCACGGACAACCTACATATTGAAAAGGCTCAGAAGGGAATTTTCTTTACCAAACAGAGGACATATGAGCACGGTGAGAGAGCGGGGAAACTTTTAGCTTATATGGCCCACCTCGATCACAGCCCCCCAGTGGTGGTTCAATTGACAGCGAACGATGGTTCAATCCTAACCGACCCGACTGAGGTCACTCAGGCTTCTATGCCAACCTGTACACCTCACAAAATGACCGCCCAATATGTGAACTGCAGAATCTACTGCAAACAGTCAATTTCCCTACCCTAACAGACACTCAGATAGAACTCCTCGATGCTCCCATCACGGAAGAATGTATAGTTGAGGCCATTGCAAGCTTATCACCATCTAAAGCCCCAGGCTCTGACGGCCTCCCCCTAGAGTTTTATACTCAATTCCAAGAAACCCTTGTCCCTAAGCTATCTGCATTATACTCCCACATATTTGAAACCAGCACCCTCCCGCATACAATGAAGGAAGCTTTAATCGTTCTAATACCCAAGCCCGGTAAAGACCCTCTATACCCTGAATCCTATCGTCCCATATCGCTACTACAATTGGATGTTAAAATTTTAGCCAAAGTACTCGCCCTCCGCCTAAACACAGTTATTTCCAGCCTTATCCACCCTGACCAAACGGGCTTTATGCCTAATAAAAACACAGCTTTCAACCTTAGGAGATTATTCATGAACCTCCAGGCTACCCATGAGGATACCGGCACGCGTGTGGTTGTCAGTCTTGACGCCGCCAAGGCGTTTGATTCGGTGGAATGGGGATATCTGTGGGAATGTCTGACTAGATTCAAATTTGGCCCCCGGTTCATAAAATGGCTTCAACTTCTATACCAGGCACCAACTGCACGTATTCGCGTGAACGACCAAATCTCCAGCCCCTTCCCCTTATCCCGGGGAACCCGACAGGGATGTCCAATCTCACCCATGTTATACGCTTTGGCGGTAGAACCCCTTGCTATCGCCATCAGGGCACACCCGGACATTCGTGGATTGCGAAAAGGCCCAATAACCGAGGTCCTCAGCCTCTACGCTGACGACATGCTGCTATACCTGGAGGATGCTGGTCCATCACTGGAAGCAGCCCTCAATCTGATCCACGAATTCGGGGCCTTCTCCGGCTTGCATATTAATTGGACTAAGTCCCAAATCCTTCCTATAGATGTAACAGTCCCCACGAAAGAACAAGTGTCCCTACCCCTAATACGAACGAACCAGATTAAGTATCTGGGTGTTCACTGCTCTAGATCCCTCACAGACTATATTAGATTAAATATAGAACCCCTAATTGGCCTACTAAAATGCAAAACCCAAATTTGGTCCAGGCTCCCACTTGGTGTTATGGGCCGAATCAGCCTGGTGAAAATGATTCTACTCCCGAAACTACTTTACCTCTTCTGGCACGCCCCACTCCCCATTCCTAAAAACATGGAGTCAATTCTGAACACCTTCATTTGGGGGTCCTCCAGGCACAAGTTGGCCTGGCGGACTCTGAAATGCCCTGTCAACCTGGGCGGCACTGCTTTGCCAGACCTAGTGCTCTACTACCTTGCCTCCCAATTGTCCCACTTCTACTACTTAGACAAACATGATAAGCTACGGTACTCGGCCCTGGTGTGTTTAACGTTTACAGATATTGTGGCCCATCCCTTCCAACTGATCTTCTGCAGACATCAAAGCCTCACAGGTTCGGGGGGTAGGCGGGGCATGTTGGCACACCACAGCAGAATATGGCATAAGGCACTTATTGTGCTGGGATCCCCACCCCTACATACTTACACACCCCTCTGGGAAAACCCTGTGCTGCCCGAGCTATTGAGTATCCCTGACCACAAAATTTGGATCGCCAAGAGAGTCTTATACCTGTCCCAACTCATTACTAACCGTGCCTTAAAGACATTCCAAGACCTTAAGGAGGAATTCGACCTCCCCAACCATGCCTTCTTCCGCTACCTTCAGATTCGCCATGCACTACAGACACAGCTGGGTAACTCTCCACCTGCTCTGGAATCCCTAACCATAACAAGCCTGCTAGTGGGAGATGACCCCAAGAAGTTGATCTCTTTTCTATACACACATCTTCTTACCCCTGGAGCCACAGCCCACGCCTATCAACTGAAAACCAAATGGGAGAGGGACATTGGGGACATTGATGACGAACAATGGGGGGAGATATTGGAGACGCCTAAGAAAGTGTCCCCAAAACTTTCAGACAGACTTACTCACCTCTATATACTCCACAGATCATATATCACACCTGCCCGCCAAGCTAAATACAAACCCGACACGAACCCCGCATGCCCTAGATGCGGAGACATGGACTGCACATTTTACCATCTTATATGGACATGTCCACCTATCCAGCAATACTGGGCACAGATCATCAAATTCTTACACGACCACATGGGTTCCCCCCTAACACTCTGCCCGCGCCAATGTCTGCTGGGTCTCCTCCCCCTACCTGAGGAGGAGAAGTACCTTACAACGTTCTTACAAGAAACACTATTTACAGCCAGGATGCAAATAGCCCTCCTTTGGCTCAGACCAGTAGTGCCCACCATCCAGCAATGGAAAAGGGCCGTAAACAGTACACTACCCTATAAAAAAACCCTATACCTACACCGTGGGTGCCCGAGCAAATACCAGAAAATATGGGACAGGTGGACCGAAAGCGCTCATACATGCACAGACTAGTATGTATATTTTCTCATAATGTTATTTTATGACCCAGATTACGAGGATTTAGTTACCCTTACTAAGAGAGCGACAAGTAAGGATATGTACATTGTATTAATATATCATATGTTCATGCTATGAGAACTGCACTAAGACTCATGTACAAGACAAGCATTGTATGTTTATTTTGTATTATATTATGGTGCCTGTTGCACCTGATGCTTACCATGTTTTATCTCATTCGGTTTTATATGCTCAATAAACTTCGTTTTGATTAAAAAAAAAAATGGATATCAATGTGATAATATGGTAAATAAATGACCATTAAAAACGTGCTGAGATAAAATCTTCAATGATGATGTTAAAATATTTGTGATGTACAATCCCAGGCAATGTGATGAATGAACTAAAATAGGAAAGAAATGCCTTCTGTGAATATATAACGTAATAATCTAAAGTGCACAGTGCAACGTGCAAAAATAGTGAGAAAGACCAAAATGCTGGTCTAAGAAGTGCAAGAAGAAATAACTAAATAAACGTGCATAAACATCTGCAATAACAGCAAAGTGACTGCAATGAGTGATTCAGACTAAATCACGGTGAAGGTAATTCATAAAATAAGGGGAATCCTCAGAAGAAAGAGGATCAACTCAATGGTGCACTGGGAAGGTAATTCATTAAATAAGGGGAATCCTCAGAAGAAAGAGGATCAACTCAGTGGTGCACTACAAATCCAAGTTTGATAGAAAAAAATTGCACAGGAATGGCAACAGGGCAAAGATGCCAGCACAGTCCGTTTTTAAGAATGGAAATTCTTGATAAGAGTAAAACAAATAGAGAGTTCCAATATGATATATAAATCAGAGTTCAGTGATATTCTGTGCAGAAGTGCTCCGTGGTGTTTTCAGGGGTGCACCCCATGGGCGTCCGCAGAACTAATTTTCAGAGGGGGGCCTCCTTTTAAGATCACCCATGCCCCCCCCCTTTTGACAATGTCATAAAGGGGAGGGGCTTGGCTGCAACTCACAATTATTTATTTTTAAAGGGGAAACGGCAGACTTTATTCCAGGCATGTGCAATGTACAGGGTGCAGAATCCAGGCGTGTGCTATGCCAGTATGCATACCCAGTGCCCCCACAGAAGAGAATGGTCTATATCTCACAGTGGCAGGTCAGGCTCATGGCACGGGCTTCTGTTGATACATGCTGCAGGCTTGAGCAGCTGTGTGGATAACCCACCCAGCCCCCTCCTCTGTTGTATATGCAGAGCTGGTAGAACAGGAAGGGTTTTGTGTGTGCTGTCTCCTAATGCTAGAGGCCAGCGCTGGAGGTGGCAGAAGCTCTGGATGATGAAAAGCCCTGCCAGCTGCCATCCACAATGCAATCTTCCTTCCTGTGCCGGGTACTTGTACATGGAGAGCGTTCTGGCGCCCAGCACCCGCTGACAGTCTGCGCCCTGCGCTCGGGTGACTAGGGTGTGCCTGGGCACAACCCATATGCACGCCTATGGCGGACACCTTGCGATCCCTGATTCCAGGGGGGGGGGGGCACTTGCTCCCCCTTGCCCCTACCTGCAGGCCCCTGGTGCACCCCACTGTTTCCCCCAGCCTCTCACCTCTAATAGCGGCCTCTACAGGCCTAGTAAAGCAGGTAACTTTGGGTATTGGTCCTGGTGACTATACTGGTGTGTCCCCCTATGTATTCCTATGAGCTCTCCTGTAACATGCTCCGCTCCCCATATCCCATCCAAACGTCACTCCAGACTGCAGGGATCACTCCCAGCTCAGATCAGCATAAGTGGGTAAGGGACAAAGAAAAGCGCTCCAATGTGAAGTAAATTAAAACAACTTTTAATGTAAAAATATCCACTCACATAAAGACAGCATGAAACCGCATATGATGGACGAACTTCCGGTCCTCGGCCGAAAAACCGGAAGTAAACAATAGGCACCTGACTTCCTCCCTCACGCGTATCGTCACCGCTCACATGATTTTGTCAAAGGGTATAAGTAAAACCCTTTGACCCTTTGACCAAGTCACGTGAGCGGTGACGATACGCGTGAGGGAGGAAGTCAGGTGCCTATTGTTTACTTCCGGTTTTCCATGTCCATCATATGCGGTTTCATGCTGTCTTTATGTGAGTGGTGAGAGGCTGGGGGAAACAGTGGGGTGCACCCCTGAAAACACCACGGAGCACTTCTGCACAGAATATCACTGAACTCTGATTTATATATACTATTGGAACTCTCTATTTGTTTTACTCTTATCAAGAATTTCCATTCTTAAAACGGACTGTGCTGGCATCTTTGCCCTGTTGCCATTCCTGTGCAATTTTTTTCTATCAAACTTGGATTTGTAGTGCACCACTGAGTTGATCCTCTTTCTTCTAAGGATTCCCCATATTTAATGAATTACCTCCTCAGTGCACCGCTGAGTTGATCCTCCTTCTTCTGAGGATTCCCCTTATTTAATGAATTAACTTCTCAGTGATTTAGTCTGAATCACTTATTGCAGTCACTTTGCTGTTATTGCAGATGTTTATGCACGTTTATTTAGTTATTTCTTTTTGCACTTCTTAGAACAGCATTTTGGTCTTTCTCATTATTTTTGCACGTTGCACTGTGCACTTTAGATTATTACGTTATTTATTCACAGAAGGCATTTCCTTCCTATTTTAGTTCATTCATCACATTGCCTGGGATTGTACATCACAAATATTTTAACATCATCATTGAAGATTTTATCTCAGCACGTTTTTAATGGTCATTTATTTACCATATTTTACATTGCTATCAATTTTAAGAGATTTTTTATCCCAGCGCACTCTTATTGGTCATATTTATTGATCACACTTCTGCACTTATTCCTTTATTCACATTTTATATATTTATTTATTGCTATTGAAGATATTGTCATTTGTTGATACATTGTTTATCCATTCAGAAGGGATATTTGCATTTTATGTAAAATTTATCAAGTTATAATTAAGGTCACCCATCTTTTGGAATTTACACGCCTGAAGAATTCCCAGAGGTTATCTATATAGTGGTTAGCGCCACATACCCCCCTTTTTAAATAAAAGTGTAATATTCCTTTGAATTTCGTACCTGGGGGGTGTGTATAGTATGCCTGTGAAGGGGCGCATGTTTCCTGTGCTTAGAACTGTCACTGCAAAAAGTGTAATTTTTGCAGGAAAAAAAGCTATTTAAAATCACTCGCGGCTAATGAATTGACGGCTCCCGTAACACAGAGAACAGTCATTCATTGAAAGCCATTCATAAAAAAAAAGTCATTGATAAAAAAAATAAAAAAATAAAAAAAAAAGCGTGGGGGTCCCCCAAATTCATTAACCAGGCCCTTCAGGTCTGCTATGGATATTAAGGGGGACCCCAGCCAAAAATAAAATGGCGTGGGGCCCCCCTCAAAATCCATACCAGACCCTTGAGGTCTGGGATGGATTTTAAGGGGAACCCCGGCCAAAAAAAATGGCGTGGGGTCCCCCTCAAAATCCATACCAGACCCTTATACGAGCACGCAACCTGGCAGGCCGCAGGAAAAGAGGGGGGACGAGAGCGCCCCCCCTCCCTCCTGAACCGTACCAGGCCACATGCCCTCAACACTGGGAGGGTGCTTTGGGGGTCTGAGACCCCCAAAGCACCTTGTCCCCATGTTGATGAGGACAAGGGCCTCTTCCCCACAACCCTGGCCATTGGTTGTGGGGGTCTGCAGGTGGGGGGCTTATTGGAATCTGGAAGCCCCCTTTAACAAGGGGACCCCCAGATCCCGCCCCCCCCCCCTGTGTGAAATGGTAAGTAAGTACCCCTACCACTTCACAAAAAAAGTGTCAAAAATTTTAAAAATGACAATTGTCTTTGACAATTCCTTTATTAAAATCTTCTTTCTTCTGGTCTTCCTTCTTCCTCTCTTCATCCTTCGGTTTCTTCATCTTCTCCTTCCGGCATCTTCTTCCATCTTCTTCTTCCATCATCTTCTTCCTCCGATCCGCTTCTTCTTGCAATGGTCTTCTCGTCCGGCATCTTCTTCCACAGCGTCCGGGTCTCTTCTTGGGCCGCTCCGCGCAATGGGAGGCTCCCGCTGTGTGAGGCTTCGCTGCGTCTGACAGGTCTTTTATAACGGAGGGCGGGGCCACCTGTGACAAAGGTGCAATGGCCGGGAATGAGCGGGACTGCGAGCGGAGCCGAGTACACAGTACACTCGGCTCGGTCTTTTTTGGCAGTGCTCGCTCCTCATAGACTGCAGAGAGGCGGGACGGCGTGACTGCGAGTGCACTTGGCTGTCTTTTTCGGCTGCGCTCGCTCCTTTTCCCCTCAGACAGTAGGGATTGGCGTATAACACACACCCACGATTTTCCCCTGATTTTAAGGGGTAAACAGTGCGTGTTATACGCCGATAAATACGATAGTTAATTTATTCTCCCATTGCAGATACATCACATGTCTGCTCCTGAAGAGCAGCTTAAAGCCACAAAACGTGTCAAGCTACCAGATGTTGTGTACTTCAATTACACACCCATTAATATTTGTGCTCATATATACAATTATATTGTATTGTGACAGGGATCAGAAAGACCACAGACCGTGCAGGTGCTGTCTTGTAATATGTGTATATCCAATCAATGTTGGTGGATTCCTTAATCTTATCATGTGACTAATGTTCATAAATATGTTATTACCAGAAATTACCGTTTCAGAAATTGGCACTATGGAAGTGTGCATTTCTATGCATATCAAATTTAATGTATGTAAACATGTATCTATGCATTATCATTAAATACTCTACTATCCAGCACGCTATTCATTTTGTTACCATGAGCTTCATACAAAGTCCCACCCGTTTTGTTAAATTTTTTCTGCTTTTCCCAATGTCATCCAATTGCTCACTTTGTTCTCTCCTCTTATCAGCATGGTCATTGCCAGTACATATGCAAACAGTAGGTTGTGCATAGGCATAACACAGGATAACTTTAAGAATGTCACTGGCTGGTACTTTTGGAGAGCCCATCCAGAGGCTCGGCATTCTTTGAATGGCTCAGAGGAAAATGCATAGAGTTTCTGACCCCGGAATCCCTTGCCATCTGTACTGCAGCAGTAGGCTTTCTGTTCTGTCCACGCAGTGTTTCAGAAAGTCCTCAAAGAGAATTGAGACTAGCACTTTGAGGGCTCAACAATGTTGAGTTACTTCATATCACACATGAGCCATCTGATACTCAAAGGAATAAGGAAGAGGTGGAAGGGCTCAGCTTCTAGTGCACTGTGCTAAGTCAAAGCAAGGTAAGTACATTGTATGGTCAAAAGTTTTTGAACGAGTGACCATTACATCTGTATAAATGTGTTGAAAAGCTCATTCCCAAAGCATGAGCAAATATGGAGTTGGCCCACTTTGTGGTTATAACTGTCTCAACTCTTCTGGGAAGGTTTTAACAAGTTTTTGGACTGTGTGTGCGAATTCATGACCATTCAACCAATAGAGCATTTGTGAGGTCAGATACTGACGTTAGAAGAAAAGACCCGGCTCACAATTAGCAATCTAATCAATCCCAAAGGTTTTCAGTAGGGTTGAGTTTAAAGGGGTTGTAAACGTTTAATTGTTTTTTTTTTTAAATAACAAGCATAATCATACTTCCCTCCACTGTGCAGTCCGTTTTGCACTGAGTGCCCCCGATCCTCGTCTTCTGGGGTCCCTTGACGGCTGTCTCGGCTCCTCCCCACAAGAGCTAACCCCCCTCTGGGAAGCGCTCTCCCATAGCCGCCGAGTGTATCACTGCATCATTGATTTGATTGACAGCAGCGGGAGCCAATGGCTGCACTGCTATCAATCATCCAATGAAGAGCCCACAAGAACTGGGGGAAAGCAAAGCAGGATCGTGCCCACGGAGATTGGGGCTCAGGTAAGTAAAACGGGGGCTTGGGGGGGCCGGAGAGTGCAAGGTGTTTTTTCACCTTAATGCATAGGATGCATTATGGTGAAAAAACACAAAGCTTTACAACCCCTTTAAGGCTCTGTGCAGGCCACTTCCTCCACACCAAACTGGTCTAACCATGTCTTCAACTACCGTATTTATCGGCGTATTACACACACTTTTTTCCCCTTAAAGTCAGGGGAAAATCGTGGGTGCGTGTTATACGCCGATCCCCGCCGATCTCCCGCTGATTTTTAAAAGGGGAGCCGATATCCCGAAAGCCACGTGTATTTTCGGGTAGTCTCGGCTCCTCTCGCAGTCCCGCCCACCTCCACTGATTGCGAGAGGAGCCGAACGCAGACAACATAAAGAAATCTGAGTTCGGCTATTCTCGGCTCCTCTCGCAGTCCCACCCCTGACTGCGAGCAGAGCCGAGACTAGCTCAGATTTCTGTATGTTGTCGGCGCTCGGCTCCTCTCGCAATCAGTGGAGGTGGGTGGGACTGCGAGAGGAGCCGGCCCGAGACTAGCTAAAAATACACGCGGCTTTTGGTATGTTGTCACACGGCGCTCGTCCTCTCCACTCGGCGACAATTTTAAATCAGCAGTTACACAGAACTGGGCAAGGCTGCAAAGGCACTGGGCAAGGCTGCACTGGGCAAGGCTGCAAAGGCACTGGGCAAGGCTGCACTGGGCAAGGCTGCAAAGGCACTGGGCAAGGCTGCACTGGGCAAGGCTGCAAAGGCACTGGGCAAGGCTGCACTGGGCAAGGCTGCAAAGGCACTGGGCAAGGCTGCACTGGGCAAGGCTGCAATGATGGACAAGGCTGCAGATGGACACTGGACAAGGCTGCAATGATGGGCATTTAAATGTAAGTTTTTTTCCTTAAACTTCCCTCCTAAAAGTTTTTTTCCTTAATATTCCCTCCTAAACTTGGGGTGCGTGTTATACGCCGGCGCGTGTTATACGCCGATAAATACGGTACTTCCCATGCAGGCCAATGTACATAAATGGCCAGGTGGGAGCTTCACTGTTCTGAGTGGACGTATCCGTACGTCCCTCAGAACGGGTGCCCGCTCCAGCCACGAGGCTGTGATGGCTGTGATCATAGGACACAGCCAAGTTGGGATTGGGATATGGACGCTGTGATAGGCCCTCCTGATCACGTGACAGCTGTGTCCAATCACGGACTTCACAGTGTAAACAGAGACATGTGTCTCTGTGTCATTTCTCCCCGCTGAGCTCATTGAGAGCTCAGTGTGTGTGTGGGGGGGGGGGGGGGGAGGTCGGAGTGGGGGAATCTGCAATCTCTGTGACAGTTCTGTGAGTAGGAGATGATTTTACACACAGAGCTGTCAAAGATCCCCCCCCCACACACACACAAAATACACCAAGCCCCACTGTCCCTGTCCCCAAAAACATCTGTACCTGTGCACAAAACATCTGTCACAGTACCCCATCACATCTGTACCAGTGCACAAATCATCTGTCAGTGTCCTCATGAACATCTGTACCGGTGCTAAAAACATCTGCAGTAGTGTTCCATTGTGACATCAACATCTGTCAGTGTCCGCTGGTGGACAATCAACATCTGTCATAGTGTACAAGTGCACAAAAACATGTTAGTGTACTAGTGTCCAACCAATAACTAAATAAAACATTTAACGTGCCCCCATCCCCCCGTGCTCACATGCAAAGGCGAATGCACACGTGAAGCACACATGTGAGGTATCACTGCGAATGTCAGAGTGAGAGCAATAATTCTAGCCTCAGACCTCCTGTGTAACTCTAAACTGGTAACCAGGAAAGGCTTATAAAGCGTCACCTATGGAGAATTTTTAAATACCGAAGTTTGGCGCCATTTCACAAGCATGCGCAATTTTAATGCGTGATATGCTTGGTATCTATTTACCCGCCGCAACACCATATTTTACTAAAAATGTGGGTATTATATTGTCTCTGTGTGCATTTAAATTCATTAAAATGTATTTATGTGTTAGTGTGTAAAATTGCATTAGAAAAACTGCTGCGAAAATACCGTTTGACATGAAAATTTTCAAGACCCACCATTTTATTTCTAGGGCCTCTACTACAAACATATATAATATTTGAGGGTGCTAATTAATTTTCTAGCAAAAATACAGATTTTTTTCTACGTGGATA